>OX103973.1:20537926-21221315 GCA_944470395.2 Schistosoma turkestanicum
GACCCGACGAGCTATGTTTTGTGGTGTAGGAGTAGGTTGGAAAAAAGCTAGGGGCGGCCAGACCAAAACATGGCAGAAATCCATGAAGTCCCTGACAAGTGGACTGAGTCATGTTGGTAGATGTAGACTACCTGGTTGGGGTCCGCGAGACGAAAGTCATCAATGGTTAGAGACCTTGAACGACATGGCTCAAAATCGTTTGCAATGGCGCAAGTGCATCCACTCTTTGAGCTCTCTCAAATCCTAATCTTCTGGATTAGCCAGCACCTCTACCTTTGTCTTTCTAACCTTATCTCACTGAATTATATTTTTTGAATAATATCTTAAACCCTAGTCTTCTTTATTATAACATTAATACCTCTACCATCTTTATCACCATGGGATTTGATTTGACATTTGCGTCTCTGTGCTAATAATGTGGTATGGCAACATGAACTTATGTACATACGTACGAAGTTCTACGTTGCAACTGACTGACTGAGTACGTGATGTAAATTCTATTTAAGCCTTGTGCGAACATCGCTAATAACCTGTCTTAGGTGTCAAGTACTGTGAAAAGGAATGAGATCAGTCAAATAGTATGCATAGCTGTGAAATAAGCGTTAGGTGAAACACTAATAGAATAGTTTAACAAACTATGCTAGTGACGAGAACGAGGATTTGGCATCGGAGTTTGTAGAATCATTGGAGGTATTCGGTTCTAAAGATTATTACTACTGAATGTATCGTTTAATGCATATTTTAATGCAGATCGCTAGATTTACCTACATTTCCCTGACAAAAATAGTTATTCTCTTAAAATAATGTCGGTTATGTGACCAAACTTGTTAATCGCGGTACATTAATGCTCTAACTGCAGTAATTACCAATCAAACTGTCTGTGAAGCCACACACATATCTACAACTGGTCGTGCAGTCGAACGTGCACATAAATAGAAATCATATAGCTGCCGAATAATAAATGAACCTCTATAAAAAAATTCAACTGGGGTGATGATTTTATGGGAACTTTTTAATAATTTATGACAAAACACATGTTCCAATAACTCAAATACCACATCTCATCCACTCCATCACTTCTGACAAAAATATCAGGCAGAAACGTGGATTTCACGTTGATAAGTAATAAACAAATGGCTCGACTACTTTTGCAAAATCTAACCCGTCTGGTTTGGATAAACTAAAAACCTCCTGAGGAATGAGTAGACGTAATTCAGAGCATACGCAATATATGATAGAAGAATCTCCATGATATTTTCGAATGGTGGTTGGTAATGGCTTAAAAACTATTGTGGAGAACGAAATAATATACTTACACGTGGCACTACTAAATATGGAATTTTGAACGGTACAAGGACAAAGATTTAGAAACAATGGCATGAATTCATTTTATTTCAGTTGGTTATCGCTAGCTGTTCACAACCTGAAATCATTTACAGAATGGCCTCAGATATTTACGAATGATAGTCTAGGAAATACAGATATCAGTGGATGAATTAAAGCCACTTATCGTAACAGTGACCGAGATTTGGTTAGGGTATGAGTTAAATACAACTCCAGAATTATCGGCGTACAACTACCGAAGTGATATGAATAGATGCAGGAAACGGAGTAAGGTCGCCGCATACAAAATTGATGATAAAAATATATGCCCTTTTGTTTGTGAATCTCATGATAATGGTACTTGTGAAGTCACTAGCTGTGAACTCACTTTACAGGTTGTACATTTATACTCAGTGACATTTATCGGAGCCCAAACTGCCAGGTCGATGATTTTACTCAGGGGAACATACTGCTATGGATTAGGAATAACAAATGCCTTATGAGATTTTAATGAACTTGATATCAACTGGACAGAGATATCGACCGTAAGATCAGGAAATTCTTTTGATAGTAGGCTTCTGATTACATAAATAGAACATACTTATTAAAGAATGCACCCGAGCCCACATGCTTTGGTCCGAACAAAGGATCTTCTTTATTAGACTTAGCAACCACTCATGCGCCCGAGAATATTGCCTGTCCAAATATTCTCTCACTGCTAGCTCATGCTGCTTTGCTACTCATGTTCAAGGCATGTGACATAGTATATAGTTAGTTTCGAACTAGCAACAGCAGTTATACAGGAGTGTGCTGAGACGAGCTTGTTAGTACATACTAGCTTACCAGTCGGAGAAATGGTCCATATTTAAAGGTACATTTAACCCAGTTACATCTCTGTTTATACTGTGCTTGGTACCACGTAGACCAAATAACTGCCGGCTATGGGTAACTGGAGAGGTCAAAAAGCTTCTTAGAAACACGAAAATGTATTAGAATATGTTTGTTTCTATGGGTTCTGAACAGTATAAATCCTCTTATTATAAGACTGGGAACACGCGCAAAGCGCTGATGGGGTTAGACTTTATTAACAGAAACAATTGTATAGTTATTATAGAAAGTCCCAAAAGGTTGTTCATGTGCATACAGACGAACTCAGAGAATCCAGACAAAAACATAGTTATAAAGGCCTTTTACACTTGAAAACTCCCGTTTGCAAGAGATTGGACTTCAGTGAAAGATAATAATACTCCAGATACAATTTTCATAGATCGAATTTTATTGTAGAGCCTTTAATAAGATCCTTCACCTAGGTCTAAAATTAAAAATGGAAAGTTCTGGAATCCATTGTGCAAACAGAAATTGGATAAGTGACTTTCTCAGACATAAGAGACCAGTAAGGGTGGATGGGGCTTTATCAAAATGAGTATCTGTACATAGTGGAGTTCCTAAAAGTAAAATCCTTGGGCCTCTTCTTTTTTTACATTATGTAAATGATTTGCCAACATTATAAAGGTAACCCGTTCTATTCCATAACATCAATATCTGGACACCTACACAGTGTATTTCAGATAGGATAATATTATAGGCAAACCTAAATTCACTGGCTGAATGGATGTACAAGAAGTAATCGGAATTGGATTTTAGTAAAAGTGTATTGATGCATATAACTGCAACGACTCTTGCAACAACACTGTAAGTGAAATGGTGCTACCTAAAGTAGATTATGAAGATCTACGAGTCGAATAATAATAATAAGATTAAAGCTACGAACAATTGTACGGCTACCGCCAACAAAGGCTTCAGGGCCACATAGACTATACTTAGGTTATTTTATTAGTCGGATGGAATGTTCAGGATACTACACACGACGTTTGTGAGGCCACATTTAGAATGCAGGATTTGGTCAGTCAGTCAGTCAGTCAGTCAACAACAACAACATATGACTTCTTACGTACGCACATCAGGTCAAGTCGCCATACCACATTAGCAAAGAAATACAACTGTCACTTCAGATCCAATAATAGTAGTGGTAGCAGAAGTATTAACAGTAATCAGAGATATTACGGTTTGAGAATATTATTCAAGAAGTAAAGTCTAGTGAAATAAACTTAAAAAGAAAAAGGTAAAGTGATGCAAAAGGCATAAAGTTAGGTTTGGAGAGAACACAAAGAAAGAATGCACGTGCGCCATTGCAAACGGCTTCGAGCCATGTCATTCCGGTTCTCTAACCATCGATTACTATCTTGCGGACCTCAGCCACGTAGTCTACACCTAACAACATGACTCAGTCCACTTCTCAGTGAGTTGGTGGATTTCTGCCATGTTTCGGTTTGGCCACACCTAGCACTCTTCTAGCCTACCCTTACACCACAAAACATAGCCAAACGAGGCAGTCGGTGGTTGGGCATTTGTAACACATATCTCAACCACGTCAGCTGAAGTTTTAATACCTATAAAAGCACACGAAACCAAACCAGCCACAATCTAATCCTTTTAACGGTGCGAGACTAAAACGGCTGCAAGTTTTACTTACTGAGGATACTGAGACAGCTCAACTTATTGGCGTTATCTTACCGAATGTTACGACGTTATTTATTACAGGCTCATCATATGGTGAACGACCATTCCGGTGTTAACGTCTTATCCTTACCTCCAATCTATAAGTGATCAACTGATATCAAGATATCCTGTTTCCCGCATTAAGTAGTGAACTAACGGGATTCTCGTCCTTAATACGTAATATGAACACATTTTGTTGATACATCAAAGAGTAATGGTACCTTCACGGTACTATAAATTGTAGAGATTAATGTAGGTTGATTGCCTTATCCTTACTATCAGAGACTTAATATTACTTACACGTATGTCTAGTTGTTACAATCACGCATCGGCAAGGTGTAGCACACATGTAAATAAATCCAGCATAGTTAAAAATGTTAATATATATGCTGTCTATCTTCCACATGTGAAAGAACATACTAAAACACCGGTGATAATAAAAAATAAAATATTTGGAAAGAAAAATTTTAGACCTGTCTTGATTTTGCACCGTTGTACCTTATGATTTCACAATACTGAACAGAACGTTACAGGTGACCACGCGAAAAACACAAAGTTCGCGGCAAATTCGTTACAAGTCACATGGTCGAAACAGCACCTTTCAAGAAGCCAACTTCCTTAAACTGCCTAATAACGCCAACATGAACTATATTCATCGAAGATTCTCTTTAATGATGCTTTTACTTGAATATAGAAAAAGTGTATTCAGGTTACTCAACATCCTAGAAACAAGAAACGTCATGTGAAGCTTTGAGGATTTCTATGTCTTGAACCAAATCAGAATAAGCGAAATGGATATCCTACTGAAAGACTACCATTAAAATAAGAGAATATGACCATTTTCTTAAAATTCCTTATTCAGTATCCATTATCTTTTCACCAATTAGTTTTCTTATGGTCGATTACTGCTCTTTCGGTACGGTTCCAGTTGTTTGGTAGTGTCTAATTCTAGTCAGTTGGCAGTCGGTTGTGAGTTTGTATATCCCGTGATTTGAAAGAGTATGTTTGTTTCAGGGCACTAGGGTTTCTAGATACCATCAGCCATCACATTACCAGACCGGAGATCTGTTAGTTGCAATGTGAGAATAATAAGGAGAAAAGTCTAATGCTATTAAAAAGATTTCAGAACTAGGTAAATAAATGGATAATTTTGTTGATGAACTGGCACTTAAAATTGTGCAAGAGGACTGAAGTGTGAGCAGGGGAGAGGAAACAGAGATAATAAACGAGATAGGTTTAGTTACTGATCTGAAGAGATGGCTGGAATAACAACTAGCAGGTCTCAGGATATGGATCAGGCACAGCTGGACCACCATGGAAATGACAATCCGTATGTTAATACGTGTTTATCAAATCTCTTCTTGGGGCTATCCACTGATGGGGCTATGGTCACCTCAGCTGGGAGGGAATTGTACACGAACCTCGGTGTTTGCTCTTTGATACGCAATTTCCTGAAGACTACCCCGAGGAGCATGGTGGTGTTGCATCGGTAAGATGCTCACGTTGGGATGAATTGGCGTCCTTAATATGTTGTTTGCTATTTTCAGGTCACCTTTGATTCTCCTGTATCTCAGAATGAATAATCCAAAGTACTTACTTACGCCTGTTACCCCCAGTGGAACATAGGGCGCCCAACAGCTTTCTCCAACCAACTCTGTCCTGGGCTTCCCTTTCCACTTCTGTCCAATTTTTGTTCATTCCTTTTATATCTTTCTCTATTTCTCGGCGTCATGTGTTCCTTGGCCTTCCTTTTTTCCTATCGCCTTGAGGATTCCATGTGAGGGCTTGTCTCGTGACTCAGTTAGGTGCTTTTCGTAGAGTGTGTCCTGTCCACTTCCACCGCTTCTTCTTTATTTCCTCCTCCACTGGGATCTAGTTTGTTCTCTCACACAGTAGGTTGTTGCTGATCGTGTCTGGCCAACGAATACGAAGTATTTTGCGTAGACAAATGTTAATAATCACTTGTATCTTCTGGATGATGGCTTTAGTAGTTCTCCAAGTTTCCGCTCCATACAGTGGAACTGTCTTCACATTTGTATTGAAAATCCTGATTTTGGTTTTGGTTGAAAGTTGTTTGGAGTTCCAGATATTTTTCATTTGCAGGAATGCAGCCCTTGCTTAACCGATCCGTGCCCTCACATCTGCATCGGATCCACCTTTCTCATCGATGATGCTGCACAGGTATGTAAAGGTGTTAGCAGTCTTCAAAGCATCTCCATCAAGAGTGATTTGGTTGGTGCATGTTGTGTTGCATCGGAGAATTTCGCTTTTTCCTTTATGTATGTTGAGACCTACTGCTTCAGAGGCTGCTGCTACACTGATCGTCTTCTTTTGCATTTGTTGTTGCGTGTGCGATAGAAGAGCCAGGTCATCTGCGAAGTCCAGATCGTCCAGCTGCGTCCTAACTGTCCAGTTGCTACCGTGCTCCCATCCAGATGTCGACGTCTTTATAATCCAGTCGATCAGGAGAAAGAGAAAGGGTGAGAGTAAGCAACCTTGCCTGACACCGGTCTTCACCTCGAAAGAGTCTGTTAGCTGTCCTCCGTGTACGATTTTGCAGTTGAATCCATCATAAGGATTCCGTATGATGTTAACTATTTTCTCAGGCACACCGTAGTGTCGAAGAAGCCTCCACAGTGCTTTCCTATCCACGCTATCGAATGCTTTCTCGTAGTCGATGAAGTTGATGTAGAGTGGTGAGTTCCATTCAATTGATTGTTCCACAATGATCCGTAATGTAGCAATTTGGTCAGTACACGATCGATCCTTACGAAATCCAACCTGTTGATCTCGAAATTGGGCATCTACCAAGATCGCCTTTCAATCGTAGGTGCGCCAATATTAATCAGGAGTTCCGTGGATGCTGCTTCGATGTTGGGTGTGTTCAGTCCTTCATTCTGTTTAACAATATCCTGTTGAAGACTTTGCCTGGTATTGAGAGAAAAGTGATGCCTCTGTAGTTCTCACACTTTCTGAGATCGCCTTTCTTTGGTATTTTGATCAGGTATCCTTCTTTCCAATCTGATGGTACTTGTTCCTCATCCCAAATCTTCTCGAATAGGATGCGAAATATTTTCGCAGTTGCTGCTACATCTGCTTTCATTGCCTCTGCAGGAATGTTGTCTGGTCCTGCTGCATTGCCTCTCTTGATTTGTCTGGTGGCCATACTGATCTCCTCAATCATAGGTTTCTGCTTAGCGTTTTTTTGGCAAGTTAGATTTCGACAGAATGGGGTCTCCAACCCCATGTCCAACCCTTCTCCTTTATCCGGGCTTGGGACTGGCAGTAGCCCCTAAGGTTCTACTGGCGGAGTTTCAATCGAAGGTGCGCCAATATTAATCGGGAGTTCCGTGGATGCTGCTTTGATGTCGGGTGTGTTCAGTGGAGCTGGTCGATTCAAGATTTCCCTAAAGTGCTCTACCCACCTATTTCGTTGTTCTATTGTGCTGCTGATTACTTTGCCTTCCTTGTTTTTCACTGGTCTTTCTGGTTTGTGATGGTTTCCAGAGAGCTTGGTTCTCTTGGTTCTCACATTCACCATGGTGCTTCTGAACGTTTTGTTAATACATATGTGGTCAATTTGGTTCTGAGTAGTGTTGTCCGGTGAAATCCATGAAGCTTTGTGTATGCGTTTGTGAGGGAATATTGTGCCCCCGATGACCAGTTTGTTGAAGGCACATAGGTTTGCAAATCTCTCACCGTTTTTGTTCCTTTCTCCCAGTCCATGTCGTCCCATGATGTCTTCATATCCAGTGTTGTCCATTCCAACCTTGGAATTCAGGTCTCCCATAAGAATCGTCAAATCCTTTGATGAACATTTCTCGACGATTGACTGCAGCCTTTCGTAGAATTGATCTTTAACGTGGTCATTGTAGTCATTGGTAGGTGTATAACATTGGATGACGTTCATTGTAATGTCCTGTTTCTTTGTTTTGAAGGATGCTTGAATGATCCTGAGTGCATGAGATTCTCATCCTATCAGTGCCTTTTGTGCATGTTTGGACAGCATCAGTGCAACTCCTTGTGTATGTGAAGCATTTTCCTCTTCATGACCAGAGTATAACAGCAGTTCCCCTGAAACTAGTCTCAGTTGTCTTACCTGTGTCCAATGCGTTTCACTGATGCCGAGCACCTCTAGGTTGTATCTTTTCATTTCTACAGCAACTTGAAATAGTCTTTGAGTTTCCTACAATGTACGAACATTCTATGTACTTAAAAGAATGGTTGCTCTGTCAGAAGGGCAGAGTTAAGATGGTTTTAATTATTTTTTCTGGTTAGCGCTTTTTGGAAAGTTAGTTTTTGACGGGATGGGGTCGCCGACCCTATGCCCAACCCTCCTCCTTTATTCGGGCTTGGGACCGGCAGTAGCCCAGAAGGTTCTACTGATGGAGTTAATAATCTAAAGTGCTAAAGTCTATCTTAGTAAGTTTTGTTTTTTAACCCTCTCACCCATTTCGTTGCTCAACTCTGCACATGATCTGAGAGATTTATATCTTCTTTAGGCAGAGGGGATGTGACGACGTGCACCTGAATATGTGGGCTTGTATATGTCTTAAACAACGATAAGAATAATCTTGGGTTAATAGCATCAAGTCATCTTCGCATAAAGTAAAGGATTGCATAAACTTGTCTGAGTCCAATATATAGTTCGAACTGGTGTTGAGGCTTTGTATGGTTATTAAACCGAGATCGCACGCTGAGAATCCTTTAACGGAAGTATTTCGATTGAGGGTGTAGGTAGTTTGTTTCATGTGGAGCTGGATGTACATGACGTGACAGTTCGAACGGTTTAGTTTTACGCCGTCTATCACTGCCAATTCCTCAAAAGGTGTAAAGCCCTTTTGAAGCTCAGTCGAATCTTCCTCGCTTCTAATGGACCCCCAGATCTTTACATCGTCTGCGTAGATCAATACCTCTGAGCTAACCTTGTATAAAAGATCAATAATGCAAATTAGGAAGGGGAGTGGACCTAAGATGGTCCCCTTTGAAACCCTTGATGTTGAGACTCACCAACTCGCATGCACTTTATTTACCTTGGCACGAAATTTTCTATTCTCAAGATTGTTTCTGGGTCAAGATAGGAGTGAGTCAGTGAAGTCGTTCTCAATTCTTGTTATATGCTGACCTGGCTCTATCTTGCATCGTTTTTCAGTCAAAAGCAGCTCATCGTAACGCAACTATTGTAACTCGCGCCAGTTATTCGCATCGTACATTGCAGAGTCAGGAACATTATCTATAATTTTATGTGAAACATTTTAGTCATATATGAAGCCAATGTATCTTGTGAAATATTTCAGTAACCGAACGACGTTTTACAAAAAATATTTTAGTCATCTTAACATTTTGAGCTTGCTTGTAAATTGGCATGCCTCTTGTAACATGTTATTTGAGAATAAATTATTATTATTATTATTATTATTATTACTAACCCATTTTCTATTTCCGGGTATGTGGTGTGAGTGAGGAACATTTTCTAGGACAGCATTCTGAGCTTCACACAAGTTACCATTAGCCAGTTCGGGAATGATGTGAAGTACCCTACTAGTCTGCTCTTCGATGCCTTGTGATGGTCTCACTGCCACTCGTACTCTCTACGGTTTGCCTAGCCTGATTCGGATCGGGGAGGACTATTCGATCAAGGGTCTCCGAGTGAATGAATGAATGTGTCAATGCTGCCAAAAAACCTAGAAAGGGAGCAGTTGATCGAGACAAATAGACCTATTGCACAGTGGTCCTGACTTGAAATGATTCCGTTTGTCAGAATTTGTATTCAGACTGTTAGCCAGTGAATAGAGACAACAATTATATATTCGGGAATGATTCACTATCCCACAGTGGTTTCCAAAACTGGATTGTTTTCTGTCAATGGTGAGAGATCAGCGAAGCCATGTTGATTTCGATTTTATACATCAGGACTCCAAAACCGAGATGAGGCATGAAATAATAAAAGATTATAACTCAAGACCTGTACATGGAGTGCGAATTTAGTTCATGTAAAGTAAGGGACGAAATTACCTGCTTATCACACAGAATAGTTTCTTACACCACTTTCTGATGTTCGAAAAGCATCAAAAGACGTAATGCAACGCACTGTCCTCAAACTCTAGTGATTGCATGGAAAAATACTAATCCATCAGCTCAAATCTTTCATTCTAACACATGCAAAACGCTTTTAGAGATAAGTCATTTCAATGTCTGATTCCAAATCAAAGCTTGATCGTTCAGTAACAAAAGTTACTGATTACCTTTGACTATTTGATGCATTTTCTCCTGAAGTAAAAAACATGTTTTGCCCGTCCCCATTTTCCATTCTTATTAAGAAATGTGTTGCGAACCCAGAAAATCCCGTGAACAACAAAACTCCGTCCGTATATTTGTGTTCTAAGAATGTCAACAAGACGGCGATTTTGCAAGTCATTCAAAATTGCATAGGGTAGCCACCTATATCAAGATTATTCATAGTGTTTTCGGTTAGACGGTCATTTTCTTCATAATATGGTTTCCGCTTATGCACAGAAACAATCTGTGCGGCTGAAAAATCTTCCAAGTGTGACTAGAATTTGCAGGCATCTTCTGGGCTACGCCGAAGTGACGTTGACAATATTCACTTGGAGAGATTGATAGAAGGTTATTAACTAATGTGAGGAATATGGAATAGCATTTAGAGCTGGAAGTGAACGTTAGGAATTATAGTTAAGGGTTTTTATCGTGAATAGGCCTCACCTATAATATCGAAATGTTACTTAACCATACGGATGCACAAACCATACGTCATGATCCAAGACCTGCTATCTGGAATGTGATTAGTTAATCCATAAGTTATCGCCTCTTCAAGTAGGTCAGTAACCGTCTAACACGCGGTAGTGATTTCGTTAGTTTCAGTGGTCTCAACCAGATAAGTAAAAGAATGAGGCATTTACAGTGAACCCTGGTTATATTCTGCTTATAAAAATGTTCCTATCCGGTAGCATACAAGTTCTTTTTCAACCTGAATAATCAATCTTTCCACTGTTTATATAGAGTTTATTGTTAGGAATATCCTGGTATCTACGGGATTAGAATATTTTGCAATATTTTAGTTAATGTGCACAAGTTGTCTGTAACTTTGAAGCTGCAAACTTCAAATTTAAGAGATGGACACGAAGTATTACCACTCTGCTATTCGACACCACGAAATTCTGCTCTATAAAATGTAAAAAGCTAGGTAATTAAATTACATTCATCCCCATAATATTATGGGTGACATTTTTCTCACTTTCCAATATGCTGATGGACTTTCATGTTCGTTATTTAACGACTGTCCTGCCTTTCGTACATTTTAGACCTATATTCCTAGAAAAATATCGATTGGCAACTACAAATGTTTCACTGCAGTGTTCCACTATAATTTCTGCCCTTTATTGGAATCATTAAATTGTAGCACCTCACATATATCTTGTACATTTGTCATTGTTGAGCTTGTATGCACATGTACACTTGGGCACTACTTGCCACCTACACATATGGTTATTTGGCTAGCTTTATTGATTAACAGTTTGAATAATTCGATGTCAATATCGACTATACATATTTGGATTAAATCCGATATTTGTATCGATAATTAAATATTTTGAATAATAAAGAAATTGTGAAATTGGTCTGAGAATAGCCAACGACTGTTGCGAATTCACGACGTCAAGCATAACGCAACGTGCAGAGCTACGTCGACGGAGAAGCTCTCGGACTCAAGCTATTGGACGAATGCATCAGCGTATCAGACTCCATGAACAATGCAGACAGCACAGTCGTGTATCCATTGTACGTAACGAAGCCAGTTCATATTACACCATCACAGCAGTTTCACTACTATTACCTTGCAACAGATAATCCCAAGCGTACACGCACATACAAGCTCAACAATGATAGAAGTACAAGATATATGTGAGGTGCTTCAACAATAAGTGTAGTGTTGTATTGGACGATCTTAGCCTGCTTAGATCGACATCAGTATTTTGCAACGCTGCAAGTTTGTGATAATCAGTGTCAGATTGGATGAGAGAATTAACAATCGTTCTTGATAATGCATCTGCTACTTCATTGTTATGACCTATAATATATTGAATGTTAAACGTAAATTGGGAAATAAATTCCAATTTTCGAATTTCCCTCGGTTAATAGTTGTCGTGCTTGGCGTTTAATGCTTTCGTGAGGGGTTTATGATCTGTGTACACTGTCAAAATTGTGCCCTCAAGCATATGTCGAAAGTGCGTTATTGCCAAATAAATTGCTAGCAGTTATCTTCCGAACGTACTGTATCTCGTTTGCGTAGGACGTCTACAAACTGCTGTAACACGGCTCCATCAGCGATGTTCGACGCGTCAGTCATGACGACAAATGGAGCTTTGTCTTCTTGTCGTACCAACATTGTCTTTTCATCTAGCGCTCGTTTAGTGATCGCGAATGCTTTTATGGCGTCTGCTAACAAGTGAAATATTCGGGCACGTCCTCACAAAGCGTCTGTTAACGGCTGCAATATTGTAGCGCAGTTTGGAATGAATCGTCTATAGTAGTAGCCCGAGAAATCCTCGTAATTTCTATTGTGATTTGGGCTACGGATAATCCTGAATAGCTGTAAATTCTGATGGAACTTGTGTGACACCTTGAGAATTTATTATGTGTCCTAGAAATTGCAGTGATTTTTTTCCAAATTCACATTTCTCAACGTTGATGGCGATAGCGTGTTCTTGTAGTTTATTGAACAACTGTCTTAATTGTTGCAGATCTTTTTCCGGTGTAGCACTAGCTACAAGTGTGTCGTCGATGTACACATATATGCCTGACAAACCTCTAACGACCTGGTCGATTAATCTTTGCAAGGTATGAGCTGCATTAGTTAATCCGAATGGCATTCGCTAAAATTCGAATAATCCGGATGGAGTGATTACGGCCATTTTCGGTATATCCTCATGCGCCACGGGGACATGATAATAAGCCCCAACAAGGTCAATCTTCGAAAAGATAGTGGCACCTTCCATGTCGTTAGTAATGTCGGGGATATATGGCACTGGATATCTATCAGCAATGGTTTGTTTATTAAGTGCTCTATAATCTCCACATGGCCTGTACAGTCCATTCTTTTTCTGCGTCATATGCAACGTAGATGCCCAGGGACTACTTGATGGCTGCTTTATACCAAGTTTCATCGTTTTGTCAAATTCCTCTTTCCCAATGTTTAACCTTTTTGGGTCCAGGCGTCGTGGTCGTGCGTTACAAGGTGCGCCTCTTGTTACAATGTGATGTTGCACTGTATGTTTTAGATCAGTGTTATCGTAAGACACTTTCGTCAAGTCAGCCTATTCGTTTAGAAGCGATTTATGTGGATCGTTTTTATCTCTTGACACTACTAAATTCATAGGTTCGGGGTCAAAGATTATTGCTCTTGTCACCACTTTACGGTCTCTGTTCAAGAACTGGTTTCGTCTAAAATCTACTGATAAGTCGAACTTCTTCAAGAAATCAATACCGATCACAGGTACCGATAACAAACTCCCATCGAAGCAAAATTTTTCAACCGAAATCTACAGTTATTTTTCTCATTCCGTATGTTTTTATGTCGGACTTGTTTGCTGCTTGTAGTGTTAGTGCCGTATTATTATTTCGTCGTTCATTACTCACTGGTGGCACGATGCTTATTTCAGCTCATGTATCTACTAAAAATTGGGCACCTGTTAATCTGTCTTGAATGTAAAATAGACGACTGCTTTTTGGTGCCACGCCAGTTGTCGGAGACGTTACCGTAAACCGGCGGTACCGTTTCCCTGTTGTATTATTTTGAATCTGCACGGCGGTATGCACTTTCTAGCTTCGTCGCCGTACGTCTGGTGATACCAGCATAACATAGGTGCTGCACAGGTCAAACAGCGTGATCGATATTTGTCGTGCGATCTACTTCATGATCGTCTTTTTGGTCTCTATCCCAGATTCAGTTCGGAAAATGTTTGAGATAAATGGCCAATCTCCTTTTCTAAATCTTCGATATCAGTTTTAACTGAGGTATGATGTATCTGTGGACCCAACGTTTCCATTCTTTCATGAATCTTATCAGCTATTTCCATAAAATGATCTATATCTACTTCTATATCCTCAATTGCAAGGATTTGCTCGATATTTTTGGGGAGTCGCCGGAGCCACATTTGATAAAACATGTTGCTGTCCATCCTTCCGTCGCCTATTATGCTCCTCAAGTAATTTTTTAGCTGTGACGGAGTCTTATCACCAAGTTCTACTCGGCTGAGGAGTTGGTGTAGGCCTTGTTGGTCAGACTACTTTTGAGTACCCGCAAGCACTGAACGGCCGTTTCGTCCTAGTATGGGACTCATCATTATTCGGTATCTACAACCCTTCGGGTGACAAGTATTCTAAATTGCAAAGATAAGCTAACTTATAGGCATGAGTATTCTGGAGACCATGGTCTAACGAATGTGCTTCCTACTTGCAACTCAGATACAAACATACTCATTAGAGAGAACTAAAAGAGAAGAGGATTCGGAAGTTGTGATATGTTCTGATTTTTCCGAAAGAAATAGGTGTACTTTAGATCTGGTTCAGAGAACAATGTACAGCAAGGATGGATAAGCAAGACTAGTAAAGTTATAAAAAGGAGGGGGAACGTTAGTAAGGGTATTTGAACGCCGTATCTTCGTGGGGCAGTCTGTGAAAGGTGAATATTCGAGTCCTAAGAAGCACGTGAGTCATTTTGGACTGACCATATTCGACGAGATTCAAGTAATTATGTATGTTTAATAAACTCGTAAGTTCCTAACGCAAGTTCATAGAGAAGTGAGCATCTCATGAGATCCTTAACCGACCAGCTACGTAAAAATGCGAAAACCACTGATATGGACGAAACTGTGTAGGAAACATCTTCCATGGTGAAGGGATGCGTCACCAAATCAATTGAGCTGGCACATCTCTAAATGAACGGGACGAACATAAATGTGATATTTGTATTCCTTGCACTGACTGATAACGCCCAGAAATGTCCAATTCGTACTTGCGCTGTCACGCACGGACCCGCATAGAATTCAGGAAGAACTATACGTACATTCAAACGTACATTATTTAAAATTCGAATCAGACACGGAGTAATGCACATAGGAAACATTGTTGTGTACAACCATCACAACAACCTTACTAGACTGATGTATTGTAGGAAACTATTCAAGAAGTACTGATGGGAGGCACTATCTCATGCAGTGGCTCATCGTGTGCAACTGGTTAATAATGCTGAAAATTCTAATCAACTCTTAAGCTTTTAGTGATCTTTTAGTTTAACATGAAAGCTAGTCATCTTGATAGATGATTTGGTCAGGTCTCAGTAATATCTCATCAGTTCTACAGATTCTTCAGCTCAGCCGCCTACCTTTAATTGCCAGAACGTTTAGAAATTTAGGTAGGCGGATTATTTAGTTCAATCCAGCCGGTTAGTGATTAATAATCAAATGTTATTCAAAGACACATCGCATAGATTAGAGTGTACACTGCTAATTTAGTTTTTTAGTACAAGTGGGAGGCTGTTGAATGTAATTAGTTTATGAATAATATGTCTGTACCAGACTTTTAGTTACGTCAGACTATCACAACGAACTAAACCGGAACCAAATAGTGAATAATAAGTAGACTATTCGACATTCGCGACCTGACTAATAAGATATATGGAGTAGGATACTATAAGTAACCCATCCAACTAGGGTCACTGATTACAAACTCTAATTCAACAGTAAAGCTATATTGCCAACCGATGTTTGAGGCTTGATCAGGTGATGTAATCAACCAGGTGCGCTACATCATGACAAGGACTTACGATCAGGAACTGGCGTTTCTGGAGAAGATCACTCCGACATGTTGGAAGATCAAAAAAGGTTTTGTCCCAAACATGAATGTAAGTTTTCTGTTTCTTACAAGTGAGTTAGGTAATATATAGGTAGAAGGTGTTTTCTACGTTAATGATTTTCTTGAAAAGCTTATGTTTGATGAACTACGAAATTTTACTCGTAGTGGAGATTATGGTGGGTTTTTACCTGGAATGAAACAAATAGGAAATGTTGCAGCATTACCTGGGATCGTCCATGTAAGTTATAGAGCGCTTGTTGTCAACATTGTACCTAATATTTCATTAAAGCTTCGAAATTCATCGTTTCATCATTTTTAACTTCTTTTAATCGTAACAATCGTTTCCTAGAACTCCTCGAACACCATTGAGTTGCATATACTTGTCTCCAAACGGTTGTAATAATTTAGCTGCTGGTGTGTTGTGTCTGTTACCAGACTTTCTAACTTGAACAACTATCTGCTTCGTCTACGTGTCCATAATATAGCCTTTTTTCACCAGCAATTGTTTATGCATACGTATATGTATATACACATATATGAATGCAAACCTGCTAGTCGAGCTTATATCTGTCATATTTGAGTTATTAATCACAATAATACTTGCTTTAGAGTTATCCAAAGAGACTGCTTCCAGTCCTACGCACCAACCGTCACTTCACTGTAAGCAGTGATCCACAGCAACTAACCTTTCAGAATAATAAATATACCATCATACGACGTCGACTCCATCCTTTTTTGGTTTTTCGAATCCGTTAATAATATAATAACCTGCTGTGATGACCCATGTAAGCCGAAAAAGTTGTAATCAACTGGTAGTTTCTGTTTAGTTGTCGGGACTTTCACCTTTCTGTCCAGCTCTCTAGCTACCACATGCTCATAGTATTATATTCCGAAATGCTTCGAAAGATGTGGGCTTTAATTCTGGTAGCTGTAGAGTCAACCAATTGTGGCACACGTTCACTAACTCAATCGCAAAACCTGTTTCGTGTATTCGTCTTCTTCATCAATCCCTTGTGTGCTAGAAAGCATCGCGTTACTTGATGATCTTAAGAATAGGGAATTCACCCAAATAAAACCGAAAAGTAACTCTCAGTTGGTTAACCGTAATAGTAAATTTACTATTATGCTTCGCGACTTTGCATATTTCCTATCTTTTAGTATCACAATAGCTAAGAATTATGAAAAATTTGAACTTTCACCTGTTCCATTGTTTTCCCGTAGCGTTCAGTCGGCTTACCTGATGTACATTCTGGATATGGTTTTGCCATTGGTAAGTTATAAAATATCAGATCATATGTCATAGCTTTGATATTAACTTTTGTAATGCACTGGTATTCCACTTGATAGCTAGATTTTCGTTGTCTTTTGTTGGACACTTAGGATATATCTTAATAATAACTGCAAGGACTTATATCTCACCTTGTCTCTTAAACACACCCAATCAGTCAGTTACAACGTAGAACTTCGTGCGTACGTACTTCAGTTCAAGTTGCCATCTCGCATTAGCACAGAGATGCAACTGTCAGTTCATGCACCACACGATATCGCTCTTCGAGGTAGTCGGTGTTTGGGCATTCGTAATACATGTCCCAACCACCTCAACTGATGAAGTTTCAATACTTCCTGCATCCTGAACTCGCTTGGATTGTTGCTCAGGGTAGTAAGAACACTCTGGATTTGTCACCGCCATCACCAAGTAGAACTATGTCATCAGCATATTCTAAGTTAACCAGTGAATCTCCTGGTAGAAGGTCCACTCTTGAAGAGTTAGACGATGATAATGTTAACTCTAGAAGCATATCTATGACCAAGTTAAACAAGAATGGGGAGAGTGGACAGCCATGACGGACACGAATTCTGAAGACAGTTCGCCCTAAGCTCTCTCCCGACCAGTAGTGTTTGAGTAAAGAGCTTGTATAAGGTTAATGTACTTCTTTGGTTCACCTAATGATAGACACTGCTGCAGAACCTCACGATCAACGGAGTCGAATACCGCTTTAAGGTCGAGAAACACTACTATTGTGGGGCGTCCTAGGACCTGACGTAGTGTGAATGTCTGGTCTATACATCCACATCCAGGTCGAAAACCAGCCTGGTTTCCTCTAGTCTGCTCTTCATGAGCTCTAATTAGGCGTCGGAGTATTATTAAGGCCAATATTCTCGACACTATAATAGTTAGACTGATTCCCCTGTGATTGTCACAAGAGGACTTTTATCCTTTCTTATAAATTGGGACAATCAGCGACTGAGACCAGTTAGATGGAATTACGCCTAGTTCTCAGATTCTACCTAAGATCTCGGTCAATCTAACTGTTAGAACTGGACTACCGTCCTTAAAAAGGTTAGGGGTAAGCCTGTCAGGCCTTGCTGCTCTACCTCGCTTTAGATTTCCCATGGTTTTCTCAACTTCACAAAGACTCGGGAGACTTATATTGATTTGCCATTCAGGATGACCGGAGATCGTGAACAACCGAAGTGTGGCTGAAGGCCAGTTGAACTGATCCCTGAAGTGTTCTGCCCATCGACCCAATCTCCCGGCTCGAGAATGAATAATAAGACCATCCTTTTCTGAGATAGTCTCACTCAGAGTCGGATTCCTAATACCGGTTTCCTTGTTTAGTCTGAATAGTAGTCTAATGTGGCCTGTTGCCGCTGCCTTTTCCATCGCTTTTGCTTTCGCCACCCACCACTGTTCGCGATCATTGCATAGGCATTTTGTCAGCCTGCGCCTGAGCTGACTTCACTTTTCATCATGTTCACAGCCAGGAGGGTTGAGTTTACGAACGTCTATCAGTTCGGTGGATGCTACTGAGATCCACGGCTTCTTCCTAGACTTGCGATTTACCTTACTAGCAGATATCACTGCTGTTTCCACAGCCTTTTTGATATCATTCCAAGCTACCTACGGATGGGAATCGCTTACATGGTCGCCTAACTGTCTTTCTAGTTGCTCCTGAAATGTAGTCTTGGCTGTGTTATCACTAGGTAGAACCCTAACAGGTTTCCCTGCGGTGTCTTTCCTACGTCCAGTAAGCCTCAAACAAATACGCGCTCGCACTAGAGCATGATCTGAATCTAAACATGTGATCCAGAACGAGCGACAGTCCTCTATAGAACTTCTCCATCGATAGCTGATGGTGATGTGATCTAGTTGGGTACAACGTTGAGACGACTTTGAGGGTCGCCAGATCAGATGTTTTTCCTTATGCTTAAAGTTAATGTTTACTAAAAATAGGCGGTTATCTGAGCAAAGTTGCAACAGACGGTCGCCATTGTCTGTTCTCTGAGCCGCGACACCATAACATCCACCAAGGTGTCTCTCCTGCTCACTTAGTCTACCTACTTGAGCATCGAAGTCACCAGCCATTATAACTATATCAGAGCGCTTAACTTTTTGGAGTAGGTCCGAAAGCTTTCCGTAAAACTCATCTTTTACCTCGTCTGAATTGCAGTCAGTGGGGGCGTAGACAGATACGACGAAGAAGCATTGACGACTGTCCTTGTCTTTTTGAGCGCTTACTGTCGGAAAGCGCACAAGTGGCTATCTGCTAAGATCCAGTCTAGGAGCGCTAGTTCTGCCCTAGGACTCAAAGCTATACCTACATCAGCGAGTCCCCGGGAAGCAGCATCAGGGCTACCGGATGAACGAAGGGTAAATCGAGTTGCTTCTTTATCTTGACATGGTGAGGTCAAGCGAATGACGCTACTCGAATCCTGTATGCGCGTTTTGCAGCCGCAGCATGGGATTCCAGAGTCCTAGCTAAAGAAGTCTGTCGTCCTTCTCAGAACAAAAAGTGCTTGTGTTCTAATGTTTTATGATTGGCCTCATTGTTCCTCTTCTTCTCTCGTTAGTCGATGCTTGGTTTCGTAATAATAAACTATTATCCAGCGTCTTCATAACTTCTCTATACGTACAATCATCTTGTTAAATTGCCACATTCATAAAGCTCCGTTTGTGGACATATAGTAATGTGTGAATAACCAGAACATTCGATCATCAGTATCCAAACCACAATCAGAGTATACGTTATTTTCGACAATTATCTCTGTAATTAGGTACGAGCTATTGTCCTACATGACTGATAGGGAGTGGAGTAGTCGAGGGTGTTGACCACTTTACTCCTCTTGGGAGTCTCCCTCGTGCTGACGGTCTGGTGTGTGACGAAATTTCGGCACAGATACAACAGGCTCTATAGGCTTTTGCAAAACTTGCATGACTTGTGGCGTGGGCGAGATATCCGCTGCTGATCAAAGAATGAATATACTGCGCAACAGTTCGCTCCGTTCTCCTATACGGGTGTGAATTATGGCCACTAAGAGTAGAGGACACTCGTAAGTTATTAGTATTCGACCACAGGTGTCTTCGAAGTATTGCTCGTATATCCTGAGACCACTAAGTAAGCAATGCTGTCGTTAGAAAACCAGTACTAGGTAAGGATGGGGGATCAATAGATGAAGTATTGAAAATTTATCAGCTGAGGTGGTTGGGACATGTATTACGAATGCCCAACCACCGACTGCCTCGTCGAACCATGTTTTGTGGTATAGGAGTAGGCTGGAAGAATGCTAGAGAGCGTCCAAACGAAATCATGGCAGAAATCCATGAAGTCACTGACAAGTGAACTGAGCCATGTTGGTAAGTAGAGTACCAGGTTGGGGTCCGCGATACGATCGTTAGAGACTTTAATTGACATGGCTCACAATAGTTTGCGACTGCGCAGATGCTTCTTTTTTCTCTCTTATCTCAGATTATAATCTTTTGAATTCTCCATAACGTTTTCTCCTTTTTAAATTTATTTCACTTGGATATACTTCTCGAATCATATCTTCGATCCCTAATCTTTTTGGTTACCGATAATACTTCTACTACCTCTACTGTTGTGGGACTTGAATTGACAATACGGTCTCTGCTGTGATATGGCAACTTGGACTGATGTACGTACATACGTACGAAATTCTACGTTTTAGCTGACTGACTTACTTATTTTGTGTCCTATAGCAAAATCTCCGTAGTATGTCCTTCATTAGAGTTATTCTGACTATGACTCACCCTTTTGCAGTTATAACAAATGACGTTAGGAATGGGCATTTATTATGTAAATAGGAGTTCCCACAAGATCTGCGATTGGCCATCCTGATAGTAATTGGTTGATTTTATGTTCAGTTATTCATAAAACTTCGCAATATGAGTATTACTAAATTCAGAGTTTTGTGCTGGAGTTAACACCCACTTTACTATTTGTATTGATGAATTTGAATTAGTAATTGCACTTGTACTTCGATACCAATAATCGATGCATAGATGCAATCAGAACACAGACAGTAGTTATAGTAATATCTTATTAAAACGACTAGTAATATGGAAAACAAAGCAGATAGCGTTGTAATCTACGCCAGCAGTACGGATCAAAGATTTATTACAGTCAGGCACGTACCTATGGAGTGTTACTTATGTGTAAGAGTTCAGTGCTACTTGAATTTGCACTGAAGTAACTACTAGAATCAAAAGGATTCAATCATCATAGGGTTATCTAGTTGAAGTAGAGCTGTCTAGAATTAAATGACTCAACTTGTAAATTCATCACAAATTTATATTCTCTTCAAATTTACTCGTAAGCTTGCTAACGAATAGAAAATCTGTCGTCTACTTAACTATACGGATGCTCACTCTTCCATCCCTTGAAACAAGTGATTATTGAGACTTTATACCATTTTCATTATCTGTCCCATAAATTATTTTTCTAATGTGATGTGCTTATTATAGCATTTGGGTTAAACCGTTGGCAATCAAACAGACTTGGTTTGCAATCCAACACAAAACCATGCGTATCCTTTCTAATCGTATTCGTAATCATAATTTTTTATGTTGTGTAATCGTTTATCAGGCAGAGTGTAAATATATATCTTCTCACCGGAAAAATTCTTCCTACTTCTTATTTAAAGCCAAATGTTTTTCTTCAAGAAAATACTGATCTGTACAATAAACGGTGATTTATGTCATGTTAATTTATCAAAGTGACCCCAGTGTTCAAGAAGATATTAGTATTCGGGAACTCAGTTAAATACCCAACAACAGTCACCAGCATCAGCTTTTTTAACTCATTTTGCAACCACGTAGAGTTTTATGTTTTAGACCGAACCATAAACGGTGATTGAGTGACGCTTTCAGATTACAATCTTTTTGAATTAAACAGTAATGTTGTATTTAGATACATTTATGTGGGATCGATTCAAAGTCTTCTTCTAATTTTTAAAGGTAATATGGCTGCATTTGACCTAACCAATCCGAAATCAGTGGTTTCACCTGGTGGTGTTGGATTCGATATCAATTGTGGAGTCCGACTTATACGCACTAATCTGAATTTAAAAGATGTTCTTCCAGTGAAAGAAAAACTAACTCAAACTCTGTTTGACCATATTCCTGTTGGTGTTGGTTCCAAGGGTATCATACCGATGGACGCTCAAGCCCTGGAAGAAGCTTTAGAAATGGGTATGGATTGGTCATTGAGACAAGGTAAGTTTCATTTTATCCCAAAGTAAAAATCTTTCAGTTAGTAACTATTTAATACATTTAACAGCCAGATAATTCGTTAAAAAGTTAGTTTTTATAAGCTAATTAGGTGGTAGTCTACAGTTTTTATAAATGAGAAGCAGTTTTGAATGTTCAATCGCTCTATAATTTCACAAAATCACACTGGTTTATATATACTAATTAATTATTCTTTCCCTTGATTTCTTTCCCACAAAAACATAGTACAGGACAGGTACTGTATAAAATCATTTGAAGCTACTCTTCTCTAAGAGTAAATCATTCTGAACATTTTGCGTAACTGACATGAGCATTTTTGCTTTTAGAAATCAAACTAGAGGTACACTTATGACTCAATTCACAAAAATGTTAACCATATAAGTACTTAACAGAATAAGCTAGTTGCTGCAAACAAAAGTTGAATTTCGTTTCAATCTCTAGCCAACTAGGGATGGGATACTTTTTCCCTAACTCTTCCCTGCCCACTCTTATGGCTTAATAGTTGAAGTCTAACCTAACGACCCGAAAACGTAAACTTAGCAAGTATTCTATTATGGTAACTAGTGTCACTATAGATAATGGCTGCGCATCTGTTGTACATGTTCCAACTACTTCAGTTTGTAAGGCCGTACAATCTAATCATTCGGTCCGCCATTCTCACCAAACAGTTGGCTGAATTGCGATGATTTCCCTTCGATTTTTCAGTGTCATAATTTTCGCCGTTAGAATTCGGTCACAGTAAGTATTATGTTTATAAATGCTAATGTTCTTATTTAATAATTGTAAATTGCTTGTTTGTGATTAGAAATCGCTCTCACGGTCAAACTATCATTATTTCCTTCTCAGTATGGAATTATCAAGACTGTTGAGTTTTACTGAAGTCATGGACCGATTAATGTTAATTTTATTTACTGTGCGACGGGTTATCTTTTCGCGATTTCGTAGTCCATTTTAAATGGAATGTATACAATAATTTCCTAAATTATGATTTATCAATTTCAGGCTAGAAACTTGCATAAAATATTTGATGCACTCTATATACCCATGAAATGAACAAACATTATTACCAGCCATAGCCCAATAACCTTTTATGTTACTATTTACCTTTTAAAAAACTTACACACTAGGCTATGTCTGGGCGGAAGACAAAGAGCATTGTGAAGAGTATGGTCGTATGCTTCAGGCTGATCCGTCTAAAGTTTCTTCAAGAGCTAAAAAACGTGGCCTTCCGCAACTTGGGACTCTTGGAGCTGGTAATCATTATGCTGAGATACAGGTTGTGGAGGAAATTTTCGATAAGCATGCAGCAACTAAAATGGGCATCAACCATTTAAATCAGATAGTATTAATGATTCATTGTGGCAGTCGAGGGATGGGGCATCAAGTAGGTTTTTACTTCTCATGAGTACATTTCTTGTGATATTTTTAGAAAGTGAATAAATAATAATCAGTGAATATGTCTTTTTTGATCACGCTTTATTATTAAGGTTTCTTGACGTATTTTAAAATTGACAACTGAAATGACTCTTCTAGTTCCCATTTTCTTGCCCCCACTTTTTCAAATCTCTCAGCAGGAAAGTTGTGAACTATTCTGAATGAAACAATGCTGCATGATGACTTGTTTCATGTAAATAATATTCTCTATATTTCTGTGGTGACCAATAATAACAATCTTTATGAAAGTGTTCGCGCTAATTCATGATCCATATAATGGAAAGATGAACTATGGACATACTGTAGAGACGAGGTAATGATTGATTTTTCGGGGATTAACTGCATAAAAATTAAGAAAGAAGTTGATCAGGTAGTACTTACCGTGGTTAACGTCAACAATTTGTGTGTTGCGACCAGACGAATGATTCCTATAAATTAATTAAACTTTATTTTTGGGTGTATATGTTATAGTGGAGCAGTACTGAATCATCCACTGATGCAATTAATTTTCTAGTTTTACAAACTATATGAGACGAATATTTACAGAAAAACATCTATTTACATTGTTATCTGTAAATTATGCTTATTCAGGCATAAAAGGAATGAGGCGTTATTTTCTCGTTTATTTAATCAAACTACGTTATTCACAGCTTTTGGTCCACGTTTGACTTCGATGATCACGTTAAAATATTGTTTTGGTTTATTAGTTTTAAGGATAACCTAGCCACTCTCTTAAATGAACCAGTTAAACCATTCGAGTTCATTTGTGATAAAATATGTCGAAATTCTAAACTCTATCTAATAGTACTATGTTTTTTGAAATCCATGTAGACCGTGTCTTTTATATTATTGCTAACTAATGTTTATATCTTTCAGACGGAAACATCAAACACAATTTCTTGATTTTGTTCTCACTTTTAGTGCATGGAAAATTTTAAGTAAAATATATTAAGACGGTTGCTGTGAAAGAAAGCTTTATTTTCCTCAGAGCAACTAGAAATCCATGTTAACTTATGTGGATAAAAAACCTTCACTAGGTTGTCCATATTTATTGAAAAGTTCAGTCTAAGTATACATATACTCATCACTTATTGCAGGTGCTAGTAAAGACTGATTGAATAGTTGATCAAGCCAAAACGATCATACTCTTATAATCTAGTTTTAAAAGCAACATCAGATAGTTTGTGAGTTTTTACTTTGAATGATTTGTAAACATTTTCTCCTACCTTCCTGAAACACCGGTTGTAATTACAAATGCGATTTTAGAATATTTGTAGATGGTGTAACATTTTATTTTCAACATTATTTAGACACTTACGAATAAATAGAATATCTTACAACTCCTACCCCCAGTTTCTGAAACGCTTTCTTTCAATAGGTATCCGTGACTACTGCAAATACTTATGATTCCTAATCTCATGAAAAAGCAATTCTGGGTGTTGGTATGCATCGTGTTCTGTCCATTTTCACTTTGATCGAAAAATGCAATATTCAATTAATTAGATATAGGTTTGTGAAAAGTGGTGTCAATTATGTGGTTTCTGTTGTAATTTGTTTATGCTGTTTTAATTGTATATCTTACATCCTTATTGATTAATGTCTGATTACCTGGTGTATTCTCTTAACCTAGGTTGCAACAGATGCCTTAGTTGCCATGGAAAAAGCAATGAAACGTGATAAAATCGAGGTAAATGACCGCCAGTTGGCCTGTGCACACATCAATTCGGAAGAAGGTCAAGATTATTTGAAAGCAATGGCAGCAGCTGCCAACTATGCCTGGGTTAATCGATCTTCGATGACATTTCTTGCGAGACAGGTAATTTTCACATGTTTATATACTTATGAGCATCAAAACTGTGATCATTTTGTTGTCGTAGATTGTCAATAATATTTTGCGTACATGTTTACAGTACAAAGTGAGAACAAGAAAACAAAAAATCCTTCGTATCAAATAGCTGACAAATTTTAAAGCATCTGCTAGTCTTATTAGTCATGGGAATTTTGTTAACTGTTTTTAGAAATCGTACTATGATGGTAAGAACCATCCATTTCCTTGTTGTGTTTTGGTAAAAAAGTTGGGTAATGGACATTTTAAAATTTATTTCACTTCGTAGTGTTTCTTTTACTTCAAGTACT
The DNA here is from genome assembly GCA_944470395.2 of Schistosoma turkestanicum. Taxonomy (NCBI): domain Eukaryota; kingdom Metazoa; phylum Platyhelminthes; class Trematoda; order Strigeidida; family Schistosomatidae; genus Schistosoma; species Schistosoma turkestanicum. Next base: position 20,563,779 of record OX103973.1, read on the forward strand.
ATTTAGTGAAAGGTTCACCTTGCTACACAAATACTGTGTATGAAAGCTTGAATACTAACACTCTTGCGATTGTCTTAAGATCAATAAATAAACCATTCTAAAACACCAACTTCGGTAAGTTTTGTGTATGTCAACCCAATGGTTACATGACAGTCATTGTTTGTTGCCTTCACAACTGTCTGAAATTCGTTCGGTTAATGGTGTAAAGTCGTGAGATGAAAGATAGCTGTATTTTCGTATCTTGATTTCCCCGAAAATATCATAAATATCAAGTTAATGGATGACTATAGGTACCACACAATTTAAATCCGAACAGAAACTGATCGTAATTGTTGTACTTTTTGTTTGTCCAATAATTTCTTGTATATTTGTAAGACTGCTTGCTGAGAATGTATTTGCACCTTACATTATAACAATGCGATTAGCTGAGTTAGTGCAATGATTCATCCACAAAACTAATTTCCGAAGTTGAACAGTAAGCTGTCATTGCTTACTGAATTAAACTGTTCCATCAATATTAAATTTTTATTCAAGTTCAAAAATGATCATTTGAATAATTATCTCTTACTAGCCCAGGATAATGCTTGCATAATTTCCTTGATCTTAGCTATAAAATTTCATTATGTATTCGAAAATCCTTTACATAATTCACTCAAAAGTTTATTCATTGTAAAGAAACCTCTTTCAAAACTGTAATCCATATGTACACACAGAGTCAAATAACTTTTGAAATCCAACACATATTCTAATACTGACTGATAATCCTACTTTATGCGTAGGTTGCGTGTAAAGAATAGATCATCCGGTATTTTGCTAGGCTTTAAAGCATACTTTTGTGTGTTGGTTGATTATACTTTCCGGCTTCCCAGGTCCGTTGTAAATGAAGTTCTATTCAAACCAACAATCCGATAGTCCAAAATCGGCCACATTAACCATTCTATTTGATAGCATAATAAAAAGCTTGATAATTAGGTAACATCCCATTCCGTTGTCGGTGTGGACTTATTCTGCAAAATCACTTTAATGTGTTTTTACACTGTAATGGTGATACAATATCATATCATTTATCCACTTTATACTATGATATCATTAAGTTAGCTTTATCCTACTTTTGAACTTGTTATTTTCATCACCACTCTAACTATAGAATTTATTTATTTGTTTTTATTGTAGGCTTTTGCGAAAATTTTCCATTCTTCACCGGATGATTTAGATATGCAAATTATCTATGATGTATCTCATAATATTGCTAAAGTCGAAGAGCACTGGGTAGATGGCAAGATCAAAACTTTACTGGTTCATCGCAAAGGATCTACTCGAGCGTTTCCACCCCATCACCCTTTAATTCCTGTTGATTATCAGGTTAGCATATTTTTTATGGTGAAATCATGTAATCTAGTAGTCAATAACCACGAACAACAGTTAAAACCTAGGAATAACTGGGCAGTTGTTTTACCTTAGGTGCCCTTTGGGCCTCTCAAATCCTGTGTTCTCAAACAAGGTCAATACGAAATTTCGAGTTTATTAAACTGTCTTTTAGTAATTTAGGTACACAAGTCTTCAGCTTTAACGTTAAAAAATGAATCTCACCCCACTTATTTTAGCGTGAGTCGTTGCATAGTCATTTAAAATCTTACATTTAAACTGTTTGTCATTCTCTGACACATTTATACGTATTGGTTAGTAAGCTGCGTTTATTTTTATATTTCCGTGTTTATCAAATAATTTACTACATGGGGCGTTTTTTTATTTCTTTATTGATTTTTGAATTGACTTCATACTTACAATCTTTAATTTGTCTCTGTTTCATACAGTTGGTTTGTTGAATTATTTGTTGATCCTCCCCAATTTTCTTCACAGCTTACCGGGCAACCTGTACTTATTGGCGGCACGATGGGTACTTGTAGTTATGTCTTAACTGGTACTGAAAAAGCAATGACTGAAACTTTCGGTTCTACATGTCACGGTGCTGTAAGTAATAATAATAATAATACTAATAACAATATTAATAAATAGTGTTTTGATAATTTTCAGTTGTAAATCGAAGCGACTCGTACCGTACTTTGTACACCAATCAAAAATATCAAATGTTTCCATTGTTGTATTTAATACGTATTTAAATATACTTTAAAGACTCCAACCTGATCGATGCATTACAAATTCACTAAATTATTACCAAAAACTACCTATTGAACCGGAGTTATACAGTAAAGTCATCTGTGTGCGATGGGAAGAGCTTATTTGAAAGTTATGTGTTCGTTTAAAGGATTAACAAAGTGCATGCTTTGAAAATGTTCCAAAATAAGACTAAGTCTAGGTTTAATACTATACGATTTTGGCGTAATGTAAGCTTTTATTATTAATAGTATTAGTGTAATGTATTTAGTTTTTTTAAGTTGATAAATTAACGACTAAAGCATTCGACCTACAGTCACTGATTTAAATCTTAAGCAATGCTTTTACTACTCCAGAATAAGACATCACAGATTATCACTAATCTTCGCAACCAAAGACGTTGTTTAGAACTGACTACATAAAATTGTATATGTATTCGTAAATTATGATTAAGATTTTGTGTATAGAAGAAATAACATTCATTGAAATCGCTCTGAAATTTATACTCTTTTGAGGAGTGATTTTATTTAAGATTATTTAATCGAATATCGATAATGTTATTCATTAACCTATATAATTAGTTCGGTTGAAAAAGATCACCAATTACTTATTTTCTTTCAAACTAATGTACTGTACGTTCGCCGCCATAGATTAAATTCTCTTGATTTGCAGAATAAAATTAATTCATTCCATATCAAGGTTTCTCATTAGTTACTCGTAATGCATAGTCATAACGAATATAAATAGTCTTTTAACTAATTTGTATGGTTGATATGAGCGTTTTGATTTAGAAATATTATGTTTTAGTGTAGAGCCTGACATAGATATATGTCGTCTTAAGTTTCCATACCATACTATCGCACTGAGAAAGAAATAATGAGGTGGATAAAAAAGAGATAGTCAGTTACCCCTAATCAAGCTAGGGTTTGGTACAAAGTTGTTATCCGTTCAATTCGTCACACTTCAAATCGTCGAAGGATAAGGAACTTGAAAGGCAAGACAATGTATGATTGTGTTAAAAGTAGTAGAGTATTAAACAGGATTTTATTTCGCGAAAAGCCAACTAAAGTCTCCAAATGAAAAGTATGAAATAAAACTGTACAACAGAATTTAACGTAAGTAAGTAAGTAAATGCATTTCAAAAACTGTAACAGATTGTCAACTTTGCTGCATTAGATGATTGATTATGGGAGTCTATAGTGAACGCTAGCGAACAGGTGTATATCTCTCGTAACGCTAACCAAGGTTAGTATTAACCAGATTGTTTTTATCGATCCGATTAAAGCCATGCAGTATTATCGTTAAACAGCGACAGTGTGACAATTTCGTTTTTCGAATCTAATCTCAATATTCCAATTCGAATTGTAATTTAAATCATAAATAGACTTTTTACATAACATTCTATCCTACTGATTGTCATTTATGATTACACCACCAGTTCGAAACTAATTCAGTTGCTCTTATGTGAACAGTTAGCAATAATAAATAATTAAAAAATGTACAAGTCGACTGAAAGAGTTACTAGTTAGAAACGAAGTGACTACATAAGATTAGCTTTATCAATTATACTTTAAAGTATTGATAGAAGCAACTATTGACAGCGTTAAACATCTCTTTTGTTTAATCACTTGGTATTAAACTCCCACTTGTTGGTAAAATCTTAACAATCTTTTACCCATTTTATTCGTAACTCTTGGAAGATCAAAATAATTTTTGGATCGATTTATTTCTTTAAATTTATTCACCATTTCAGGGTCGTGCGTTATCTCGAGCTAAATCCAGACGTAATCTTGACTATACAGATGTTTTAGAACAATTACGAGAAAAAGGCATATCGATACGCGTTGCTTCACCTAAACTTGTAATGGAAGAAGCTCCAGAATCTTATAAAAATGTAACAGATGTGGTAGATACCTGTGAGTTCTGTTCTTTGTTACTTTAACTCAGTAGCTTTATATATACAGCATGAATCACAGCTTAGAGGTATATGACACAACTACCTCTTTGTTTTTAAGCTTTCAGTTTTCTGAATGTAGTTTCAGAAAGTCATCTTGTCTAAGTTACATTACTACTTATATTACATCATGTTTTTTCGAATTTGACGCTAGTTTATCCAATATGTTTGATTAATCTCTCATATTTACTTAACAGCTGAAGTCATAATGACTACACATTTTACATATTCATTATTTTCATAAACTATAAATTCATTATAAGCAGAGATGGGTAGTGGCTAGCAGTGGAATCCTAAACTCGTGTTTCGTCCTATTTGATAATCATCAGCTGGATGACACTGCTCCCCCAAACCGATGGTCACTCTGAGACTCAAACCCACCACCGTTCACTTCAAACATCATCGCGTTATCTACTTAGATACTGAGTCCAGACAGCCACTGGCTCGTGCAATCGCATGATTTCATTAGTATTTTACTCAACTAATATTAATTTCCACTCAATAAAAATTATTTTTTCTGTAAACCCATTGTCTGACTCCGTTATTATCGGATGATGATAACGAAATATAAATATCCCACTTCACTTTGTGCATATTCGTTAACTCTATGCGCGTTAATGAGCAACAGAATAAGACAAATCGAATATGAGAATGATTCTTGAATGAATATATTTAATACACCCGTTAACGCTTACTTACTTAAGTACACCTGTTGTTCCCAATGAAGCATAGACCACCGACCAACACTCTTCAACCTACTCTATTCTAGTCCTTCTTTTCCAGTTCTGTCCAATTACTGTTCATTCTTCTCATGTCTGTCTCCAGTATTCGGCGTAACGTGTTCTTCGGTCGTTCTTAAGGATTCTAAGTGAGGGCTTGTCTTATGACGCAGTTGGGTGGTTTCCTCAATGTGTGTCCTACCCACCTCCAGCGCATTTCCTAATTTCTTCATCAACTGGAATCTGGTTTGTTCTCTCACACAATAAGTTATTGCTGATGGTATCTGTTCAACGGATCCTCAGTATCTTGCGTAGACAATTCAATAAATAATCGTATCTTGTGGATAACGGCTCTCGTGGTTCTCCAAGTTTCCTCCCATACATTAGAACTGCCTTGACATTTGTGAAAATTCCTTTCCCCTGTGTTTGCCACTCTGGATTTGTTTGATGACCATGCTGATCACTTTAATTGTTGGTGGGTCAACATTAATTGGGAGTTCTGTAGGTGCTACTTCGATGTTGGGTAGGTTCAGTTGGGCTGGTCTATTCAAGAGTTCTTCAAAGTACTCTACCCACCTGTTTCACTGTTTCTCAGCGTCGGTGATTATTCTACCCTTCTTACTTTTCAGTGGTTTTTCTGGTTTACGATATTTTTCAGCAAGCCTCTTTGTTGTATCATGTAGCTGTCTCGTATATCCTTCTCTTGCAGCTTATTTTTCTGTCGTGGCTAGATCTTCCACATATTTACGTATGTCAGCTATGATGCTCCTCTTCACTTGCTTGTTTGCTTCTGTACATCCAGCTTGCGCTTTAGCTTTTTGTGCTCTTGTTCGGTTGATATTGATTGCTGCCTTCTTGTTCTTTCTTTCTTTCTTGAATATTGTCCAGAGTACCCACAGAAATCCATTCCTTGTGATGGTACTTCCTGTGGCGCGAGACCTCATGAAATGTAGAAGTTATTGCTTACTTGATCCCTTTCCAGCTGTTCTCCATGGTAGTTCCCTCTCCATTGAGTAGACTGTGAAAGGCCTGAAACTTATTGCTGAGGACTATCTTGAATTATTTGAGTTTTCCAGTATCTCGAAGGCCTTATCATACTTTTGTGATGCTGTTCTCCCCGTTGTCCAGTGCTTCTTGAGTTTCAGTTTCATTTTGGCCAGCACCAAGTTATCATCTGAAGGCTTGGTTCTTGCGTCCTTCATGGTCCTTCTGAACTTCTTATTGAGGCAGATGTGGTCGAATTGGTTCTGTGTTGTGTGGTCCAGTTATACTCATGTGGCTTTGTATGTAGGTTTGTGTGGGAATATGGCGCCGTCTATGAACAATTTGTTGGCGGCACATCGGTTTGCGAATCTCTCAATATTTTTGTTCTTTTACCGAGTCCATGTTGTTCCATGATGTCTTCATTTATTCGTTAACTCAGAGAGACGGTAATAGGTAAGAAGCTGATTAAAGAAGATAAAGTTGCCAACTCAGTCTAACAAGATGTGACTCAATATTTGCAGTTAGACAGGAAAAGAAAGCAAAATATATATGTTGAGAAAAGTAAGTGATAAACACACGTGTTCATATACGCTCGTTACAAGTAAAGAGTTCACAAGATCAAATATATGTGTGGATATTTTCTCGGAAAGAATGGATTGAAAAATGATCTGTCCAGAAGCAGAAATAATCAACGTTGGCATGAAAAAGTATGAAATAACACACTTCCGTACGATATTTACTCATAATCATTAATGTACTGAGTGTTTCACCTCAAACTCTAACAAGTTTGGACCTATGTTTTTCTATCTTTTTGGATCAGTAGTATTGTGTTAGTCATTTTTAAATTAAGAATTATTTTTCAAATTGCTTAGTAGCTTACCGCAAATACATCTACTTTGTTTCGAGTTCGACTTTTTATATTAGTGTTAATGTTGCTGCACATTGGCCTAAATTAATGCAAGTAGTGCATGATTCGAACATGCAACCCACCGGTCAAAGGTCAGTTACCTTGATTATTAGATCACTGGAATTTCAAACATCAAGTCATCAGATCAAATCTTGTTCAGCTTATCTTGACTTTAACAGCTGTATAATATCATATTGTTTGGTTGTTTACTTTGTTAATTAATAATAACCATGTAGGTATTAAAATTTCATGCATCCCACTGCTAGTCCACATTCATCCGGATTATTAATAATTTGACTTGATCTTTATTTATGTTTCTATTTCCAAATTATTTACTAACTCTTTTAAAATGTTGATCATTATAAAAGGCTACCTGATTTATTATTGTGCTTAAACGTAGTCATTAGCTTCCTATTTCTTTTTTTTTGGTATTCCTCTCTACTTAGGTCAAGCAGCTGGAATAAGTAACAAGGTGCTCAAATTACGTCCGATTGGAGTAATCAAAGGTTAACGTGGACTTTTATCCCGATCCATACTTTCTTCCCTTCGTAACTAACTGTATGCATTCAATACCTCTCTCTGTACACAAAATAAACTTTAAAGTATTTTCATTGTTTCAATATGCTTACTTTGTTTTGTACTCTTATTACCGGTTTGAACAGAAAAAAATAGTGATATTTTTGATGGTGTGATATTTTCTCCCAAATAAAAATTTCATTGTATCTTATGTTTTTCTACTAGATTAATATGTAGTTAATAATTGTTATTGATATGTATTTTTTTAATGTTTTTGTTATATTTTGTAGGGCTTTACATTGAAATTATTTTCTGATAATGAAATTAGTATATTTAGTTTAATATATTAAACTATTGGCTATATTTAACTAGAGAAACTGACAAAGATTGTATTGCTGTTCTATTAGAGAACTGTCTATATTTTCTAATTTATCTATTGTTGTTTAGGACTGTCTACTAAGATTTTTCATGTGCTTTCTAGCAGAATTATAGTTAATAAAATTTTATGTTTTATGATATGATATACTAATCGGACTTATATTTTGTTCTTTGGTGAACTCTCTGGGGCGGTAGGTTGAAATATAACCATTGTTTACTGAGAAGTAGTATTTACGGTACTAATCAACTTGCCTATGAAGTAAAAGCAGTAATTACCTTTGGACAATCATCACTGTCAGGTAGGTGTAAAAGTCATTGAAGAATTTCAGATATTGGTCGTTTTAAAACCTGTATCGTTTTGTAGATAAAATGAGCCCCCATATGCCCCGGTACGACTGATAATTAAGAGAGTCCACTCTTCCTCTCAAAATGCTCTCACACATGCACGGATGCATAGCTGTTGCCAGGGAAGTCTTATCTGCCTTTTTGTGGAGGGAGTATTGTTTACGATACTGAGAGGATGGAAAGTGAGTGTCTGGCGCTTAAACGGAGTTAGTGGATACGATGAACTCATCTGGAGTAGTTGGTGAGTCCTAATTTCAAACCAATGGTGTACATGGGCGATGAAAAGAATGGTGTATGAGCCCACTGTTAGTCACCGGTTATAACTGGACTGCATCTCCTTACGTTGCTGTAGTCTTGTGGATTAGAACTTTGGGCTATAGAATCGGGAATGTCAGTCAGTTACAACGTAGAACTTCGTACGTACGTACACACGTATGTACATCAGTTCAAGTTGCTATACCACATTAGCGCACAGCCGCAATTGTAAAAAGGTAGTAGAAGTAATAACAGTAATTGGAGAAATTAGGGTCCGAAGATATTATTCAAGAAGTAGGATGTAGTGAAATAAACTTAAAAAGAGAAAAGTAAGGGCAATTTGGAATCCAGAGGATTAGGATTTGAGAGAGGCCAAATAATGGATGCACATGCGCCATTGTAAATGGCTTTGAGCCATATCATTCAAGGTCTCTAATCATCGGTTGCTATCATCTCGTGGACCCCATCCAGGTAGACTAAACCTATTGACGTACCATGTTTTGTTTTGGCCTCCCCTACCTTTCTTCCAACCTACTCCTACACTACGAAATATAGCTCGTCGAGGCATTCGGTGGTCAGGCATACGCAACACGTCCTAACCACCTCAACTGATGGAGTTTCAATACTTCATCCATTGACTTGATATCCTTACCTAGCGCCCGTTTCCTGACAACAGCATTGCTTACTCGGTTGTCCCATAATACACGAGCAATAATTTGGAGACACAGACGATCGAAAACAAGCAACCTACGAATATCTTCTCTTACTGGCGATGTTTCGCAGCCATAAAGTCGGACAAAGCAAACTACTGCGCAGTAGACTTGTCCTTTTGTTAGTAGACGGATATCTCGCCTATGCCATAAGTGATGCAGCTTGGCAAAAGACAACCGAGCCTTCTGTATCCGTGCTGAGATTTCGTCAGTCACTAGTCCATCAGCACTGATGAGACTCCCAAGATAAGTGAAGTGGTCAACACACTCAATTGGTTTACTCCCTATCACTAGTTCAGGTGCCGATACAAACCAATCTTGAAGCAACATTTTGCATTTTGACGGGGAGAATCGCATCCCGAACATGCTCGCATTGTTGTTTAGGGTAGTCAGAATTTGTTTCTATGCTCAGATTCTTTATGGCTATTTCATACATACTTCGTTCACTTAGGTTTTTCAAGATAGTAATAATCGAGAAATTATCATTCATTGAACTTTAATTGTAGTGGACGAGAACGCAGGTGGGGCAACCGAATTGTATTTAGCGAAAATTACAGAGATACTCAGTAAAATCGGAAAACCATATCGTAAATCGTTCATTTGCAAATTATCAGTCCATCCTATCGAACTGGACTGTTCCTGTTACTAAACATCAATTCATTGTCGCTATTCATGCGTTTCATACAAATTCCATTGTTTTCTAACTCTTCCTTTCTTGATCTCTCCCCAACACTCACATCACATACTACTTATAAGTAGCTCACACCACATAATAAGTAATGTGTTTTCTCTGTTTGTCTGCTGGAAATTCATTTTATGTGTTACACTGACTCGTGAGTTTGGTTTTTGTTGAATAATTTTAGTGTCACCTTTTTGGATTTTTCAGTCACAGTGTTGAATTCACATTATATTCTGTCTTATCGATTCACGATCGCAGTATTTTAATTAAAGGCCAAATATGAAGATGAGACACTGAACTTGGTAGAAATTTGAAATTTTAAGGTCTTATACTTTTTACTGACAACACTATTACAAGTTTCGAATTTTCTTATCGGTTCTTTTACCTAAATATAGAGTGGCATTACCTTCTGAACAAACAATAAACAATGGTTGATTGATTATCCCAAATACTCCTGTAAGATAAAAGTTTTTAGTAGAGCCATGATGTTAAATAGCATTAGTCTAGAATGGTAACCTTTCATATAACTTGTCTAGAATTCATAGCTGAAGTACAAATACAACAGTTTAGGTTTTGTATGGCATTATCTGATTTTACTTAATCGGTAAGCTTCTCAAGAACATATACAATAGCAGTAATGAACACGGAGTACTTTTAGCTGGGATTCAGTCTATGCAGAACTTTGTTAAAGTGCTTGATTTAAATCTACATATAAACTTGGTAGTGATATCGGAGCCTATTTCGTACTGATGTATTTTGATAACTCGTTCTAATCCGTATTTGTTCTAGGCTGTACTCTGGTTATGGCCAGCTTCTTAGACCGCTAAGCGAACTGTCAGTTGATACTTTTATATTTAGTTGTCTATATTATGTACGTCTAGCGTGTTCAGGTTCAGTTGGTTTAACCATAGTTATCTGTTGGATGGCATTACGCTTGCTACTAACTACAGTTAATCTAAATATCTTAATTAACGTACATAAAATGAATTCGACATTTTTAATTTATCATGTACTAAATTTTACCTATATCAAAGCCATCTTAGCTCCTTCAGTAAAACTCGATAACTGCGCCAACTCTCGCAATTCGACTTGATGATTAATTTGATTCGGTATCCATAATCGATGGTTTTACAGATAACCGATAACTCATCAATAGTTATTTGATCATCATATAAGTATTCTGTTCCGTAAATTGATCATTAACAAACAAGCAAATAAAAAACAGATTATTGTTAGCGACCAACCTTGTTTGTGAAGGAATGCCTACGTCTCATCGGACCAAATATGCATACATGGTCTAATTCAGTTTAAAATTTCATGTCAAAAGCAACTTTGTATTATTGGTTAACTTGAAGACGATCTAATTGAAAATAGTATTGTTCAGTCGTATGTTGTACTCTAATTTACAGTCAACATTATCAATATTTATAAAAAAGAATTACATTGAATAATGAAGTCTTTATCTTACTTACAATAGTATATTTGATTAACTAGTGATAAAGCTTCTTTACGAGAGTATCTGAATAGAAACAACTAATTGAATCAAGTTAATTTTATTGCTTATTCAGAAATATATCATTACATACGTATTGATGCGTTCGATTAAAGTGTCTTTATTCCTTCATGTGCTGTGAAAGACTAGTGTCACTGATGAAGAGAAAAGACAGTGTACTTTACCACCTTTCGTCCAATTAAAATAAATGGCTGTTTGGTGTAGAATACCATTAGTTTTTTATTGTCGAATAGACTTTGCCTAATTTTGTCAAAAAAACCGCTTCATGTATGCGCTAAGTCATTTAATGATTTCCGAATCTATCTTGACAGATTATATATGAGAGTCCCTGGAAATGAGCTAATTAGTAATGGAAGATTGTTTGGTTTATGTTACTTTGGTCTACCATAAAATTACTAGATTTCATTCAATATTAGCTTTGTTCTGTTACTTGTCCTGCTTTAGCAAGCTTAGGTTCCTATTGATCACGCTTTTAATACCTCATTGTTCTCGACTGATTTGTTAATGCTATTTTATTTTCATGTATCCTGGCTTCCTTACTGCTAATAAGTCCTTATTGTTATCCATTTTTTAAGTTTTGTGTTTACCTGGTCATTGATGGAAAAAATAAAAGTTTTTGAAAAGCACATATTAACTAGTCCTATTAGTTTGTTAAAACACTATTTGGTGTGTTAATATATTTGTGTTCGTGTGAGATAATTGGAATGAACTTCCTATTCTTCAACTTGTTTTCAACTTTTTTTTATATTAACAGTCAATTGCTTTTGTCCCTTTTTTTATGATGTTAAGTTATGAATATTCCGGACACTGATGAAGATCTCTTTGGCATTGATACTAAAACATTAGACAATATACTTGAAGATCGAGATGAAATTATTAACAATGAAAGTATCCCAGAACTTATTCCAGATAAATTAGATCATTTTCAAAAACCATTCTTATTGATAGATCGTCCTTATTCATCTACCGCCTATGATCGTATTCGTGCAGTGTTCTCACCAGAGTAAGTTTTTTAATAATTTATTTCTTTTTAAACAAAACAAATCGGGCTAATTACTTCTATTTATTGTTGTACATAGTTAATTCTAAACTTTCATTTACATTGTTTATTAGTTATTACAACTATTTTGGGACTTCATGTCCTACTTCCTTTACATTAATAACTGTTGGTCAAAGGTTTTATTGATAAAATGAACTGAAATCCCTGATTTTAATAAGATATTTTGCGTTTTTAGTTATACGTAACAGGTGTTCTAACCAACAGATTCGCTAACTTTTCGTAATACCCTATGCCTATCTTCAACATTGCTCACTTGTTGGTTTCACAAAAATAAAACTTTAGTCTACTCATGTCTTCAACTTTAATAGATCGTTTTCATAGCCGTAAAGTAGAAATAAAGTTAAGAAGGGGCAAAAACATTATGAGGAGTTCAGAAGATTAGAATTTAAAAGAATATAAAGAATGGATGCACCTGCGCTATTGCAACAGATTTCGAGCCATGTCATTCAAGGTCTCTAACCATCGATTACTATCATCTATCTAGGTAGTCTTCACCTACCAACATGACTCAATTCCTTTGTCGGTTACTTCATGGAGCGGAGTCAGATGGGTTGAGTTTCTGAGCATCTATCAGTTCAGTATACGCAATTGAAATCCACTGTTTCTCCCTAACTTTTTCATTGACCTTTTTGTAAAGGTGATTCCACTAGGATATACATCTTGAAGCATATCTTGGATCTCTAATCTTTTTGATTGCCTCTGATACTTATGCTACCTCTACTAGTTTGGTATTTGACTAGACTATTCGATCTCTGTGTGCTTTCGTAGTATGGCAACTTGAACTAATGTACATCCTTGCGGAGTTCTATATTTTAAGTCACTGACTGACCTTTCTGTAAGATATCATTGTTGTTTCCACTGCTTTTTGGTTATCATTCCAGGTCTCATTGGCGAGGGCATCAATTACATGGCTGCCTAGTTGTTTTTCTAGCTGCTCATGAAATATACTCTTAGCTTTGTTATCGTTAAGTATAACTCTGAGGGCTTTGCTTGCTATGTCCTTCTTACGTCCAGTAAACCGCAGACAAATACGCGCTCGTACTAGAGCATGATTTGAATCTAAATATGGTCTCCAGAACGAGCAGCAGTCTCTTTTTGAGCTTCTCTATCGGTGGCTAATAGCGATGTGGTCTAGTTGAGTCAATCGTTGAGTCGATTTTGGGGCTGTCATTTCAAAATTTGTTGTTCCTTATGCTTAAACTTAGTATTTCCTAGAAATACTCGGTTATCTGAGCGTAGTTGCAGTAGATGTTTACCGTTATCTGTTTTTCGAGTCTCGACACAATAAGATCCAACTAGGTGTCTTTCCGTTTCACTTAATCTACCTACTTGAGGATTAAAGTCATTGAGAGATGCATATTATGGATTCTGTTGTGACCAAGTTGATCTCGTGTTCTGTTACGAGTATGAGGACGGATATCACTTCCCGGCTACCTACCCCGTGGAAGCGTATTTGTTGGGGAACCTGAAAAGGAGATTGGGTTAATATTGATTTTTTCGACCTGGGAACGTGACCTCACAGCCCAAGGGACAACTGCTTGAGGCTTGTCACACACGGCCTTTTTATAGGAAGTTTTTAAAGCGTAAGCTCTGCTCTTCAAAAAGTCTAACCGCCGGAGACAATCCGTTGTAGATGCTGGTTTTCGGAGGGAAAGCTCTTACTGCTCTGTTACACCCCTTTGCATTCAACAATAGAACTTAACTCTCAGAACTTAAGTCGCTGCTTTTAGTCTTACTGTTCTTTAATCGACCTGCCTTGCATGGTAGGACCTAAAGGAACATTTGTTACAGCCAATATAGCTCGGTTGCTTGATCATGATGGGCAACTCGATCAACACGTCTAGGTAGCAGTTATGGTCAGCCTATTGTAAATGGCACACCCACATACAGATTCGGTTTACAACGTAGTCTTAAGATATCGAGTCACGTGCTTATTACTGTTCTGCACAATAATAACTGAAATTTAAATACGAGCAAAAATCCTGAAGTGTTTGTTATTGGTTATTTTGTTACAGTCCTATGTTACGTGAGCGCGAATTGAATAAACTTGGTCGAACAGCACAAACAATTCCTCTGTATCTTGGTATTTCTATTGGAGTGATTACAGGTGCAATGCGTGGAGTTGTATCGTATGATGAATTTCTACGTGAAAATAGATATAGTGTGTTTTCAACGCAAAAAGTAGCTATGGTTAGTTAATGGTAGATAGATGTTTCTTATATTCATCATATAAACAATTTTTCCTGTAACTATTTTCTATGACTAACTATTCAACGCTGTGTGAGACCGTCCCATATGATTTCAAGTATGTAGTTTTGATTTTCTTTAGGACACCACAAATATGACTGATAGGTTTGAAGAACTATCATACTTGTCTGTCATTAAAACTCAAGCTATTCATATTCTTTTAGGAGTTTTTTTTTCACTGGAGTTTACTGTATAAGCTTTGTTCTTATGATTAAGGGTAAAAATTCCTGACATATAATGTTAATTTAGACCAAAATACAATTCAAACTTTCACATCACTTAATTGCTCTAATTTGATCGATTCTTTTCGTTCTATCCAACATCAACGAAGCTGCCTACTATTCGATATTCAAATGTACAACTGTTATTTCTTATGATCAATTAATTCATATTTAGTCAAATTACATAGAGTCAGAGTTTAATCATTTATTTCTCTAGAAATTATGAATTCTGCTTGACCGTTTTGTATTCAATTTGATTAACTTCCGTTAGACGTCGAATGAACGGATCCTTCAGGTTTACCAAATTAAAGATATTTCTCTTTTTAATGTCCTACATAAAAAGGCCGTGCGTGACCGGCCTCAAGCAGTTGTCCCTTGGGCTCTGCGGTCACGCACCAACACTAATCCATCTTCCTTTTCAGGTCCCTCAAGAAACAACCTTCCACGGTGTGGGCAGCCGGGAAGTGACAACCGCCCTCATACCCGTAACAGCACGCGAGACCGAATTGGTCAAAATCAAATCCTTCCTACACCCTCTAATGTCTCTCTTATTTCTACGACTAACTCTACTCACACTCCCTTTTCTCACTGCACCGCTAATGCAAACGAAGCGAGATCACGAAACGTCGTTCCTGGTCTCTTGAAACCTCGTTCTAGACTACATGTTGGAGCTTTTAATGTACGGACATTGTGTCAAATAGGGCAACAGGCATCATTAGCTAGGACTTTAGAATCTCGTGCCATCGATGTATGCTGCGTCTCGGAAACGCGCATACAGGATCCTAGTAAAGTCATTAACCTGATTCCACCTTGACAAAATGAAGAAGCAGCTCGATTCACTCTTCGTGTATCCGGTAGCCCTGATGCTGCTTCCAGGGGTCTTGCTGGCGTAGGCATAGCGTTGAGTCCTAGGGCAGAATTATCTCTCCTAGACTGGATCCCAGTAGATAGTCGTTTGTGCGCTGTCCGACTAAACGGGACAGTAAGGACTCGTAAGGATAGGGACACTCGCCGTTGCCTATTCGTCATATCTGCCTATGCCCCCACTGACTGCAGTGCAGATGAGGTTAAAGATGAATTTTACAGAAAGCTTTCGGACCTCCTCCAAAAAGCTAGGCGCTCTGATATAGTAGTAATGGCTGGTGACTTTAATGCTCAAGTAGGTAGACTAGGTGAAAAGGAAAGACATCTAGGTGGATGTTATGGTGTAGCGACTGAGAGAACAGACAATGGCGACCGTCTGTTGCAACTATGCTCAGACAACCGCCTATTCTTAGCGAACACCAACTTTAGGCATAAGGAAAAGCATCTGTTGACCTGGCGACCCCCGAAGTCGTCTCAACGTTGGACTCAACTAGATCACATCACCATCAGCCACCGATGGAGGGGTTCGATAGAAGACTGTCACTCGTTCTGGGGCACATGTTTGGATTCAGATCATGCTCTAGTTCGAGCTCGTATCTGCTTAAGGCTTACTGGACGTAGGAAAGACACCGTAAGGAAGCCTCTTAGGGTTTTACTTAATGATAATCAAACCAAGAAAATATTTCAGGAGCAACTAGAAAGAGAGTTAAGCAACCATGCAAGCGATTCCCATCCAGAAGCAGGTTGGTATGATATCAAAAAGGCTGTGGAAACAGCAGTGATATCTGCTAGCAAGGTAAACCATAAGGCTAGAATGAAGCCGTGGATCTCAGTAGCATCCACCGATCTGATGGATGCCCGAAAACTCATCCCACCTGACTCTGAACATGATGAAGAGCGTAGTCAACTTAGGCGCAGACTTATAAAAAGCCTACGTAACGACCGTGAACAGTGGTGGGTGGCGAAAGCAAAAGCGATGGAAAAGGCAGCGGCGATAGGCAACAGTAGGCAACTATTTAGACTCATCAAGGAAACTGGTATTAGGAACCCAACTGTGAGTGAAACTATTTCAGAAAAGGATGGTCTTATTATCCATTCTCAATCCAGGAGACTGGATCGATGGGCAGAACACTTTAGGGATCAGTTCAACTGGCCACGAGCCACTCTTCGGTTACCCACGATCTCCAGTCATCGTGAATGGCAAATCGACGTAAGTCCCCCCAGTCTTAATGAAGTTGAGAAAGCGTTAGGAAATCTGAAACGAGGACGAGCTGCAGGTCCTGATAGACTGACCCCTTAGATATTTAAGGATGGTGGTCCAGTTTTAGCAGCTAGGTTGACTGAGATCTTAGGTAGAATCTGGGAACTGGACGTAATCCCATCTGACTGGTCTCAATCCTTGATTGTCCCAATCTATAAGAAAGGACAAAAGTCTTCTTGTGACAATCACAGGGGAATAAGTCTAACTAATATAGTATCTAAAATACTGGCCTCAATAATACTTCGACGCTTAACGAAAGCTCGTGAAGAGCAGACTCGAGAAAACCAGGCTGGTTTTCGACCTGGACGTGGCTGTATAGACCACGTCTTCACACTCAGACAGGTCCTGGAACATAGACACACATTTAGGCGTCCTACAATAGTTGTTTTCCTGGATCTTAAGGCGGCATTCGACTCAGTGGATCGTGAGGTTCTGTGGCAGTGTCTATCATTGAAAGGTGTACCAATGAAGTACATTAACCTTATACAAGCTCTTTACTCGAACACCACTGGTCGAGTGAGGGCTTATGGCGAACTGTCACCGCAATTCTCTACTTCAAGTGGTGTCCGTCAGGGTTGTCCACTTTCTCCATTCTTGTTTAGTTTTATCATAGACATGCTCCTAGACATAACATTATCCTCGTCTGAATTTTCAGGAGTAGACCTTCTACCAGGTGGCTCGCTTATTGACTTAGAATATGCCGATGACATTGTCCTACTTGGTGAAGACGCTGACGAAATGCAGAGTCTTCTGACTACCCTAAGCAACAATGCAAGCATGTTCGGGATGCGGTTTTCCCCCTCGAAATACAAAATGTTGCTTCAAGACTGGGTTGCATCGGCACCTGAACTAGTGATAGGGAGTGAAGTAGTCGAACGTGTAGACCGCTTCACTTATCTTGGTAGTCTCATCAGTGCCGATGGCCTGGTGACTGACGAAATCTCAGCACGGATACAGAAAGCTCGATTGGCTTTTGCCAACCTGCGTCACTTATGGCGTAGGCGAGATATCCGTTTGCTGACTAAAGGACGAGTGTACTGCGCAGTAGTTCGCTCCGTCTTACTTTATGGCTGTGAAACATGGCCAATGAGAGTAGAAGATACTCGTCGGTTATTGGTTTTCGATCATAGATGTTTAAGAAGCATTGCTCGTATATCGTGGGACACCCGAGTGAGCAACGCTGTTATTAGGAATCGGGTGCTAGGTAAGAATGGCAGATCAATCGATGAAGTATTGAAACTTCACCAGTTGAGGTGGTTGGGACATGTGTTGCGTATGCCTAACCACCGACTGCCTCGTCGAGCTTTGTTTTGTAGTGTAGGAATAGGTTGGAAGAAAGCTAGGGGCGGCCAGACCAAAACATGGCAGAAATCCATGAAGTCATTGACTAGTGGACTGAGCCATGTCGGTAATTGTCGACTACCTGGTTGGGGTCCGCGAGATGATACTTACCGATGGTTAGAGACCTTGAATGACATGGCTCAAAATCGTTCGCAATGGCGCCGGTGCATTTATTCTTTATGTTCTCTCAAATCCTAATCTTCTGGATTCTTCAACCCCTCTAGTTTCGACTCTCTAAACTTTTCTCACAGAATCATACCTCTTGAATAGTATCTTCTAATCCTAACCTCTCCGATTACTTCTAATTCCCTTACTACCTCTTCTACTATTGGATTTGAATTGACGATTACTTCTCTGTGCTGATGTGGTATGGCAACATGAACTGATGTGCTTACGTACGAAGTTCTACGTTGCATCTGACTCTGACTTTTAATGTCCTAGTTATTCGTACACTCTCTATCAATTGATACCTTTGATATTTACTTACTTTTTCAATTCTCCGTTGAAAGCTGATGTTTGTTCAACAAGCTGAATATGACTTTATCCTATATCAAATTGAAATTCTATTTCTTACTCTAAGTAATATTCACCCTCTGTTATGATAAATGTGTATGTAAAGAGGGTTTCCACTTATTGCGCTTGTCTTCATTTAGATGTGGATGGACTGTTACCAATCTTTGGTCGGTGTGTAAGTAAATTGTTAAGACGGCTCTCAGCAAGTAACAATGGCTCTAAACGAGCTGAAGAGATACTATTCAATCACGGCCTAACAGAATTTCTAGATCATTGACCGGACATACTGTGATTGGACAAGTGTATACACTTACCCCTTTGTTGATTTTGTGGATTATAATGATGTTTTCAAACTATACCGAACACTATAAACATACTTGTTTTTCTGTACATTTTGGCACTTACTGTAGTAAATGCTTGACCTGTTTTCTTCAGTCCTGTTGATTTACGACTTGGAAGTTCAACCTGTTCAAGTGGCAAAGTTGTCTGCCGTATAAGCTATATTCATGAATCAAGCATATTTCAAAAAGGTATCAACTATTCCACTTTTCACTTCTAATACTGAATAATGGAGATATCCAACATATAAACTTATAATTTGATGTTCACAGCTTTGCAGTCAGTTATATGTTTTATTTAAGGTTGGAGATAATACCGACAAACACCGAATTATTACTGAAATGAAGTCTAAATGAACAGCCATCACTGTTACTTATGATGAAATAAGACTACATAGATATCTATGATAGATCTTTATCTTTGTTTCTGTCTGTTAAGGACATCTGAGAGTTACTTTACATCGCTTGAGCTGTATTCGCTACGAGTAATCATCTGCGTATTTCAGGATTCTTAAGCGTCTTTACATGACTGTTCATTCGAACAGCACTGTAGCTATTATCTATTAAGATTTAGCCAAATAGTTTACTATTTTCTCCTTTTTAACACAATATTATTGTTCCATCCTCGCTCCTAACCAATGCGGTCCAACACTTCCAAAAATAACAACACAAAGTTGTAAACTAATTAAATAAGGCAATTACAGTTAAATCTTTTATGTACACTTTAGAAATGACCGTTACAAGTAGTCATCAAATTACTTGAATTATTCATAATTTATACTGTATAGCTCAACTAATCGACAAATAAACACAAAGTAAAAAAACACTGACAAGTTTTGTTCATTTTTTTTTACAATGAAATTTGTTTCAGCGTTATGCCGTTAACCATAGTTTACTTCAAGGCATGGTATTCGGAATTTCTACTTGTTGCAAAGTGACTATATTTACTGGTGGATGTTAGTAAGTTTAGCTTTAATTCTCTTTACACGTGATTTTTCATATTTTGAACACTTATACGATATTTTTGATTTAAAATAACATCACACTACTATTCGAATGTAGAGAGCGCTTGTTGTATTTTAGGTCACTCGAATTGTATCCGATCAATTTAATCACAAAACATTTTGAAAATCAATAAATCTTCGTGGTGTTGTAGTAGTGAATATGGAGAACTTGAGGAAATTATGAAATTTACGATACAGTAAAATTTACTTCCGTTCGATTGTTTTGTTTGATCAAATTTATTTCTTTTCAGTTCATCATTGTTTCCACATTGTTAGGATCCGTTGTGACATTAATCTATCAATGAAGGGTCAGGTTAATTGCTCATCTATGAGAGTTGTTCTCTGTATTTATTTACCATCATTATTCAGGAAAAATCTTTTATGTTTGTTAGATAATTCTGTGGTCTAGGACTGTCTGCTTAGATTTAGCTGGATAGGTAATCATCTGATCATTACTTGAACCATTGTTTTCAATAATTTCAACATATTTTACAAATAACCTTGCAGCTTCCACATATAAGGTCAATAATCGTAACGTTAAAATACTCCTCAACTAGACTATGGTTTAATTATTCATTTTACTATCTTATTTGTGATGTTTTGCAAGTTCTCAAAGTGAAACTATGCATATATAACTTTCGTTGAGGATGGTGGATCCCCAGATACAGTACTAGGTAAGAAATCGATTCAAGAATTCCCGCATTAATTTAAAGCGAATTTTGTTCACTAACTGGGGATGTGTTTGCATTTTTATCGATTCACTTAGTTTGAAGTCCCCTCAAGACATTTTCATTATATTCCTTAATCTATTGCTCGATTTGCTAATTTTTTGTGACTAATAATCATGGACTTAGTCGATCTACATTTTTACAAACTGGTAAATAATTTTTTTGGGATCTTCACTGATACATTTTTCGTACATGAGCTCTCTATCGTCTGTCGTGTTGCAGGATACTCTTTGAAATGTTGTTCATTAGTCGTCGTCTAGTTCAAACTGATCTCGTTTTGTATCCAAAAAGTTTCCGAAACGCTATTGATTTGAAAATATCTTACTAGACCTCTGATCAACAATATCCTTGTAAAGCATTTTATTGTAATGAATAAAACAATACACTTAATCTATTAAATTAGGTGGTAAATATTTTCGTAGTATGAACTCCCTACTTATAACCTTTTTAGTTGTCAAAGTGATTAACATCAGAAAGCGGACTGGATGTTATTGTACGATTGAATGATCTATATACCTATCAATCCCCAAACGCCCCGAAACGACTGATAATTAAGAGAGTCCACTCTTCCTCTCAAAATGCTCTCACACATGCACGGATGCATAGCTATTGCCGGGAAAGTCTTATCTGCCTTTTTGTGGAGGGAGTATTGTTTACGATATTGAGAGGATGGAAAGTGAGTGTCTGGGGCTTAAACGGAGTTAGTGGATACGATGAACTCATCTGGAGTAGTTTGTGAGTCCTGATTTCAAACCAATGGTGTACATGGGCGATGAAAAGAATGGTGTATGAGCCCACTGTTAGTCACTGGTTATAATTGGACTGCATCTCCTTACGTTGCTGTAGTCTTGTGGATTAGAACTTTGTGTCATAGAATCGGGAATATGAATAAACCACCTACTTCGATCTGAGCACTTTGATAGTATCTCAGCACACTCACAAGTTCAATAATTTGCGTGGCGTATAGATATCTAAGTTCCGCTTTGTACTAACGTTTATGTGCTTAAATAAATCTAAAAATATTATTTTAAACAATCACATCAACCTTTCTAATGTCCTAATTTTGTTGAAAATTTATTTTTCTTTCTCATTGAAGTACTTTGCCGTTGCTGTTCTCCGCAATTCAGGGGAAAACAAGCTACTGGGAATACGCTGCAGGTTGGGGTAAGCATTACTAAACTTTTTGTATGTATTTACTAACAGATTTCCCCTCGTCATTTTGCATTTTTAAGTTTAGTTGAGATTTGTTTGACTAGTTTAATAGGTACATCTCATAGTTTGATGCTTATCTTGCAGTTTGTTTACCTACATTCGTAATGCTTGCTGAGATAAGTTTTGTCTGATTGTCTCCTCTGTTTGCATGTTTTTTTTCTGGTAGATGTTATATTTCTTAAACGAATTAATTACTTTTATTGAGGTAATGAACGGATAACTTCTTTTCAAGCTGCTGGTTGTTTCCTTGAATTACATTTTAAGTCAACACGTATCTGCGAAATTGAAATTTATTTTTTCCACTGATTTCATTTGTCCGGTCAACTATCGATATTGACTATACAGTATGTCATTTATTGGCAGACTGTCTTTCACTGTGGAGGTTTGTTTTATTCTTGTTGCTTTAGAGTTTTGTAAATTCCTTGATACTCTACTTACTGTATCATCGACTGTATAACTATACTTTTAATTATTTATCAGTTTTGACTTCTGTCAGTCTTCTTCTTTTCTTCACTAACCAACTTGTTTCAAAATAGGCGTCTTAAAACCTCATTATACCTCTTCCTCCTTTTTCTGTACTTAATCTTCTCTACTACTATTGATGCTCTTACTGCACTGGGCTCTATTTCAAATTGATTTTCTATTGCTGTGCTATAGTGGTATGGAAATTCAAATGGGTGCACATGTGTCAGGTTCTATGTTGCATATAATCGATCAACTGACTCTTCATTTAATCTAAACAACCTTCTGATCATATAGTTTATGTCTTGACATCCAGTTGTAATGGAGCCATATTTTATTGAATCTTTTGTTTGATTATTATATAAACGTTTTGAACTAAATCTCTTTCTTTTTTACTTATCAATTTCTGTTACATAGGGATCACAAGCTCGTTGTATTGCTTCAATCGTGGATTTAAACGAATGCTTATAGCAGGAATGATCGCTGTTGTGCCTGGTCTGGTTGTGGGTGCTTCCACCATGTTAGCATATCGTATGTCGAATTCAACTTTTGAAGAATTATACGCAAAGCACTTAGCTGAAAATAAAAAAATTTAATGTCAATGTTTCACATTTTTACATTTGTTTATTCGCTAACATATTTTATAGTTTTCGAACTGATCATTTTCTAATCATTTGTCAAACTTTTCATTTGATTGTATTTTTCTTATTACCATTCAAATAGTAACATATGTACTGTAGTTTGTATGTTTTCGTAAACAACTTGAACTTTTATAATTATATTAAGTTCACTTAACGATATTTGTGATTTGATAAGGAAGTTATTCTAATCGTTCTTTGTAAATTCGCTTCTAATTTTAAATAGTTAATTTCTTCTAGTACTTTGTCCTTAGGGTTTTCACTTTTCAACACCACTCACATTAACGACTGCTAACTACCCCCCAATTATTTTCCATTGTACAGTTTTCCGATTTACAGTATTTTACTAGCTTTTATTCTCTCTTCTAAAATCGCTTTTGACGTAGGCTGCGTTTTCATATACATGAAATATATGCTATCTATGCAATGAAGTTAAACTATTTTTCTGATCTTCTCTTCTTCAGTCGAATTCTGTTTCTCACCTTGTGTTTTCGATGGTTGCATAGATCTAACTGCACGTAATATGTTTTTGTTAATTTCAGATTTCGTACTGCATCTTTCATGATAGATCTAAAGCGTGAACTTACAAAAGTTTGGGAAAGTGAAATATTCTACTAAATCTGAAAGGCAGAGTTTCAATCAATGAAACCACTCATGTAACTTATAATATCTTACTCAGTGGTTTTGCTGATTCACTATGATTCTTATACTTGAAACGGATTATCGATCATGATTAAGCTAGAACTTCCTAGGATAGTTATTCATAAAGCACATTATTACACTTCGCGCAACTAACTTGTTCGTTATTTCACCATTAAAAGTCCTTAATAATCTTAAACTTGTGCTAATTTGAGATACTGGATTTTAAAAAAGATCGTTTTCATTTTTAAGATTCAAATGAGAAATCGTACAGCTAAAACGAAATTATGTCCATAGTTCCATTGAATCCTATTGTATGGCTAAATAATTTCTTCAGCACAAAGAGTATTTTTTTAAGTAGCCATAATTTTCTCTAAAATAAAAATAAAGACACAATTCATTTGAAGGAGCTTTCTGAAGGATAAGTTGTGCTTATTTTTTCTACATCCAGTTATTTTCTTACTTATGTTCAATCCGAACTGTTTATAACGTATAGGATGCATTCTTCTGTATAAAAACACATCTTAACATCCATAAAAAAATAAGGATAATTTAATACTTACTTATTTACTTACGCCTGTTACCTTCAATGGAGCATATGCCACCCACCAGCATTCTTCAGCCGACTCTGTTCTGGGCTTCCCTTTCCAGCTCTGTCCAATTTCAGTTCTCGTATCTGTTTCCATTTATCAAGGTAATGTGTTGTTTCGTCTTCCTCTGTTCACTTGACCTTTAGGGTTCCGAGTGAAGGCTTGTCTTGTGAGGCAGTTGGGTGATTTCCTCAATGTGTGTCCTATCCACTTCCAGTGCTTCTCAGTGATTTCCTCCTCCATTGGAATTCGGTTTGATGTCTCCCACAGTAGGTTCTTGCTGACAGTGTCTGGCCAACAGATCGAAATTATATTGAGTAGACAACTGTTAATAAATACCTTTATTTTCTGGATGATGGCTTTGGTAGTTTTCCAAGTTTCTGCCACATACGGTGGAACTGTCTTTACATTCGTATTGAAAATCCTGACTTTGGTGTTTGTTGATAGTTGTTTGGAGTTCTAGATGTTGTTCATTTGTAGAAATGCAGTCCTTGTTTTGTTGATCCGCACCTTCACATCTGCATCGCATCCACCTTGGTTGTCAGTGATGCTGCCCAGATATGTAAAGGTGTTTATGTGCTCCATAGTATCTCCATCAAGCGTGATTTGGTTGGCGCATGTAGTTTTGTTTCAAATAATCTTGCTTTTCCCTTTATGTATATAGAGACCTGCTGCTACACTGGTCGTCTTCTCTTGCATTTGTTGTTGCGTGTGCGATAGAAGAGCCAGATCGTCCAGCCACATCGTAGTTGTCCACTGTATTCCATGCTTCCCTCCAGATGTTGACGCCTTCATCATCCAGTCTATCATCAGGAGACAGAGCAAGGGTGAGAGTAAGGAACCTTACCTGACACTGGTCTTCACCTCGAGCGAGTCTGTCAGCAGTCCTCCGTGCACGATTTTACAGTTTAATCCATTATAAGAATTTTGTATGATGTTGATTATTTTCTCAGGCACGCCGTACTGTCGAAGAAGCCTCCATAGTGTTGTCCTGTTCACGCTATAAGGATAATGTAATAAATAAACTAATTACAACATTTTTTATTTCCTTCAAACTTCATTAAAAAACTAATCTAATGAACATCTCGATGAGTTACTACCAGGCTTATAAGTTGCTGATAATTGTTCAATGGATCATGATGAACATGATAAAATTGTTAGATGATAAAACAAACTTATAAATCGATAAATCGATTATACTCTATGCATAAAGTAGTCGTTCTGATTTTAATCTCAGACAGATGTGTCACAAGTATGTGCTTCATTAACTTCACTTAAATACCTGTCAGCTGTTTAACAGTTGTTCAGTAAATGTAAATTTTACAAGTCAGAGTCATAACAATAATATCTTCAGAAATATGTGCCTTAAATTTGAAGACTTATAGTTTAATAATGAAGCAAGTGAATACTGATTGATTGTTAGACTCTACTTATATCTAAATGTATTCAAAACTTAATAACTAAGAAGCATATTAGTTAAAATTATGCTAATAATCATTTTATTCAATAAAGATGTGTTTGTTAATGCCAAAAAAATTCTCAGCAAAAAGTTACAACGAAAGTGTGTGTATTAAGTCATGAAGTAGTGATCATCTAATATTTATATTCATCTGTAAATCACTGCAATCATTCACATTCCTGTAATAATCAATTCTCGATATTAAATATATTTGATGTGAGTTCTGTAGAAATCTGTTGTTTTCTCAAAGGACGCAGGCTGGAGAAAACAAATCGAGCCAACATAACAGTAGTTCTTTAGATGCTTAGGGTAGGAGGTGGTAAGAAATTTAGTAAATGTGCTATCGTACACGCTGTTGATATAGTTAATCTTAATCAATTGAAATATGAAAATTTAGGACAATAACCTCAGGTATAGTAAAATAGTGTCTCTAAAGTTTGAGTAGGCCGCCGTGAAGTTTGGGATGCCAAATAGTTATATTTGTCCTCAAGTACAATACTATAATGGAGGTTGAAATGAATACAATAAGTTTTCCAACGTCGAATTATGCGATATTATGGTTTACTCACACAATTGGAAGTATGGTTATTTAAGAACCGTCCATTCCAAATAAGGTTGAAATTACGACGCATACGATGAATCTGAAGATAGTATACGGTTATGTCAAACTTGAATCTCAACAATTACCGGTGATAAGTTCGATTTCCTATCTCAGAACTCAACAGTTCATACACGAAAGTAAGGGCTATTGCGCACCATAACATTAAACAGTTTTTTGGTAAGGTGTAATGGGTCAGTCGGGATTGACCACTATAAACTAATTACGTCCTAGTCTTAACGCGTTCTCATGTCGTAAACCAAAAAGAGGGGAGAAGAGATATTCCAGATGAAGGAGTATAGTTGCTGGCAATTTTGTGGTATCAAAATAATGCCGAAATCGTGCCAGATAAAATGGGCGAATTTACAGAGCACCAAAAGCCAGATGGACACAAATTAAGCGGAAAGTGAGTATTAACAAGTTCAGTAAAACAATCACTGGTACAGTTGGTTATAATAATTAATGTTTCTATTTAACCAATCGTGTTTTCTTCGTAAAAGTGGAGTCACTACAAAGGAATAGTACAAGCAAAGGAAAAATCAAAATACGATAAGTAGATGGGTAGATATTTCGTTTCACGAAGTATTATTTTTGGTAAGAACTGTGCAAATTAATTTAATTTCTAGGTGATATTTTTCACGGACTGTGACTCCATCGCAATCCAATGAGTACTTGGAATTTTCATTCTATTATGTAATTCTTCATAAGTGCCCAATCAGAAACATCAAGATTGAAATATCCAACAAAGTTCTACATTTCGAAGAGATTTAGAAATGGTTCCAAACCGAAACTGGTGTGAGCAAGTAACATACATATAATTGTTCGATCATGAATGAGTTGAATTACATGGCTTTATAGAAATGTCTAATCTATATGTTTTTTCTTTTATCATGTAAAGCTTTGATAATCTGTGATGAATGTTGAAATAGTCTATTTGTGACTTGGTTCATTTATTTTGATTTTGAATGCTGTCGAAAGATATAGCTAGTTATGAATTACTTAACAACTCAAAAGTAACTTGGTTTGAAAAAAGTAGTCAGTACAGTAATCAAACTAAAATCTCATCAACTTGTATTACGTGCTTCTGTTAACAGACTTTTAGTTTGTTAATGATTGTGTTCCAGCAAAGATTCGATTTTTTTTTAAAATACAATCATTCGTGATTGAAAATACGTTGACTGTAAACAAATCTTTCCGTTCAACTCCATACTACCTACAAATAATAAGTAGTTTGAATTTATATGGCAATTTTTATGGCTGGCATATCATGGAGAATCTTGTTAGTTTGTGAATGACGCTAGTCTGTCATCGAAATAAAATGGAGTTTCTTTGAAAACTACGCAACAATAAGACACCTACCACTTCTACACTGTTTTAACCAACAACCTTGTCACTGGTCGAATCCATGATTCAGATCTCGCAGCAAGATCACTTAATAGGAATTGGTCAATTGTACCATCACAGATTTTAGAAGAGTGAACTGAAACTCACTTTAAAAGTAGTTAAAGTAACAAGAACCTAAGTAAATAAGACAAACTACTCAGAGACCACTAGTTATTTGTTAACTGTTCCCTTAGGAGTTCACTAGTTGAAATTTTTTTGTATTCTGGTAAATGTTTTCGAAGACACAATGAAGTTGATTTATTTAGTCATTGTTTATTTTAAACGACCTAACAGCATAATGATCACTAATAATATCTACACAGTGTTAAGAACAGTGTATCACAAATCCCTTGGAATAAACTTAAAAATTCGAACCCTTAACTTTAGCTTTCAAATACAGACTAGCTGTAATGTATTCCTTGAAAATAATAGAGCTGAATTAATGAATTTAGGTAAAACCAGGATGATAAATGGACAATGAAGCTGAGCATTTTATTTTGTTGAATAATTTTTATACTAGTCTTATAAACAACATTTCATAGTTGCCTCATAGTTACGGTACATTTTCTAAAGTTTCGTCGAAATCCTTTGAAATGAATCAACTTGATGTACATGAACATAATAAAATAACATTTTTATGTTCCATTATAATCACACGTTCAACTTAAGTATGATCGAATTGTCTACAGATTGTGAGTCATTTGCCGAAAGTCATGTTGACAAAAAATCATAACTAAGGATGATCTTTATTTTATGTAAGTGCTGACAAGGTCAAAGGTTATGTTGTATTTTAATGTTTTACCTTTGTAGAGTATTTATTTTACTAAGTGCTCTTATGTTTTTACAATAGAATAATTTCGCAAATAACTTAATTTTTTAAACTAACTTAATTTATAGTTTTCAAGTAATTAAAATAGTCAAGTGAATATTTTTCAAAAAGAACTATTCTTTAAACAGTTGGAAAAAAAAATCGAATAAGCGTAAGATGAAAATCAACTCCGAAAAGCGTTGCACTTCATTTAAGTTCGTCCAATTATGAACAACACATGAGTGAATCAGATTTCTTCGATACAGTACAAGCTAACTAATGTGTTGGTTCACCAGTTTGATCAAAGATATTGGGGATGCGTATGTTTGACTAAATAAGAGATCACTGCCGAACGCTAATTAACTTCCTCTGGTATATAACAGCAAGACTGCAGTCTAATTAACCTTTTAGAAAACCTTGCACCATCAGACTAACACAATAAGAAATACTCTCAGTTTTTTAATCTTTTGGCAAAGCAAACCTTTCAAAAACTAAGTGAACATCATTTTGGCCATTTTGAAATGCACCTCTTTATGTGATCATGTAAATACTTATGCAGTTTTCACAAAGTGTTCACAGAAAATAAATCACTTCAAACATTAGGATATATGTAAAGAATGATAGTAATTTTGTATTGCATTATTCGAAACAGTAACTACTTATTTCATTTCAGTTTGACCAATTGATTTGTGAAAGTCATCAAAAGAGGATTCACCAAACACATGGATATGGCTCCTACAACTCATCGCTGAGTATCAGTAATGAAATTATTGACAAACAAACTGTCGTCCTTGCCAACAATTAAATAGTCTTACGAACAGAAGACATTAAATTAAAATAATTTCGGGACATTGTAATTTTATATTTAAATTTTATTTTTCAGTAATTGTATTTATATCACACTAGTCGGTCTGCTTCTGACTGATTAGGTGGCTCTAAATTTGTTAAGTATCATCATATACTATAAGTATTAGATAAAAAACAGAAAAAAAAACAAAATTAATATTCAACCAAAAATGTAATTTATAACCTTTCTAACTGAGATATAAAGCGAACAGCTGAGATCAGTTAGAGAAGTGTTTCAAAGTAAGGGAAATCTCTAATTAGAGTGAAACAGCTATCAACCGCTTGGTGGTTTTCATTATTTGAAGCCATTTCAACTGAACAACCGTCAATATATATATATATATATATATATATATATATATATATATATATATATATATATATATATATATATATCATCCAGAAAATAAAGGTATTTATTAACAGTTGTCTACTCAATAAAATTTCGATCTGTTGGCCAGACACTGTCAGCAAGAACCTAATGTGGGAGTGAACAAACCGAATTCCAATGGAGGAGGAAATCACTGAGAAGCACTGGAAGTGAATAGAACATACTCTGCGGAAAGCACCCAACTGCGTCACTAGACACGCCCTCACCTCGAATCTTCAAAGCCAACAGAAAAGAAGGCCAAGGAACACATTACACTGAGAATTGGAGACGGACATGAAAAGAATGAACAATAATTGAGTAGAATTGGAAAAGGAGGTCCAGATTAGAGTAGGTTTGAGAATATCTCTCTTATCTCTACGACTAACTCTACTCTTAGTCCCTTTTCTCACTGCACCGCTAATGCAGACGAAGCGAGATCACGAAACGTCGTTCCTGGTCTCTTGAAACTCCATTCTAGACTACATGTTGGAGCTTTTAATGTACGGACTTTGTGTCAAATAGGGCAACAGGCATCATTAGCTAGGACTCTAGAATCTCTCTCAATCGATGTGTGCTGTGTCTCGGAAACGCGCATACAGGATCCTAGTAAAATTATTAATCTGATTTCACCTTGTCAAAATAAACTCTTCGTGTTTCCGGCAGCCCTGATGCCGCTTCCAGGGATCTTGCTGACGTAGGCATAGCATTGAGTCGTAGAGCTGAACAATCTCTCCTTGACTGGATCCCAGTAGATAGTCTCTTGTACGCTGTCCGATTAAACGGGACAGTAAGGACTCGGAAGGATAGGGACACTGGTTGTTGCCTCTTCGTCATATCTGCCTATGCCCCCACTGAATGCAGTTCAGACGAGGTTAAGGATGTGTTTTACAGAAAGCTTTCGGACCTCCTCCAAAAAGTTAGGCGCTCTGATATAGTAATAATGACTGGTGACTTTAATGCTCAACTAGGTAGACTGAGTGAAAATGAAAGACAGCTAGGTGGATGTTATGGTGTCGCGACTGAGAGAACAGACAATGGCGACCGTCTGTTGCAACTTTGCTCAGGTAACCGCCTATTCTTAGCAAACACAAACTTTAGGCATAAGGAGAAGCATCTCTTGACCTGGCGACCCCCAAAGTCGTCTTAACGTTGGATTCAACTAGAACACATCGCCATCAGCCACCGATGGAGGGGTTCGATAGAAGACTGTCACTCGTTCTGGGGCACATGTTCAGATTCAGATCATGCCGTAGTGCGAGCTCGTATCTGTTTAAGGCTTACTGGGCGTAGGAAAGACACCGTAAGGAAGCCTCTTAGGGTTTTACTTAATGATAATCAAGCTAAGAAAATATTTGACGAGCAACTAGAAAGAGAGTTAAGCAACCATGTAAGCGATTCCCATCCAGAAGCAGGTTGGTATGATATCAAAAAGGCAGTGACATCTTCTAGTTAGGTAAAAAATAAGGCTAGGATGAAGCCGTGGATCTCAATATCAACTACCGAACTGATGGATGCTCAAAAGCTCATCCCACCTGGCTCTGAGGGCGATGAGGAGCGGAGTCAGCTTAGACGTAGGCTGACAAGAAGCCTACGTAACGATCGAGAACAGTGGTGGGTAGCGAAAGCAAAAGCGATGGAAAAGGCAGTGGCGATAGGTAACAGTAGACAACTTTTCCGACTTATCAAGGAAACTGGTATTAGGAAACCTACTGTAAGTGAGACTATCTCGGAAAATGATGGGACCATCATTTATTCTCAATCCAAGAGACTGGATCGATGGACAGAACACTTCAGGCATCAGTTTAATTGGCCTCGAGCCACTCTTCGGTTACCCACGATCTCCAGTCATTCTGAATGGCAAATCGTCGTAAGTCCCCCTAGTGTTAGTGACGTTGAGAAAGCGTTAGGAAATCTGAAGCGAGGTCGAGCTGCAGGTCCTGATAGACTGACCCCTGAGATATCTAATGATGATAGTCCAGTTTT
This sequence comes from Schistosoma turkestanicum, assembly GCA_944470395.2. Taxonomy (NCBI): domain Eukaryota; kingdom Metazoa; phylum Platyhelminthes; class Trematoda; order Strigeidida; family Schistosomatidae; genus Schistosoma; species Schistosoma turkestanicum. The sequence continues at coordinate 20,595,419 of OX103973.1, forward strand.
AGCAGCTAGGTTGACTGAGATCTTAGGTAGAATCTGGGAACTGGACGTAATCCCATCTGACTGGTCTCAATCCCTGATTGTCCCAATCTATAAGAAAGGACAAAAGTCTTCTTGTGACAATCACAGGGGAATAAGTCTAACTAATATAGTATCTAAAATATTGGCCTCAATAATACTTCGACGCTTAACGAAAGCTCGTGAAGAGCAGACTCGAGAAAACCAGGCTGGTTTTCGACATGGACGTGGCTGTATAGACTGCATCTTCACACTACGACAGGTCCTGGAACACAGACACACATTTAGGCGTTCTACAATAGTTGTTTTCCTGGACTTAAAAGCGGCATTTGACTCTGTCGATCGTGAGGTTCTGTGGCAGTGTCTATCATTGAAAGGTGTACCAAATAAGTACATTAACCTCATACATGCTCTCTACTCGAACACTATTGGTCGATTGAGAGTTTATGTCGAACTGTCACCGGCATTCTTCACTTCAAGTGGTGTCCGTCAGGGATGTCCACTCTCTCCATTCTTGTTTAATTTTATCATAGATATGCTCTTAGAAATAACCTTATCCTCGTCTGAATTTTCAGGAGTAGACTTTTTACCAGATGGCTCGCTTATTGACTTAGAATATGCCGATGACATAGTCCTACTTGGTGAAGACGCTGACAAAATGCAGAGTCTTCTGACTACCATAAGCAACAATGCGAGCATGTTCGGGATGCGGTTTTCCCCGTCGAAATGCAAAATGTTGCTTCAAGATTGGGTTGCATCGGCACCTGAACTAGTGATAGGGAGTGAAGTAGTCGAACGTGTAGACCGCTTCACTTATCTTGGGAGTCTCATCAGTGCCGATGGCCTGGTGACTGATGAAATCTCAGCTCGGATACAGAAGGCTCGATTGGCTTTTGCTAACCTGCTCACTAATGGCGTAGGCGAGATATTCGTTTGCTGACTAAAGGACAAGTGTACTGCGCAGTAGTTCGCTCCGTCTTACTTTATGGCTGTGAAACATGGCCAATGAGAGTAGAAGATACTCGTCGGTTATTGGTTTTCGATCATAGGTGTGTTCGAAGCATTGCTCGTATATCCTGGGACAACCAAGTAAGCAATGCTGTCGTTAGGAAACGAGTACTAGGTAAGGATGGCAGATCAATAAATGAAGTGATGAAACTTCATCAGTTGAGGTGGTTGGGACACGTGTTGCGTATGCCTAACCACCGCCTGCCCCGACGAGCTATGTTTCACGGTGTAGGAGTAGGTTGGAAGAAAGTTAGGGGCGGGCAGACCAAAACATGGCACAAATCCATGAAATCACTAACAAGTGGACTGAGTCATGTTGGTAGATGTAGACTACCAGGTTGGGGTCCGCGAGACGAAAGTCATCCATGGTTAGAGACCTTGAACAACATGGCTCAAAATCGTTTGCAACGGAGCCGGTGCATCTATTCTTTGCGTTCTCTCAAATCCTAATCTTCTGGATTCGTCAGCACCTCTACCTTTGTCTTTCTAACCTTATCTCACTGAATCATACTTCTTGAATAATATCTTCTAATCCTAACCTCTCCGATTACTTCTAATACCCTTACTACCTCTTCTACTATTGGATTTGAATTCACAATTACATCTCTGTGCTGGCAACATCTCTGTATGGCATCATGAACTGATGTACTTACGGACGAAGTTCTACGTTGCATCTGACTGACTGACTGGTGCACTTTTGAAATACTTATTAAGAATATCACTCAGAAGTACACGTGTAATATACACGAGGGAATCTAATAATTCGAATTCAGCTGATACACACAAATCCAGCAATAATCTACTTCACAATCCAAGAATAAGAAATAAAGAAATCAAATACTATAATATTTTTATTATGTAAAACATTTAATTGAAATTGAACATATACATATATAATGTTAACAAATTTATTTAAAACCATACATTTAACAAACACAGCAATATAAAAGAAAAAATGTAAACACAAATTACAAGTAGCATAGTAAATATTAAAACTGTACAATGATTCACAGCCTTGATGTACTTGGGACCATATTTGTATGATGTAGACATACATAGTATAGTTTACATTATAATAAATATATTTTTAAAAAAACAAACAAACATTAATTGATAAGTAAAACGTTTAAAAACGTTTAAATATTAAATATTGAAAAAAAGGAAGTGAGGACATAGATCCATTCACTTTTATTCTATACACAATTGTTGATATGTTGATGGGTTTTGGTTTTTTAATTGTTCACCGAAAAATTTAATAACAATGTTAATATGCAATTTGGAAGACAGTTTTTTATTCTTTTTTTTTTAACATACATTGATTAAAACAAGAGAAACGAATAGCTGTACATTGAAAGGCACATGGTGAACTGTCGTTTATAACAGTAAGTAATTAATGATGATTATAATTAATTAATTAAGAACTTAAACATATTTTTTTCATTGTTTTTTTTCTTAATGATTAAACAAAAAAATTATCACAGATAAAGAGAGCCATATCAATAATGTCGGCATTATTTGAACATTTTCATTTTAGAGAACTTACTGAAATGTTGAACAACAACTTTTCTTGCCTTCCATCTTTGAATATGGCATTATGTTCAATATGGATGTTAAACATTTTCTTCGCGTCCTTCGACATTTTTCTCTACACTTTCAGAACAGACGGTTGTTCGTCACATGGTGGAATAATTGACTTTGGGTTTGATAATATAGCTGCTTATATATATTTTTTATGTTTACTGACGCACTTATTAAAACTATTTCATCGATGATTTGGTTATACTAAAATCGATAATTAGTCTGAAATTCTCTTCTTTCTATTTACCTGATAGGTTCTCTATAGACACACAGTCACAATGAGTACATAAGCATTTCTGTATTGCTTTTTTTTATATCAATAATGCCGTGGGGGTGTGTAACTAGTACGTGCTGATCAAAAAACGTCTTATTTTGGTAGTGAAATTTGAATAAATCGATGCACATAATGGTCAGGGGTCTAAGTATCTAGCCTTTATTTTCGTATTTAAATTTAAATGCATGTACGTAAACGTAAGATGACAGATGAGTAGGTCATATATATATATATATATATATATATATATATGGTGTTCATGTGTTTACATATTCAGGTGAATATACAAACCTATGAGCTCTTTAGTGAATGAATTAAGTAAATCATTGTCATACATACACAGAAAAATGCACACATAAACACACACTAGTATACTAAAATGTGAGGACACATAGTCAATTTATAGATTACAATCTAATAGTTCTCAGTATGTGCATAACTCAGTACATTTTAGAAAATCTATTGAAACAGTATTGCTTTACCTAGATTTTCTAATCGCATCTTCAAATAGTTTAGTATATATTTTCGTGAATAAGTCGACATAACTTGGTTATCAAATAGAATCACTGTTTACTATTCGATGGCCGATTGTTGCAAATGTCTGTGTTTCATATTAATTGCTGTCCGATTGGGTCAGTGACAAGTTTTACGACTATGCTGTTGAGTGATCCATGTTTAAATCCATACGAGACCCACAAGTTTTATGAAGATTGACGATGAACTAAGTTTATATGAAACCTACCGATCATTATTAACGGTTTAACTTAGCTCAATAATTGATTTGTAAATGTGTCTTTTATCAGTTTTTATCGACTTGTTCACTCCTTGAAAATATCTCTTGATTTATTTACTAACATAGCTGACCACATACTTCCATTAGTCAATCGAATCTTCGATGAGTATATTGGGAATATACTCCAAAATGTGCTCCAGAATCTGAAACCCATACATTTTAAAAACTTAATCCGAAGTTTGTGATGCCTTAAAATTTATTTCAATTAGTTTGATGTACCATGAAAATTGAACTAAGCTCCAAAAAGGTCATGAGAATTCCATGACAGCCTACGAGAACACAGAGTGATAAACTTCCTAGGTCTCACTTTTAGATTATAATGTACTGATTATATATGGAACATTGGTCAGATTTATATATGTAAGAATAGTTATGCTTACTTCATAACAGTCAATTTTCTTCGCCTAAATGTTTTATTAACAACAATTGTCAAGACGTGCCAGAGTCATTAAGTACTATAGGTCAAAATATATCCATCATCATAATCATTCGTGATAATCCTCTTTAAAAGTTCACTAATAGATATGGTCATGTTTAGTTTCGACTAGTCGGTTAGCTCCATTTTCAGCAACACTAAAAATCTTTAGTTCTATAATTGTTTAACTTTTCAGATCATAAACTATCTATGATTTGCTGGTGTTAACTAACATCAAAGAAGAAATGCATAAATCTTAAATGATATTTATCAAACCACATTACACTTGTCACTTGAGTAGCAGTCAAATGATTAATTACAAACAATTATACTATCCACCAGGTCACTATTTAATATATTTTGCTTATGAGACAGAAATGTAAAAACCAGGAGTTAAGTTTAAAGTATCGAATATAAAATCAGGATGACTATGGATTTATTTATTCTCACTACAGGTTACTTACCACATAGGATAACCTAGATAATAGTCCAGAATTAGCTGAGCTAAATGTTAATCAAGTAAAGCCCTAGGTTAGCCACTCCGAAAACAGCAGACTAGGTAACAACAGATTTAAGCAGCTCCTCCATTTTTTACTTCCAGATGAAATCTATGACATGTTAAAGTTTAATGACTGGGTGATAGGGGAAAAGATATTCAATATATCTCTTCCTATGTCACTAAATGACTTGAAAACACATAGACTATGTCGATATGTGAATTGGTTGGAGATAGTCCTGTCTCGCCCTCTCTCTCTCATTATATATATTTTTCAACCCATATACTTAATTGTCATGCTGTCTCATCTAACCCATAATAGCCTAGAGATTTATGCTAATACTGTTCCGTTAATGTTGAAAGTCCTATCAAATATTGTGATGGAAAAGAGCTTCTTCCGAGTAAACTTATGGTTTGAACCTGCTCCAAACTCTTAATTAGTAATTTTACCGTTTATATTAAAAAACCGTAATAAATCCCACATTATTGGCTTGTCGACTGACTGATCATGTATACTATCATAATTTTCCTGACCTGTAAGTAAACAACCACTAAACGATTAACTGAATTCAACCAGGTTATTTGGTGAAGAGGCAGACGAAATTTAGCGTCTTCTGATCACTTTAAGCAACAATACAAGCATGATGGAAATGAGATCCTCCCCCTCGGAAAGCAAAATCTTGCTTCAGGATCGGCCTGCATGGGCACCTGAATGAGTGATAGGAAGTGAAGCAGTTGAGAGTATTGACTGCTTCACTTATATTGGCCTGGTGTGATGAAACCTCGATACGGATAGAGAAGGCTCGACTAGCCTTTTCCAACTTGTTTTACTTATGGAGTAGGCGAGATACCCGTCTGCTCATCAAAGAATGAGTTTATTGTGCATCAATTCGCTCCATCTTATTCTATGGGTTTGAAACATGGGCAGAGAGAGTAGAGGATACTGATAGATTTCTGGTATTCGATCATATGTATCTTCGTAGCATTGTCCATATATCCTGGAACCACCGAAAAAACATTAGAAAATTGGTATTAGTAAAGGATGACAAATCGATAGATGAATTAGTGAATGTTCATCAGTTTGGGCGGCTGGGACATGTGTAACGAATGCACAGCCACTGACTGCCTCGTCGAGCTATGTTTCGCGGTGTAGGAATACGTTGGAAGAAAGCTAGGGCTGGCCAAACCAAAACATGGCACAAATCCATGAAGTAACTGACAAGTGGACTGAGCCATGTTGGTAGGTGTAGACTAGCAGGTTAGGGTCCGCGAGACAGTCATAATCAGTGGTTAGAGCCTTCGAAGGACATGGCTCAAAATCGTTTGCAATGATGCAGGCGCATCCATTCTTTGTCTTCTTTTATGACCTCATGAGCTCAGATTCTTTTTTGTTTTATCTCATTTTAGGTTTATTTCATTGAATCATAACTCTTGAATAATGTCATCGAACCCTTATCTTTTCCATTGCTGTTAATACTTCTACTGCATTAGGATTTGAATAGATAATTCAATCTCTGTGCTAATGTGATATGGCAGCTTGAACTGATGTACGCACGTACGAAGTTCTACGTCGTAGCTGACAGAATGAATGAGCCAGGTTGCCATCATCAATAGACCAAATGATTATTTTTGTACAAGCTAAAAATGAATAATAAATATAAGCATAAACCTTTTGAAGATGTCAAAGTGCAAACTTAACTGACTTGACTATCAATAACTAACTAACCGAACAGTTTCTAGGATTATGAACAATTACATCACTTCTAGTGGGTTAATCATTCATGCTTATCACACTTCATTATGCTACTTAATAACTTGTCGATTTTTTTATGAATCAGTTTTTAGAATTTTCTTACGCCCTTATATCGTTCTACGTAACTTATTTCATGTTGACAATGATTGTAGTGTCAAAAAAAGACTTGAATAGTGTATAAAATTAAAATAATCGCTTTTGTTTTGAAAAGTTAATACATTGATGAAATGATGGTGAAATCGATCATAGCTTACTGTTACGACTTCACGAACCAGGATGAAGTGCCTGTCTTCTGATCTCTTGCTTCCAATGATTCTTTAATTTATGTCAATCTGTTGCAGAAGAGCAGTTGCCTGACTACTTCATTTTCCTACCATTCTTTGACTAATAATGATAGGCATTAATATATCTGATCTAAATCAAGTTTCATTCTGATAACTCATTGAACATGATTTAATAACGATTATGACTCTGTGTTAATGAAGATATACAAAATATAGCATTTTGTTAATGATTCTTATCCAAAGAAGACATTATTTTTTTTGGTATCATGTTTACTAAAAACATTCAAATCGGTGTTATTGATTTATAAAACTGAGAGCAGTGTATCTATCTTCTTTGAAAATACAAATACTGTAACCATATAGTTGTGTGTGTTTTGTGTGACTTTAACAAATACTATGGCAACTACACTGTTATTTACGTTACAACCATGACTGATCACTAATAGACGGTTTAAGCATGTTTAGTATTTCTTTTCTTGTAAATATACACCCATCAAGCTTCATTGTTACCAATTCTACCAAACAAGCTTGATCAACTATCGTTTAATTACTAAAACTCATCATAATTCATTACAACAACAGTAAACATACTAGTCATGGTTTTAATCGTCTTCATGTAAAGTAGTTAGGCTGTGAAACTAATGTTCAAAGATATTTTTGTTATTGTTGTTGTTGAAGAAGAAACGTTAACTTCTCATCGAATTCTTTAAACGGAACTACTTATTTACGTATTTCTAAATAAAAGAAATGTGGACACAGAACGACAGCGTGTTTGTTGTATGTATTTGTATGTGCGTGTATACTTAGTTAAGTAATGCACAAATCTATAGTCAAACAATTTTAAAAAGTAATCACAATTAATCACTTATGACCATTCAATCTTGTTTAAACTTGTTATATGTGCGAGTATTTTTAAGAATAAAAATTTACAAAACAAAACAACTATGTCTTGAACAATTATAAGAAATAGTGTCATGTCGCTTTGAAATATATATATATATATATATATATATATATATATATATATATATATATATATATATACACTTATACTAAGCAGATGTTCAAAGTAGATTATATTTCATGCTTAGCAAGTAGCTGAATTATTTTTTCGCTCTTTGAAACAATCATTTAGTAGTCAGTTAAAATTTTAAATTGATCGATATATATATATATATATATATATATATATATATATATATATATATATATATATATATATATATATACATAAATCAATAAACGTATTGCTCTTAGGCTTAGTAATTATATACTAGCTAAGTTAGAGAAATAAATTTCGACCTATATGTTAGACAATATTAATATCAATGCATTGTTTGGTAATATAAAGTTCATAATTCTCTATGATTGGATTGATTAAGAAATTTATAGACTATAGTTTTCATTTCAAATCTAATTTTTATTGGCTTAATTCCAACAGATACTACTACTACTACTACTACTACTACTACTACTACTACTACTACTACTACTACTACTACTACTACTACTACTACTACTACTATGGGATTTGAGCAGACATTTACATCTGTGTGCTGATGTGGTATGGCAACTTGAACTGATCTACGTGCGTACGAAGTTCTAAATTTTAACTGACTGACTGATTAATTCCAACAGATTATAATCCTTACAAACTGGTAAAATATGGTGGTAGATATGTGGGTTGTACTGAAATTTTTATATGAATATAAATTTTATTTGAATATCAATGATTAATAACCAATGTCATTGGTCTCAGTGGGCCTACAGGCAATCAATAATCGATCGAGTAGCTCATATATAGTGTTTCTAGTTGTGACTGTGAATGAAGTGAGTTGAAACTTTGTCCGTTCATTATTTTGGATGACTTTTACATGCGCTTGTCAAGACTCTTATTGACAACGTTTTAATCCTCGAAAAGTTACTGAACACTCCCATAATTATTGCATGAGAACAGTATTATTGTCGCATATCAAGAAAATCATCTGTTCTTTCGATAAAAGTGTGTTCAGGGAATATCTTCTAATAACAAATGCATCTGAAAATTTTATCACAATCTTTAATACTGTATAAAGGTACCTCAGGTAAGGTCAAGGTACATGATACACTTCCTCCATTGTTTTACTGCCGGCAATGTAGTTTTGCAAGACTACCCAATCTTATTACTTTTCTTCGCTTTTGGTAAACGAAGACCTTCTGGAGAGAAGTCAAAAGGAGATACTTGGTGATGAACCTGTAGCTTAGAGAACAATGTTACAGGCTTAAGTATGCGGATAAAACTATATCACACTCGAATCAATAAAGTACCACATAAATAAAAATACTTGACTCCTTATGAATTTAATCAATACAAACTTTTGACAATCCATGAGATCCGATAAGAAATTTACTATAATTCAAATTTACTGACATTGTAATTGTGTACCGATGCATTTTGATTCATTCAATCACTTGTATAACGTTCACTCTAAAATAAGTAAGTTCTGGAGGCAAACCTCTTTCTGGGGCGTTGGAGCTACGGGCTGAGCACTGAATCAGGTTGAGGTGACATAGTTATCTCTAGTTACTTGGGTTCTGTTAGCTCAGTTCTCAAGGAAATCTCGGAAAGATTAGTTAAGACTAACTGCTTTTTTTGCTTCCTGAAAGATTACTGCAGAATTATGAGTTTTATTCCAGATAAAGTTTTACATTGGTATTAGTGTTCCCAGTGTCAATACTAATTGAAAGGAAGAGAACTAATTTAGAAAGTCATACAGACTGTGTTAATTTATAAATTTTACAACTGATAATAACTGACAGACACTAACACCAAATATACTACAATCGAGGTTTCTGGTTAATTTTGTTCAGCATCATTTTGTTTGCCACCTAGTTTATATTACAAAAACACACTCTGAGGCTGAGGTGACCAATATTCAGTTATTAAGACTGAACCTTAGACCTGAAAGTGATTTATGGATAACCTCTTATTTTCGTTGTATAATTCAAAAAAGACTCATCGTTTATGAATCCTTATAGGTCTTTTACAAATTCGACTCCCAATCTTTACAGAATTACTGTTGACTATTGAAGAATACGTTTTCGATTCACTTTAAAAATTAGTGTATAGTTTATTGGTTTTATAACAACGGGACCCTACTTATTAAATAGAAATAAATCCCACCAAATATTATGGTTACCCCATACTCTTTATTCTTTGAATCGTTTCCTTAATTGTAATATTGTTTATGTTATTCACAGTTAACAATCGGTTTTTTATACTCAATTGTGTATTGAAGGTACATTTAGCTTAGAGCTCTGAAGTCGGTGGTAATTGCATTCAATCGTAAAACTATGTTAGCTGAAGAATCACTGGATGATGAGAAATATCGATCAAGTGTTTGATGCTTTTTAACTTCCTAATTATGAGGTATTCTGATCCAGCTGCTTAGCGAATAACGCGTTGATGTGAACATCATGGCTGTAATCGGGATGAAAAGAACATCCTAGCTTTTACTTCTGGCCACTGTTAATAAACGCTCCAAAGTTTCTATATGAGCTCAAATCCGGGGTATTATTGCTTAAAATTAATACCAAACTTCAATTGTTTGACGATATTATATTTCAAGTTCTATGAATTTAAATTCATTTGATCTATGTATAAAGATTGTTTTATTGCTGATTTGAAGAGTGCTTTCGTCCTAATCAATAACTTCCGAAAAAAATATGCAAAGTAGCATTCACTACTGGTCCAATTGATTCTTATTGTCATCAATGTTCACTTTACGCTAAAAACTTTCCATAAATTATATCAAAATTTACATAAATTTAATCAATAATTTTGTTTGTAAACCACACTTACAACCTTCTCAACATGATCATATGATAATCAATTGGTTTTTTTATTTGATTCGTTAGAATTTCTATTTGGTTAAGCTTTTAAAGTTGTGCACCATGTATTAACAGAAGAAAAATTATTTCGCTTCCTCATTTCAAAATGATTTTTAATGAAATGGTAGTTATTGCATGTAACTTGATTAAACTGTATAATTAGACACGTGTTAGAAACGTGTTGAGATAAAGTTATATGATGTATGTATATACTTGTATATCTGCCTACGTGTTGTGAGGATTAGTCAGTCGTTTTTAATAGCTTATTTAAGATTACAAAAGAAATTAACGTTTAGTCAAGTGTATGCAGACATACATACTAATACGTACACATTAAAATGTAATAATGACTATAATTCATAATTAAATAGTCTCTGAATTCAATCAAATGAGACTGATAACTGTTATACGACGAATTATTTTTCAATCTAACAATTATATTTTTGAATTGGCTTTGATAGCTAATTACTATCCGTCTCTCTGTGTCAATGAACAAGTGAATACATCAAGTGACAATTATGATCTATCGCTTCCCTCATTAGTAATAACCTTATTTTCCAATGTAACCTCCATCTTAACAATACAAAAAAGGTCAATTCTCATATACAGATAAGTTTCATTTCAACGCCATTTCAATTTAATAAACTATGATGACCAGTTAGCGTTATAACCAATCAGCATGATGTATCACTGACCTCAATTGATGTTTAACCTAAGACTATTAGCTTTTAATCATAAGCATAAAAAAATCACAATAAAATCACATGCTTAGTTTGCATTGAACTGATGTTGTTGTCGTCTTTGTTTCTCTAACTTCAGCGGGTATCAGCAAGTTGTTATCAGTAGTGTGACAAGTATGTAAATCCAGCTTCAGATCATTTATTGTTTTGTTGGAATAGGGATACTAAATGGATGTATTGGTGACTACAATCTACAACTATGAGTGGTCAAGCAGCGGAGTGTGAGAAAAAATGCTGGTTAATTTAAGGTTCATAATCACCACTGATTAGAAGAGTAAAATGATATAGAGAAGATGAGAAATACAGGCTTCTTAATACATGTTTAGAGTGATTTATTAGTAGTGTTCGATTTTTTTAAGTTTCTGTTGACCAAATGCAGTTGTGTTTGCTCAGCTTCCACTCACACTTTCCAAATAACAAACGGTGATATTCCTCAAATTTATAAACTACAGTTGATACAGGTTATAAGCCTTGTGATTTTTTTTCGTGACACAACTCAACCTTTAACTGAGCAACGAAGTCCAAGTCTGCACGTTTCATTTTGAGTCATACTTTACTTATGATGGCTAACAACACTGAGTAGCTGTCCAAATAGAAGTATCTGGAACTGAATTGACAGGAAAATTGATTGATTTTATATTTACCGGTCTGTCTACCAATCCGCTGTCTTCTAAGTTCTAATTTGGGCTTCTTATGAGCGCAAGAAATACGTTCCTGATCGATGTTGAAAAAAAATGGTAAAGAAATAGTCATTTTGATATTTTGTCTCAGTACATTAACCACTTATTTTTACATTTTCCATTCATCTTTAAAATTCAATACTGTAGATGGTTCATGCTTTTACTAAAGCAACGATTTGTAAACGGCCGATCTTCTTTTCAATGAATTCTTATCATATTCGTCGGTTATATGTTCAAGTTACTGAACAGTTAATTTTAATGCATCTTTTAAAAGGAACAGCAAAACAATTTAAGGTTATTAATAAAATAAAATAGTTACCATTCAAATAACCAGTAAGTTATGTTATCTTGATTAAGCATAAAAGTTAGTCAAAATGAAGGGATTATTGATCATAAAAATTATAGGTATGTGAAGTAGGTGAATTAATTATTTAATTACTCGTCAATTCATATTTGCGAATTCAACCTTGCTCAATAGGTTAATCTTCCTTCACAGATAACTACAACAAAACTATGGCTGTAATACTCATGGTGCGTAAGGAACAGAAGTATGCTTACCTAATGCGTTTAAATATTCGGCTATAGAAGAATAAATGATACTTGTGGAAAGAGGTTATAACAAATAAGAAAAATATATATAAACAATACTTAATGTATTCATCAGGTGGTTTGAATTTTCACGTTATTACAATCAAAACTACATTCGATCAGTATCTGCTGACATATATGCGAAAGCCCCAAGCTTTTATAAAATTTAGAAGGAATAAATACCTGTATTTTGGGTATTCATTCTCTAGTAAGATTATTCTAATGTCAATTGTGATTTCACTTCATGTTTAACTACTTATAATTAGTAAACAGTATGAATTATATTAAAATTATTTCTACGAATGCTAATGTCCACTAAGAGATCTGATCGGTTAATCAACATTGACCATTAATTGTATTTCCTCTTCAGTTTAGCTAGTATCTGTACTCTTTCGGAACGTTTTTTTGATTTGTCTACATTTTTACATTTATCCAGTAATAATTTATTTTAGCAAGAGCTCGACTGAAATAGTAGTAAACTGTTCGTCTCATTAAACTTCTTTTCAACTAATATCATTTTTAGTTACTGTTAAATGTTATGATTCAAAATAAAATCTATCTCTGAACTTGTAACGAATCCATAATTTGGTTAGTATCATAAGAATGTATGGAATTTATCAATCATAAAATGAACAAAGTTAGTGATGAATATAAGTTTCTACATAAAAATAAACAAATACCCTTACCAAAGTTTGTTGAATCCTGTTTTCTTCATGTAGAAGTGAAATTGGCACATATTAGCAAAGCCATTAGTATTTCCCCTCACCATTAACCATTAATTTGCTTACAGATATGTAATATATATAATATTTAATAAAATACACTTTGTTTTCGATCAAATACTCACCGTAAACGAACTGATTGATGTTCATAGGTCAACAGGATTACTAAAAAAGAGCAATATATTTTGACAATGGAAGTTGATCGATATTCGTTTGGATGTGAATATCAAATAAAAGTTTAGTGTATAATAGATTGTTGATGACAATATTTATTGTTGTTATCACTGTTAGCCTGATTCACCCGTCAACTTATAACTCACTAAATCATTAACCTTTAATAAATTAGAAACCAGGTACACAACTGTATAGTCCTCATCGACTTCACTTAATGTACCAATCGTAATCGCTTAATTCAAATGAAAACGTAGAAAGATATAATAATAAAATATTTTTAACGATATTCTAAGCCTAATCGGGTTGGAAAAAACTTATATACAACATGCAGGCTTTTCAAATCCATAGATAACATTGGCTGTTTTATTAATATTTCACGCGTTTCAAACCGTTTTTAAAATCACCAGAACAAAAATTCCCAATCATCAACAGGTTGGTAGTGATAAGTTTCGTTACTAACAGCACTTTACTAGCTAGTGTTTAAAACAGGATAGTACGTTACAAAATCTTTTGACTTCGTAATTGTAACTCATTCATTGATCAATAAAACTTTCCTTAGACATTGTTTGCCACGTAACAACCATTTTTCCAAAGGGTTTATATTTGAAATGGTTACAAAAATGAAATGTCTTATCTAGATTTAAATAAGTAGTGGATACAAATCAAACTAAAAAGCTGTAAAATATTACAGAGATAACGAATGGATAGAAATGATGAATAAATTATTTTTGATTTCTTATGTTTTGGACATTGAATCGCTTATTTTTCATTTTCAGGGCAGATAGCATGAACGCTTTGTTTTTTTATACAACGTTGCCAACACTCTTTTATCAACCTATGGCCTAGTTTAAATACTTAGCTAGATGTTCAAGTCATCAGATTTTGCAAATATTTTGTTAACCCCTAAAGTCCAGGCGAAAATATGTTAACAGAGTATTTTCTTTATTTCAAACATTCGTTTACAAACAATACAGTTTAGTTAAATATTAAACTGATAATATATATGAATTTCTTTTAATTTCAGTTAGATATTTTTACACAAAACATAGAGTACCATTTCCCAATAATAAAAATATATTCACTTATGTAAATAAACAGTACATGTAACAAGCAGTGTTGTTTATTGATGAAAAACTGAGTAGTTATTTCCTTTTGATAAGATTTTTATTTTGCACTGACCTTCATTTTGATTTGAATGCCCACTTCAATCTAATTAAGAAATATACCTTTGATTTCAAAATTAACATTATTTAGTCAGGTAGTCATGAAGGATTTATACAATATGAATATAGTTTACAGCAAACACTGATGTTACTCGAAAACCAGTAGAAAGTAGTTTTGTAACATTTTCAGACCTCTCAGTAATCCTTACTGATAACAAGTTAGATATTTCGAAACGATAGTATTGATTGTAATGTTAGCCACTTAATTGTCATATCTGACTAGTATGTACTCTAATAGTCACAAGTAGATCAGGACTGAAGACAGATCACTATCGACACAGTTGAATATCTTGTATTCCAGTTAAAATTTTGCGGTTAAGTAAGTTCAAAACAATCATCATTTTATGTGCATACTAATAAATTTCACAACAAATAAGATGATGTTAAGCTTTTGAATGATTGTTTTCCCAAATGTTTTTGAAATAATTCTATAATACTAATTAAATGTTTTGTATGAGTATTCAACTGGCTGCCTACCCAGTTGATTACACTCGATTTTTAAAATAGGTATTTTCGAAGATAATTTTAATATTTGTGTTTCACAAGTTAGCGAGTAGCAGGTTATGAAGATATTCGTAAACATTTTCAACTCCGTTTAAAATGAATAACCAGTGAGATAAAAAAATGAAGAATCAAAAATACAAGTGATTAATTTGACTTTGAAATAACATTTTGTTATTGTGTGAATGTGTTCGGAATTTCGGGACAGAAATATAATGAGTTTTCGCTGAGTTATCATCGAATTCAACAATAAACCAATTTCGAACGATTCATCAAATTAACGTGGAAAGTAGTTGAGTTCTTGTCGTTGTACTTAATAATGGAAGAATCATTGAATGAAAACAACAAATAAAACATAGAATTTTATTTTTCAGGATGAATTTTTAACTTTTCTTGATTGAATTGTCGATAGAGTATGGCATGCAGTTTGTTTGCTTCATTATTTGAAAATATCCAACAATATGATGATTAAAATATGTTGGGAGATATTTATTATGTAACTAAATTTAAAATGAACCAATTTAGGGTCATATGTAACACGCGTAATCAGCAGTCAATGAAGGGCAGAGAGAATCTAAAATCACAACACACTAGGCTAATTCGACACCTCACACCAAGAGAGAACACAAAGTTGTTGTCACGGCACTCTTTTATTTCAAAATCAATAAGCGGATTTTTACAGGAATAGGGTGTGGTAGTGTACCAATGTCTTATGAGTCATCTTGTAGGTTTAGAGCAATCAGGGCTTGCTCTTCAGCTTCCAAAGCATTTGTGTTTGATCACCCTGAAACAGAAAGAAAACAGAAAAATTTAGCAACATCATACATAGTGATTTTGACTCAGTTACACATATCTTTTTAAAACTATTTTACACTAGAGAGTACAATTTGTTGATTACTTAAAACTGAAATTATTTCAATATTAAATATTTTGATAATTACCAAGTGTCTTGTGAAATTTTTAATTAACTGAATGCATCTAGAATGGTAGGGATAATGCAATATGACAAAAGTGAACTCCTTATAAAACAACATATTAAAACAATATTATGAAAAGTGTACATAATATATTTGATAGTAATTTGATTTAAAGTTGTAACATTGAGAAAACGCAGTCATGAAATAATCAAAAATTTATTAAATTGAGCTAATATTTGGCCTTTATCCCAAAAGGGATGACAGACGTAAGTAAGTAATGAGGGGAATGTTAAAATGTGATGAATTAAAATATTGTACAATGAATATCGACCATCATACTAAATCTCTTCTATCATACACCTACGTGATTCGTTCCAGCTAATTTTCGTATTTGTCCAATCACTTATATTTTACTCAGGTGTAACCTCTATATATGCGTAAACGCTAGTACGTTTCTGTCCCTTTAGGCTTATAATACTGAGTTGCATTTTCGCATGGATTTGGCCGCTGCTGCCATATGCATTTCGTTTAAGCTCTTATTGTTCGCATGCAATAACGAATATCTGAAATATATGTTCCGGAAATACTTTTGTATTCAACTTCTTGCATCTACATTGTCAGTGACGAGATTAGAATATAAACGCAGTTAGTAGAGCTTGTATTTCGTCTACATCATTCATATTCCAGCCAAACTGAAGTCAGATCAAAGTGCCTAAACCACTAAACAATTTTCAACAATTAGGAAAGAAGTTAGAAATTTTTTCACAATCACGTTTTACGTGAAATTTTCTTTACAACATGGTCACAAACTTTTGAAACTCAGAAACTACACGAAAACAAGTCTAATTATTTTGAGAAAACATAAATATTCAGCATACATATCATATACTTATCATACATTGCCAGGGGAACTGTACGTTTAAATAATTACAGAAAAGAAGCTTAAGAAAATCACTTCTATATTCTTAATTGGGTCCTCATGAAAACATAGGTTTTCTCCTGAAGTAAAGCTACCTAAATCACTTATGCCGATCACTAAGCAAATGATTTAATCGTTCTCAAGCAGTAGAAAATGTACTCACAATTTAACTTCGAATGGATTTCGAGGTGACGAGTGCTTCATATAGCGTTGGCATAACTAATGGGCTTCAGCAAATGTTTTAAATAGAAAGTCTTTCTAATAATTTTATGATTATTAGGTCACTTTATAGTCTCCTAAATGTGGAGATATACATGGCAGGATATAAATCAGTGACATATCAATATGTTTGAAATCAGCTAAACTAGGATCTGTGATATCGCAAATTAGGATGTATTACCACCGAGGGTCGGTGTGTATAGTTTGGCAGTGGTGGATTGTAGCGCAACACCTAGTTCGTATTACTTGATTTCAGGATTAGTACAGACTCTAAGTAAGCGCCTATTTGACAAGCTGTAGATAATTCCCATCTAAAATTCTTTGGTAAGACAGTATTTCGTGCAGAGGTTTCGCTCGCAAAATTCAAATGTTTAAACGTTTGAAATACCCGAAAACATTTGCTAGGTATATATAAAACTCCGCTTACAAAACTTCGATTTCATACACTGTTAACTTGACGGGACTACAGCTCTTTGGACATATAAGTGTATGAAAATGTCGTGAAATATATTTGCTTAATTTAGGACTACTTCAATTCTAACTACAGAATTTTGAAGCACGAGTGAAGTCAAGATCATATTTGGGTACGCATCACTTACGTTAATGAATCAGTTTAAGCTGCAAAAACATTGACACATCAGTCATTACCGAAATATATTTTCATTGATTTTCGTTCAGATTTGATTGGTTTCGGAAATACTATATAGCAGGAGATTTCCGATGCCAATGTCAGACACTGCCTACTCGCAATGTATTAACGATAGAAAGCTTTGATACATGAGATCTAGTCCTATAAAAGACATTAGAATGACATATGGTCCCTTTTGTAAGTGGCATAAAGCAACGGTAGTGACCGGCGTTTCACGGGATAAACGCGATTTCTTTGATTTCTTACCGTTAACGGGAAATATCCAGTTTCTATTGGCAGACTGGAACCACAAGAAGGGTCAAAAACTAAGTATTACCTTACTGGCATCCAATCATAATAAAGAATGTCTCAAAGGTATTCATACCGTGTCTTGGACCACTGCTCGATTTGTTTGTCTGTCTCGGTTAATTGCTGCTATCTTGGTTGCTTTAACTGAAAAATACGCACACTCATTCACTTGCGATCTCAGCACAGGAAGAAAAGTTTTTGAATTAAATCGGGGTTGATTGATGGGACAGTAAAAAATAACTCTGCATTTTTAAATTCCTCCCAAGATTTATTCTTATACATAATATACTCACTTGCTTCTAAACATTTTCTTTAATCTTATTTACTTCGTCTATCAATTGTCTCACATTCCATCTGATGGTTACTCCATTGAGTAGCAAGTGTGGTAATAACGTTCAGACCAGTGCTTACATTGCGATTGAAGGATGACTAGGAAAGGTTTATATTTAGGAGTGAGGAATATGTAATCGGAATCATACTACAATCTAGATTTCTAATCCAAGTATGACGGGTGATGAAAATAGAAAACTTCCCGTAACTCATACTAACGAGTAGGATGGTTACAATAAAGACAACAAACAATTACTCTTTGCTGGTCGCAACAACTTAATCACTATTCTAAGGTGATTTCCGTGGGTAACTAGTCCTTTGTCGCTTCGAAACTGCAATACTTAAGCAGTAATAAGAATTTATATGGAGCCAAAGCTGCTCCTGGTTCTGGTTCTTATGTCAAAGTATAGGAAATATACTTCAGTGGAACTGACAGAACAGTTACTTAATACCCCAATGAAGCGATAGCTTCAGTATTCATAAGTCTACCCAATTTAATAAACATAAGCATAGCTAAACACGTAACCATGGAAGCCACGACTCTAGCTCATCCATCAATAAAATCAGTAACCTTGCTGGATTTTCCCGCAATTCTATTCAATAAACATTTAGCAAGATGACCTCAGAAGTACGATGAGGTGTTAGTTGCTTAAAAGATCTCTTGTCAACCCACTGTCATACCAAAATGGAGTTACAGGCTCAGTGTTTTTGCTGTTCTGTATTCTATAGATGAATGACATGTAAGAAACATCGGCCTTTGATTTTCAGATGGCTATCGAAGAGGCTAGCTTTCCTCTAAGGACTCTCCGTAGTTTTTCCTTGTTGGTTTGCAAACACATACAATATACCAAACGCAGTGGCGTTGCGCACGCTGGGGGTTCCTGAATGGTTTTCAGCTGCTTAGATGGTATGTTTTTCTCTATTCAAAACAAACCCAGCCCTTCAGTCAGGCTTTGCAGGCATTTGCTAACTGCTGCCACTTGAAGGATGAGGTGAGGAAATGACCGGAGTTCTTGAGTGTTTATCCGTGCATACATCCGCGAAGTTGATCCCTACTTTCTGACACAAGTAAGTTAGTTTAACCAAGTGTCAGGAAATTGGCCACTTTACACAAGCCGCAAATATATTGTATACTTGATAAAACCAGTGGAAAGTGAGTGAAAAGAAGATTGGTAATCGATTTCGCGACCTCTGTATCCGTCTATCATTTCTTATTTTTAATTCTGCAAACGTTGGTAGGAAATAAACGACATCTACATATTGAAAACATTCTTCGTAATTTCACACACAAACCTGTTTATAATACCCGATCTAATATTTCGTCTATCGAGAGTTTGGACAATGAAACTTTTGTTTTACGGCATAGCAACAACAAGCCTTATGTTATTGTGAATATACGAATGAATGACCTGTCTCTGCGTACAAGGGGTTACTTCAAGTACTTAACAAACTGTTCGGCAAACAAGGTATAAATAACCCATATAATTTTAAAAACATTATTGTCCATATTAATAAATCTTTAAATTTTATTCAGCGATAGCCTGACACCTTAATTAATTAATAAATTAATTGTTTAATACTTTCGATACTCTGTAGTAGGATGTTTATACTATGAATAATGCATATCGGATCGTGATATATTTCATTTTTATTGAAAAACCATATGTTACCATTTAACTCTCTGTGTTTTGATTATTTTTTTGTGGCTTGTTTGCTGAGACGTTCAAGGGATGACACACTGACACACTCCTGCGAAGTACAAAGGTATATTTATTCTTACTTACACAGGATATGAGGTTTTTGAGAAACGCATTAGAATTGCGTGAATCGTTAAAAATTCGGCAGCTTACTAAAATATTTTTAGTTTAGTTTATGTGAAACTCAGTAGTTATTAGGTAGATGAATAACTGGAACGTTTGAAGCTAACTTCGATTAAGAAGCACTGTTTGTATCCGGTATTCATGTGGTATCAAAATGTCCAGACTTCAGTGCTAATTACTGGTTATCTAGGAAGACTGTTAAAAGACTGCGTCAAAACTATAAATGGAGGATATAAAGACTCATGATCCTTACCAATTTATAATAACACTGAACGTCTGAATACTTTTGCGCAAATAAAATGAGAAAAATTGATTTGCTAGATGTATATTAATCTCTGACGGAATTATTTATTAGTCTGTAAACTGTCTTCCAGACTTCAACAGCCGTTTGTTCCTTCAATGTAAATGATTTCCGTCTAAAATATCTGGTTTTAGTAGTATGACCCTTATATAGTGAAGATGATTTTAGAATCATAAACAGGAAATAGTAATTTCCAGTTTCCTCTGGTAAGAAAAAATTTTACGAAGATTTTACCATGTTTGGTGATGGCGGTGATTTAACAAGCTGAACTTTCGCCTAAACATTCCTGTAAAATAAATAATTGATTCTGAGAGTTTCGTTTTTTAAGAGCGTGGCATAAAAATACAGTCGTCAGATAGGTGATAACCCGCCTCTCTATGTTTACATAAATTGATCGTTTCGAAAAAGAAGGAGAATGACGGATATTCTTGATTTAACATTTTAATGAAGTGGTCTGAAAGGTATCAATAAATCATTCAGATTGAGATTACTTTGATAAATTTAGCCATGAGTTACTTTTAAGCTTATAAATGTTTAATACTGTTTTAATTATAGTTCTATAAATCGATCTGGGGACCAATTCGATATTACTTCCCATTTGATAAGTGCTAACATTCTGTGCATCATAAAACAATGATTAGCTGTCCCTCCTAACGATTGAAGAACACTTTTACAGTCATTAGGTCTATCTTGACATCCATTGTTATAATCTGACTCGTTTAACTATTTAAGGAAAGTTATTTTTCCAAATAACTTCATGTTTAGTTGTAACTTCATCATTTAGATTTTCGTATGTGCTTTTTTGAATTTATTTCTGTTTTCTGTTTGACTCTGAATAAGTTTCTTCATCATTCTAATTGGCCGTTTTCCCGTAGCCTATCAAATATTTATTCGCCCTATTTTATTTGCTAGGCTCTATAATTGTAATTCTTTTATCGTGATTTGCGCCCAGTATTTTATCCTGAGGATCATTTTTCTTGGATTGTTCACTGCTGCCTCTAGACGTTTTTCAGTAATGTTTCATAAGGACCATGCTTTCCATGCTATAAGACAATCTGGTTATTATTAGCCGTTCAGTTATCTTAATTTCATCACAAAAGAGAGATTTTATTGATCACACAACGCACGTTCATTATTTTTATATCATCAAGTGGTGCGTCGTTTCTTCAATATCTTGGTTATTCGTTAATAATATTTCCATTTTGCGTTTTTGTTAATCGCCACTGTTATAGTTTTTCATGTGATATGAAGATATCTGTCTTTGTCGGGAAACATTGGAAGCCTTTCAGTATTTTGGTTGCTCCTCGTTTGGGCGGTAATATTTCTGTTTTGTTTATCTGGATCTAGGATAGTTTAAACTGAGTTCAGGCCTTAAATAAATACTTATATACTTACTTCTTGAGTTTTGTTATCATTTTGTCCTTTTATCCAAAGAGTCCACTCTTTATTGATATTGCTCGTTTGTGCCAATCAAAGCTTTAAGTTATATTAGTTTTAGTCATGCTTCATGTTCAGCTGGACCTGATAAATTTACACTTGAGATTTTAAGGATGATTGTCTAGTTTTAACGGTTAGATTGACCGAGATCTAAGGTAGAATCTGGGAACTGGGCGTAACTCCATCTGCCTGGGCTCAACCTCTAATTGTCCCAATTTACAAGAAAGGACAAAAGTCTTCTTGTGACAATCACAGGGGAATAAGTCTAACTAATATAGTTTCTCAATTGTTAGCCTCAATAATACTTTGATCCCTAACAAAAGCTCGTGAAGAGTAGAATAGCGAAAACCAGTCTGTTTTCAGACCTGTACATGGCTTTGTAGACCACATCTTCACACTCAGACAGGTCCTGGAACACAGACACACATTTAGGCGTCCTACAATAGTTGTCTTCCTGGACCTTAAAGCGGCATTCGACTCGGTGGATCGTGAGGTTCTGTGGCAGTGTCTATCATTAAAAGGTGTACCGAAGAAGTACATTAACCTTATACAAGATCTCTACTCGAACACCACTGGTCGAGTTAGAGCTAATGGCCAACTGTCACCGGCATTCTTCACTTCAGGTGGTGTCCGTCAAGGATGTCCACTCTCTCCATTCTTGTTTAATTTTATCATAGACATGCTGCTATATATAACATTATCCTCGCCCTAATTTTCAGGAGTAGTCCTTTTACCAGGTGGCTCGCTTATTGACTTAGAATATGCCGATGACATAGTTCTATTCAGTGAAGACGCTGACAATGTGCAGAGTCTTCTGACCACCTTTAGCAACAATGCAAGCACGTTCGGGATGCGGTTCTCACCCTCAAAATGCAAAATGTTGCTTCAAGACTGGGTTGCATCGGTACCTCAACTAGAGATAGGGAGTGAAGTAGTCGAGCGTGTAGACTGCTTAACGTATCTGGGGAGTCCCATCAGTGCTGATGGCATGGTGACTGACGAAATCTCAGCTCGGATACAGAAGGCTCGATTGGCTTTTGCCAACCTGCGTCAACTATGGCGTAGGCGAAATATCCGTTTGCTGACTAAAGAACGAGTGTACTGTGCAGCAGTTCGATCCGTCCTACTTTACGGATACGAGACTTGGCCGTTAAGAGTAGAGGACTTCCGTAGGTTACTAGTCTTCGATCATCGATGTCTCTGAAGCATTTCTCGTGTATCGAGGGACAACTGAGTAAGCAATGCTGCCATTAGAAAACGAGTACTATGTTAGGATAGCAGGTCAAAAGATGAAGTATTGAAACTTTATCAGTTGAGGTGCTTGGGACATGTGTTACGAATGCCCAACCACCGACTCCCTCTACAAGCTATGTTTTGTGGTGCAGGTTTAGGCTGGAAGAAAGTCAGTTGCGGCCAGACCAAAACATGACAGAAATCCATGAAGTCACTGACAAGTGGAATGAGCCATGTTGGTAGATGTAGGCTACGTGGTTGGGGTCCGCGAGACGAAAGTCACAGATAGTTACAGACCTCCAATTACATGGCTCAAAATCGTTTGCAATAGCACAGGTGCATCTACTCTTTGTGTTCTCTCAAATCCTAATCTTCTGGATTCGTCAACGCCTCTACCTTTGTTTTCATAAACTTATCTCACTGAATTATACTTCTTTAATATCTTGGAACCCTAATCTTCTCTTTTACCAGGAGTACTTCTACTATCTCTACTATTATGGGATTTGAATTGACAATTGCTTCTCTGTGCTAATGTGGTATGGCAACATAAACTGATGTACTTACGTATGAAGTTCTTCGTTGTAACTGACTGACTTACTGACTTTGGTCATGCTTTTGTAATATAAAGATGTTGGCTTTCCTTTGAAATCGGCTACTCTCCAAGACAAATGTTCTTCACTTAGCTCAATTATGGTTCTGTGAAGAGATTCTGATGATAATCTTTCAGCGATAAGTCGCTTTACTATGTATTTTGTTCAATACCTCTTGAAAGGGTAGTGTTTGTTGATCTCCAAGTAACTCTAGTTACCATTCAGGTTTTCGAAAATTTCACGTTCTGTCCACGTTGGCTTTTGCGATGCCGATAATGAAGTTATCAT
Source organism: Schistosoma turkestanicum (assembly GCA_944470395.2). Classification (NCBI taxonomy): domain Eukaryota; kingdom Metazoa; phylum Platyhelminthes; class Trematoda; order Strigeidida; family Schistosomatidae; genus Schistosoma; species Schistosoma turkestanicum. The sequence continues at coordinate 20,619,524 of OX103973.1, forward strand.
AAAAAAGGCAACAAAAATATTTTCCTACCTCCTTGGCTGCACTCAAAATATATCATTGCCTCTGTCATCAAATCGTGATTGTCTTGTTTTACGAAATTGTTTGGACTATGTCTTACTGGATTTTTTGCAGGCCCCAGGCGTGGGTCTTGTATAAATATCATGAATTACTACATGATGCTCACTATTAATTTTTCTCTAAGTATTCAGTTACTTTTCAGTCAATTTATCGTAATACCATAATGAAATATAACTTAAAACAGGTTTGAAGTATAAGGGGAAAAAATTGACTACTCATTATCGAATGAATACAATGGCCAAAAATGCCTATATTCATACAATCCAAGAAATAAATGTTTAAGAGAAGGTTGTAGGATTTATACTACCTTAACTAAGAGGCTAATTAAAACAAACGAGAAAAACCTTATAGTGTTTGTTTATTCATAAGAAGTAAGATAAACGATATATGGAATCATTCTGCGATATATTGTGCAATTAAATACAGACAGTGAATGTTTTTTAATCACCTAATAGTGGTTGGTTATAACACATTATATAAGTCAAAACTAGTATAATAGGATTTTATCAGGAAAAACTAAGGAACAATGACTTCAATACGGTAATCTGTCGTATTTTCCGCCGACAGTAAAGAGCACATATTGATCATCTCAGCTGTGTTTTGGTGAATACTTGTTATGGTTTTTTGTATTCTCAATAACTTTTCACTGTCAGTTCATCCCTTAATGTGTGGCCAAACGTTTGGTTTGTAAAATCAGTAATGCTTAAGCCGTAGAGTCAAGTCACCGCCTTGGTTTTCCTAAGTTGTTTCTATTGTGTCAGTCAAAATAAACTGATTTATTTTTGGCTTCGTTTAGTGCTAGTAAGAACAAACCGTAATAAAATAGGTAATTTGCTTATATCTAGCCTAATTTTCATTAGCTCGCGCAGACTGTTTATTGAGTTACAATGACCTTAGGCTAAACAATGATACAGTAAGTGTGAGATAACAGCGGAGTGTACCACTAAAGATTTCTGGTCAAGAATGCAGTTTCCCACACTCGATTACGAACAGCCAGAATAGAGAACAGCTCAACAAGCAGACAATGCCTCATCATAAAGTTAGAATTCGTGAACCACAATAGTATATAGCAAACTCCTTAGCCCAAATCAACGGAATTAAAAAATTTCAACACGGGTATTACTACATCGTAAGTGTTAGAGGATTAAGTGCTAGGTTAGCAGTAAATTAGAAATCATTTTGAGACGGCAGAACACGCAACAATAATTTCTATGTCAAACAAAAGCTTACAAGCAGGATAATGTGAGAATATCATAGTTTGATTACTTGATAATTTTACAGTAAAAGTATAATCAGTAACTTCAGATAAGACCGTTCCGAAAGTGTGTTTGAGCTTGATATTTAACACGAAATAACAGTTTAACTGAGTGAATAGGCTTCAAAAGTATTTGACTCATAATAATAGTAGAATGTTACATTAGTATTCTAAACTTTAATAAGATATAACCCGAGATTATTTTAGTAGTGAAACTTTAACCTACCAAGACAACAAATCCCTTGATAACTGAGGTAATTAAACACGATTGATATTCTTTTTCATTTAAAAAATCTGAGGATTCGTAAGGGTGGTAACTAAGTTCAAAGTTCCAAAACTTATTTCATTCTTTGATATTGATAAACGTTGATGATTTTCCGATTTCACGCAATCCAGTTAAATCTATCAAGTAAAACCCTTGTTATCATTTCATTTTACAGAAAGAATGGACCCGAGCAGTTCTTGTTTTACATAGAGACCCGAAAAATACTGTCATCATGGCTGATTTACAGGATACGGAATATGAAACGCTAGATCTACCTGATACAAAAATAATCATTCCACTAAATTCTTTCAGAGTTTGTCGAAAACATATTCTTTCTGGTCATACATCACAATCTCATGAAAATAGTTATCCTAGTCAGAAGCATTCTTCGAACAATGTTAAAAGTGCCATTCCATGTAACCAAATTCACTTAAGTTCACGGTTTATATTTGGTAAAAAGCAGCTATGGCTGGGCTTTACCTCTCTTTTTGATCAAGATATATGGTATTCAGCTTTGAAAACTTTGATTACAAAGCATAGAATTAAGAAAAATTCATTAAATACTCCTGATATACTACGAGCATCTTCATTAAGTTTGTCCCAAACATCAGAGTTGGATTTACTTGCCTCAGCTCTGCCGAATATTTTAGACAACGAAATATACGAAAGTACTTCTACTCAAGGTAAATGATACTTATACGTTGATTTTTTTAAAATTCCTTATGAAAACTCACATAACTTCAAAATGATTGAGGAGTGATTTTGCAATAACTAGTCAATCTTTGGTTTGTTTATTTGGTGTATAACCTAACAAACTCTTTCAATTTCGTAAATAAGATAAATTTTAAATTGCATTACAATAGGATCATTTCTGTAAAGTTACATATTAATTTAGGTGTACCGTTAAGTGAACAGTTATTGTTTTTGATTATAAAAATACAGCTAACTCTATTCACCGACTAAGTTTGAAAAATTATGTCCATTTGATTACAAGTTGATGATTTATCGGCAACATATATGCCAAAGGATTTGAAAATAGTTAATTTTAAAAATCTCAACAATGTATATATCAAAATATATGCATCAAATGCATTCCAATTGTAATTAATAATTTTTCTGTGTGATAATAAAAAATGCTGCAATAACTAGTTTTCCTTAAAATGTTTCTATGACGAGGGTTCCTTTCATTTTTAGATTCTTTTAAGAATTCGTTGACAATAAGATTCAGGTTGAGAAAATGTATTTTAGTATAATATTATATTGAATGCATTCCTTTTAAAGAAAAACTTTGTGCTGAATTTTATATGTAAATTAAAAAATATGATCATTAAAAAAATTATAGCAGCATATTTGAGATGACAATTACAACAAGATTACCAAGTTTTAATAATTCAACCGCAATGGTGAAATTCGTTTCCTAGAAAAACATATCGCCTATCTTTTATGAACGCTTCATTTAGAAGCATTGAACTAAGAATTTCCAGTTCTCTACTGAATTAGTAAATGAACTTGCACTTCTGTATGGTAAGAACATGCCTGAATTGAATAATTCAATTCACCAGTTCATTGTTTCTAGTTAAACACAAAATGTCCTCTATATTCTCATTAAAATCAAATCATTATTTCGATACGTGGTAATGTCTTCGGTAATTGATTTATATCATGTAGTTTGATGTAATGTATGAAAACTGAGTTTCTTGAGATTAAACTAATATTCAGTTTTATATTTCTGTGAAACTGTTTTAATTATGCTTTCAGTTTGGATTGCAAGAGTTCATTACAAAGAAACATCTGTTTTCTGAAATAAAAAAGGATAAACGCTACGCTGAATGAGTACTTTAACATATACTTACGAATATAATTAACACCATTTATGATCGTAACAAGCTGATTTTCAAGATATCAGACATTGTGGCAAAATAAGTTTTGTGAGATTAATAGCATTCAACTTAAAAATTAATGATTACAAAAACTAAGGTCTCAGATATAAATAGTGTATTTTCACTCGTGAATGTCTCGAGTCCTTCAGTCATATTTAGAATGATATTGGTGTACAAAAGTCTATTTTTTAAATATATTCAATTCCAGATGACCATAGGATCAACTAACTGCTACAGTGAACTAAAAGATTTAATTAAAATTCAGGTATGAGTTATTTCTGAAAATTCCTTGTTCATTCATCCATAACATACAATATAAAAATGTGGAATGAAACTTGGCCACTAATGAGTTAGAGTTTGATGAAAAGATATTAGATTTTATTAGAATTTTAAAATATGCAGCATAAAGTGCTTTTCTCATGCCAATAAGTGATGCGTCAGTCAATCGACTAATTTCAAAAATAGGGATGATCAATAACGGGTTTAAAGATATCCATTAAATTTTCCTGGTTAAATATGATAATAACGTTTTATTCTTTACTATGAATTCATTTGTTTTTGATTTTATATTGACTGTTAGATACATTCTCCGTCTACGTAATTCATACAGAAAAATCCAAAGATTTAGGGTTGTCTGGTCGTTACTTGCTACGTATAAAAGAAAATGCATTCGAGCTGCTTGATCCAGATACACATTCAATTGTAAAAGTATGGCCGATCAAATTTGCGCGCAAGTAAGTACATCCAATTTGATGAGTACGATAATGACTCATGTTTATAATTTATTTTAAAAGTATGTGAAGAATGAATTAATATGAAGAAAGCCATCGCCAAGAATTCAGGATAAATAAAAAATTACTGACTGTTATATGCTAATTAGGAATCCCTCGACAACTTACAATTTCTGTTTGTAGCATACCTCAGAACCTTCTGTTTTTTAAATTAGTACTCAGTCATTACTGATAATAAAAAACTATAGGAATGAGAAAATACTTATTGCTAATAAACTTTGGAGCAGTCTAAAAAATTCTGAAACTTATTATTGCTTATGTTCTAGGTATGAAATGCTTATTGAATGACAGATTTAGTTAAATGCAAATCTTGGATGAAGTTTGAAACCTATTAGTGATTTTGATATATTCTGTTGGCTCTGAATGACACTCAGAGTAGTCATTTCTATTTGTAAGTATTAGAATTAGGTACTGAACTTTCTGATTGTTCAGTCTGAGGGTTTTAGTTTTTGTTTAAGGAGATCATGTATATAGCACAAAAAAGGAGATTACAACTGACCTTCTACCAGATACTTTTGAAAGGTTAGTGGATGGTTGACTGATTTTTAATGCAAAATGATATGTCTTTAAATGTGAATCGTAAACACCAAAACAATGTTATTAGAGGTGGATAGCAGCTAGCTAATAACGCTCTTTATATAAAGGCGATATCGAGGCAGTTCGCACAGGATGCACATATTCGAAAGAGACTGATCGATTGTAGTCCTAAACATCAATGAGAAGATCCAAAAAACCAATATAAATAAATTAATCAAAGCGTTAGCCTAATTATACCTTAAAATAACCTTTCTCGATCTGATACAAACACCGGAAAACTTCAACCAGCCAGTCAGTGAAGTTCATGCAATACTTGCACATTGAGATATAAAACTTTCCGCATATACTTCTACTTAAGATAACGGGTTGATGAGAAGTACTGGACTAAGTGATGGTGATTTATTAGTCTACATAAAGAGTTAATTGTTTACACTTTTTATTAGGACTAGTCAAACCACATATATTATCATAAGGGTTTGTTTCCATCTTCTAAAAGACAAGTTTAGGATTATGAAACAGTAAAAAACGTAACTATTTCGAAAAAGTACATCATGAATAACAAGCGACTTCAAATTATATATGTATTGTTTACGATAAACTAATGTAACGAATGTTTAATCTAAAAGGGTATAAATATATATTTCTTATCTAAAAAAAATTATGAATAGAAACCTAAAGTTGAATGATGACTTGTTTAATTCCTGGTATTAATGAAAGAGTTACTGATCAGTTATGATCTCCATTTCGTTTTTTGGTATTTGTTTATCATTATGGCTTGCTAACTACTAATCAGTGGAGTGAAAGTGTTCGCAACTAATGAGAAATTAGTGAAATAAAATGATCTCATGCTGTTATGATCGTTTTGCTGTACTGAAAAGGTAGGGTGCGCACGATCGTAATTTGTTCAAAAATGCTTTCTAGTTATGAACCATTTACGATAATTTTTTAAATCTCAAAACTAGTGAGTATATCCTTTATTCAATTTTTCCTCCAGTTGATAGAGTTACTTCTAGAAATAACATCTTGAAAATAAGCTTTTTAACCTCCAAAGTAAAATTTAAATAATGATGTTAAAATACAAGTTAATCAATCTTAATTTTAACTAGCATAGATATAATGAATTCTGTTATAAGCTGATAGGTTGAAATACTTTACTTGAAATAACATGAATGAATTGCAGGTGATAAACTTTTCATTTTTTATCAAATCATCCACCAAAAACTTTGATCTCGTAATATTGGTCAATCACTTATTTTTATTATTTGTTTAAGTACTACAGTTTTAGATGAACTTTTTCAATCATTTTTTTCATTTTGTATACTCAAGAAAAGAAGTTAGCTCGTAGTAGTTTAAAGTAAAAAAAAATTTCTACATTCATTTAATTGTCTGAATTTTCGGCACTTTGCACAGACTGAAGAAATGTTTGTTTGAATGAACTGCAAAATTTAAGCCAAAGTTGAGTATTCATCTTTAACTAAGAATGAATAACGAGTTCAAATTATCATCAAGGCAGTTTTATTTATTTCTGTATAAATCATGCCAACATTGTTGGTGTTCTAATTATTGTAAATCATTAGAAATTGCTAATCACTAAAATGTTATGAATTTATTTATTGAACTTAATTATGTACACCATTTGTTCTGCAGTTTGATACATTATGTTCAAGCAACTTATTTGTCTAATTATTCTTTGTATTTTATATGAGTCATATGCATTTCATTATTTATCTCTGTCTACTAAGTGAAAACAAAAAGAAAGAATAATAAATTATTTTGCTTATCGATCTGGCCCAATTATGTAATTGTGTATGCCCGAGTCGGTGTGACGGGTGAAAATAAACAAACAGATCACTTTGTTTATACATAATTAAAGAGTTGGTCTCATGTAACTGAAACATTTATACATTACACATACACACATACACACAAAGTTATATGTACACATATTCATTTCTTCAACATTCTGCTCTTGATTTTTTGCTAATAATCTGTTTCATGTTAAAATAACAATTGATAAAATACCAATGTAAATTCAGAAGTAAGATAAGGTTTATGCAAATGTAAATCATACGTAACAAGAGAATTAAAGAATTATATTTCCTCCTCTTTATGACTTGTCTTTTATGTTTACTTTCATCCTGGTATCATGTTATTTTCACATAGGATCAAAACTCAGTCTCCTTAAGAGTCTAAGCTGTAGCCCTTGGGTTAGCGAGTTACCAAAGATGCAGTAACTGAGGGAAATTACTGTTTTCAGATAAAAAAAAATTCAATATCAAACATTTGATTGTCAATTTTGAGAGATTGTTTGAAAATACGAACCAATAAACTCGATTTCAGTATACATGTATATTAGCAAAATGGCTTCAATGATCTACTTGTATTTCCTAGTCTAACAACGAATGAATCTGGTAAAGATAATGATATGATTATAAACTTCTGTCATTATGGTAAATTGATTTAATTAAAAGCCGTCTAGAGCTCGTTGTTAACAAAAGTTAGACCTACTATGATATCATTTTGAGGTAGTCATCTAGTGGCCATATTCCTAAGCTATATCCTTTTATGTTTCATCATGATGTCAAATTCGGATAGACTACTATTAGTTATGTCACTTTCAGAACAGTAATAGCAGTAGATTTATGCAACATGCAATAAACCTGGTAACTATCAGTAGGTCAATCTTAATATTTATAAACATATTCTAAATAAACTTAAAGGTTAAATTCGCCAGCTATAAAAAACGTTTTCGAGACTCTAAAGTTATGACCGTGAAAAATTATTTATGAGGAGTAGCTTAAGTAAATGTTTGCAGATTTCATTGTCAAAATTTCGAACTCCATAATATACTGCTACATTATTGCCAGCAAAATGATCATATTACTCTAAATACTAGAGACAGTAGTCATTAATTTCCCTGTGTTTGTTCTCACTTAAATGTCATCCACACAAAGATGGCTATTAAAAATCGTTTAACTGTTATTTATAATAAAGTTAATCAGATAAAAAGAATTAGAAAGCATTATCTTCACAATTGATGCAAATGAAATATCAAATCTATCCGAACAGTCCGACGTAGCTATTTCATATACATAATGAATATCCTTCTTTTCAAAAATAACACTTAAAGAAAACCAGCTGTACCTTTGTTTACTGGTTAATCGACATTGTATCTACCTGTTGTGAATAAAAAAGCATTTATTACCAGTATTAACAAAAACAGTTATTGAAATTAGATAACAGCAATCAAATGTATTGTTCATTATTAACTAAATGTCCTCGTTTTAAATTTTATGCATTTGAAATCTTTCTTGAAATAGAAAGTAAGACTAATGTTTGGTCTTTATGGTTTCAAATATATACAGGTTCGGTGTATATACCAAACGATTTTATTTAATAACTGGAAGTGGATGTGAAGATGGTCGTGGATTGTTCATCTTTCTAATTGAGAATGCTGATAAATTTCAATCAAGACTATTTCGTCAAATAAAACAATTAACTATCCAATCGCAGTTATCTAGACGTGTTACCGATTCTAGTAAGTGGATTATAGAACAAGAAATAAAAAAGCAATCTAATGAGTTCTATTTAAATGAAACAAATAATTGTTGGTTTTCTTCAGAACCGAGAAAAAAGAAAAATATTCTCACATCTCTTAACTCCATTGATCCATTGTTGACAACTAAACCCCGTTCCAGTTCTGTTAATGAATTCTTATTGCAAAAAACAGAATCAAATAATTTTCGTCAGAAGCAAAATTCTTCAAATATGTTACCGAAAGAAATCTCTGTTTCATTAGCTTATGATAGTGATGCAAAATCTTCGTCATCATCATGGATATTTCCAGATGAAAATTATAAAATAATTTCTGGCCGATGTTTCACTGAACGTTCATGTCAAACTGTATCTGAAGCCAATCTACCAGAGCATCTAAAACACTCTAGCAATAAAAATTCACCACATATAATTGTAGCAAGACAAAAAATGCAAGAAAAAAATACAATTCATAATAGTTACGGTTCTCAAGAAACATTTATTTCAGATACACTATGTGAACATGAAGACAATAATGTGTGTATAGATAAACAAGAGGAAGAAGAAGATAACATAAGTGAAACTTCACAACCGGTTTATGCTAATGCTGAACAAATCACAAACACAATGTTGAACACAAAATTCCTGACAAAGAATGGATTCAATAAGGATGAAACAGACGTAACATCTTGGTATGTTTTTATGCATTCTGGTGTAAATTAATTTTTAGGTGATAGATTTTAGATGGTAAACGTAACTGTAATAACCGACAACTACGTTATTTGGTCTACTTTTTAAGTCTTCAGTAGTATTTAGTATAAGTATATTCTAAGATAATAGCCAGGAGCTAAGAATCTTTATTCACGGAATAAAAAAATAAATTGACGTGCCTTAAATGTAAAAAATTCTTTGTATTTAAAAATATTCATGTAGTAATACAATACAATGTCGGATTATATTAAAATCTACACATAATGTATTGTAAATCTGTGTAGTGGTAAACTCGGTCTAGTAATAATATTGTAATTTGTGATTCTTTGTTCACTTCATAAACAGTTAGTACCAATGTTGCTTAAAAAGTGCTAGTTATAACCTGGTCAATTATACATAACATACAAATCTATTCAATATGTAGCAATAAAGTTCAAACGACTATTATGATTCTTTCTATGTTACTACGTTGGGCTTGAAATCCTAATTATGTTTAAGTTCGTAAGAAGAATAGTTTTTCATTTTGTTTAGTGCTTATGCACTACCCATGGAATCGTGTATAATCCCGCAAAAATGGATAAATAAGTTTTTAGAGCTGAACGATTTAAGGGTTGACGAATAGAACTCAATGAAGTCAGATCATACACACGAAGTTTAATTTTTTGCATCAAAGCATTATGTTTTTTGATATTGTTGTCAAATAAATGACTTGATAATTTTGACAACTAGAATATTTTAATCCTAAGCATAGCTATTCAGTTTATTAAGAAAAAGATATCTTGTTGGCTGTTTCCCTGAATACCATTTTAAATCTTACATGTAGCTATTTATATTATTGCGAAAGCTTCTCTTACTGTCTTTACTACTGTCTTAAAAATGAATGTTATCAGTATGATAATCTTCACTACCTTTCGTTAACCTGTTGTCATGGTTTTATTCCGTTTGTTACCACCAATACACAAAACGTTTTTGGACCCCACGAATTTATTCACTGTCAACTTTTTAATGTTTAGCATTTACAAGTAATGTTATGTAAAATCAAGCAAACTATTTTATGCAAATTAGACTAATAATAAATTATATGAATAAATCTTAAAACATACAGTGAATATTGATTAAGGTATTCACTAGTGGAAAAAAAATCTAGTAGAACACTTACTTTGCAATTCGAGACTTTGATTTGACTTCGGTAGTTAACAGGGTGGTGATATTATTCATAACTGTTGATTGAAGCTTACCTCCTAGTTTTATATCACACACATATAAATACTTATAGAAACATACAACTAAATCCCTTTGTTAACTTAATGTATTGGTTATTTATACAATTGTGTAGTTAATTATTTATTCATTTGTTTCTTTCTATTGTTCTTAATATTTAGTCACTGATGATGAATCAGTATTTATGCTATAGAGAATAATGCAGTACAGAAGGTTTAGTTTTATTTGGAAAATATTTTGCTTGATAATTTGAGTGATATTGTGCTGTATTGGAAATCTGGTTATTCATGTAACCGGTACAACTTCAAACTAATTCATCTTTGACAGTATTGAATATTCTGGCCATTTAATGTATTTAATAGTATTCAAATGACGAATTTGAAAGAATGCATTAGCGTACATCGAAACATCTGTTGTAGGTATTGAAATTTACCGATGCCTAACACTAGAACTCCAGACACAAATTTGAAATCGTTAGTGCTTCGTCGATTAAAAGTATTTTGATTTTATAGTGAACTGTTCCTAAATGTTTTTCAGCAGATGCCTAAACCTAAGTGAAAATTACTGATTAGTTTCTGAGAAAGATGTTTACTTTTCCATTAAAATGAAGTTAGCTGAACCTTCATCTCACAACTAAAAACAAATAATCTGTATTGTTAACTTATTGTTAACTATAAAGCTTTATTATGATTGATAAACTGTTAAACAGTCTTTATTCAATGATTGAATAATCAGTATATAGCGTAAAATACATCTAAATATTCATCTGTCTTAATAGATTTTCCGATAAGATTTTAAAATAAAAAGTACTACGCTATCGAATCTGCTTTATTTTTGGAAAGTTTATTACATTGACTGTTGTGATAACTTAGCAGTTACAATATGCTTTTCATAAAAAACTAACTGTTTTTAATTAACATATGTTGATACAGTGATCTTTTAAGTCTTTGTTTAACGATGTTGAAAATTTTTTTCTTATACAAAATATAAATCTGAAAATTCTTTATTTAGAGCAGTATACAGATAAAGTGCATTAAATGGTATTACTGTTTTAGGATTTTCTAGTCCAGTTTTGCATACTTCCTATTATAGTTTATGCTCTGTACTATTTAGTAAACGAAAATCATATGACTACTATGTTTTCTTCACGTTTAACATACTCTCGAAATCATCAGTGTATTAATGAAGATTGTTTGGTCTCTTCTTAAGTTTACTTTCTCATATATATTGTAAAACAGGAGAAGAGGTGAGAAACAGAAATTTTAAAACTACAAAAACTAGCTGAAACTATTACAACGCATAATTTGTTCAGTTTCGGGTTACTGAAAAATTTATTCCCAGATGTATGAGAACGTTTTACAGTTTTACCATACTTATTAAATTTTGAATTACATAATTTAAACAAACACTCTGTTTAAACATGTCACAAGAACAAACTAGACTTTTATAAACAGCTGCTGATTGATTTTTAGGTTAAAACATGAAAATGATTCAAATAAAACATTCTTTATATAAACAGTATCTGCGGTTCCGTAAAGAAATCAATAAATACATACAATGGTTGAGCAAATTAGAAATTTATCTTTCACAACTATGTCTGGATTCATTCTTGCTTAAAGATAAATAATACTTGAGTATTTGAGATAAAAAGTCTAAATACTTAGTTATTCATCGTTGATAGTATCTCTAGAAAGTATGTAAAATGTAACTAGTTTTTTTAAACCTCTTTGCAGTTAGAAAAAATATATGCTAGTGACGGATAGGGCTCTTTCAGAATAATCAAATAATCGGAAAGCACGTTTAATGATTCTTCTGAAAATGAAATTTTTAGAATAAGAATAACGAAAGTGAGAGTTAGGAACAGGGAAAATTATCTATCGGAATTACATAAATTAATATGACTATTTGGATTCTGTAATGAGCAAATAAATGTAATTTAAGAAAGTTCAAGTATGAAAATGTGTTATAGGATAAGGCGATAGAAGACATGCGACTCACATTAGGTAAGAGTTTAAGCAGACGATATAAGTCTTCAAACAGAGCTTTTCACTGGACAACTGATACTTAACTGCAAGACGTAAAAGCATTGGAAATTCTATTACTAAGGTCATTATTACGATAACAACGGGTGAAACGAAACTGAAGTAATACAAATTTAATAAATTTTACATAATAATATTAAAACTAAGAGTATTTTCGTGGTTTATTTGTCCTTTTTACGTATCGATCATACATTACTATCCATTTAATTTACATTTACAGAATACCTTATTTATTTTCTTAAATTTTACACTTATTTAAAGCTCATTAAATGTGAAATCTTCAGCGACAACACTAAGTGATGCATCAACTCTGTCAACATCATCATCATCTCTTTTAGTTAATAAACCAGTTAATACCTCATGTTCATATACGAAAAATTGGAAACTTGGTTATTTAATTGAACCAATAATAGAGAAAGAAGAACAAAATTCGCACAACTCATCAATATCCATTGGTAATGAAGAATGTAATACAGCTTATAAAGAAGAATGTGATGGTTTGGTCACTTCATCAACGCCAGATAATGATATAGACATAAAGGAAATGAGTAATACTTGCTATAGTAAATCACCAAATGATGAATCAGGAAATACAGATGATGAAAATGAATCAGTTGGTGAAAAAACTCAATTAACCAAAGAATTTCAAAATATTTTAGAAGACGTAAAATTTTATCGATTAGTTTCAAGATCAGCTACTTGGGACGGATGGATGAAATTGAAGTCAACCACAAAACAAGAAACTACATCACAGAAAGTTACTCTAAAAACAAATACTAACACTGAAATAGATAGTAATGATCAAAATGATAGTCCTGAACTTAAAGATAATTCACATGTTGTTGTGATGACAGCATTTTGAAATGAATAATGGAAGTGTAATTGATAATGAGTAAACACTCTGATTTTTCTCATTATTTCTAACTTTTCAACTATATAATGATTTATATAAAAAAGCTTACTTGTGAAAGAAAGATTTTTCATTTCGTTACAGATACTCTCATCTGATCTGCAGTTGTATACAGGATGAAAATAATTTCCCGGGAATTCATTGGTATATAATTCAATTTATATGACATTTTTTTAAAAAATCTTTTGTTGGAAGCAAAATTTTGAAATTAATGATAAATTAAAAAGAATGTTTGTTATTATCATTAGGAGTTATTCAATACAAAATAATGATGATTAAAATCAAGTGAAAATATATTTCCTAACATTTCGTTTACTGTATGTAAAGTGAGACTCTAGATTCCTTTCAACAGCTTCGATCGTCAGAATTCCGTTAATGTTTTCTAAGGAGTTTACTTCCTTTTTATTTATCCTTGTTTTGATTTCATGGGTATCTCATTCATCCTTTGTAACTTCTTACAGAACGTTGTTTGATGTGTAACTTTTAGACAAAGTAATTTTTAAACTTGAGACAAACTACTGGCAAAAATGTGGAAATAGAGAAAATCATAGAGTAATGTAAAAGTTCCGTTTCTACACTATGAAATGAAGTGGAGAAGGAATTTTATAACAAAAGATAAACGAAACCCCCAAACTGCTGACATGAATTTTGTTATGATATTTTGTTAAATTTCAAAATCATCAGTTTTTTATACGTTATTGTTTAAAACAAAAGTGTTAGCAAAAAAAACAACCAAGCATTTCTTAATGTGCTCTGCATGGATAATTGAAGTTACTTTGAAAACATTCAATGAATAGTACCCAGCTAGTAGTCTTATAACGTATCATTTTTGTTCAGAAACTTTGTAAGGACTACGAAAGTACAGGAATAATTTCAAAAAGTTTGTTACTAGATATTACCTGTCAAATAGTTTAAACAGTTGTAAAACTCAAAGAATACTAGTCTTCTGTCAACAATTATATTTCATCTTGTATTTTCAATTTAAACACGACAGGTGCAACAACCAAAATAAGGGAAGGACAGGTATTTTTTTATCTCACTTAAGTATCTGGTAGAACTACGTTTCCAAGTTATTCATGAAGTTTTTCTAAGGATAAAACAACGTAAATTGGAATTCATGAAGCTACAGAAAATAAACATACTTTAAAATGAGGAGTAATTATGATAATTGTTTTTTCAATAATATGATGTTATCAAAAATGTTTCCGCTTAACTCTTTGCTCTAACTATGCCAGTTACATCACATCATCTGTTTTATTACTGATATATGTGATTTTATCGTTTTGTAAATAAAATGAATCACTGTTCTATACATTTGTCGAAACTACCGAGTTAGTTTATACAAAAATGTTGTATTCTGTGTTATCTAACAATATTTCTAGATGACATGTGATTCGGATATTATTCTTACAAGAATCTGGATTACGCAAATCAGATCAATTGAATAACCAAAACACTAAAACACTACAGCGTTATTTGTTTACTGACGAATAAGTTAGAGAAAGAAGACTAGACATTCAGGAGACTTTCATCATTCCCAACAGAATTCAAAAATATAATTCATTTATTAGATCTACACAGTTATCAAGAAAAACTTCACGAATTCGTACAGAAATGGCAAAGTGAAAAAAAGAAGCTGCTAATTAGATAAATAGGGAAGTCAGTGTAGAAATATAAATCAAAAATTATTGAAGATTTGACTATTTTTCATACCTGTAATTTACTAATGAGGGAAAAGGCTGAACGATTTTAATCCTTCATGTTGGAAAACTCCACATTCCTTATTGGATTTTCTAAAAGATACACTCAAATTTAGTCCTAATATAGTACTTTTGCAAAACTAATATCCTACACTATTATTCATCTTTCATGATAAACGAACTATACCATTAGGATTTAAATTATTTATCATCTCTTGTGAATATCTTTCAGCTAACTATTATTTAGGACCTTTTGAAAACTAAATGTCATATGTCTACAAATAAAAGTTCAATGACATATTCAGTTGAAGCATTTGAGATTTGTAAGTTACTTTGATTACAAAAGTCTGCTGATGCACATATTAAATTACTCAAACAAAATTACACAATATGGTTCCCGTTTCCCAAATGAATAGATTAACTGAAATCTGAACCTGAATTATATTTTATTAAAAAGTTGATGTAGCAGTAACCAACTACACTAATTTATGTTCAGAGTGAAGCAGTTCTTTCGATCACTAAATAAAATATGGGCTACATAACATTGTGACTGATAGCAAAAGGGTAAGAATAAAAATAAAATTCTTCACATTACAATATACTACTTACAAGTAGAATATTTCTTACTGTTGTAATCTGCCTTGTTAGTCTTATGTTTGATTCATTGGACAATAAGTGATATTTAGCAATCTTCGTGGTCATATTGTAATTAGTGATCAATGAAGTTAGGCAAGCTTTCGAAAAATTCAATAAAGTTAGTGATAACTTTATAGCCTCATTAGTTGCTACCTTGATTAGATTCAAATATTCAAAAACTTACCTTGACGTCTTCAGATTTCTTTGGATATTTAACAATGTATCTTTTTTATTTGGATTTGGTTACGATCCCTCAGCTCTTCAGTCCAGTCCCGATAATATTATTGACTTACCATATAATATCATTATGGTCTTCAGAAAAAAGTGGCCAGTCGTATGAAAAGTTCTCAGAATCATTCATCTGGAATTTTCGGAGACGAGGGATCATTGGGATTCATATGTGCTTTCCTCAATCATTTCTAGAGGTTTACAATTATGCAGTGAAAGTAAAATATTTCCGTTTGTTACGGACGTCGCTAGCACGAGAAATAACTAGATAGCTTTTGTACGACTGCTTAATCTGTGTGTCGTAAAGTAAATTCTTTTTCTCGAACGTTTGATACCATGAACGACACAGATCTCTTGAAATATGGATAAACCACTGGCATAATTTTATGTTTCTCGTTCCATTTGCCTAATCTAGTGTTGAAACTATTTTTTAGTGGTCGACCATCCGTTTCTTTGAAACTTATTGATGGCTGATAGTTCATCTTGGATTTATTTTTCAACAGGACATTTGTCCAATGATTTGCTGTATTTACAAGAATTAGGTTCTTCAAAATGTGTCATACATTTTGGCTTCTATTCTCAGAAATAACGACCAGAAAGATAATAAAGGATTTTTATGAAGGTCAAAGAATTCTTCATTAGGTCAACCAAAATGCAGCAAAATCTCACTCAACGAAACGTTTTTATCAAACTAAACTCATCAAGGTTATTTGCACATTTAATTTCAGAATCTATAACTTATTTGCGCTCTTAGTCAATCTATCAACACCGCATTTTAGAAACATATTACCAGAATATTTTGTTCATTTAGGCGAATGATTAATTATTATTTTTTTAGTCACAACAATGTACAAATTAGTCTTGGCAATAAAAATGAGTGTATGGGATCCACAACTAGTGAACTGTGATCAACTCATCATAGTGCATTTTACTATTTTAGTTTGTATGCGAAATTTCTGAGCGACCATGCAACTATATAATCACACTGTCTATCAAAGTTATTTCCTTTATAATCAGTCTATTCAGCGTAGTAATACAGAATGTTGATGAGTAATTTATGTTAAGAATTACTCCATAGTTTGGAGAATGTGGAAACCAAGTTGTTATTGATCAGATTCATAGTAAAGAAAGTTTTTTAATTACTAGTTTGTATACGTTTGGATCTCTCTTTGAATTTGTTTAATTAACTAATTATTGACCGACAACAGTTTACAAACTTCAGAAATGTTTTAATTTCTAAATGTAGGAGCAGAATATTAAAATTTATCTTACTGATACAGCTTAACGATTTGTTGATGGATTTCTCCAGTTATAATTTGCACTGATTTGTTGTATGCTACTATGTAACGAATAATTATACTTATTACCGTAAGTATGAACCGTTCTTTATTATCTTTGTCTGTTGAGAATATACTAGATGAATATGTACCATTGAGTTCTTATTCTGAATAACAATGATTTATCGACATGGCCAGTGTTCAATAATTATAAGTGTAGACAAGCACTAAACGTTATGAGTGTGACACAGAGTTACTGTGCCGCTTTAGGAAACCTATTTGTTACTAAGTGAGAGTACAATTAAAGCATATATATTACTGCACAGACTCCATATGATCATGCTATGTTATAAAAAGGCGGAGAATTAATCAATAGGTCTTATTTATTCTGTGAATTTCTCTAAAGTAATAGTATTTGTCTTTTTATTGTCATCTAATATACTGCTCAATAAAAAATTGAAATTCTAATGAATGGTTAATAAAACATATTTTCAAAATTTTTGATTATACTTTTATTCAAATGAGACATATATGATGATTTTGTTTCAAGTACTTTCAGTATGTAATAAAAAAAACATGAAATATAGTTATCGGTAGCAGCTGCAAACTAATTTATTGTTCAGTTCATGCAATTTAATCAATTCCATCTAAATCGATCAAACTCAAATAATTAGAAGTAATGGTAATGCTACTAATTCGAATACCGATTTCATTCCCACTCATCTAATGGTTACTTAATTCTAGACAGTGATCATTAAGATCTGCTAATTAGTGACATGTCAAAGTATTATTTATACCATGAGGTATTTTATGACAAACAGATGTGGTCTTGTGTAGTTTTCAAAAGTTCTCAATAACATTACAAGTTACTGTTGAACTGGATTATTTTACAAGGAAAAATTAATTTTTAAGATAACAATCACATCATCTATAATTTTTAATTAGATTGCTTATTCATTGGTATGATTCGACCCAAGATTATGCAACAGTTTTGAAATAATCAAACCAGAATGATATCATGTGTATATGACTCTATATACAAACAGTTGTTTATACGGACATAATATGTACCAAATATATGACAGTGATATCTATTGTGTAGTTAGCTTTCTATTACGAGGTAGCGTTCCCAACCTCTTTCCTAATCCTCTTTCTATACCTTGAGGTTGGGACTGGCATCAGCCCTATAGGTGTTTCAAAGCGGATTTAAATGTAGTCACTATTCTTCTGACAAGCATTTCTCAATCATCATACAAAATAATTGAATGCTCGTTTATTCTTTGTGCTAGTTATTATTATTATCTAACACTAAGGGTAAATTGCAATTATGCAGTACATACATCATTAGCTACTTCATATCTCTTATGTATGATATCAAGTTCAGTGATATCTTTCCTATTGTAAATAAACAATAGAGGCTACATCAAATTATCCGTAACAAATATTGATAATTACAAATAAATACGACTAAACATATCGAATAAATAATAATTTATTGAATTAATTTTGTCGAAACAAAAGTTATGTAAAAATATTTTATGAAAGTGTACTTATTCAGTAAGTGGGAATAAAAACTAAATTTACATAGAAAATATTTTTGTTTATGTCAATCAACATTAATCACATCTACTAATAATGAACTTTATTTAGTAAGAGTTTAATTTTTTCTGATTCACTCTGTCTAATGGACTCAAGAAAGTCATTGAACTTTAACTGAACTCGATAGTTCAAATAGACTAATCAATTTTATTTGGCAAAGTTCAATGTAACTTTTAATAATTTGGTAACACTCATTTTGTTTAACATAGACCACTTGGAAATTATATGAAAACGTGAAGTTGTCAGTTCTATTAAAATATACTGACATTTTATGAATCAATAATTTTATCGTTTGTTTTGAAGCAGTTACACATTCTTCAGTTCAGTTGTCCTTATTGATATTCTAGGAAAATTTGGTCACTAATTTTTTTAAAAATTCACAGTCTACAACTTATTGTCTTAATATTTACTTTTCATAAATCACGTGGCGATTCAAATGACACAGGTATGATATTTTCTGCGCACTTTTTTCATTCATTTTGAAGGATACAAGTGCACGGATTAGTCAAATAATGAAGGTTTTCTCAAATACTTCAAACAGTTAAAATTATAAAAATGGGACTGGGAAATGGTATTTGAGATATGAAAAAAAATTATTTTACAAGTTTTGTGACGTCATATTATCTTTATTTCAGTTTTACTGGATCTCAGTCCTAGTTCGACTATCTCAGAGGAAACCTTTCAAACTGGGCTGGAATCTCATAAACATTTTTAGTTCTTTCAAGACTGTATCTATGACAAGTACCGGCTTATATAAGACTTAGGTTCAGAATTTTCCGTTAACTAACTTCAGCCATATTTCACATTTAAAAATCATATTCATACAATGAAGTAAAGGAAGAAAATCGTGAATTTGAGTTGTAGAATGTATCAAGCCACTTACAACGGTAAATGGGTTTCTGCTTTTACTGCGTCGGCTGGTGGTATGTTGTCCCGTCTTGCTATTTGCCACTCATGATTTCTCTGATGGTCATGATGATTTCTTCACTTGTTGCTATGTCAATATTAATCCATCGATGAGTGATGGATTCAGTGTGCCTAGTCTTTTCAAGAGTTCTTCAAAGTGCTCTTCTGACCTGTTTCTCTGTTCTTCAGTGTCGATGATTACTTTTTCCTTCTTGCTTCTCAGTGGTCTTTCTGGTTTACGATATTTTTCAGCAAGCCTCTTTGTTGTATCATATAGCTGTCTCGTGTACCCTTCTCTTGCAGCTTATTTTTCTGTCGTGGCTAGATCTTCCACATATTTACGTTTGTCAGCTATGATTCTCCTCTTCACTTGCTTGTTTGTTTCTGTGCATTCAGCCTGTGCTTTAGATTTTTGTGCTCATGTTCGGCTAATATTGATTGCCGCCTTCTTGTCCTTTCTTTCTTTCTTGAATATTGTCCAGAGTATCCATAAAAGAACATTATTTGTGACGGTGCTTGTTGTGCGTCGAGACCTCATGACACATAGAGGTTATTACTTTTTCGATCCCTTTCCAGCTGTTTTCCATGGTAGTTCCCTCTCCATTGAATATATCGTGCAAGGCCTGGAACCTAATGGTGAGGGCTATCTTGAATTCGCTGAATTTCCCAGTTTCTCGAAGAAAGGCCACATTATACAATGGAGATGCTGTTCTCCCCATTGTCCAGTGTTTCTTGAGTTTCAGTTCCATTCTGACCACCACCAAGTTATGATCTGAAGCTATATATGCTCCTCTATTGATCCTTCTGAACTGGTTCAGGGTAGTGTGATCCGGTGAAACTCATGTGGCTTTGCGTGTGTGTTTGTGTGGGATTATGGTGCCGTCTATGACCAGAGTTTGTTGAGGGCACACTGATTTGCAAATCTCTCAATATTTTTGTTCTTTTATCGTATCCATGTTGTTCCAGGATGTCGTGATATCCAGTTTTGGCCATTTTAACCTTGCCATCTAGGTCTCCCATCAGGATCGTCAAATCCTTTGATGAGCATCTGTCAACCGCAGCCTCTTGTATAATTAATCATTAACGTCGTCGTTGTAGTCGCTGCTAGGTTCATAGTACTGGATGACGTTCGTTGTAATGCCCTCATTCTTTGTTTTGAAGGATGTCCTAATGATCTTAGGTCTATGAGATTCACATCATATCAGTGCTTTTTGTGCCTCATCGGATGGCATCAGCACAACACCTAGCATATATTAGGCATTTACTTCCTCATCGCCGGAGTATAACAACATTTCTCTCGAAGCTATACTGATTCCAAGCACCTCAAGGTTGTGTTTTTTTCATTCCTTCAGCAAATTGGAATACTCTCTTGGTCTCAGATATTGTATGAACATTCCATGTACCTAAAAGAATAGTTGCTCTGGTTTTCAGAAAGGGCATCGGCCTCGTGACTTCCGGAGGAACTCGGTTTTCATCACGAGGCGTGATAACTCTACTAAATGAAGACACATGGCTAAACAAATGCTTATTAACCTAACTGATGGGGGATAATATATCTTTAGAAAAAATTATGTAAACGACAAGTTTCTTTGATATTGAAACAAAACTGTTCTTCATTTATATAAAACGTGAAATGAAGATATCTAACTGTCTTTAATTTATGTCGAATTTATCAATATACAGGTATAATTGATAAACACTTTATGATTGAAACCGATATTATTGTAAAGTAAACTGAGAATTTCATGAAAGCAGATATCATTTTTTTTTCCTTTATTATTTTATTCAATAAAATGGGTGTTTTCTAAATAATTAAATTTTATTTTTTTTTAACCCTTTCGTTTTCAAAGGAGCACCTTTAGTATGATGAGTACATCTATTAATAAAGACTAGATTCTATATTTTTATGGAATAATATTTTAGAAAATTAATTGATTATTGTTTGTTTGTTTGTTTCATGTTAAGTGTTTACAATCTGAGTATTTAATGTACCGACTGTCTGTCAAGTGTTTACCGAAATCAACTCACCTATTTTGTTTTATAGCTGTGATAGTAGTTGTGTTATCAGAAAATCTTTTCTACTGATATTTAGCACGTAGAATAAAAAATTTTTTTTGATTCTTTATATTAAAACAGATTACGCGTCGAAGAGATTTGATTGAGTCAGGAAATTTAGATAATTTAGTTATGGATCGTTATTGATAAATGGAAAGTTTTCTAAGTTTATGTAATGCTTTCAGTTATCTAATTATCACTATTTACTTTATTCTTAAATTTATACCTAATTATGTATACATTTTAATTGGTATTCTCAATCCTGGTTTTCACTGGATAAGATATGATAGAAATTTTTCGTATATATCATGGTCGTGAAATCCATTTAACTGTTTTGACATCTAACGTTTTGTAAAATGAACTTCTAAATTTGATAAACATGTTTCAACTTAAAATTTGAGTATGTTAATACGTGTAATCACTTGGTTTGGTAAACAGTAAAGCTACTAACTACAAAATCAAGCAGAAACATCAAAGCAATTAGTATATCTTTGTTCTTGTTTGTTTTCTGTAGAAATGAGGTATAATTATAATAAAATTGCATATATATCGTGCTGTCATAGAAGCAAAATCAACAGTAAATGCTTTGTTATGAAGAAAAACGATAAACTAGCTGCTTCTGAGGGTAGTTTTTTTATACATTTTGTTTAAATCATTAAATTGATATAAGATAAAAGTTTGATGTATTATCACACAAAGTGAATGGGAAATTGATCACTGTATTCAAATATACTAATCGGTTACTGTTATTATTAAGTGACAAATACACCACATTCAGCAACCACAGTTTTATCGATGGAGACAGTGTAGAAGTATTACATGCCTCGATGTCGGACAGCTAATGTATACACTTGAGTACAGTAAATGGTTTTTTGAATACATATGATCAACAGATCATTTGACAACTATGCTCTTAGATTTTTATTGTTCTGTATCATTGATTACCGTTTTATTTTTTTAAAAAGACCGAAAATAATATAACCATTAGATTTTCTTTTAGAATATTTTCAATAACTTACGATATTCTGATCAACTTTCAATTTTACAGATAAAAGTTTTATAAAAAAAACGTCAGATTTTTAAATTAGAGATTTTATCTATTCTTTTCATTAATTTTCAATAGTGAGATAGTTAACTTGTTATTGGCATTGTAAGTGATTTTATTTATTCATATTCTTCTAATATTGTCTACAATGAATTTAACTCCCAAAGTATATTAAATGATTCTATCTATGCATAATCTAATAAATATCTACTCTACTAAAATGTTCAATAAGGTGTTCCATACAAATGAATTTAAAATTAATTTAGTATAGTTAGTTATAAACAATTCTGATAGATTTCATAGTAATATACCAACAAAATTCAATATTCATCATTAGTAATGATCAATTTAGGAAGAGAGTATTTGTGGCATATTCAATTCTTGTCATGTCAAATAGTGATAAAATCTTACTAGGTTTTGATTGAAATTAACAAAATAATTTCAGACTTGAACTTAAGCACTTTAATACTTATTATATTGAAAAAGAAGAGAAGAAATAAGAGATTTTCAATTAAAACACCTTGATTCTGTACTAGTATATTTGTAACACACCTAGAATTACATTGTTACTAAATTCGTATTCAAAAAGGTGTAAATGTTTAACTCAGATCAATCTAGGGATTTTGCGAGACCCCACACAATGTGCTCACTGGTGACTAGCTTCATCGGGAAATTGTCCGAGTTCTAGTGAGAAGATGTGACTAGTGAAGTTCAACCCTGTCGGGTGCAGGCAGTAACTACCGAAGATAAATGGGTGGGGTCGCACAAAACGAACTTCACGCACTGGTTTCTTTGCGATGGTGCTATATTACAATAAACACTAGTCAAGGTTTTGCACTGATTTCTGAAATTTAAACACCGTTGGGGGTTAGTTATCTAATAACGGTAATTAAAATGAGTGACATAAGAATTGTGGGAGTTTCCTAGAACATGATTCATCACAATACCATAACATAAAAATAATACTTAACCAGGAGACATTTAACTGAATTCCCTAACAAGTATGGTTGAAGTCCTACTAAGATTTATTGCCCTTCAATTTAAAACATGAAATCGACACTATATGCAGCAGCCAAAGTTGGTTTTCAAAGTCAATAAATTGTTATGAAAGGAGAATCACAAAGAAGACTAACGATTGGAAATTCATTCTTTCGAAAATGAAAAGCTTTTATATGGTGATTGTATCAAGCATGAGATGTCATTGTAAAACTAGGCTAGTATTTGGTTCTTTTTGAGTATACAAATTGGAAATTGAGGAAAACAAAGATGCAACATAAATTATGTCTTATCATATCGTCAGTATAATGATATGCTATTGGAACATCTGAAACAGTGGATATATAGTAATTAATTCATAGAGGTAAAAAAATATCGATTTCTCTGTTCTTTCAATTTAGTGCCTTTGATATATACATGTTTAACAGTAAATGCAATTAAGGGTAATATACCATGAGTAAACACAGAATAATTATTTTGTATTGACACAGTTGGCTGTAATAGCAACAACTGTTGCCTAGTCAGTATTACAAGAATATACCGAGAGTTCATCATAAGTTAATAAGTGATAAGTTGATAATAAATATATCATCACGTATTATCATGAAATTAGAAACATAATCATCTTTTCTTGCTTTAAATTGAATCAACCTTGATTTCAGACAGATCTCAGTCAACATGTTATTCTTTTGGTTCAAAGAACAGCATAATTAGAACATTTACGTACTTTGAGTAAATTAGGCGATCTCCCAGTATCTTATTGGAATAATTAATTTTTTCAAATTCCTTTCACTTATTTTAAACAAAACAAAACTAGAAATGAAACTTAATACGCTTTCACTAAATAATTAAAATAACAATTATATATTCATATGTTTATCTAAAGTTGATATATATACATATATAGATTGGAAATTGAACAAAAGTAAAAAAAATGCATGCAGAAGAACAAACAAGAAAGTGAACACAAAGGATTTCGATAAATCTCTATTCCTATTGTAGAATCATGATAATTTTTATTTCTCAGAAACATTGCTTCTGTGTGCACGTTTCCCTATTTCTCTACTATTTTTTACCTGTGATAAAAAAAATATCTGTTCATTATGTATTTGATGTTTGTATTTTTATGTAAATGAGTTCTGTAGTTCAGTCTAGAACATTTTCATCCTTATCTAAGAAACTATTAAACCTATCGAGCCTATCAAAACAAATAAAGTAAGTTAGAAGAAAAAAATCTACTCCAGATAAAAATAGGGAAGCAAATAAATATTGGTACTAAGAGTAATAATCACAATAATAAAACATAACCGAGTATTCAAATCACAAGGGAAAATCAGGAAAAAAGAAAACGAATTAATAAAAATCTAGCACAAGAATTATGGATTTCACAGGTAAATGTGAAAATTGTTATTCTTAAACTTAAAATATCAGTGAAAATACAATTAATAATTCTTTTGTTATATTTTTCCTTTTAAAGTTAAAATGATGAATATGACTTTGCGTTACTCGGTCAGTTAGTCAGATGCTTTAACTGTTTTACTAGGAAAAAAAGGCGTTATTCACCTACAGTGAAGTCTAAAATTATTCATTTATTTTAAAAAGATGAGACTGAATATTCATTTGCATTTGTTGTTTGAATTTTCCCATTGATGTTATGGACTGCAACTGACCAGTCTCTCTCTATGTGTGTGTGTGTGTAAGTTTAAATAATTTTAAATTTTCACCATTAAAGCTTTATTGGTTTGTAAGCAAACATTTTTGTTATATTGTCAAAACTAAGGTTATATTTGTCATTGATATTGTATATCAACTCAGTATTTTCGTACGGATTACTTAATAAAGGACTAGATCTATGACGATTACGGTACGACATAGTTAATTCGGGAATTACTTAAAGTGCTACTGACTACAAAATGTCAGCTGGCGATACTATTTTAGAGTTATGCTAAATGTGACTGGCCTTAGTCCCCGTAACTTAAGCGAGCCTTGCTAAGAAGTAAGTGATCAACACTATCACATTGTATGACCGAGATTTTTAAGAAATGAGTTTTTATAAAACAGAATAAAGTCGCGAGACAAAATATATAAATTAACAACAAACTGAAGATTAGGGGTTATTTGAAACTGGCTGTGTCGTGAGAAATTCTATTCCATAGCACCTCGTAACCTCCAAAGATAGTTATTTTGCACACTCGTAGAGCGAAATTTAAATTCCCAGTTACTTTACTGGCTGATGAGAAGTTGAATCTCAGACAGACTAAACCTATCTTCAAACATTTCGAGTAATCTGAGGCTTGAATGGTCGTTATGGCTAGCCACTGTTCAGCCACTATGTTGCACAGAAGTTCGCAGTGCTCTTAGCTAATCTAGTATCTTTACCGAGTACTCTGTTTGTAACCGAAATATAGCGTTATTGTTTCGAAGCATTTATTGTTGAGTGCTAGCAACGTGGAAATATCCACACCGTTAGATCACAGTTATAAAGAGATTTATTCCAAACTACCACTAACTTTATTCTGTATATGTTCATTAAATGTACAACTAATAGGTCACATAGCTAGTGAGGATTAGAAAACTCCAACCTTGATTCTGTGTCCATACCAAGATTTTGGGACTCTCTAACCTACTAGGAATGATGAGACTTTTAAAACAAAGGAAGTTGTAGATAATAAGCGACATGGCTTTGTATTTGAGATGGGCGTGCTTTAAGATTTGTCCAGAAAAATCATTTTTAGTCAGTATGGAAAAAAACGTTCCAAACATACCGTATCAAAAAGGCTCTGGATCTTATTAGAAATATCTTCATAAAGAACCATGCCGTTTATATATTTAAAATGAATGATAGGGTCTTAAGTTAAAAGATTGATCTTCAGAAGAACAGATGGAGAAAAACGTCACGCAAGCAAAGCATGAAGATGGCTACATTTGACAATCTTAGAAGACAGCAATAAACTTGCCGAAACTAGAAGAGAATTCATGCAGTACATGAGTTTTCTGTTGTATCTCTAATAAATGTACTAACAAAAGAACTTGGTCTTTAAATCAAACAGTTAGGGATGTTCACTAAAAACTATTTTTGTGAATATCTGACTAGCATCAAATCTCCGTAATAAATGTTGACATTTTCAGTTGATCATTATTTATCCCTACAAAATAAAGATTATTTGAAAAGATTACGATCGGTATGTAGTGAAGGAGAACACAGGTTAGGGCAACCGAATTGTATTATCGCAAATTACAGAGTTACTCAGTAAAATAGGAAAACCATATCGTAAATCGTTAATTTGCAAAAATCAATCCATCGTATCGAACTGGACTGTTCCTGTTGCAAAACATCAATCCGTTGTCTGACATTTCACTGTTCATGCGTTTCATACAAATCCTATTGTGTTCCCGCTCTTCCTTTCTTGATCTTCCCCCATCTTCTGCTGCCAGACATTACGTTTTTACTCGCGTCATATACTACTTATAAGTAGCGCGCACCACAGGTATACCTCATAACATATATCACTATTTAAATGTCAACATACAATTTTAATTGTTTTATTATCTACCTATTAAAAAACGAAGTGAAGTCGGTAAAAGAAACGTCAATGGAGAACGGCTACACTTTAAAATCCATAAATCAACGGGAAGGTCACAGTGTAGTGAGATCTCTTACATCTTTAGCGCAAACATAGCCCGTTTTTATCAATCTAACATTCAGTAGCGAATCGAATAGCCTTATATTGAAGCAAAGGCCTAAATCTATTTTCAGTACAACTTACTACGCATCAGAGGTCATTATCATACAAGAAACAAGGTGTATGCTTCATGGAAAGCCTAAAAAGCAAACCAACGATTACATCACATCTCATTACGTTTATCAACCTAAATGTGTGTGGATATACGTATATTGGGGGAAATACTCGTGATTTGCAAATTAGGGTTTCTGAACATGTATCTAAATGGCTGCTAAAACGAATGAGGTAAAAAAATCCATGCCAGAAGATGACAAATTTTCATAGTCCTCTATTGCCAAACACGCAGTTGAAACAGATCATCGGATTGATAATAACTCGGCTTTTGTGGAGTTGTACAAAAGTGTTCAAGAGAGTATACTAAGGTAGATTGGAGCCATAGTCAAACGACCATGATGGCGGGAATCGAAAACAGTGAAATTAATAAACAGTATTTTGCTGATAACAAGATAACTGATAATTATGTCGATGAAATGAACAAATCCTAACTGGACGTATGAACTGCTGGCAACATCACTACATTGCACTTACAACAAAATTGTGTAATTAATTAATTTGGGGTTAATTTGCATTTCAACACTGAAAGTGACAAGATTAAAAGTTCTGATGACAAAGTATTTTAACAATTCTATGGTTTCGATAAACTTAGGCTATTTAATTTACAACTTTTCTGTTAATGAATTGATGATTTATTCTTGAAGTGTAAATTGTCACATCTAGGCAAGATCATCACCGCAAACTGATGACATATTGAGTAAACCTTCAACAAGATGTTTGAATATGAATCCTGTTAGTAGATTAGGATGTTTTTCTTAGCTGCTTGGAATAATATACAGATTCTAAGAAAATAAGATCATTTTATGGCGAAACAAGTATAGAATCGTCCACTAAACATCGTTATATATAGACTAGTTGTAAAAAGAAGTACTTCGAAGAAAGCTTATATAACATATCATTTTTGATTGTATTTAAAGTAATAAATATTCTTAATAAACCTTGATAAAGTAATCACAAATGTTCATAACTGTCAAGATTAATAACAAAGCCAAAGAGTTTCTCGACTTAAACTTGAATGTTTCATCTGCCTTATAATTACGTGTTTTATAAATGTCCCACTATGACCTTCATAATGGAGATTATTACAAAAGTAAATAATCCTAAACTTTTTACAATAGATTATAGCTTAGCATCATTGTGTTTGTTGGACTTTTAGCTTTTAAGAGTACTTTCTGTCAATTATCAAATGTAGTCTGCAGTGAAACTGGCATGTCAAACGTAGTTTATCTGTTGAAAACTTACAGCACTGATGATTGTTTCATTGGTTTGGTTTCTGATCTAATTTGATTGCTTCATTGATTGAGAGTTGACGAGTGAAATAAATGAAATATTATATAAGCATTACCAATATTGTCAACAATTTATGAAAGCAGATTGAATCATCATGTCACGTCGAACATGAAATCCGTTCACTGCATATTTCAAAACAAACTTAATTTCTAAATAACCATCGATTATTAAAAATAATCCATGGTTCTGCTCTAATCATAACAAGTGACCTGAAACATTTTCCCGACTATAACTAATTACCTGCAGTTTGAAAATATAAATTATTAAATTACAAATCACTCTGTCAACAATAGAATCCTAGCCACCAAAAAAGACGTTCCCATTTTAAATTTGTTGTGAGCGAATCAACTAAGTTCAAACCATCGTTCATCTACTCACTTTAACAACTATCATACCGCTTATGATTTTTATCAGTCCTATCTGTCACATCATTAAACAATGAAAATTGTCTTTAAATCTGTTTTCACGTATCAGTCCATTACAAACTTACTATAGTTCGTAAACTCAATCAAACATCAATATCATACAGTAAAACTATGATATATTAAGCTTTTAAATCAACATATGATTACTAAATAATTCATGATGTTTATTCTATCGCATATGTTTGTAAATTTATTGTTCTAGAAAGATAGCATAAGCACTCACAGAGTAATATTCCATCATATTGATGTTAGATATAAACATGCTATGGAACTTTATTATTATTATCTCGTTATAAGTTTATTTCACTCAATTAAGGGACATAACTCCCTAACAGTTCAAACTCGATGAAAGTCATTAGTTTAATAAAAAGATTTTTATACCAACAATAATAATCTTGTCAGTTCACCTTAAACTAATGATGTGTTCAAGTTTTGATTATACAATGAGATTTTCTCTGCTCAGTACAACTCTGCTAGGAAAAATGTAATATAATCGAGTGCAGGAATCCCACATAAACATGTATGCCCGAAAAATTGATTAAAATAGAATACTATAATAGATTTCGAAGTATTTAACACGGTGTTAATTTAAAATCCGTGGAATTTCTGAAAAATTAAGAAATTATTGCACGTTTAGATTCCGCTTGCAAAAAGCTTATACGTAGACTGAGAAAAAAGTGAATGTTTGATCAGAAAATCAAATGTTCCTTGGAACATGCTAAAAGTGCTACTTCCTTAGAACTTATCAAAAGAATACTTCATATCTGTCTTATTATTTAGTCTAAAATCTGATCAATGTAAAATACTACACTTAGTTAAAAGTTTTTTGAGAAATTACAGTGTAAACTATCGAAGATCTAATGGGTACATAAAGTTTCACGATGTTTCATATTTACAGCCTAAGTCACACGAGTAATTTGATTTTTTTTCTGATGGTCTACGCACTGTTTTGATACTGTTGTCTTTCGACTTCCTTAAACCACTGCAAAAATGCATCAAAATAGTACGTAGTGTTGAATACTAAAATCTTTGTAGTAGTAGTAGTAGTAGTAGTAGTATTCATTATTTTTTATGTTATCATTCATTTCGGAAAAAGTTTATTCCTTTCACTCCTGTCAGCCTATTCGCTATGCTTAATGAGAATAGATTGATTGACCATATTAATCAATCTCTGTGGTCCTATGCATTTTGAATCTTTTGATAAATCATATATATATATATATATATATATATATATATATATATACTCTGTTGTATTTAATATTTAAAAAAAAACATAAAAACAACTAATAAAAAGGGCAAAAACACTACATTCAAGTGGATATGTAATTTCCGTTAGTAAATTTGTTTTATTATTTTATTTACATCCCTTGGTTTCGGAAGTGAATCGAACAACTGGTAATAGGATATTGATACCACACATTAATACACTAGACAAATGACTAAGCCAAATATCAGTGAAATAATATTAGCAATAGTTTTATAGCAGCAGCAATAACAAAAATAATATTACTGATATTAGTAATAATAAACATAATATTAGCTATGATCTCACTGTTAATGATAATAATGATTACTTATAAAAATCACTGCTATATCGTTATTAGAGAAAAATAGGCATTCACATACATACACGCACATAAAAAAACATCATAATCACTAACCATTTTACATTCTAGATAATAATACCGTTAGAATCTAATCTATATTATCGCACGTAAGTTTTCCAGTGTGTTTTATGTAATAAAAATGACAAGATATAAATAATTTATACATAAAACAATAACAATATAAAACTAATAGAATATTTATTTCCTCGGCTAATTTATGTACAATAATTATTTAGTCAGCATAAAAGTACAACAGAATCATCACTTTGCATTTCACACTTATACATGTATATAAACTTTCAGAAAAAAAAAGAAAAGGCTTAAATCAAGTTTTATCTTTTATGCAGAACAAAAATCATTAATTAATATCTATTATTTCCAGTCAAGAAATATAACGATTTAAAGAAGACTGATTTTCAAAATTGTTCCAATATGTGAAGTGAGTAAATAAATGTATGTGTATGAATCGCCAAGTTTACCGATTCGGTGATCATTTACATCACAAAGAAGTGTTACTTTTTAATTTTTAAATATTTATAGGATTGATAAGCCTGCACAGTGTTTTCTCAAGGCAACATCTTTATAATTACTTATATACAATGAAATAGTCTGATTAAGATAACATTAAATGTTTCTTTGATTGTAAAAATGACTTACTGACTAATCATGGTTAACTTTTGAGTATCTGAAATAGTCGGTAAACATAATAAAGTTCTATGGATGATTGTTTTCATGAATAGTTTTGATTAATATTTGCTATTCTGTTATTTTGTCTTTTGTGTTCACAGATTTTTGCTGAGAATTGATTAAATCAAGTTAATTTTCAGTAAAGCAATATCACCACTTTTTATTCAAATGTTAATTTGCATGACATATAAAGAAGTTTTATCACTTTATGTCTTTTGCATAATAAAACCTCAGTTAAAATCAAATTACTTTTAGCTTATCACTTACATGGTTGAAATGAATGTTCTGCACCGAAATAAACCACTTTTCCTTGTCTACAACATACAGATAAATGATAACCTATTTAGTAAAACTCACCTAAAATGTCAACTATTTATTCTGTTACTTACTTCAGTGTTAGTATTAAAACGAATTTAATCGAAGAAATAAAATATAGAAATAATGCTGTTAATCATTTCTGTTTACTGGTAAAAGATCCTCATCGACAAGCTAGTAAACATTTAAGACAGGTAAGTCTAGCAATGACAATGAAAAACTGAGTAAGCTTCAAAATTGAGCCTTGTACTGTCCTACCAGTAAGATAAAAACAATTATCAAGTTGATAGAATATAACCATTGTTGATTCTTAAAACATTCTCAAATATTAAGATAAGCAGTGTTGAGATTTAGCATTTTAAATTAAAGACAGCAAGCAAATAAGATTTCAAACAAATATTTTACGTGACTGCAGAGATCCATGTTCAGATATCCATAATTCTTTCGGGATGAAGTATACTGAACAATGCTTGAAGATTATCATTTCAAGATATATATTACTGACTAACTATCTTAATTAGTGTGTTTTAGCAGAATTGACAACTTAGCTTCCTGTTAGAAGTAATCAGGGTTGGAATGCGAAATTTTCATAATTTAAAATACAATGCTTGGGCTTAAATTTAGCACGTCGATTTCCTTACCACTAATGACAGCTATTTTTGTCTTATTTTTCAAGTGTAACAAAAAGTATCGATCGCTCCTTTTTGCAGGGCTTATTTTAATATTTGCCAGATATTGGACGTTTTAAAAATAATTCATCAAGCAGTGATCCTGTTCTCAAGGTAATAAGAAGTTATTAGTCATTGTCTCGAGGACTTTCACATTGCTTAAATTGTAAACTGTTTCAAAGGTGCTTAGACATACAATAACTAGATCTGAGTTCATTTTCTAACTGGTGTTTTAGATCAACTGTACAATAAAATGATTAATCCCCAATTTTTATTTGATTTAAGTTATAAAAAACCACATTGGTTTCTCAATAGTTATTGTGTGATGACGAAATGATTAGAAAGTTAATTTACTCAAAGACTTTATTAGCTGTAAATGTAAATATTGTTGAACTGTTTTACTGATCTGTTTGTTTAATATCAGATTAGTTTATTTGGTAGCTATGCATTTGTTATACTATCAATTCGGACACCGGTAAAATAAACACAAATAACATTATTTCTTTCGTGAATTAATAAAAGATTGTTATTTTCTTAATGTCGTCTAATGAGCAAATAAAATGGCAAGAATGTTTTCCAAATTTAAACAGTCCGATTTTAATTTTTAGAAAATTCGTTCAAAGTATATATAACATGACAATAAATACCAAAACAGATGTCTCTTCATTATGTGAAACTGAAAATTCGGATGTAATGTAAAACATTTATCTTTCATTTCATGGATGTATTCCCAAAGTTTTAAATAAATTGTATGGAAACATTTGGTTTGTATAAAACTAAACACTTGATGTATTCACAAAGACTTTTGCTACATATTCATCAATTACGTAAGTTGACCTTTCATTTCAACTTATCTAACTAATCTCAACAACAAGTAAATACATAACATACTGAGACGAAGAATCGAAAGTAATCTATTCACTTTCCAATGATATGATCATACAATTATTGAATTTAGTCATTTATTCAAATGCCTTTTAAATATATGTGAACATTGAACTGCAATCACAAATTACCTACAAAAGAACTTATTTATATAGAGAAACATTCTTTCTTTTTTTTTTCTAGCTGAAATCTAAAAGAACAACTGTTTTAATAGAATACAACTATATTGACTTTAAGATGTACGTGTAAGCATAGAACAAAGTTACTTACAAATATATATATATATATATACTTTCGATTCTTTTATCTACTGACTCAATATTGAAAATTCATAACCGAGTTTTTTTAAAAAAAGCAGCTAAATGACAATCCTAAACATCAAGGAATCAAATACCACAGGAAAAAAAATGAGATCAACTATAAACAACCGATTAACTCGATAAATTCATCATCGTTGGTTCATTTCTCGAGTATCTATTTTTAGTCAAATCTTCCTAATTGCTTTTTCAATCTAAATAGTGAATGATTTATTTAATTTTAAATGATGCATTTTTTTGTTATTTATTTCTGAAATAGGCTTTATTTCTCAGTTCATTTCAATGAAAGTGCGAATTCGCTGTATCATTCACATACATAAACAAAAATACACCAAAAATTACTTGAATCCCTTGTTTGTGTTTTTATTTTCACTCCAAATATTAAAAGGAATACTGATTATTATACTCGTTAAGAATCTTTGTAATTTGATGTGATGATCAGTTTAGTGGTGATTGTTTGTTTTTTTTCTTTTTTGTAACTGTTGTTTTGGTTGGATCATTGAAATATGCAACTGGGATTGATAGAATAAATTTGAGCTGCATTGTATGCCTTTTGTTAGTATGTTCACCGATATTTACCTGCATAACTGTACACACAAACAAGTAAAAATTTCAATGCTCTTTGAATGTACGTATATGGCTATATAAATATATAAAAACTTATTATAGGTTAGGAACAAAGTAATTGTTTATTCTTCCAACAGGGGTCTACGTTAATTGGCTAAAACGTTAACGCTTTAGTTATTTCTGTGTATACATGGGAGAAATTTATTTATAGCTCGGTATGTGGTTTATATGTATATATGTGTGAAACTTTCCTATTTTCTAATGAGCTGACTATTAAAACCATCTATTCTCATTATTCCTATGAGAAAGCGATGAGAAACTGACTGTAGACCATATGTTTAAAAAGTAAGAAAACTTTATTTTAGTTGATAATATGAACATTTTGTTTAAATATTCAAGATATATATCATGACTGAAAAAAAATCATTTTTATAACATTATATCTATGTGATACTTCCTGTTTTTAAGTAAAGTTTGCATAGAGCAAATAAAGTACTGCCTATCACCTCCAGTAAGATATATCTGCTATGTTGGCATTAATATTTAAACATCCTATTGTAGTACTGTACAGTAATAAAAGAATAATGCAACTTCCATTGATTTTTAAAACGACAGTTAAAGCTTTCAATAATCAACATTCTCACATGAATAGTCCTATGACAAATAGTAGTACAGTTTCTGCAACATTAAAGTTGACCACCTATGAGAATTTGTAAACAACTAACAAATACTCCGGAACATGATTTAGGATATGAACAAACTCCAAGACTTTTTAGGCTATGAAATATTTAAATTCCTTTGTCGCTTTCTCCGAGATGGGTGGTTTATTCGTGAATTCTTCATTGGTATTTTGGATTGCACAGCCAATATTCATTTGAATAAAAGTATGCGTATTAAAATGGTTTTAATGTGTTAAGTTATTTTGTCTGTATTACTCGATTAAAAATTGATCATTCTCTAAAGCTTTATTTTGTTCTTGTATATCTTTTTATTATCTAGAATTCATACTTTTAGATTTGTTTAAAAATTAAACTAATTCACCATTAATATATAATGACTGAAATTTAGTAAACTTCATTATTGAAAGTATGAAAGATGTTTAAAATAACATCATTACTGTAACTGATGTAAGAACATTTAGTTAGCCATTCTAATATGCAAAAAAAAATGAAATTTAATACCATTCCTCTTGACTAAATTACATGTTGATTGGTGTATATGTTACAAAGTTATGATCAAGTCAGAAATTATCAAAGACAGGATGAAATTAGCTCGAATTAACTACAAAGTTTATGCAGACTTGAATCAGATAACTCATTAAAAAATATTTTAATTACCTAAAAATCTCTTGAATTTTGAATTAATGTCCTTATATACATTCTTAAATCTAGACATCTACTGCAGTTTTGTGACGCTAAGCAGAATTAAATTAAATTTACCCGATCAACTGATTTTACAGAATTAGTAAATTATAATTATTTCTATTTCAAGCTAAACTGCTGTTACTATTTTACTTGGAAAAGTTTGCATTTCTTTTAATCACCTAATTAACACGGACATTTTTAATCACGTATGCTATTGATTCAAATTCTTGTGAAAACTATTCAACTACTTTAACAACTCCTAATCTTTGTCAGATAGTATTTGTGTAGTTTAATGAAAAATCTTATGTTTTAAAATCAATGTCTGTTATGATAAATGTGAACATTCACTAGGCAGATCATGAAACACTGCAACTGTTTTACAATATAAAAAAGATATTGCTCTCAATACTAACTGTACACATAGCATATGGTGTTCACAAAAACATTTAAAAACACATTACAGTAACCAGTTTTTTTGAAAATTTAGATCAAAAATGCAGTTATCTATATGTTTCTGTAGTTTAAAAAAATCTTTGTCACAAAGGTTTATAAACGTTCATATATAGGGAATGTGAACTTCAATTTAATTACGTTCATCCTGAACTACCACACTGAAAATGATGTACGTGAATGAATTTTTTTTTGTTACAAAATCAGAAAAATTATATAAGCGTGTTAAGATTTAACTAGGTTTAGTATTACTGCCTTCAATTTTCAGAAAATGACCATTGACAGGGCTGATGTTAGAGAGAGAGAGAAAAATAAGCAACTTTCACTGTTTTTTTTTCCAAGGTGGTCAAGCTTAGTTTTTAAACTGAAATCCTACCGGAAATAATAAATCATGAAAATGAAAAATCATCATAATTCTTATTAATCCCATTATATATATATATTCATGAAGATGTATGCGTACAGATTTATATGGTTCTAGTATTTATTAGTCAAGAACCATCGGCTGTGCATCAACATTTCATAATACAGCAGTGAAATTTCGCATGGGATTTCTTATTTCGATAAAATAGAAGAATCAAGTTGGAAAAGGAATCTATTGTTGAATGTCTGCATAAATTCTATGTACGTTTATAATTTTTAAATGTTTTATTGTGGTTCTTATTAGAATAATTACTTAGATTTAATTATCATTATAATGTTCATCAATGATTTTTAAAAATTCATACCTAACATTTCTGTCACTGTAGAGTTAATGTTTACCTATTATCTACCATTGGGCTGATCAATGAGTCGCAACCACCATCTAGTTTATCTAGTCTTTTAATGCTGATTGACGTCCATTGATCATTAGCTAGGGTAACTCGACAACGCATGCATTATGTTGAGTTGTAAGGTGATTGGAAGCAGTCGATAAGATATTCTGGGCCTGGATTTTATGTTGCTTGACACTTTTCAACAAGGTGAACCTGAGATGTTGAGGGAAATGATGTTGCTTGTGGAGTTTGAACTCATATTATTAAGGTTCTCAATCCAAGGTGTTTTCAGTAGGCAACGGACTTCACCCGAGAACCGAGTCTAAGGTTCCCTGTCCAACCACGTAGCATCTAATCACAATTTGTATAGAACCTATTTGAAAGTTAGTAACTTACTGGAACTTAACTTAGTTAACTGACTTTCCAGTATTACTGATGTGTTGACTAACATCAAGCGTGTTCAGTAAATTTACCAGATCATATATTCATTTAAAAAGTTTACCTCTTTCAAATGCAACAGATTTTTCCTAAGGTAATATTTTATTTTAGATGTATGATAATTTTTATTTTATTAAGTTGAAAGATTTTATTTATTTGGTATTTGATAACCAACAACGACTCTCCTATATTCAAAGTTTAATTTTTATTTACTTCTTAATTCTTATTTAATTCTTATCAAAAAGTAAACAGAATATTATTCTGTCACAATCTACTATCCTCCTATGGAAATTATGGAATTACAAGTCATATGTAGCTTAGACTATAGTGACGTAATAGTTTCCTATACTGACATGTGAAATCCAATTGCTATTTTTATTGAACAAGTTGAATTTATTTCTTTATTGCTGAGATACATTTTTATTCATTCTAAATAATTGAGACAGGAACTAAGATTAGCTAATGTGCAAAGTTATAACAGTTTCAAGTTACTTAGAATCTCTAATTTCTTGTGTAAATCTACTTCATCTGAGAGTTGTTTTTAGATACGGATTTTAGTGTACTCAATAACTGATAGGACACTGCAATGATATGATATAAGTAGCCACTAAGAACATATGATGAACATGTTACTAAACACTAAGCAATAATCGTAGTTTATTGTTTTGATTTAATCCATTAAGTGAGAGATTGAGAACAAGAGAAGTCGCAAAATTTATTTGCATCATGTAGATATTTTTATTGACTTAACAGAGTTTTTCATCTTGAGTCATTGGATGTGAAACGGTCATTAAGCGATTAGAACGTTTCTTCCCATTTGTGGCTCACAGTTCTAAATCCAACTCCACCTTTTCAGTTTAGATAATAACAGTGTCCTGAAAAAATTAAGGAATTGCTTAAGGTCAAATATGTAAACGTGCGTTTTAATTTAGATCATTAAAAGATTGGTTATGTAACATAGCAATATAGTTAATGAATAATAATTACTTGTTTAAGAATCAAAACTTTCTGAAAGAACCATTATATAGTGTATTACTATCTGGTTCAAAGGATTTCATGAACTTTTGTACAATAAAAAAGTACGATACAAATGGTTAAGGAAATTATGCAAGTTTTTATACTTTAGGACTGAAAACTATAAAGTACTATGTAATAATTTTATCCACAAAATGTCTGTTACTTAACCTTTAATATTTGTACATGCTAAATTTAGAAAAGACTACATGACATATAATGTGTTTTATCAAAATGAGTATAAGCGTTAAAGCATCAAACGAAGTGATTCGTAGGTTATTATATCCATGTTAAAATAATTATACTCATAATAGTCTGAACATTCATGAAGAAAGATAATCAAGCTTAGATTCAAACTTAATTAAGCTGATATCATCATGTTTACATTGTCAATATTAAATTCAGTTCTATGAACTGTTTTATATAGTCGAAAATTATTTTGATAATATTTATTCAACCAGAAAATCAATTCATTTCAGGCTAGTTGATAAATAATTTCAACATTCATCAGTTTGTTAAACAAACTGATGAAATTATAATCAAGAGATAACATCACATATTTGCTCGACTTGTTGGAATGAACAAAAACACGTAACTTACTATAATTCATCATTTAACTTGAGGGCATTTTCTTGTCAATTCCTCATAGTATACGTGCGATGAATAGCATGTTTCTGTATTCAGTATTTTATAATTCGATGATGTGTCTTTCCCGGAAATTCTGTTTGAGGTTTAATAAAACGTAACTTGTAAAATTTAGTTTTTCAAGAATTATTAAAATAAGATCAAATATGATGGAGTATTTTCCTACATTAAAGTTGACTTTTACTATTTATAAGTTAAGCAGGATATGGTCAGTTCTTTTTAATTAAAAAATCAATTTCAAAAATTAGGATTGCAACTAGGCTTGGAAGATTGAATAACTAGTGTGAAGCTATGAATATGTAATAAAAAAGACGAAGAAATCTCCACAGAAAATTATTTTATTTAAAAACCACATGTAATTTTTGTTGCATTTTGTCATTCATGCCATATTGTGAGTTAATGTTTACGTTGCCATTACTTTTGTTCATACTGTCAGTGTATATTTAAAGTATTCTCTTTAATTTTATTTATCTTGATACGAGTCATATTTTCATACCTTGAAAGCATTCTTTAACAGTGATATACAATAGCCTGTTCACTATTATAGTGGGTTATAGATTATATTTAACTGGTAATATATCACATAACGTAATCATTAAATGAATATATTTAATAATTCAGTTCTAAACCGGCATTATTTGTTTTAGTCCCTGTTTACACAATTCTACCCAAGATTTATTAAATTGAGGTTATTACTTATGTAGTTTTACTCTTGAAGCATTAGTTTTCTATGCTCATAATTTGTTTTAGTTAGTTGTAGCATTTTCTATGAAGCAAAAATCAAATATATTTTCAATAAAATAATATTCCTAATAAAATAATTTGTTTTTCTACTTTTCATCATTTTATTGACTAACGAATACATGATTAAATCAATGCCAAAAGAGTTGGGCAGCACTTCGTTTTTATAATGAGATATGAGAATTATTACAATAGTTAATCGGTAAATTTTTTAAATGAGTGAATAGTGTGCTTTGTTGTAAGAAGATAAGAATTGTTTGGTGTATTTTCATACTAATATATAATTTCTGAATTAAATAGTGATTAGCTGCAGAATCTTATTTGAGACTAGTCAGCTGGATGTTCCTGCATTTCATTGATGATGTTCATACAAGGAATTGAATCTAGTAGCTTTTGTTTTAAACACCACTGATCTATTGAGTTCAGTTAGCCGTTAAGTTCAAATCATTAAGAAAATTTAAAAAAAATTACTAATATTTGACAACATATTAACCTAATATTAACTTCATATAATTACTTCATGTCTACATCTTATAATTATATCTCATTATTATATGTAACTAGAGTTTTACAGATAATGAGTAAACGGTGGTCACTATTCAATAAGTTATTATGCATAAGTCTGTCAGATCTTATCAAAGATTAAAACATAAAATCCGCATGAGAAAATTAAACTAAGAGCACCCACTGTTGTATGTATATTTTAAATAATCTTTTGTATGTAATTCCATGAATATCACATATAATGGATACTTGCATGGTAGTAATTTAAAAGTAGATAATTTGAAGACGTTCGAAATGATTAACAAACAATCAACATTATATTTATGTTGACTTATAGAAATAACTAATCTCTGCAAAAGAAAACGTGCTGATCTTTTTTTCATTCTGTCAAAATGTTATGCTCGTCACTAGGTATGCTTGAAACTATTATGAGGTCACCTTAGTCGATAAACGAGAACGAGACAATGAACCAGCGTCCAGGTGGGCTACCCTGATCCGTTGACTAACGAAAAGTCTTGATATAGCGTAGAAAGTATATTCTACAGACACCCAGCCAGCACAAAATGAATCAAAGCACACAAATTGCGTTTATTCATACATCATAGAAACGTCCTTGGGAGAGTCACAAAAATAGCACACTAAAATAACACATCACACAATTTCAGCCAATGATTTTCCTGGTGGGTAATGTGATCCCAAGATCAGCTGATTAGCCCATGAAAAAAATCCAAAATAAAGACATTTATCAAGCGAGTTCTGGGGATCCAACATCCCCAAAACAAAAACAACCTCTCTAAATTGGTCTTACAAAATCTCAGTTTTAATTGACCTACTGCCTTTCGTTGATGTATTCTTTATTTTTTCATGGTTTGCCTCAAGGACTGATTTTAATTAAAAAACCATTAAACATTGGTGCTGGTTGGCTTTCAGAAAATGTCTAACTAATATCAATCTGTGATGAAATTATGAAAATTCAACACTTCGCACAATGGCCTATGACTATCATTATTAATGTCGGTTTTGTGTGATTTTCTTTTGCCTTTTTTATCCCTTTTCGAAGTTCCATCATAGGATCATTGACCAAAGTATCTCAAACTACCTAAGATAATGCTTATTAGCAGTGGTAAATCTAAGCTGTTCACGTTCGATAAGAGGCTCCACAACAGAATAGACTCAATTGATTAGGCCAATTTTGTAGTTTTCAACGTTCTAAAGATTCTATCGAAATAACTGATAATTTGTAATCGCCTTCCTAAAATAATCAATGAAATCGAAATACTTGAGAGACGAATCGTTGCATCTTGAATCATTCTATTTGAATTTCTAGTTAATTTTGTTCTTTCTGTAGACCATTGTATTCATTTTGAGTTTTGTAAAGTGTTCTCATCATAAAATACCCTACATTTTAAATAATAAAAATAAAGATAATTATCTTGACTGCAGCAAAAACAGTATCCCTAAGGTTTATTACAGTTTGATTCAAATACAGGTACCTGGCTAACTCACCACTACACAATGAAGTTTTATTCATCAGATTTGATAGTACACAATAAGCGATCAAAATACATCATACATTATACCTCTGAAACTGAAATAAAATTATTTATTTTAAACTGATGCAGTATGTAGAGTTTGAGAAAATTTCTCAATAGAGCTTAATTAAGGTTGAAGTTTTTTAAATACTAAAATATATCAAAGCGAATCTCTTAATGGATAAAATAACTAATTAGTTTAAGTATTTTATGGAAAGCGTAATTTTGTATCTCAAATAGGGAAAATCACTAAAATTGAA
This sequence comes from Schistosoma turkestanicum, assembly GCA_944470395.2. Classification (NCBI taxonomy): domain Eukaryota; kingdom Metazoa; phylum Platyhelminthes; class Trematoda; order Strigeidida; family Schistosomatidae; genus Schistosoma; species Schistosoma turkestanicum. Next base: position 20,661,452 of record OX103973.1, read on the forward strand.
AAAGCAATTTAAAACCGTTTTCTTCCGTTTTTCGTCTTATCAATCGTATACATCGACAACTTGACATTTCGGCTTTTGTGATGAGCAAGATACTTTTAAATTAATTTAGAGACCACATCTACATATGCGAAGGATTAGATTATGATTAATCAGTCTAAATTTATAGTGATCGGCATCACACCTTTCTTCATATCACAAATAAGGTTAATGATATTCATAGATAAATAATCTTAAATTGAAAGCAAAACACATTTTTAAATTGAACAGATTTCCATCAATCAACTATCTAAACATCAGTTCACTAATTTGCTATAATAATTGACCTTTTTTATTTGATACGATAAACAATAGACAGATTAGTTAACAGTTATTATCTATGGTCATAATGTCAACAAACAGTGAATGTTTAATTGTTTTTGAAGACGAGCCAAATGAATTTCATATTATATATATATATATATATATATATATATATATATATATATATGCAAACAATTAAATGTTCACCATTTGTTGATATTGTAACAATGTTAAACAACTGTTAATTATTTCATCTATTATATATATAATTGCTATTGAGTTTTATGTTACTTTTACTCAATTCGTTTCGTTGTGTGACCTAATTTATATTGTTTTTGCACTGCCGAACGAAACGTGAATAAAAGTTCACTATGCAGTTTATCCTTCTCTTGAGTTTTTTTTCCTGTACAGTTCTATGGTTGACCTTTATTATTCATTTGTTTTCATATAGTTTTACTTTTTATTATTTTTTGTTATTTATTAAATTCCTTATAATTCGTTGAATTGCTCGAGAACCGTTTCAATTGCTTAAACCCATGAACACTAACATTTATATTAAAATTATAGATAATAATGAATAATTAAAATGTATACGAACAACTTTCAAACAAATTCACATGAAAAGAGTTACGGTCTGTCAATCATAAGGTATATAATTATCTTGAGATGGAGTATTCAAGAAAGTGTTGTATTGTAATTTCTCTAGATTGATACACAAAAATTTCTCTTTTTTACTTCCAGCACTACATACTAGTCACATACATTGTAAATATTAAGCTTGATCATTAGTTAGGAAACAATTTTGCCTTAACACATACTCTGTCGTTTTTCAAGCACACCAGCATCATAGTTGTACCAACTATCGCACTTTGATCTTATTTGCTTTATTTACAAACGAGTACATGGAAATGATAGGTTAAAACGTGTTTGCTATGATTTCTGCAGATTCTCGTACAAAAGCGAATGCAAAAATAACCTGTTATTACTCTTGTTTGTATAACACTTTTTTTCTTGATACAGAGTACGTACACAACACTAGCAGTTGTTCATAAGTTGCTGATTAGCTGCAACTTGTGTAAGCCTCCTTCAGTCGTACATTTAATTGTTACCAATATTGATAATTAATTTCATACAGTGTTTCTGAGAGATTTGAAACATAGATTTGACCAACATAAAATTGTTCATTAGAAGGGAACAGTTCTTTCATCATCAAAATATTCAACCAACACAATCAAATGTTAATAATTTTCTCTGTGATTTCATTTACAAATTATAAAAGTAGTATAAGTCTACATTTATAAAAGCTTCAAAATATGTTATAAATAAAAATGAACCCAGTTACTATAATTTATCCTGCTTAATATCACTATTCCCAAATCAAATAATAATCAAGGAGTTAGGAAATATATTCTAACTCTGTTATGTATCAGTAAGATAATTTATTGATTTTCCTTCTGAATCAAAAAACGATGGTTGTAGACTTTTCATGTTCAGTAAAATTGCACATAATATTTGTCAGCTAGACTCGCTATATCAATTAAAGAAATTTAACTAATTAATTTAAACTCGTTGTACTCTTTTAAACTTCATACAGAAATCTAATGTGAATACATAGTCTGAAAATCGTAATTGCTGTGAGTAAGCTTTAGTAACTGATTTTTTTCAATGACTATTACCCAACATAAGTGTAGTAGTATATAATAACATATTCTTAAGATTTAAATACATCTTGTATTTATTGGATTTTGAATAATTTATCAACAGAAGAACAGTTCTGATTCTCTGATCATACATTCTTTGATGTTGAATGTTTTATTTCATTGTGCTACTTTTTTCAATAAATAAAGTCAGCAGATAAAAGAAAAAATTCACTTAATTACTTTTATTTCATCTCAATAACACTTATTATTTAGTAGTGTATACAAATATATAAAGTATGCTGTTAATTTAGGATGAATATGCTTTTACAAATAATATTTTTGGTTTCATGTTTAATTTTATGACAAGAGATATTGTACCTGGTTGGGTTAACTCACTACTCAGTGAAAGTTGTTTGAAATGACATGGAAATTTAAAATACTGTTTACTTCTAATTTGGAATATTATGCAATTTTTTTTCATTATAAACCTTATTGATATGAAGATTTTCCTTACAACACCTATCATAAACTTCAGTGATTGGGACTTTATTGAAAAAAACTGTTTCACTTGTTTTAAATAAACAAATTTCTCTTAGGATAACGAATTCAAATGAAGTTATCAAGGATTGAAAGCAGTTTAAGAACTACAGAAAACTTTATAGAACTGAATATCTGGTTTGGTCTAGTTTGTGCATCTGTAGCAGGGACTACTTATAATCCCAGAAAGAAATCTAACTCAGGTCCTTCGGATTTCGTAGTAAGCATAAAACATGTTGACTACTAATTTGAAATTCGCTTATCCTCATTACTACTTTAATCACGACAATATGATTTAACAGTTATCTAATACTACAAAGGATGTTTATCTTATGCTCAATACGGTCAATGTTAGTTTATGAAGGCAACCAAATTCAAACCATGTAATTGTAACAAGCACAGTCCTTTAAATTTTTTGATATTTGGTGATTTTTGGAATACTTGTTTCAATAGTATTCTGTTTTCACTGTTTCATGATAGATTAACTTTATTCAGCATCATTTCAGTGTTTTGATCTTTTATAAAAGGGAAATAATTTCGATGGATATTTATATTGACCAGTAAAAGTTGATTTGACTTTTTTTAATTAAACAGTTTAAAGGCATGGTAGTTTTTAAGTTTGTTATCAATTAATTTCATTGAAAAACAAACAGTTGAGATAAACATTTTAAGTTAAACTAGATTCCTTTTACATGTTTTAAGCCGTGTTACATACTTTGAGTGTTTACTATGTGTTGACAACGTTAAGAAAATTTATCCAACACAACGATAACAATATCAAGTATATATTTATATTCTGTTTACTTACAATATAAAATCATGATATCATTAGCATTTATGGTTAAAACATTCAATTTGTATTTAAAAAACAAGTATAGTTGCGCGTATTAATTAAGTTCTATCCACAATGATTGTTTGAATGTTCTATGAAAATGTTAATCGTAAATTATATATACACATATATATGTAGACATGTCATTGTGATTAAATATTTAGATCTTAAGGATGAAAACATTTAGATAATTAATAGAATTAGTTTTGTTTTTGTTTTACTTGTCCACCGATCAACATTTGTGAGATCTATGAAAAAGAATTTCATTTAAATAACGACGGTTTATTTTATTCAATTTAGCATTTGTTGTCAATTTACTGATCGCAATGATATTGTCTATTTCAGTGAAAGTTTTACCGATGTACAATAGGTAGGATTATGAAAATCTACTTGAATTTCCATAGCTAACAAAATGCGTGCAACAAACTAAAATTTCCTCAAGATGTGTCTAATGGTTCCCTTTAAATAGGTTTAATTATAAGGCTAATTAAAGAACTAAAATCTCTAACTATCGATCTTACTGCTCAAGTTGCATTAGAGTGCGTGAATGAGAGAGTTTTGTTGTCAAAGGCATGAATGAAATGTAGGATACTTCGAGCATGTCGAAAGTAAATATAAGGGTATATGGTATCTGCTTTACATCTTTGTTATGAAAAACGGTACCTGGATATTGCAGAAATATTGAACACACAAGTAGATGCGCTTCAAATTTTTGAACATATATCCCCTATCCTGACTTCTTGTAGTTTACATCGCAAGCTGATCATTGTTAGACAATCTCTAAAAAGCAAGAATTACTACTTAGCTGTCTCATCTTATAACGGGATTCCGCAACCGTCCGCACCAAAGAACCTACCGATGATCGAATCCATGAGGTTCAGTGTCGTTGCGAGCTCTTAAATAATGAACCACTATTTAACTTTTTTCAGAATTTCACCTTTGTTACTATCAAAACTTTCTCAAAACTATATGAACCTTTATTTTACAGGCTGAATGATCAGATATCGGTAGTCCAGTAAAAAACAAGCATTAATACAAAGGATGAAGGTTCTATTCTTCATTCTGATTTATCTGTTTATTCAGATAAGACATGTGTGCTTGTTATTAACTGCTCAATTTACCATATTGGAAGAACTACCTATTAACACTGTCATTGGTAATTTAACGTCGAAACTACCAGTTACGCTTCAAATGGAAATACAACAACTTCGCTTCCGTATTATTACTGGTGAATATTCAAAATATTTTTCTGTTAATGTAAAAACTGGTTTGATACAAATTAACGAACGATTAGATTATGAGAACATTTGTCCAAAAGCATTATTTCATTCCAATTCTAATAGTCATGATGATGCCACAAATTTTGATTCTCTGTGTCAAATCATAATGAATATTAATGTTTTGCGAGTAATGAATTCTGGTGTTGATATAGTCGAAGTAATACATTTGATCATTATAATTCAAGATATTGACGATAATGTTTGTAAATTTCTACCGACAAACAAACAAGAAATTTTTGTGATGGAAAATTTATTAAATCAAACAAATATGATAAAAGTCCCTCTTTATCAGTTAGTGGATTTAGATGTGGGACCTGATAATGGAATTAACCGATCTAGTATAAAACTGCAACTTGATCCAAAGTCTAATGTTTCTTCAAATGAAATTTTTGATTTAATTTTAACAAATACAAGTTCAAAGGTTGCTCCTTATGCCCTCTTCCTACTGATTAAGCAATCACTAGATTACGAAAGCGTTCAAGAATTCAAAATGACTATTGTTGCTAGCAGTTCAACGACCAAGCCAAAATCAGCGATTTTGACTAGTGACTTTAGCAGTTATGTTGAAGATTTAAATACAGAAAAGCCTAATAAATGTTTCCTTGATATTATTGTACATGTTATTGATATGAATGATCATCCTCCCACATTTCTTCATAAAAATGCACATCTGTCTATTTTGGAGAGTACTGAAACAAACAAGCCAATATATACAGCGAAAGCAAGCGATTTAGATGCGGGTCCAATACACAGTCAACTAATATTTGAATTGAGCTTTAGAAATTCGCCTTATATCGTTTCACATTTCTATATTAATCCTAAAAACGGTTCGTTATTTTTAAAACAAAGATTAGACTATAAAGAAAGGGCGAAAATGAATATTTTAATTACAGTAAGAAATCCAAGAACTGAAGAGATTGATAATAAGACAACGAATAATAGTTTAAATCCTGACGTATTTGACAAACACCACTACTACAAGTCATTATTAAGCAATACTGATTCCAGTATAGTTGATAATTCACTACATGATACAATGGAATTATTCATTCAAGTTATTGACGTGAATAATCATAAACCAGTCATCTCTGTATATACATCGAATGGTAGTCCTGAATTGGTAATACAAGAACATTTACCAGCTTCAATATTTCCAGTCGATTTTGCTTTGGTCAGTGTAACTGATGATGACAGTGGACGTAATGGCCAGGCTAAATGTGAACTAGATAGAAATTCATCTGATTTTTTTAAATTAACATTAATTGGTTATGAGTCAAATAGTGATAGATTGATGACTAATAATTATGATAGCGATCAGTTCCCTGACATACATTCTAATGATTTAATTATTTATAAAATGTCAGCAGTTGTTTCATTCGATCGTGAAGAAAATGCTACAGTCTATGCAACGATCAGGTGTACAGATCTAGGAAGTAATCCATTGATTACAGAATATGTAGCACAAATACATATAACAGATATTAATGATCACGAACCGAAATTTCCACAAACTAATGAATACATAAAAGTAATGGAAGACAGTGATCCTTTAAGGAGTGAAATCAATTATTATGTCACACAGTTAGGGGCAACAGATTCAGACAGTGGTAAAAATGCAGAAATCATTTATTACATTGTGGAAGAATCTGTTCAGAATATTATACAAATCAATGAAACGAATGGTATAATACAAACAACTGGTCAGTTAGATAGAGAAATGAATGCTTCATTTAGTTTTACGGTTGTTGCTAAAGATTCCGGTGAAGTGAGTAGATCAAGTTCAGTGTATATTCACATCGCTGTGCAAGATTATAATGATGAATATCCTGAATTTGACAGGAAGATATATGAATTTTCTATTTATGAAAATTCTGTACAAGGTTATTATATTGATACTATTACTGTAACCGATAAAGATATTGGTATAAATAGTCAATTGAAATTTTATCTAACCTATGAAAAAGATGAAAATATAACCTATTCAAACAATGATTATTCCTATTATTCCAATTATCAAGAATTACGATTTTCATCATTGAAAAAAGCAATACCATTTAAAATTACATCAAAACGTTTAAATAATCAACATAATTATGAATTGAATTTATTTACTGATGGTAAAATAGATCGTGAAGAGTTGGTGAGATTAAATCAGCGTAAATTAAAAACAACAGCCTATGAATATTTGAATACTGGAAGTGATATTATAAACTATCGTAATAAGACCAATCACAAATATAAGGAATTGTCACGTTACAGACTGATATTAACGGCAGAAGACTTTGGAGTACCGAAACGAATTGCTACTGCACTTATTTATATTAATGTAATGGATGTAAATGATGAAGCACCGATTTTTATCAACCCAATCCAAGAGGATATGATTTACACGATTTCAATTAATGAAGTACCAGGTTATCAAATTTTAACGGTAAGTGACTTTTATGTGTAGGATTTATGACCGCTAACTGTTTGTAATCAAAGCAAATCTGACCTGTGTTTTAATCATTTAAAAACACATTTTGATTTGAAGCAGATATTATAATCGGAAAATATTTGAATTCATGAACCTATTAACTTAGTTAAAACTTATTGTGTTTGCAAGATTCAGTATCTAAAATCACAGTGGTAAGACTAAACGCTAAGATTAAAACGTATAAAATGGAACAAAATATATTGACATACATAGTGAAAAAGTTAAACATAGTGATATCAATCTAAACTCCAGGTGTGGAACCCGTAAATACCTACACTAAGTTTTACACCTGTATAAGTGATCTAAGCACTTTAAGTAATCCATCAAAATCGTTTCAGACACAAGTTGATGTAGTTAATCTCTAATAATATTGAGATTATTTTGATCTAACCATTAGACAATATCGAATTGTTGCAAATTGTTTCTAAATGTAAATTTGTAAAATTGTATACCTTCATATTTCTTCCAATGATAAGGTACATATTAATGAAGTGTATTAAATTCAGAAAGAGAGTTAGATAAAAAGAACATTTTCAATGCCCGTTAGTCTTCTTGGAGTATAGACAAATGACCAGTCTTCTCCAACCAACTCTATCCTGAGCTATCTTTTACAATAGTTCCTAAGTAATGTTCATCCCTTTGATATTCGCCTCTGAATCCCTGGGCAATGTGTTTTTACACTTCTCCTGCGTTTGCTTTGAGAATTTCAAGTTTAAGTTTGCATTAGGAGGCAGTTTGGTTGTTTCTATAATGTGGGTGTTATTCTAATACAACGTTTTATTTGATTTCTTTCATAGCTCGAAGCTGGCTTGTTCTTTACCACGATATGTTGCTGCTAATGGTGTCTGTTGAACAGATCTGAAGTATCTTATGCAGATAACTGCTTCAACTTTGCTGTCCGTTTTCGATGATGGTTGTAAAAGTTCTCCAAGTCCAGGCTACTTAAAATAAAACTGTCTTGATATTTGTATTGAAAATTCTGAAGTTGGGGTAGACTGAACTTTCCTCTTCTGATTATAATTTATTTATCAATCTTCAAGATCAACATATAATAGGAAGGGGGAGGCTCAGCGTGATCAGATAAAAGTTTTAAATTGATATTAACTGCGATCAGAAGACCGACAAAAGGACCACCTAAGCATCACTCAAACCAACAATACAAGTATGTTTGGGATACGGTTCTTAACCACGGAATGCAAAATTCTGCTTCAGGATCAGGTTACATAGGAAGAAAGCTAGGGGTAGTCAAATAAAAACATGATAACACTGCATGAAGTCACAGGCGATTGGAGTGAGCCATGTTAATAGGTTTAGACCACCTGTCTAGTGTCCCCGACATGATAGTAACCGATGGTTGGAGACCCTGAATAACATGGCTCAAAATCGGTTGTTATGGTACTGATACATCCATTCTTTTTGATCTCTCGAATCCAAATCTCATCATCTTTATCTTTCTCGTTTAGAGCTTATTCTACTGGATTGTACTTCGTTAATCATATCTTGTAACCCTAATCTCCCCAATTACTGCTAAAAATCGTCTACCTCTACTACTACCGGATTAGAATAGAAAATCGTTCCTGTGATAATGTGATATGGCAACTTGAACTGATGTAAGGTACGCGCGAAGTTCTAATTTGTAACTGACTGACCGACTCATAGCATAGCAGTGGGACGCCTTTCAGTCAACTAATAGCAGATTGTTTCATGTCGAATCTGGAAAATAGTGAACTCAACTGTTTACAACTTCCACTTGTATAAAATGTACATTGACAATATCTTTATCATTTGTGACAGTGTGACTTGAATCATCAAAAGACGTTTAACAGCTGCCATGCTGCAATAAATTTAACGTTATTAGTTGAAAACACAAAATATTCACTTTCTCGATGTCGAAATGACAACAAATCACGATGGAACTCCAAGGTGATGTAACTAAAGGAAACCCTTATGGGATCTGTTCATGTTTAGTTGGATGTATAGTTTGTTTGATGTGCATTTTATCCAAAAGGATTTGAAAACAATATCTGGATTGGTTGAAGAGGTGGAAACAGGTTCATGAGAAGCTCAGTAATCGAACACCTAGTGAACACATGTCATTTTACGTTTGTATAACACCTTGTTGTTTACCAACAAGAGTAGGAGCGGATTCGAATTGCTTTCAATGTTTGTGACACCCGATTGTAATCTAATCTTCCAAAACACAGACTACATTCATATATACCAATCTTCAGTTATTCATATTTAGTTTATGTTGCCTGTATGTTACCAAACTTATTCTAACGCTGTACTTTCATACTTTATGTCCAAAGAAGATTAAATATGATTATCATTTTCTTTTTCAAAATGTTTCGTTTTTACTTTAAAGTACTACTTTCATTTAGTTTGAGAATCCAAATATTTGTTAACTAATATTTACAGCCCCATTTACAATTATAGGCAAACTGTTTGTGTACTAGAACATAACTACGAAACATCAATTACACTCATGATCACGTTTGATTAAAAGCACTGATGGTTTCTCAATCAGCTTGAAAATATTGGGGTTCAATATATCTGAAAATTACTAGAACTAAAACAACTATCACCGCAAAACTTCCTAAGCTTTCCAACTGTCTTTAAGAACCAGAATATTTTGCAATTACAAAACCAGAGTGTAAATAATTGCCGTCTTTTTTAAATTTTGTCTAGTTTAAAGCCAATGATCCAGACGAAGGCTCAAATTCTGAAATTAAATATTCTTTAATTGAATCCATTCAAGAGTATTCACATATTGGAAATGGAAGTTCATCAACTTGTAAAAATTTAAATCGTAAATCAGTAATCCACCATAATCAATCATGTAATCTATTAGAATATCTTTATTTAAATCAAACTACTGGCAGTTTATTTCTATTAAAACAATTACCGAATCATTTATCAAATGCTACATGTCGTCTGTGCGTTATAGCTTCAGATGTGGGTATACCTCCATTATATTCAACACGTTACTTTTGTCTACATTTAATGAATAATATAGAATCATCACAATTGAAATGGATATCCTTACAGACGAATAACAATGGTTACTCATTAATATACATATATACGGTCTCAGGAACAATTGGTATAAGTTTAACTCTGTCCGTGATATTTTTGTGCATAGCATTTACTGTATGGAAGTATCCTAAATTGAAACTAAAATCAAATGTTATCAAAGAAACCATGTCTTCTAGTGATAACCAAATATCAAAAATTCACTGTGTAGCTGGAAAATCAACTAACAAAGGTAAATTATTTAATTGATATTGAAACTCGTATTTAATGGTGAAACACTTTATTTTGACTAATATATACACTCCAGTCCAAAATATATGATAGTGATCTGTTGATAAAGTAAGTAACACTTAGTGAAGGAAAATTCTATCTTACTACTATATTAAGAATTGGCTAATAGGGAGACAAATTTTTTACAAGTGCAACTATGTGATATTTTTGTGTCATAATAAACTGAATTATGACTAATTTAAAAAGATCTTCATTGAGAAGAGCTGTAATTTTCCATGGCGAAGCTGAGGTCCTTCACAAATCACGAGGTCGATGCTCCCTCTGAAAGCCAGAGTAACAACTAACATGGTTACATAATGTGCGGCCGTTGGGACTATTCAAACATCTGCGAAAATCAGAGGATACAACATGGTAGAGTTTGAAAAGAGTTAAACCCATTGAGCACAAACTGGGCACAGAAGCAAAATGAGAATGGAAAGAACTTATATAAGAATATTAAGAAATCAGGATCATCAAAGCACCCTTCAAGACAAAAAAGGAAGGGATTACAGTGAATATCATCAAATGCTATGCTCTTACCAATGATAGAAACGACGATAATCAAGATTAGTTCGATGAGCGGTTACAGTTCATCCTAGTGATATACCCAACAATGGATTTGACTATTCTAATGGGAGATCTAAAGATCAAAGTGAGAATGGACAACATCGAAGATGAAGATATTATGAAACTACATGAACCCAGAGAAAGGGACAAAAATGTTGAGAAATTTGCAAACCTATGTGCCTTCAACAGCATGATGAAAGGCTGCACCATTTCCTCCACAAATTCATGCCCGAAACTAAATGAGTTTCACTGGACCGCATTATGGAGAACCAGATTGACTATATATGCATCAATATAAAGTTCATACGGTTCGTGGATTTGAGGCCAAAGATAGGAGCCGACACAGCTTCAGATCACCACCTGGTAGTGACCAAGACGAATCTGAAGCTAAAGAAGCACTAGACGACTGCAGAGACAACATTATAAAATTGTAATACAGCCTTTTTCAGGGTACGTACAAACTCTATGAATTCAGGATAGCTCTCAGCAATAAATTATAAGCTTAACAAGATTTAGTTAAGGAAACGGAAAACACTTTACAGAAAATCTGAGAAGCGATCAAAGAAGCTACAATTTCAACATTCCAGATGCTGGACCACAAGAAGCAACACCTTAAAGAATGTATCCGTTGAAAGTCTGAACAAGGTTTAAAGAAGAAAAAAGAAGACGATGGTTATCAAAATTCGAACGAGGGCTGAGAAATCCAAAGCACGAGCCTAATACACAGAAGTAAACAATCAAATGAAGAGGAGCATTAAAGCCAATAAGCTGAAATATATGGAAAACCTAGTAATGAAAGCAGAAAAATGCTGCAAAAAAAAGTATAAGAGCTATATAATACAATGAGGAAGCTTGCAGGGCGATATTGTAAATCAGAACGATCAGTCAAGATCTAGGATGGCTAAGTGATCATTGAGATCCAAGAACAAGTGTGTAGAGCACCTTGAAGGACTCCGGAAATGATTAGCCTTACTGAACCACATTTTAGAAATAAACATTGAGTTCGCGGTTGTTTTCAGAGATGGACTTATTTTCCTGAATCATGGAGTTCCTTTTGCAAAACTTAAGTGCGAACAACCACTGTTTGTTCTATGGCTCTGAAGTTTTTGATACACTGAGTCACAACGGTATTCATCTCATCTTTTGAAAATCATAGAGAATTTATTAGTGCGGTGACCTTACCTCATTACCTTTATAGTATGGGATTCACAATATTCAGCTAAATAAACAACTCTCTACTAGTAACATCATGAAATGCGTTAGTTATTTCCATAACTAATTGTAGTTTTGCTATAACTAACCAATCGAATTGTAGTTTAGGAGTTCACCACCTGATCTGGTCTGACGTGTCGTAAATGACCTAATAATTGAAGGACTTTATTATCTTATTATTATTGATGTGACTAATAGTTTTATTCATTTCCATAAGACACGCTATATTGGTCGGTATGTTTGCTCGCTTAACTTGGTAACTGTAATTTCCTTATTTATTGTACTAATCTAATTGTTTTTATGTTTAGAAACAGGTAAATTTTAAAACCAAATTCGTCTGGTGTTTGACGATAGTTTTCCCACAAACTCTGTGCTCGCCAATATTGCGTTTACAGTTCTAGAAGTACATCTGTAGGACAAATTAAATCCCACAAGATGTTCACTCTCATTTGATTATTATTTTTACTGAAGGTTAACGTGATATAGCTTGAAGGTTTTGAACTCAAATACTTATAGTCAGTGGCACACACTCAAACGTGAAAGAAATAGTTGATACCGATTCTTGAAAATTATAATCAGATGTATTATTTACGAGAAACTATTCACTGAACAAGTATTAGAAATCCAGGAATTCGATCAACTGGTTTACTCATGAATTTTTATTACCATGTGATAACACTTTGCTACGAGACACAAATTATTGTCCTTGTTTAACTGAAAGTTACTGAGATTACGAAATGATCCAATAAAGACAACATTCTAAAACATGGGGCCAGTAGACAACCGTATTGTCCTAGTATAGTACTTCTCAGAAGTACATATGCACGACCATAAGATCGGAAAGCAGAATGTTAATCTACGAATCAGTAGATCGAAATTCAATGACTGAATTCCCCATTATCAATCAGCTGTTGATAAAAATTTTGCTGAACATAGTACTGGTAAGGCAAATTAGATAAAGGTATAAAACGTTATTTTAATTAAGGGGATTAATAATGATGTTGTTGCTGAGGGCTTGAATATTCATCACGAAGGTTGATAAAGATATTATAATCAAAAAAGGAAGACTCAGTATGATCAGATAAAATGTTGAAACTGAGATGAACCGTAACTAGGAGAATCACGGAAACAGAAATAAGCTGGGGGGTTAAAGGTACGTACGTACGAAGTTCTATGTTATTGTTGACTGACTGACTGAAGATGTATGTTAAGTGCTCTTTACTTACGTCTATTACCCCCAATGGGGCATAGGCCGCCAACCAGTATTCTCCGACCTACTTTGTCCTGGGATTCCCTTTCTCGTTCTGTCCAATCTTTGTTCACTCTTCTCATGTCTTTCCCTATTTCTCGTCGTAATGTGTTTCTTGGCCTTCCTCTTTTCCTTTTACCTCGAGGGTTCCATGTGAGGGCTTGTCTCGTGACGCAGTTGGGTGCTTTCCGCAGTGTGTTCTGTCCACTTACAGCACTTCTCCTTGATTTCCTCATCTGCTGAAATACGGCTTGTTCTCTCCCACAGTATGTTGTTGCTAATAGTGTCTGGGAAAAGGATCCGAAGTATTTTGTGTAGACAACTGTTAATGAATACTTGTAATCTTGTGGATGATGGCTTTCGTAGTTCTACAGGTTTCCGACCCATACAGTAGGACTGTCAGGACATTTGTATTGAGAATGCTGATTTAGATGTTGGTTGATAGTTGTTTCAAGTTCCAGATGTTCTTCAATTTTCGAAATGCTGCCCTTGCTTTGCCGATCCGCACCTTCACATATGCATCGGATTCACCTTGGTTGTCAATGATGCTGCCAAGATATGTAAAGATGTTAACGTCCTCCAAAGAATCTCCATCAAGAGTGATTTGGTTGGCGCATGTTGTGTTGTATCGGAGAATTTCGCTTCCCGCTTTGTGTATGTTGAGACCTGATGCTACACTGGTCGTCTTCTCTTGCATTAGTTAATGCATGTACGATAGAAGAGCCAAATCATCTTTAGGGTTCAGATCGTCCAGCTGTGTCCTAGCTGTCCATTGGATACTGTGCTTCCCTCCAGATGTTGACGTCTTCATAATCCAGCCGGTCACTAGGAGAAAGAGAAAGGGTGAGAGTAAGCAACCTTGCCTGACACCGGTCTTCACCTCAGACGAGTCTGTTAGCTGTCGTTCGTCTACGATTTTGCAGTTGAATCCATCATAAGAGTTTCGTATGATGTTGACTATCTTCTTAGTGACTCCGTAGTGCTGAAGAAGCCCCCACAGTATTGTCCTGTCCACGCTATCGAATGCTTTCTTGAAGTTAATGAAGTTGATGTAGAGTAGTGAATTCCATTCAATTGATTGTTCAACAATGATCCGTAATGTTGCAACTCGGTCGGTGCACGATCGATCCTCATGAAATCCAGCCTGTTGGTCTCGAAGTTGGGCGTCTACGAAGTCCTTCATTCTGTTTAACAATACCCTGTTGAAGACTTTGGCTGGTATTGAGAGAAGAGTGATGCCTCTGTAGTTCTCACACTTGCTGAGATCGCCTTTCTTTGGTACTTTGATGAGGTATCCTTCCTTCTAATTTGATGGTACTCGTTCCTCATCCCAAATCTTCTTGAAGAGGATGTGAAGTGTTTTCGCAGTTGCTTCCACGTCTACTTTCATTGCCTCTGCTGTCTGGTCCTACTGCTTTGCCGCTCTTGATTTGTCTGCTGGGCATGCTGATCTATTCAATTGTAGGTGCACCAACATCGATTAGGAGGTCCGTGGATGCTGCTTCGATGTTGGGTGGGTTCAGTCGAGCTGGTCGATTTAGGAGTTCCTGAAAGTGCTCTACCCACCTACTTCGCTGTTCCTCAATGTTGCTGACTACTTTGTCTTCCTTGCTTAACGCTGGTGGTTCCGGTTTACGATGGTTTCCAGCGAGCTTCTTTGTTGTTTCGTACAATTGTCTCGTTTCCTTCTCTTGCAGCATTTTCCGCCGTCATTGCTAAATCTTCTACATATTTTCGTTTGTCAACTCTGATGCTCTTCCTCACTTCCCTGTTTACTTCTGTGTATGTAGCTTGTGCGGTAACATTCTCTGCTCTTGTTCGGCTGACATTGATTGCTGCCTTCTTGTTCCCCCTTTCTTCAATTTTTTCAAGAGTACCAACACAGATCCATTCTCTGTCATGGTACTTCTTGTAGCCCGGAACCTCATGACATGTTGAAGTGACTGTCCTTCAGAACTACTTATTGATATAGATATGATTGATTTGGTTCTGTGTGGTGTGATCCGGTGAAATCCCTGTAACTTGTGTATGCGTTTGTGTAGAAATTATGTGCCCCCTATGACCAGTTTGTTGAAGGCACATAGGTGTAAGAAGCTCTCACCCTTTTCGTTCCTTTTTCCCAGTCGATGTCGTCCTATGATGTCTTTATGAGGTGTCATAACCTTCTAAATGAAGATCTAACTAACAGGTCAGATTTTAAATAGTTTGAATTATTTTCCTGGTTAGCCTTTTTTGACAAGTTAGTTTCCTACGGAATGGGGTCATTAACATCACGCCCAACCCTCCTTCTTTATCAAGGCTGCGCATGGCAGTAGCCTCAGAGGGGCTCAGAGCGGAGATTCGGTAAGTGATTCATCAAAGCTAAAATGACGGAAGCCAACCGCAGCTTTCTGCTCACCTTATAATTGACTATGAACACAGAATACCGTTTGAGTGGATGAGCTGTTTTTGGTGGCCAGTTTCAACGTGTTCTTAGTCTTCGTAATTAGCTCGTCTAGGCAATTATCACCAAAGAGCGCCTGACGGTTTATAAATCAGAAGGTAAATACGGAGTATCGAATTCGTTTATTTTTAGCACACCACAAAATAGAACAGCGAACCACAAGCAGACAGGGCAGACACACTAGCGGGCGAATGTACGAATGAATCGATGAAGCGAATGGGAGTTGGCTCACTAACCTTCTACACTTCGAGTTCACCTTCTGATTAATAAACCGTCAGACGCTACTTAGTAAAGGTAGACTGGACGAGCTAATTACGAAGTATAAGAACACGTTGAAACCGGCCACCACATGTTCACAAGGTGTCCGATTATTGAGCTTCTCATGAACCTGTTTCCACCTCTTCAACCAATCCAGATATTGTTTTCAAATCCTTTTGGATAAAATGCACATCAAACAAACTATACATCCAACTAAACATGAACAGATCCCATAAGGGTTTCCTGTAGTTACATCACCTTGGAGTTCCATCGTGATTTGTTGTCATTTCGACATCGAGAAAGTGAATATTTTGTGTTTTCAACTAATAACGTTAAATTTATTGCAGCATGGCAGCTGTTAAACGTCTTTTGATGATTCAAGTCACACTGTCACAAATGATAAAGATATTGTCAATGTACATTTTATACAAGTGGAAGTTGTAAACAGTTGAGTTCACTATTTTCCAGATTCGACATGAAACAATCTGCTATTAGTTGACCAAAAGGTAGATCTCGTTTTTTCTGTCTTCTGATTACAGTTCATCCTAAGTTCAACATTTTTTCGGATAGCGCTGAGCCTTCATTTTCCGATTATAATTTCTTTATCAAGGCCTCAGCGACATCATTACTAATCCCCTTAATCAACATAACGTTTTATATTGACAGTTTACTGAATAAATTATCTTTCTTAACGCATCACATTATCACTATGCCTATTTTTTTTTTTCACACAGAGACATACAATAACATTATATGCACGGAAAATGAATTGGCTAACGTGAGCTTCAATCATCTAACAAACAACCCATTATATTTCGATAGAAATGATTATAACCAATATTCAATTGAAAACCGACACCCTCGCAATTCTTTGCAACAACTAGTCCTTGAATCACTTCAAACTAGTAATCATTATAATGACGATACCTCGAAAAAACCACATCATGAACAGAATATTTATTTAAATCCTAATTACACTTTAAATTATTCATCATTACCTCAAGAATAGAAAATTTACTATGGAATTAAGCGTAATTTTAGAAATGGCAGTACATATTACATAATCATACGGGAGAAATGACAATATTCATCCTGCCTTCGAACGTATTTCGAACGAAGAACACATGTATACTTAAAAAATATCAGAAAAAAAGTTATTCACTTGTGAGACTGTCATAAAATCTGTCACTAAACTAGTTAAACGATGAACTAGTTATTTAGAAATTAAATCGTGAACTTAACCGATAAAACCACGTATAATCAATAATGTGATTATCATTCATTGCGAAAAACAGAAAAACTGTTTTCGAAATCTATTATTTATTGTTTAATATACAAATGACAATTGTACAGCTTTCAAAATGATCTTTTACTGTATAAACTTCTATTGAAAATAACTACATGTAAAAGAAATATTGGGAACAAAACTTCATGTTTATTACAGCTTTGAACAAAAGATTAAATAAAAGTGGAATAAGTTATATGCAGTCTATCTTCTATATGTTAAGACGAGACTAATGTCAAGTTGATGCTGATGAGTTGGTGATTCTAAAATACGAAGTCTTTAAATATTTTTATAAATAAGGCCGTTGGTCACTACAGAATTATTAAGTTATTGACTACTACGATAGTTTTCACTGAAATAATATTACTAATGTATGCCTCTTTTAGACTGAGATTTCGAAAGAATTGAAACTTCCGGCCATTCAACCAGGCAACTAGGAAGCAGAACATCGTATGTACGTAAGTACACTAATTCAAGTTTCCATACATTGGCACAGAGGTGGAATTGTCAATTCAAATCCCATAAGAGCAGAGGTAGTAGATTAATGAGCAATGATCGCAAAGATTGAGAATCGAATACATGATTAAAGATACATAAACCAGTGAAACAAATTTAATGAGACAAAAAAGAAGTTATGAAGAATTTAGATTAGAATCTGAGAGAACACTAAAAATAAATGCACTTGCGCAATAGCAAATGATTCTAGGCCATGTCATTAAAAGTCTCCGACCACCGGTTACGATTATCTTACAGATCCTTAACGGGTAGTCTAAACCTATTAACATGGCTCAGTCCATTTGCTAATGACTTGATGAACTGTAGCCATGCTTGGTTTGACCGCCCACAGCTTTCTTCCAGCTAACTACTACATCAGACGACACCGCTCGTCGAGGTAGTCGGTGGTTGGGCATTCGTAATACATATTCCAACCACCTCAACTGATAAACATTCACTACTTCATCTTCGTTTGCCATCCCTACCTAGTACCCGTTTCGAAACGACAGCATTGCAGCGTATTAGACTCGTCCTCTGATTAGTAGACAGACATCTCACCTACGCCATGAATGACGCGAGTTCGCAAAAGCCAGCCGAGCCTTCTGTATCCGTGCTGAGATTTTGTCACACATCAGGTCATTAGCACTGATGAGACTCCCAAGATAAGTGAAGCGGTCAACGTGTTCAACTACTTTACTCCCTATCACTAGTTCAAGTGTCGATGCAAACAAAACTTGAAGCAACGTTTGGAGCGGAAGAACATGCTTGTATTGTTGCTCAGAGAGGTCAAAAAATTATTTTGTCAGCGTCTTCACCAAACAGAACTATATCATCGGCATATCCTAAGTCAACAAGCAATTTTCCAGGTATAAGACCAACTCCTTGAAAGTCAGACGATGACAGTGTCGTTTCTAAAAGCATCTCAATGACAGGGTTGGATAGGAACGGAGAACGTAGACATCCCTGACAAACAGCACTGGAGGTAGTGAACTTCCATGACAATTCTCTACAAGCGATGACTCGACCAGTACTGTTCGAGTAGAGGGGCTTGTATAAGGTTAATGTGATTCTTTGGTACTCCTTTCAATGACAAACACTTCCACAGAACCGCACAATGAATAAAGTCAAATGTCACCCTGAGCTTGAGGAACTAAACTATTGTAGGACATCTGAATGTGTATGTGTTATAGGACCTGACGAAGTATGAACACCTGATCTATTCATCTATGTCCACGTCTGAAACCACTATGATTTCCTCGAGTCTGCTCTTCAAAAGCTGTAGTTAGGTGCCAAATTTTTATTGAAGCCAATATTTTGGATACTATATTAGTCAAACTGATACCTCTGTGAACGTCACAAGAGACCTTGCCCTTTCTTATAGATTAGGAAAGTCAGTGATTGAGACCAGTCAGATGAAATTACGCTAATTTCCTAGATTCTATCTAAGATCTCAGTCAATCTCACTGCTAAAGCTCGACCATCATCTTTAAAATCTCAAGAGTTACTCTTCATCAGGACCTGCTGTTCTCCCTCCCTAGTGATTCCCTTTAACCTCTTCAACCTCATTAAGGACTTACATTTACTTGTCACTCAAGTTGACTGAACATCGTGGGTAACAGAAGTGTGGCTGAAGGTCAATTGAAATGTCCCCTAACGTGTTCGCTCCATCCTACTATGTAGGTGTCAAGCATGGCCACCAAGAATAAAGTGTATTCGTTACGTAAGCGCAACCACCGACTACTTAGACGAGCAGTGTCGTCTGATGTAGTATTAAGCTGAAAGAAAGCTGTGGGTGGTCAAACCAAGCATGGCTACAGTTCATCAAGTCACTAGCAATTGGACTTAACCATCTTAATAGATTTAGACTACCTTGTTAGGGTCTGCAAGATAATCGTAACAGGTGGTCGGACACTTTGAATGACATGGTTTAAAATCATTTGCAATAGTGCAAGTGTATCTATTCTTGATCTTCCTCCCAAATACTAAGCTTCTGATTTCTTCATGACTTTTGTTTTTGTACAAAATTTATTTCTCTGGTTTAAATTTTCTTGAATCTTATCTTTGATTCCTAATCATTTCCATTAACGTTGCGAATAACCGATTAATTGCCTAATCTATTCAGGCGCGTGCACAGAAAGTTTACAACTCGTCGCTTCACAAGGTATACGAAAGTACAATCCAAGTCATTACAGTGACTGGTAATATGCAATGAAATTGAAACTTGTTGAAACATTCCGAGCTGAGAATCCCATATTGTACTAAACACATAATAATGAATAAAGTCATTATTATTATCTATACAAATGAATAGTTGATTACAGAATCGGTTACATGATAATAATAATAAGTGTACTGCCATTACTGATTGCATCCATAAATTTCTTGACGAACACGACTGGCTGTGAGACCGGTTGAATCGCCTAATATGTCTTGTTGAATTTTCTTACGACCATACCATAATGGTAAATTAGCTCGTGCTTGATAATCAAAATCGAATATATCAGGTTCAAGCTGGCAAATACGATGATATACAAAGCATAAATCCCGAAATTCTGATATGGTCAGCTGTAAATTAGTAAAGTTTTCGGAGGAAATAAAAAGTGGAAGCATCTATTCATAATATAATTTACATGTAAATCATGAACTCAGTAATCATTGTATGTTGATGACGATTCACTAAATAGATGAAATATGGTATCATATCGAGACCTCAGAGTTGAAAGTCAACCTACCAAAACAATGGTCCACAGTTCTAGGTTGTTAAAAACACTGTTTTTTATCTATAAGTAGTTTAGTGACAAATATATGCATTACATATATTATAATTGAAACTTCTTCGTAACCTTCCAACTATACGAATAAAGAAATAAGTGACATAGTTGTTACATCAGAACACCTTACATTGTACTGTCAAACCACAAATGAATACATGGTAGTATTGTAATAAAATGCTGCATTTTGAGAAATGAATGCATACTAGACCCCCTAGTATTTTAATAAGGACAAGACAGAATTTATGTAGATTATATGTCAACGAAATTGTGATATATGACATACGGGCTGATATTTCTCCAACAGAAGAATCATCGTAGTCTGTAGAAGGTGACGCTAAATTTAAACAATTCACGCAAATGAAGTATTAGTATCATTATCACTAGCATCTTCGGGAACAAGTTGAAAATAAACCGATAATAATTAGTAGATCATTTAGGAAGCAGATGTTGAAGAGCATCTTTCTCAACGGGATCAAAATAGGTTTTGGTGGATTGGTATAATAAACGTAAACCATTTAAAACCAGAAGATATGTATACGCAATCAATATGAAGTCAAATAATTACCAAACTAACCTGTACACACTGTTTGGCTGGTTGTACACCAGCTTCTTTGAATAACTGAATAACCAGTTCAGGTCGATTGGAAGGGAACAATGTTTCAAGACACCGAATAATTTGCTTTTGTCTACATGAAAAAGAGTTCCGAAATCTAAATTACTATATAACCTATGAAACGATAAGATAATATTTTAGACCTAAGTAGTATTCACTCTTTGTCGAAGTGATACAGTGAAGTCGGTAATAAAATATCTTGAAACTGATACTAAAAAGATATTTCATTCTCTACAAAGTTGATCATAAACGTATTACTGCCTCTGAAGAAAAATGTTCAATAAAATGTCATATGGCAAGAAAATATGAGATTTTTACCTGAAGTGAAACGCTTGACGTACCAATTTTTCAACATATGGGTACGGTATGGGAATAAGCGGTTGCTTTAAAGGAATTAGACGAACAACACCGACATCTACTTTTGGAGGAGGAACAAAAGCAGTACCCGGAATCTCTTTCATGTATTTAACCTATTACATTTTAAAGAATAAAAATGAACATATTAACGTATGAAAATAATGCGGATGCAAATTACCAGGGAAATAAAACAGTCGGATATACTTTAAGCATACTTTAAATTCATAAAACTGTCCTGAGAATTAAGAAATATCAATAGTAAATCAATTAATCATAATAATAACTGTAAAAAAGATAATAAAGCATATGACTAGACAACGTTGTGTATGTTTGTATTTAAGACGATTAGTCCTATTGAGTTATAACTAATGACACCACCTGACTGGTGAAAATCTCGATAGAAAGAATGAGATTTAAATCTGTTACCAAACCAGTTGAAAGTCAGGTGTCTAGATAAATCGTTATCTATACACCAGGTAGCGCTCATGCAATATTTGGTCATTAACTGAACACAATTTCACGACAGATCAAATAAAACTACTAGCAAGAAATGACTTCAAATTGGCATTTAATAATCGTCGAATGGCTATCCGTCAGCTTTGTGACTAATACCCGCTAGCAAATTTTGTTTTATTTATATACCTGTAAATTTTCTCGCCAGCACATTACGATTGTTTCTATCAGAATTTATGCATTGATTTTTTTTAAATTCATGACATATTAAAACCATACTTATTTATCAGTCGCTCATGATTTTCACACTTACCACAGATTTCTTGTGTATCAACCATAAAATTTCCAATAAATAACTCAAATGTTGAAATGAAAGATTCTGTACCTAATACTAAGACACTGACCAGTGATTTTTAGCTTACAAGTGTTGCTAGATTTCATTTCAACTTTTGACGACAATCTGTCAATCAAGTTTAGTAAACCAACAACATAAATTTTAAAAGAAATATAATGAATATAATATTCGACAAATAACAGAAGACTGGTTTTCATCTGTAATAAGAGGAGCGTAGTGTATAGCCCTATGAAACACGACGTCAGGCTGAGTGGTTAGTCAGCTAAGACTTAACTAATAGTGTTCGAGTAAAGACCCTTTACAAAGTTTATGTGCTTCTTTCACACCCCTTTCAGTGATAAAAAATTGTCCCCCAAACCTCTCTTAATAGAGTTGAACGTTGACTCAGTCAATAGAAACAACTAACGTTGAGTGTCAGTGGGCATGCTGATGTCTTAAAACTTAATGAAGAGTGAACATTCAATTGTTTCTACGCCTCTTTTCCCCGATTTGTTTTCAAGCAGCACATAAGTATCCTATTATTATAGACGTAAGTATTTTAGATACCACATTATTCAAAATGATTCTTCTGTGGTTACCATAAGAGAATTTTAGCAGGACATAATTAATGGTAAAACAAGATTAAAACGAAAACAGTACGTCAGAATCTTTATACCAACAGAATCCTTACGTCGCAGAATGCTTGTGACATAATAGATAGACGAGAACGCTGTTCATCCCATACATCTGCAACAAGTCGTTCGGCAACTTCTTTTTGAAAAGTTAATATCAAAGGAACTCGTCCATATCGCCAAATTCCTCGTCGCTCAGCAATATCATGAAGCCATTGAGAAATTAAAGGAGTAGAAATATTGAATGGTAAGTTTCCTATTACACATAAGCGTGGTGAACTTATTCTTCCTACTGCAGCGTTGTTTTGATTTTCTGATGTAGATCCTACTAAACTTGAATTCGCCACCTCAGGTGACTCATCCCATGCCCCTGCACCAGTCATAGAACTGATGGGAAAAATACCTTCACAATTAAACTTTAGAATATCCTGTAAATGTACAAGATAGAGTTCAAAAATAATTACAATATTAAACATCAGGTATACATTTTGGAGATTGTTGGTTTTCATTGAAATCATGAATAAATTATTGTTAGACTATCATTAGAAACCTGGAGGCACTGGACGGCCGTGAATGCGAACTGGTGAGGAGGAAATGGTGATCTGACAATGACCGATTCATGATTCCAATATATCATTCAATAAAAAATGCTATTTCTCTACTAAACAGTTCACAACAAGCATGATCCCATTATTAACTGGTTCGACTAAAAACACACCCTACAGTTAGACAGGAATGTAAGACACATGTGCCTCTATAGACCTTAGTTATTTAGCCAATTGATAGGAAGCATTAAACATTATATATATACATATTTCATCATACTTGAATCCTAATTTCCGGTCGAATAATTCAGAAAGCTGAATTCCTACATAAATCGTGAACGGACTAGTTGTTTTGCGAGTGAATGGTAGATAGGAATAAATAATAGTTAAGTTATTGTAGAAGCTTTACATGCGAATTGGAATATTTTCATGAAGTATAGCCTGTTGATAGAACCACAGTCAATGGAATATAAAAATACTTCAAACCTAGAGTTCTAGGAAGCTACAAAATTTTGGTTATGATAACAATTCTAAATAAACTCGCGATGACGTACTGATAAGTGAATTCAAATACATGAAGAAAATTCACTTTATACAATATATTTTATCACATGATTTATTTCACACCATGAATTTCATTAACTAGTAATTCTAGATGAAATAATGACAACAACTGGAAAATGGAATTACCAACACAATAAAAATCTCTTGCACTTAGAGAAGCGGTACTCTTTTACATAATATATTCTAGAAAGTAGGGCATTCCATTAAGGTCTGTTGGTGAAAATGAACGGATATCGAAAACAAACATCGGATAAGAACTGGGAGTAAACGAATCAATAAAACGTTTAAGATCTATAACATAAAAAATAAGTGTATGTGCGATATTGAATCTGACTATGAGCTGTAACAGCTAAAGCTGTTTTGACAGTTTACTTCAAGAAGGGTAGGCGCAGAAGGACGCATATCAATAAGATCGAGTTCACAATACAATAAAGTAATACTAACTACATAAAAACTTATTAAAGATAATAAATCAAGAGAACCAACGTTATGCCCGTGTTAATCACACTTTTATATTTTTATAATAAGACAGTTGAATGTCCTAATGTGTAAAACCATACAGTGTGCTATTGGGACCGATCTATTTCTATCATTTTATACACCTATTTTATTGTGTCGCGACCTCCCGGGACTTACTTTACATATGCTATTGAAGGATTCATGCAACTAGCTGTTTGTCTTCAATCGATTTAATCTATGTTCCTCGTTTTACAGCATCAATGAACTTAAATTGTTGCGGTAGGTAATGTTAATCAGTTTTCGAAATCCTCTTTGTTAACGTTCAACAAATGTATTAGGGTAGGACTTTAGGACTGTAGAACTTCCACCGTACAATTAAGGAGGTCGGATCGTTGTGGCATATGCGTCTCGTTGGTTTCTCGACCCAATCGTCTTCAAAATAATCTGCTGAAACTTCAACTTCCATTTTTTGCAGAGAGCAGAGACTCCGTTAGACTGTTAAATGCAATTATGACATATGCTACCAGCGTGGAAGATACTACTAACAACATAGATTCTAAATAGTATGCAGCAGACTGTCGCCCAGAAGTTACAGCCAGAGAGAACAGTGCCTACTATTGTGATTATATTATAGCGCGATTTAATGAGCAGATTCGACTGAGCATTGCTTAACGCCTACAGACATATTCATTCTACTCACTTTAATGTTAGCTGCCTAAATAATTCGATGACTCATTCATTTTCCAATGTATATATATGTACATTTCAATCCTGTTCATTCACTTGCTCACTTCCTCATTTTTGCCTCGTGTGCCTGTGATTTTGTGATGTGTGTGGTGAGATAATAAACATAATCAACGCTTCGTATTCGTCTTCTGATTTATACACCATTGGGCATTATCTAGTAAAGGTTATCAGTACAAGCAGTATACGGAGTTTAGGGATATATCAAATACCGACTACCACAGAGCTGGTGAGCCCACATACACCACAACACGTATACATCGGCTAATTTTGCCGAATGACGTGTTTGCAAAGTGAAATTTCCATCTGCCGTATAACATTATCGTTAGTTAGTTGTACCGTAGAACTTGGTACGTACATTAACTCAAGTTTTCATACATGAGCACAGAGAGTTAAAACTGTCAGGCCAAATCCCTGAGTCGCAGTGGCAGCATCAGTGTTAGTGTTAATTGAAAAGAATAGGAATCAAAGATAAGATTCAAGAAAATTTAAACCAGAGAAATAAATTTTGTACAAAAACAAAAGTCATGAAGAAATCAGAAGCTTAGTATTTGGGAGGAAGATCAAGAATAGATACACTTGCACTATTGCAAATGATTTTAAACCATGTCATTCAAAGTGTCCGACCACCTGTTACGATTATCTTGCAGACCCTAACAAGGTAGTCTAAACCTATTAAGATGGTTAAGTCCAATTGCCAGTGACTTCATGAACTGTAGCCATGCTTGGTTTGACCACCCACAGCTTTCTTTCAGCTTAATACTACATCAGACGACACTGCTCGTCTAAGTAGTCGGTGGTTGGCTATTCGTAACACACGTCCCAACCACCTCAACTGATAAGCATTCACTACTTCATCTACTCATCTGCCATCCTTACCTAATACCCGCTTCCTAACACCGGCATTACTTATTCGGTGGCCCCGGGATATATGAGCAATGCTTCGAAGACACCTATAATCGAATACTAGTAGCTAACGATTGTCCTTTACTCTTACTAACCGTTTTTACAACCGCAAAGTAGTATGGAGCGAACTGCTGCGCAGTAAACTGATTCCTCGGTAAACAGACGGATATCTCTGCTATGACATAAGTGACGCAAGTTGGCAAAAGCCAGTCAAACCTTCTGTATTCATGCCGAGGTTTCGTCACACGCCAGGCGATAAGCACTAGTGAGATACCCAAGATAAGTGAAGCAGTCAACACGCTCCGTTACTTCACTCCCTATCACTAGTTCAGGTGTCGACGCAAGCCAACCCTGAAAAAAAATTTGCATTTCAAATGGGAGAATACCATGCCAAACATATGGTACACTACAGTAAACCATATTCGTCAGTACGAAAGGTTCTAGTTGGGTTTCTAAGAATAAACATGCACGATGAAGTAAGAATACGTGACACGAATTGGAAACACAATGATTAAAAACTATAATAAATATAATCACTTGCATGTATTAGAAAATAAACATACCTGTCGGTATATATCCATTTGGATTCCCACCTCAAGAGCAGCAAGACGTAATTCTTGAAGACCGGGAATAAATCTTCTATCTATTTCCACGACAGCAACATGACATGGAGCTTTCTGAAGAATTGCCCGAGTAATCCCACCAGGACCTGGGCCAACTTCAAGCACATATGCACCACGCAGGTTCCCTGCACATTTGACTAGTCCATTTATAGATGAAGGTTGCAAAAGAAAGTTTTGAGATAACTGTTTCTGAGCTCGAATGCCATATATACGGATGATTTCACGAAGAGATGGAAGAGGAGGCAGACGGATGGACTAAAATAAAGAAAATTATTAAAAATGATCATTAAGTAATGCAGACAAAAACAAGAGTAACAACTTTCGTAACAAATATAGATGTTCCCATCTCTATAGCTTTTGGTTCATGTAGGAAACGCAGTTGAACCTCACTAGGAAACAATCGAAGTGTACGACAGATCTAAAATTATAGATAAAACTAAAATTATCAGCGTCAATGAGGGAAAATAAACTTTCCCCAGAATTAGCACCATTTTCCCCGTCATCTTCCCTTTATTGTCTGGTTGGGAATATAACCAATGTCAGTCATGTGTGCAAAGATAGAGCTACGTATCTTCTCCATCTGGTCCTTTTTAAACAATGCTGAGAGGCGTTCACTCATTTAATAGTTAGGTTTCCTAATGTTTCACAATGTTAGTGAGACTAAGTAAACCCATACATGTCTTTTGTTCTAAGCTCTGAGCTCAATTAAACAAGCGCCAGAACAATTTAGACTGAGAAAGTATTTGTATATTTCTATTTGGCTCTCGTGATGCTATTATCATACCTTACACACTACAGTATAAAATGAGGTAGGAACGTAGCTTCTCAACTGCCAAAGTATCATCCCATTAGCCGGATCAATTAGCTTATTTATAACTATGTGCCTAACAATAATGTACTGTTCTATTACATCTACAGATGACACTGGTAATTGAACATCTGTTGTGTCGAAGCAGACAAACCGAAGTTGGAATCATGAGAATAAATATACACTACTTCGTTCCAATGAAAAACTATAAAATTCAGATCTAAATAAATAAATAAAGTCTGAAATAAAGCAGTCTGATACCGAAGAGCCTCTTAATATCAACCAATAATACGATACCTAAAATGACTGATATACACATCCAGCTACTATTCAGCAAGTTAAACCTTGCAGTCTAAAACACAATAGGCGGGTGTGTCTTTGGTAAAAAACTATTTGGAGTACCCATTTGTGACTTTTTAATCAGTTATCTAAACTAACAAAGTAACAACAGGTTGCAAGTGAAGCCGAACGAAACCCTAACCAGTTTTAGCCACCCAGGGGACAGCTAAAAAATGACTTATTCCTTCGTAAGACTTGGGGTGCATAGTTAAGGGCTTAGGATGTTAAAATTGGGAGCAGAACGTTGCAGTAAGGAATGGGGTTTTGTGTAGGGACGATATGGTATGTATGTCTGCAAAGTTGCGTACGACCCCACTCTAGTACAAAATCCTAAATGGTACGTTCTAATCCTGAGTTTTAGATTCTGTAAAGTCAAGTTAGACTTATCGAAATCCCAACTCGAACCCTAGACAAATCCTGAACACTTTTAACTTTATCCTTAAACTGAAATCGTTGTTCTAACATTCCACGGCTATTTAGATAGGTTAGTAAGTTTCTTGGTGAGTAGACATTCATGATGAAATCAACATACAGAGTTTCCTCAAATAATTATTGTCATTTCATTTAATTGGTTCCCTTCACGAAGTAAGAAATAAAGCAGGAACACTAACTGCAAATTACGATGATCCATTTGATTAAGTTTTCTCCTCAATGTTATACAAGCTAGTAAGTATAGTTATTTTGGATAACTAACATTATTAAGAACTTGAGAAGCTGTATTGCCCAACAATAGGGAATAAGGTATATGGAATATAAATATAGGTAAGAATTAAATTTTAATAGGTCATACTAGATGCATGTATCGATGATTTCCACCATTTAACGTAATAGAGTTCTATGAGATTTAGAAATAAGAGGCGCGTAGGCTGAACTCACTAGAGTGCCACTATGGTTACTTACTTATCCCTGCTACCCCGCAAAGGAGTATAAGCAGGTCACTTTAGTTAACTATATGATAAAGATCGAGTAAAGGAGTTGTAATACTTTGGTTACTAGGGCTAATGCTGGTTAACTCCTGACATTTAGAGCACATAAACCCGACAGCATGAACCTAATTACGGGAGGATATAAAGTGGGTGCAATGAATCCATTATAAATAATTAACAGATAGTTCAGCTGCACGGCATTAAAATGTGATGTCATAGAAAACAGAAGCCTCAGACCTGATTTTTGTAGGCCAAACACCAGTATTTAACCAGCATTCGCCCTAGTACCCACAGTATTAAAACTTCTTTACTCGATCTCTATCATATAGTTAACTATGGTGACCGGCATATGCTCCATTGGAGGTAACAGACATAAATATGCAAGTGTAGTGTCACTATGATGAGCTCAGCCCACGCATCTTATTTCTAAACTTAATAGAACTTTTTAATATTAAATGGTGGGAGTTGTCTTAAAATAGTTAATAACTATCAATACATGCATTAATTACGACCTACTAAAACTTAATCATCACCTAAGCAAGTCGAAAACAGTATGGAAAAAATTTGGCGAACGTAGTTTAAATTGTGTGAGAACGTCTATTTTTGGAAGATAGATTAATTTGGAGTAATATCTCGGTAACTGGTGAATGGTAAGCCCACAAACATTTTCAGGCAAAGTAGACCATTCAAATCGAAGGCACACAAATTCCAATATCCAATATGAGCTACAGTAAACCGATTGACTTCTTTGTGCTCGACCCCTGTTCTTTTCATACTGTTCCAAGTATTTGGTTCGACACACACCGGTTGATTTTCCGAAAATCTGTAAATTGCTGAAGCAGATTACGCACTTCAACACAACTTTATTTCGAAGACAGTTGAAAATCTTTCCGGTTGACTAACTTCTGTCTAACTCAATTATTTACCCATAAATAGTGCCACTCGTAAATCTAACGCCCGTAATGACCTGTAGTTTTCACGTGGCCCGCACCTAGGTTCCTTTTCCTGACTCTCTAAATCTGGAGCTCATATGATCACCTAAACTGGATATTTTCTATCTTTAAGATGTTACAGATAACAGCGTTGTCCAACTTTGAATATTCGTGACATAATGATATTCATTCACCTGAACACATCACTGGTGTCTATCTACACGGTGTTCTAGATCCTTGCTCATCCTTTCCGCTTGAATTATACACTAGACGGACGCTGTGGATACAGTGCAGCCGGACAAGTTATTCAGCATCATATGGTGAAAATATCATATATTGATCGGCTATGAGACAGAGATCGTTCTGTAGTACGGGGACAGTAATTAACCGAAATCTAAAGAGACCAGTTATAACCTGCAGGGATACCAGGTTAACGATATAGCAGGTCGATAATATAGTAATTGTCAAGAGTTCACCGAGACTGATTACCAAGATAGATGAAAATGATACAAAAAGGTTTTGTCAAATGACCTCAGTATTCGTGCTGTGATTTCCGATGTTTTTTATGTATGGTAAAATGACCCGCTTGTTGGTGTCTGCACTTAGCTTCGCCTCCGTTGACGATTTCAGTTGATGTTTTTCGGTGTAGTTTCATGGATAACCGTTCGTTTGAAAGATAGTCATCAGATATTTTCGTCTTTTGTCGCTCATGTGCGCTTCAGTGTGTCTTCGCTCTCTTGAACAACGTTTGTACGCAGTTGATTTTGTGAGTTCTTGGGTTATTGTTATTGTATTTGAGAACTAGGTCTGTGGGTTGGCTGTCGAAATATTTCAGTCTTTAGATTTCTTGTTTCTGTTCTGGCGATTAGTACATCCAGGAATAGTCGTTCTTTGTTTGATCACTTTTGCATTGTGAATTTTGTGTCATCAAAGAAGTTGTTGATCCGATGTAGATGTTTTCCAGCTTATTTCTTTTATTACTGTCGAGAGTATCGTTTTTATATTGAATCCACATTTTAGCTTCATCACTAGTAAAATAGATGCTTCTTGTCTCTGTTTCACATCTTCCGCGATTAGTTCCGTTATGATTGGTCCCATTGGTGTTCCTTTTGTTTGTTTGTAGATTCGGCTGTTTAATGGGAAATAGGTAGTTAAGCATAGATCGATGAGGTCTAGGAGACTTTGCTTACACGATAAATTAGGACGATAGATGTATAAGCAGTTGTACAAGCTCATTTTGTATATAATTCTCGTTTCTACTGATGTATGTTAAGTGCTTCTTACATACTTAAACCTATGACCAACAATGTAGCTTATGCCTCTGACATGAATAATACAGCCTACTCAGTACAGGGCTACTCTGTCCAGTTCCGTCAAATTATCCTTCATAATTCCCAAGCCTTTGTTTATTTTTCCTGGGCTACCATACAGATAACAACTATTCCAGACAAGTGGCTTATCCCTCATGATTTTATCGGTTCCACAATTTAGTCATGGGGGAAAAAGATAGACACTTACGCGTGGATGGAATGTATCAATCGAAATATAGGGCATCATAAGGAGGATTTTACCACTCTATTACGTTTAAGGAGTAGGGCTAACATTTCCAGGATACCTTTGCTAGATCTTCTCCATCAGCTTCTCGGCTGCTTTCGAAAGATTTTGTGTGGTACATCCTTCTGGCAAATCATTTATGGGCAGATAGAATGATATGTTTGCATGATATCTTTGTCTTAAGGGATTCAGGATAGATAAAACAGTCGCTTCAAGTGCGTGGTTATTCAAAATTCAACCTGGCATAGAAGACTGACATCTTGGATCCTAACAAGCATACTGAACTATAATTTTTGAAAGCCAAGTTCTATGGTTAGATATAATTATTACATGCTTCACTCAATGTTACGTATTTGACACATTATGAAATCCCCATATCAAACAATTTCAACAACTCTCTTTAGAAACATAATAAGCGAAAATAAATAGCTTTTTGTATATAATCAATATTGATTGTGTGTAAATGAATTTCTACAGTGGCCGTTCCAATGGGTTCCATTAGGGGCACTCCTGTACGATTCTCCCAGTCCCGGGTCCCAACCAAATCAAAAAAGGACATAAATTCTAGGAGAAAGCGTCTTATTTAAATAAAACATGGAAATACAAAGCATTACCTGGAAACAGTGCCTCTTCCAGGGTACAATTACTCCGAAGAGTATCAGAAACAGTGTTAGATAAGTGACGCTAAGTCCAGCGGCCACTGCATCAATCCAAATATGGCTGCAGCCATATTAAAGATCAAATTTAAACAACATATATACAGATCAGAAGCAAACACAAAAACTTCAATATAAGTACAAATATATAGAAAGAATAACAATATACAATGATAAAATCTCAAATTGGAATCAAATAAAATACCAAAAATGTCAACAGAAAAAGTCCGTCATGTCATAACAAAAATATGTAAACATG
Source organism: Schistosoma turkestanicum (assembly GCA_944470395.2). Lineage (NCBI taxonomy): Eukaryota > Metazoa > Platyhelminthes > Trematoda > Strigeidida > Schistosomatidae > Schistosoma > Schistosoma turkestanicum. Next base: position 20,693,807 of record OX103973.1, read on the forward strand.
GAGGGATTTTCCAAAAAACAAAACATTCAAAAAGGATTCTACACCGGCCCGCAAAATCCCTCCATGCAAAAAGAGCAAGCGTTAATGACACTTTATTTAGGGTTCCCAGTTATCCCCTAATCCACACCGGAATAACGTGTAGGACTTACAGCAGTACGCCTACCCGCCCTCCAACATGGATATGACCTATCGTGCTAACTAGGTACCTATACTTTCCCATCAGGCCCTTGATTCCCCTATCTATCGTGGCATGACCTAACGGTAGTATAAACCTTACCCAATTAACCCACACGAACATGTACAACACGTCGTAAAACTGGTCATATCCTATCCGGGAACTACATTCCCTATCATGGGGACGAGTCGCCAATCCACCAAGGGACAACTGCTTGAGGCCTGTCACGCACGGCCTTTTTTATCAAACGTTTTTTTAATATTAGCTCCACTCCTAAAATCCCCTTATTGGGCAGCCCTTATCCAAGGAGACGGAAATCCGTGAGGTAGGGTGAGATGTGACATTTTAAGGGTAGACCTTTTCTAAGCTTTCCTTCCTTGTGAGAAGGCAGCATCATTGCAGATGCTGGTTGTCCGTGGGAAACACCTTACTGCTGTCACACCTCTCTGCAATCAGCAGTACGACTTCGCCCTCAGACCTTGGGTAGCTGCTTTTAGTCTCATCGTTCTCCAGTCGACCTTCCTGGCATGGTAGAACCTTCAAGAACATATGTTCCAGCCAGTTTAGCTCGGTTTGGTCATCACGATAGGCAAGCTCGACCATCACGTCAATGTAGCAGCTACTGTCGGGCACTGGTAGTATAAACTCGGCCTTAGTCACAGTTTATAATACAGTGTGGATAAAAGGGTATCCAATAATTCCTTTTTATCAGTTTATTTGTGTTAAATTTGGATACTTAGATTTTTTTGCATCGATAATATTGTTTCGTGACTAGTGATGAGATTTTGTCATATCTTTTCGGAATCAGTTATTTCTATGTATCTTAGCATCCTCATATTGTCTAGTGTTGGGATGAGATCGTTCATATATTAAGTCTGCATTCTCATTTCGTTTAATCGTGTATTACAGTCACCAGTTTTTCAACAATTAGTTAATAAGTTTATGTGGTTTTTTAAATATTTAATATTTTCTATACATGTATTGTGTTTTGTCACAGCATTGTTTATTCATACTAGTTCGGAATTAATTATATACAACTAGGCACTACTTTTTTTCGTAAACATTTACTCTTCCACAGTGTAACCCTGGCTGATATTTTTAATGATGGGATGACTGGGAACCAGAAGAAATACGTGTATCTCCCAAATGGGTATTCGAAACATCGTTTATCAATATGTGTACAAGAATTAGGCAGATTCTGTTTAACGATTCCAGTTGCACTTGTTTTATTTATTATAAGCTGGTCATACTATGTAGTCGTATTTGTTGCAATCCGAGGTAACGTTTAAATTCAATTGTTTGTTTTATAGACCCAAAATATTTTGTAGATTTAATCACTAGTACATGTTTGTTGTGTAAGTTGCCTATTGAATAATTCGTTATATACAGTATTTTTCTTCTCTCTGTATCATGTTTTGGTCATTTTATTTCTTTGGTCATTTTGGAAATCAACATATACGCAGATAAGTACAATACCAAAAAATGTATGTTTACTCCAAACTTTGTATTCGTACTCCTCTTAGTTCTATCTTACTGCTGATGAGACGAAATATTTTATAGAATTGGAAAATGATCACGATCGGTCAGCATTTCTGAATAATTTATCTGTTACAAAACAATTACCTGTACTTACTGTTGGGAAAAGATTCAATGCACAATTCTGTGATATATGTTTTCTTTTAAAGCCAGATCGTACACATCATTGTTCAAGTTGTATGAGGTATGTTTACATTTTAATCGTTTACTTGTTGTTATTTTAAGGCTTCACAGTGTTTACAAACCAGTTGGATTATGTATTTTATACACACGTAGTGATATATCTTCGTAATTGTGGTATTCAGTCCCCAACTATTGGATCATCTATTCAAGTCTACTATTTTTACGTCTACTTTAGGAAATAAAGTGACTTCGTTAGTCGATCTTTAATTACACTGTTCAGTGAACTCTATAGAAGTAGTTACTTCCTAAAACATACGGCTTTCAGTCGTTCAGTTTTAGTAGCAAGCTTTATAATCTCGACCTCTCCAGTTTGAAAATATTACTGACCCTCAGACACTGTGACTACAATGGTATAAATGAATCTGGCACTAACCTTTTTAATTTCATTAACATAAAATTTTATCCTACTTATATTTAACAAATCCTGCTTGTTTGACTTTGAGAAAACTTTATTTCATGGGTTTAAACACTATGCCATTCACATATCCTAACTAAGATCTAAAAACTGTTGATTTTTACTGAGTATGTTTTATTGTTTAAACAATGAATGTGTACCCTATTCTCAAATCTTTTCATTACTGGAAAAATAAGGTCGATGTCGCCCTTCTCGTGGATAAAGTGTTAGCGAAGTGACAATAAGTACAACTTTTGTCATAAACATTAACTATTACTAGAACTTACTGTTTTAATATATGCCTATATATATATATATATATATATATATATCATTCTTTCATTCCTTATTTGTCGTTTTTTCATAGATGTGTTCCTAAAATGGATCATCATTGTCCTTGGATAAATAACTGTATTGGTTACCATAATTATAAATACTTCATTTTACTTATCTTCTACGGTTTTCTGTATTGCATACTGTGTTTTCTATTTGCTTTATCCTACTTACTGAAATACATAAAGGTAAATTCCGTGTGAATTTGTATTATTTATTGTCATAATAATTCTATTTAGATTCGGCCGACTAATGATGCTAATAATCGATCGTGGGGTTTGTTTTGTACATTTACTGTTTCACTTCTGTCGGCTGTGTTTTCATTGGCATTGTTAATTCTGCTTCTGTTTCATACGTACTTAATATTTAAAAATAAGTCTACTCTGGAATACTTTCGGCCACCGAATTTTCGTAATGACGCTCATCATATATATGGTTTTAATCTTGGATGGAAGAAAAATTTTCTTCAAATATTCGGTGATAACATCAGACATTGGCTGCTACCAGTATACTCTAGGTAGGATTACATAAATATTTAATCTATTTTTTGTTTTAATGTTTCTCATTTATAAGTATTGTGGACCGCGATGTGGTTGCTCGAAATACTACCGATTGACCAGCTTCAGATATTCCAGTAAAACCGAAAATCTGTTACCCAAATCTCCAATATATCAGAACACAAAACCGTTAGATGGAAAGTGTTTATGGGGTCATAATAATTTACAGACAATGTATTGACGATTACTTCTTTGTGCTGATGTGGTATGGCAACATGAACTGATGTACTTATGTACAAAGTTCTACGTTGCATCTGACTGACCGACTGATACAGTTAGGACGACCGATAAGAAACGGCATGTGAAATGTGTCAAAAGTCTGAAACCATGTGAAAACATATCATTTCACGTTCAAAGATAGAATTAGACTTAAAAGAATAATTTTTAGGATATTTTTATGAATATCCTAACACCTCCCTTTGGAAAAAGTTAATAGCGACGCAACCGAGGGTTTACCTGAAATTTCTTCGTTTGTCTTCGTTTGCAATCTGACCGCCTTCTAGGTAACAAACAAACCAGAATCAGCTTAATCAGATGACTCAGTTGTCTCTGTTATAGGTATTGGCGGAAGTTGAAAAGTATCCAACAGCAAGTCGAGTGGGATGCGTCTCGTAATTTCACCTCTTTCCTTAGCTTCCCTTGGCCTTAGTTGATTATGTTGCTTGGTCCAGATATCTTGGCTCACCCTGACACCAAACATGACGTTCTCATGTTTCTTTGTGATTTCACCCTCTATCCGTCTATCACATCCGTGTTTGTAGTCCCGAGCATACACTTTCGCACCAATTTCGTAAGGAACTCAAGTATTCTTCATCTGAGGGCTTTGCTGGGCCAATCGCTTAGGTGTCATCGCACTATGAACTGTTCTTAGCTTTCGTCCCATAAGCATCTCAGCAAGGGATTTGAAGTTTGGTAATAAGTCATGCGGTACACAAATAGAAATCGTTCTACGATATCGTATGTGGTCTCTTCTCATTTGTTTTAAAGTGTTTTCGATACGATATCCAAAGAATAGGCTTAGCAGTCAGGCATTAATTGGTTGAAAAATGAATAAACAAGCTAATTTCCTCCAATCACCGATGACATTTTACCATGGTTTTTTGTGTCCAAGTTTTGTGTTTATGCATACTACTTTATTGTATGAAAATCAATAAATATGGCCAGCAGTCATGCTTTTAACTCCTAATCACTTATACAGTCTTGCGAGTATCCATAACTCAGCCACACTGTTTTCAGTAAGGGGTTGTAAAGATTGTTAAATTTCATGTAAATCATGAACCAATTTAAGTTAAAGCAACACTGAAAGCGCGGAAGCACTTGGCAGTCATTTCGTCTTACTGTAGGACTCCTGATTAGCGCTGTAATGGAAGTCGTAGCCGTCGGCATAGTGCATGGACACTGAACGTCTGGATTGTCTTTCATTACCTCTGGTGGGTAAATACCCCCACACCCGACAGAATTTCACCCCATTGGTTATGGTCTATTACTAGAACTCCGAAAATCTTGTTTCGTGGATTGATTGAAGTTAGATATTAACACCATCGATGGCCTAGAGGTTCAGTGTTCATGCTCGATTCTGAAGGCACTAGGTTCCATAATAGCGTACGGAGTCGTAGATGAACCCCAATGAGGAGTCGTGCAGTGAGATATGTGGCTGAGTAATGGTCACTCACGAATTTCCCTATAGATGCAAATACGAAAGTTTATGTTTACTTATTTACGGTAAAGTGAATATATTGAACTAAAATGGTGAATTTGTATTTTTTTCTATCAGGTCTTATTTTGTTTTCGCCTTATAATCTATCATTTGTTTGCGGCACATTTTTCATACTGTTTGTTGGTAAACTCAGTCTACAACTGAACTGAGTTACTTTTAGTAGTTTATGGGGAAACAAGTAATATTTGAACAAATAATTGTTTTCAATCGCTTCATAATCAGCTTTTGCAATCATAAATCTATAAACACTATATTACAATCTCCAAAATAAGGCATATATAAAAGAATGAATTAGTCAGTACTTTACGTCAAAATGGTGAGCTTTGACATCGGTTGACGTCTAAGTGCTTCCAAAACGTGTCGGTTGTCAACATAAAGATAATTTAAGAAGGGGCTTGAAAAATACGTTTTGAGGTGTTATAGTATTTCAACTCGTTTTTTAAACTTTTAACAGGGTTTTTTAAAATAACCAAAAAAATTTTTAAAATTTTCACAGCGTTTTTTAAAATTTTTTGTAATCCTTACAATGTCAGAAATAAATAGAAAAAACAACTTGATTTCGAATGAAAAAAGAAAAAGCCTTATAAAAAAAGTTATTGAAGATGGATACAACGTCAAGGATGCGGCATTTCTTACAGATGTAAACTATCAGGCCGCTACAAATATTATAAGGTTGTACAAATTAAAAGAAGATTCATCTATAAAAACTTTTATAAATGTGTCTTCAATGTTCATAAAATTTTGAGCATAAATTTGGCGTTTGTTTTTACTGGATTCCGAATTTATATTGACCGATGTATAAGAAATCTTTTTCAAAGTAATCTGAAGTGTATAAATTATCCTTCTTATATAGATTCAAGAGGAAGGCCTATAGAAAATATGTTTTCTATTTTTTCTCGAATTTCTACCATCGTTATTAACGGGTTTAATTCTATCAATTCTTCAACAAAATTGATAATATCACCGCATATCTTCTTATTTGATGGTTTTCCCGTTTTTTTCTTCTCAACTCGCGATTCCTTTTTATACAACCTTATAATATTTGTAGCGGCCTGATAGTTTACATCTGTAAGAAATGCCGCATCCTTGACGTTGTATCCATCTTCAATAACTTTTTTTATAAGGCTTTTTCTTTTTTCATTCGAAATCAAGTTGTTTTTTCTATTTATTTCTGACATTGTAAGGATTACAAAAAATTTTAAAAAACGCTGTGAAAATTTTAAAAATTTTTTTGGTTATTTTAAAAAACCCTGTTAAAAGTTTAAAAAACGAGTTGAAATACTATATATTGAGATCAATACAATAGAATAAATCATGTGGATATGATGCATAATAGGATAATTCTATTATCGGGTTTATCGAGATTAAAAAAAAAATAATGATCATAATAAAGACATGTGAATATAGTATACAGTGAGCGTAATTGTAATTATAATAATGCTGATAAGATATCCATATAATTTGAAAAAGATAAGTGTCTTAATTAAGGATGGGGTAGAGAAAAGGTAAGCATGAAAGTTTATAATAACTCATAATACATGTCTTTTGTATAAGGTGATGCAATAATGGGTCTTAGCGAATAGAGAGTGAATACACCTTTTAGGGATGTTAATGGTTAAAAGTAGCTCGTTATTTAATAAACCTGTCAATGGACATAACGTTGTTGAAAATGAAAATTGTAGTCTTTTAGAATGACGGATTGTGTTTTTAAAAGCTTTATCGTATGTGAAAAACTTATGATCATAAACAACTTCATTTCTAATGTTTCGTTGCCCAAAATTACTCTAAAAATAATCTCAGTTGACGAATACATGGAATTATTATAATTATTAAAGTCTACAGTTTTCGAAGCACTAGAACAGTCGTGGGTAACAGCTATTGACATAATTTTGTCGGTGCTTATTATGGTCACAAAATATTTTATTCAGTTTTCATACTTCACCGAATCAATCAACATGAAAATTGTTTCGTTATCACTTTACTGCCATTCATAATTGATCGTTCATCAAAATGACAAAAACTCCAGTTGACTTGCACGATGTCTACTACTTGAAGATATGAAATGATTAATGAAGTACACCGTTCCCTCTAGATTGTGAATCTTATCTGATTACGGTAAAATGGAAGAAAGAATGATCATTTGATAGGGTGACACTCGCTTTTTGTTTTGGATTTACGCTAGACATCTGACAATTTCTTATAAATCAGCTTCAAATAAGTGTTTGTTGGTTTAGGATTATCTATACCAAAGAATGATTAGATTATTTTCGGAATCTGCAACTCGTAATGAAGTGCCCATGTAAAATCATCTAATTCATCTAATATTTTAAGATAATTGTTTGTAAGTCTAATCCTATCGGTCAAACCCCTTTGGTCGTCACATGCTTCAAATGTTGTTTTCTTATTGGTCGTCCTGGCTATCAATGTCACAGACTTCAATGTTGTTTCCTTTTCGACCTAACTATATAAATACGCATTATCTGTAACGTTCTATGACCCGGACCCGGATCCCTTGTCCGGGACACTCATCCTCTTCTGGACTCGGACCTCGTACTTTCTGGATGCGTGTAGTGTACACGTTCTATTTCATATCAAGTCTTCTTCTTTTACTCAGTGGGGGTTCGGACACTCGAATTAGAGTAGCATGTGTCGCCGGATCCTCAATCCTCGCTCTCGTCTTGCGACTAAGGTAAACTCGTCATAGTTCAAGCCTATCAAATGACGTGTTAACGTGCATGCGTAACAGACCTTTAGATGTTAACTTAGTCACGATATCGTACAAAAGTTCATTTTGACTACCCAGCGATCTATGTTTTCTAACGCATCAGTTTGCAATATGGTAGGGCTATCGTCTAACGTTATTAGTGTCCATCTGTTTATTAGTCATCACCAATCAATCGATTCAACTCATTAGAACTCAAGTAGTTAGTCATAACCATTGGAGTTAACTAAGTTATAAGCATCAAGATTAAATAACTGTCAAACACTAATTTTCAATAGTTAATAAAATTTAGACATTACTGAGTAAGAAAGTACATATTCATATGTAAAATTTTCTTAAAATGTTTGGTCACCAGTGATACTACTGGAAGTGAAGTATTTGTGGGTAAAGTTTGAAGCTACAACCAATTAGTTGATAGTTGAGTGTCTGGACTGTGGATGTAACTTAATGATAATAATTATTGTCTAATCAGTTGAATCTTCACTAATTACTTTAATCATCGTATTTTTGTGTGGTTTCAGTCAAGGAGATGGAGTCTCTTACGGGATCCGGGAAATTCCTGACCATGAAGACTACGCCCAGTTGCTGTCAACTATTTAGTTTTGACGAATGAGATCTATGTTTGTCGTATTCATGCGTTCATATTATTTCGGTTGAATTTGTGATAATTTTTAAAATAAACTCTTATTCAGCTGTACCGTTAATTAGTTTTTCAAATAAATTGAATATTTCATCTTTACTCTCCATGTGTAAATGTATTTCTCGAAACTTGGTAGTTATAGGTTATGTGAATCATTTTCCATTTTGTTCTCCAAGTTTTTGTTTCGGAAGAATATATTTAGGATTTTTTCTTTGCATCTCGTCATTATGTTTTCATAAGTATATGCGGTTCATCATTCACTTACGTATTACAAAATGCCACACCTACTGTTTCTATCAGTGTAGACACCATGTAAACGGTGTCGCACAGAATTTATTAATATTAAAGTTCATTCCAAAACTAGTCAAAGCTAACCAATGATCACAAACATAAAATCGTAATTCTAGGATCTAAAGACGTAGATGATGAATATATATGATTTTCATCGGAACTGTTGAAACGTGCTAACCTAACCTCCTTTCCACTTAGCCAATCATTGCTTCTTTATGTTAAGCGCTTTAGTTGGTTTTTGATATACGAAGGCAGTTACGATTAAGTAATAATGATATTCGAATAGATATTTATCTAATACTACGGTTAATATCTAGTAATTGACATTAATATTCACTTTTGAATTTCATGGACTATCAGTAGATACATTTCTACATCGAGTTCAGTCATGGTCTTCCTAATTTTCAACGTTGAAATAGTCTCTATTTATTTTCCATGGTAACCTAAACTACTAAAACTTTAGCCACTTTAGAACTCCGCCTGAAGCACAAATGTATACTATCCTAAAAAATGTATCTGTTATTATGGACTGTTATTTTTGACTGTTATACAACACGGATTTTCTTGACAGCTTACACAGGTCGTGTAATGCTTTCTGGTTAGAGAAGTATGTACATATTTTTATATGAAGTTGTGTTATTCATATCATGCTCACTTAACATTATTAAAAAACTATTTTTCATCAAAATATTCTTTAACTGCAAATAAGAGTTTTTTCGTGGATTTACTGTTTTGATTAAAAAATTTGGAATTCTCAAATCAAAATAGATTGTCTACTCGATCCTGGAGCAATTAACATAGTTAGTCAGTAGTAAGAGATTAGTGGGGACTATTTTTTTACGTGTAAAGGAAACATTAACCTTGTAAAAAAATTATTTCAAAGGACTGTTTATCATGATGTAATGAACGAGGACTTGATTGACAGGAGTGCGAGTAAAAACCGAAATTTATTTTCGTCCAATCGTTGATGAGATGTAATCATATGTTACGTAGTAGTCACATTAGTATTTTTATTCTTTATAGACAATTAACGATTATCCAGTAAAGTACTGATTAGTTAACGATAAATACTACTCAGTTCAATTTAGACAAATCTGACTTCAAATAAACCATATAAAATATTTTCATACATCGGTTTGATTTATTCCCCGCCCACTGTCCTCGTGTTCTTGTTTGAAGTGTCCAAGTACAAAATTGATTAAATACACGGGAGACATACTTTTTCATTAAACTTCATATTGGATTAGTGTATATATCAGTATGTTAGTTATAACATCTAATCAATGTATTTTGACAATGGTTATTCGAATTGTTTTGGAATCTTTCTAATGCAGTTGAATGTTAGAGAAGGTACTTTTTCATTTTTATTAAACGTCAACTCGGCACGGCCGAATGCGACCTGACGATAGGTTGAAACAAAATATTTCGGATAGTAGATGTGATTCAGATATCAGTGTTTAAGCATTTGTGTGTGTGTGAGTAACAATTCGGACAAACAAAATCATTACAATTTAGAACCATTGTGCGGTAGATCTAGTCATTTCGATCAGCTGCTATCTTCCAATTTGCATCAGCAATATGCATACATTCGTTCACTTGCAAATAAATGACTTGTGGAAGAGCTGCTAGATCCACGCAAAGTTGCTTACTAGGACGGTCAAAGGTAATGTTGCGATTTTCGGTAGGTTTCAGGTTCTATTCTTGCATACTTTATATCCGCTCAGTTTTACTATTGTCATTTCCCTCCTTTCAAAACTCCTATCTCACGTATTTTTCCCCTTCAAATGATCTCATTTTCCGTCCTTAAATCTATTCAGTAACATGCTTCCCAATAGCTTTGCTACCGTCTCTTAAACTATGAAAACTAAGATAACTAGTATAGATATGAATTCCAAGGTTAATCAGTCCGTCAGGTAAAGTAAACAGTTCTGTGTTAAGTCAAGATAAACTTTATACTGATCATTAAAACAAGTGATTTGTAGTAATACTGCCCACAAATCTCCACTTGGTCTGAATATCTACTGTGAAACAAATTTTAATCCAAATCAAGAGTCTTTGCCATCTATCGGATCATATTTTCTGTAGATGATCGGTGATCATTTCATCGGTACAATCGCACTTGCAATGATGTTTTATAAGTTGGAAGTATGAGGAATTTGAAGAGTTTTGCTGGATTCACATGAGTTCATAGATATTTAAATCGTGGGGCCATATACGAATTGAATGAGATATCATACGCTGTCCCAGATCATTTAAAGAAATAAAGAAGAAGGGACAGGCCAGGTGAAATTGGTGTATTTGCAAGCAATTTTGTTGCATCAAAAAAGTACCAAAACGTGCTGGAGAATGAACGACAGTACACAATATGAATACTTTTGTTCTCCTTATATATATAATGACATCCCACTACGGTCACATCGCTACACTTCTACCCGGACACCATCTTGTTCTGGTTAAAGAAATTGTAGAATCTAACCATTCATTCATTGTAGTTTAACAATTAGTCGTTTGAATTATTCGATGAACTGAATCGACTATAATGTTTAGTTCGTAGTAATTCGATTATAGTATATTTAATTGTGTGTCGATGCTTTATCGCATATTATTATTATTATTACTACAATCTCGGAACAAATGCTCATTCTATCTCGCTTATCATCTCTACTTCCTCTCCCTCACTTATACTTTGGTCCTATCACACAATCATTAAGGTGCGCGCTACTTATAAGTAGTATATGACGCAAGTAAAAACGTAATGTCTGGCAGCAGAAGATGGGGGAAGATCAAGAAAGGAAGAGCGGGAACACAATAGGATTTGTATGAAACGCATGAACAGTGAAATGTCAGACAATGGATTGATGTTTGCAACAGGAATAGTCCAGTTCGATATGATGGATTGATATTTTGCAAATTAACGATTTACGATATGGTTTTACTATTTTACCAATTAACACTGTAATTTGAGATAAATACAATTCGGTTGCCCTCACATGCGTTCTCCTTCACTACATTTGGTGTCGCTGCCTACAAAAGTGATGAAGTTTCCATGGCAGAAGGAATTTGAGGACGGAGATGTGCTGAGCTTCCTAAAGGAGTTTGAGGCCGTGGCGGAGCTAGTGGGTGTGAAGGAGCCGAAGGCGAAGTTGGTAGTGCTGGGGACGCCGCTGAGAGTTAGGGCAAAGGCCGTATATGACAGCTTGGAGGGCGATTGTGGGAAGACGACATGGGAGACGGTCATGGAGCGGTTGATGACGGAGCTCGACAGCCCAGTGAACAGGGATGAATCGCTGCAGGAGTTCCGGTTGGCGAGGTTGTCGGTCGATGGTGACCCACTGGTGCTGTCTGTGGAACTTACCAGATTGTTGCGCCGTGCGATGCCGAATATTGGAGGCATAGTTGTTAGCGTCACAGTTTATCGAGAGTGTGCGTGCCGCCGTGTCCCAGCAGCTGAGACTAGTAAACTCAGCACAACCTATGGATATCAGTGAACTGGCGAAGGTGACTCGTCAGCTGATGACACGAACAGTAGCTCCGGTCGGGTGAGGAAAGCAGGAGATAAATACTGTGGAGAAGAAGATTGAGGAGTTGGAGCGTGAGACGAGTAAATCATAAAAGGAACGATAAGTGTTACGCTTGTGGATCGGCAGGACATTGGATGATAAACTGTCCAAGAAGACGACGAGGAAGGTATTTTAGCCATTATAACATTTGTTCTTTCCACCCTATGAATCTGGAGGTTCTTGCACTAGTAGATAGAGGGGCAAATTACACCAGAGTGTACATAAATGAACAAGAGTTAGTGTGTTTGATCGATACAGGGGCAGCAATATCGTTAATAGGCAAAGAACAATGTAAGACAATCAAATCATGTGCATTAGCTGTCCACACCATAGGAGGGCATATGCTAGAGTTGTTGGGTGTATCCAGCAGTATTGTAAAAATGAGTGGAGCTGTGATAAATTTTCCGTTCGTGGTAACCACAAGCTTATCGAGACCGATATTAGGAGCAGATTTCCTAAGAGAGGTAAAAGCGATAATCGACTTAAGAAGCGGTAAAATGGTCACAAAGTATGGTTCATTGCCAATACACGAAAGGAGCGAAGTGGCTGAAATAAGAGTGGCAACGGACGTCTCGACCAAGAAACCAAACATTATCGAGTTATGCACAAAGTATGCGAAACTGTTCACTGGAGATGGGGAGCCGTATGGATTTTGTGACTACCTATAAAAGATAGCAATCGCAACAAGGCAGCATTTACTATGCAGGATAAACAGTATCAATTTAAACGAATGCCGTTCGGGATGGCAGGTGCACCGTTTACATTCAGAAGATTAATGACGCTACTGCTCAAGAATCTAGATAATGTTGAGGTATATGGCGACGATGTAGTTGTGTACAGCCTGACGGAAACAGATCAAGCATGTGGAAGCGGTCTTAAAGTGAATTGACTAATTTATGCTTCGAAATAATAAGGAAAAGTCGCAGATAGCGAAAACAGCGCCACATTTTTGGGACATAAAGTGGGAAATGGAGAAACAAAGCCATTACCGGAAATTATTCTTACCATAAAAATATTGCAGTACCTAATTCGAAAAAGAAGTTGTGACAGTTCCTGGGAAGGGCGGCGTTTTATAGTCGATTCGTCAAGAATTTCAACAAAATAGCAACGATCTTATATGAATTGCTGAGTAACACGAAGTTTACATGGACTGAGGCTGCCGAACAAACGTTCGACCGAAACAAAAACATGGTAGACAATCGTCAGATGACGCTGCGACTGCCTGAACCCGGGAAACTGTTTACAATGGCCACTGATGCAAGTGATCATGGTATAGGTGCGGTATTGAGTCAGGCTGATAGAGTGGTGGAATACGCAAGTCGCGTTCTCACACCCACTGAGCAGAAGTATTCAATGATCGAAAAGGAGTGCCTAGCAATCGTGTGGACAGTAGAAAAATGGAGACCGTACCTTTCAGTTAGACAATTTCACATTGAGACTGACCATAAACTCCTGCAGTGGTTGAGAACAGCAAGAGACCCCTGAGGGAAGTTGGCGCGGTGGATGATACGTCTGCAAGAATACGACTTCAGTATCGGCCATGTTCCAGGAAAGGAAAACGTAATGGCGGATTACTTGTCAAGTTCAGACATGGAAGCTGACCTTCCATTGACAGCATACACGGTGAGCAGTTTAGAGGGAGACCCATTAGAACTCATCCGGCAACAGAATGCTGACCCGAACCTTCAAGAGGTAATCAGAGAGATAAAGGAAGGAGCAGACGTAGACAAAAGAACGACGGACAAGGAGGTAATAATGTTACTTCGGCAAAAGGAACGACTGAAAATGACCGCATATGGAGTCCTGACCTGGCAGGACGATGACAAGAATTGGGTGGCTGTAATCCCTAAAGACTGGCAGCGTAAGATGAGACACGAGTGTCACCAGGTAGCACATACAGGCATCGTAAGAACGACGGATTTATTACGACAAAGTGCATACTGGCCGGGCATGAGACACGATGTGGCTCAATACGTGTTAACTTGCCAGCAGTGTCAACTAATGAAAAGCGATAGATACACACAACCGCCGTTACAGTCGATCCCAGTAACCGCAGTCGGTGATCAATGGTCGGGGTGGGGAAAGCTGATCCCGAAGTGGGAAGGACCGTGCGTTATCACGGAGAGAGGCGGCCCGGTGTACAAGATCCGGAGAGAAGACAAGCAGAAGCGTTTAAATGCCAGTCAACAGCAAAGGTGGTTTCAAGTTTACCAAGTGTGTGAGTCACGGAAATTATCAAAGAAGACAGCAGTACAGCGATCGGAAAGACTACGATGACAGCTTATTAAAAAGAGGACGAATGTGGTGCGCGCTACTTATAAGTAGTATATGACGCAAGTAAAAACGTAATGTCTGGCAGCAGAAGATGGGGGAAGATCAAGAAAGGAAGAGCGGGAACACAATAGGATTTGTATGAAACGCATGAACAGTGAAATGTCAGACAATGGATTGATGTTTGCAACAGGAATAGTCCAGTTCGATATGATGGATTGATATTTTGCAAATTAACGATTTACGATATGGTTTTCCTATTTTACCAATTAACACTGTAATTTGAGATAAATACAATTCGGTTGCCCTCACCTGTGTTCTGCTTCATTACATCATCACTACCATTTATTAAACCTACACATTTACTTACTTAGTTCTGAAATCTTATTAGGATTAGACTTTTCCTCGCATTGTTTACCGAAATGCGACTAACACATCTCCGGTCTGGTAATGTGATAGCTGCTGGTATCTAGAAACCCTACTGCCCTGAAACAAACACACCTATTCAAATTACGGGACATACAAACTCTCAATCACCTGCCGTCTGACTAGAATTAGATAGTCGAATGGCTAGACCTCCATTCATTGGATACTACCAAATACCAGGAACCGTACCGAAAGAACAGAAATAGAGTGCAAGGAAATCCATTAGTTCATACTAACTATTGAGGAAGATATTAGATATTGAATTGAAGAGGCGCAGACTTTGAGATCGAGCTTTACTGGTTAGTTTTCCTAGTATAACGCTCAAGAAACCTTACTATCAACTCCTAGTTTTGTTTATCGATTTGTCTCCATCTTACGCTGGCTTTATTTCTGATTGCATTTTGTTTATTCTTAGATTGCATGTAAGTGAATTCTTTGTGCTTGCTGAGTCGTCGGCTCATCTTCTTCTCTTGTTCTTTGTTATTCCAAATAACCTCACGTCGCTCTTCACACCTTTCAGTACACAAGGTACCTCCGGCCTGAACGCAAACCACCCAAAGGCTGAAGCTACTCGGGCACATGTTTGGTGTTTCTTGGCCCCGTTACCGTTGTGTACTATGATTTCTCATGGAATAAGGGAAATGGAGTTGTCTTCCGATATTGATTATCTTTTTCATAAATTAGTTTGACGGGATTGAATCCTCCAAACTCGTTTCTTGTTATTATTACAGTTCCTCCTAATAAAGTATCAATACACTACACAGTTCGTCTCTTTTTAAGTACTTTAATTTTTCAAGGCTCCTAAGTGCTGAATAAATTTTTAATGCAATAATTTACACAGGCAGTAAATTTATAAAGTCTTCCTCGGTCTGGTGTTGTTAACTGGTTCCTAAATCAGAAATACTTCGACATAAGCGTTAATATATTTCCAATCAAACTAGTTAAATTAACTTGGTATCGAAATTTCACTGCAAATATCTATTCACTGGATAATTCTGTCTTATCGGCATACCCATTAGCAGCCAGTAGTCGACAATGAATTTCTCACTGTGCTCCAATGTGTTCTTGTTTCTAAATAGGTTTTGATCAAGTCTTACTAATGAGTATGAGAAGTGATTTAAAATACATTTTGTATGTGAAGGCTTTTATCAGTCGAGTGTTTCCGGCAGTCTTATATTAATATGCACAAAAATTCGTTTCATTAGGAGTCAGTGATCTATGTCACTGTAATTGCATTTACATCAGTCATCTAACCTATTCATTTGTTGTGCGATAAATATCAATAAATTAACCATTTGTTTATTTCAGGCAGTTAGCACGAAATTCATGAGTGCTATAGACGAAGACTCAACAAGAGTTCAGTTACCAAAAATTGTTGAAGAGCTGGATTATCAGTACAAAACTGTAAACTGGCTTATTAAAACCAGAGAGCCATTTTGTCTTGGAGATGATGTAAGAGGACAACTTCTATCCATCTTACGCAAACAAAGTGAATTTTCACGGACGTTATATAAAGATAGAGGGGTCTTTAAAGTTCCGTTTGATGAATCCATTGTATTTGAAGATGACGGATATGGAGAATATGCTTTAGATTGGTTTCCTCCAAGTGATCAGTCAGTAATACCCACCAATATTGTTATCTATGTTCATGGAGGATATTGGCAGCTTATTGAGTGGAAGGAAAGTAGTAATTGGGCAGTTCCTGTTACAAAGGCTGACAGTATATTTGCCTCTTTGTCCTACAGATTAGCTCCAAAAGAAAAGCTAGATATGATGCCACAACGCCTATGTTTGGGAATGCAAAAAGTTATGACTCTTACCCATAAAATGTTCAAAAACTTAGATGATACGAAGCTCCGCATAACCCTATTTGGACATTCTGCTGGTGCACAGTTAGTCCTGGAAATGATATGTTGGGCTCACATGAAACTCGAATCAAATAAAGATTGGCTGCGCTGTGTGCAAAACCTTGTTTTAATGTCCGGAGTTTACGATCTTCGACCGTTGATTCACACTTACGCAAATAAAGCATTAAAGTTTAAAACAGATGAGGAGGCTTTATCTGTCAGTCCAATCCGACACTTCATGCAAGATAGTCCAAATCTATTGCTCAATAAATCAATGCATTGGATTGTTGCTTGGGCAGAATATGATTCCCCAGCTATGAAGGAACAATCAGAATTTCTAGTGGACTTGTTACGCAATGCATTACAAAAGAGTGAACAGAATCCACCTTTGCAATTTACTTATGAGACGTTTTGTATGTCCAATGAAGATCACTTTACATCACTTCTGGGTTTGCAAGATGGACCAGCTCACAGTGCAATCCTGAAAAGAATAATCGATCTCATTAACACCAAGACTGTTTAATTGAATATCATAGTGTGAAATCATAGGATGGTTTTGAAGCAAATACTTTCGATAGTATTTATATATCAGTACGACAGTTTTGATTTTCATCGTAAAATATTTGAAAGCAATACAATCATAACAGTAATGAAGGGATGGGACAACAGGGAACATTACTCAATGAGTGTTGCAATGGCACCTCGACCGTAGCTGCTACGTTGACGTGGTGGTCGAGCTTGCCTATCGTAATGATCCAACCAAGCTATATTGGTTGGAAGATATGTTCCTGAATGTTCTGCCATGCCAGGCAGGTCGATTGGAGAACGATGAGACTAAAAGCAGCTACCCAAGGTCTGAGGGCGAAGTCGTACTGCTGACTGCAGAGGGGTGTGACAGCAGTAAGGTGTTTCCCTCGGGCAACAAGCATATGCAGCGATGCTGCCTTCTCACAAGGAAGGAAGGGTTAGAAAAGTTTGACCCTAAAAATGTCACCCCCCCCTACCTCACAGATTTCCGTATCCGATGGTAAGGGCTGCCCAATAAGGGGATTTTAGGAGTGGAGCTAATATTAAAAAAACCTTAGATAAAAAGGCCGTGTGTTACAGACTTCAAGCAGTTGTCCCTTGGATTCTGCGGTCACGCACCCAGGTCTCTAAAACCAACACTATATACCTATATACCTTCCACGGTGTGGGCTGCCGGGAAGTCAGTCAGTCGGATGCAACGTAGAACTTTGTACATAAGTACATCAGTTCGTGTTGCCATACCACATCAGCACAGAGAAGTAATGGTCAATTCAAATCCAATAGTAGAATAGGTAGTAATCGGAGAGATTAGAATGAGAAGATATTATTCAAGAAGTATGATTAAATAAGAAAAGTTTGGAAAGTTAAAACTAGAGGTGTTGAAGAATCCAGAAGATTAGGATTTGAGAGAACACAAAGAGTAAATGCACCGGCGCCATTGAGAACGATTTTGAGCCATGTCATTCAAGGTCTCTAACCATCGATTATTATCATCTCGCGGACCCCAACCAGGTAGTCGACAATTACCGACATGGCTCAGTCCACTAGTCAATGACTTCATGGATTTCTGCCATGTTTTGGTTTGGCCGCAACTAACTTTCTTCCAACCTACCCCTACGCTACAAAACAAAGTTCGTCGAGGCAGTCGGTGGTTAGGCATACGCAACACGTATCCCAACCACCTCAACTGATGAAGTTTCACCACTTCATCGATTGATCTGCCATCCTTACCCAGTACTCGTTTCCTAACGACAGCATTGCTCACTCGGTTGTCCCACGGTATTCGAGCAATGCTTCGAAGACACCTATGATCGAAAATCAGTAACCTACGAATATCTTCTACTCTCACTGGCCACGTTTCACAGCCATATAGGAGAACGGAGCGAACTGCTGCACAGTACACTCGTCATTTAGTCAGCAAACGGATATCACGCCTACGTCATAAGTGACGCAGGTTGGCAAAAGCCAATCGAGCCTTCTGTATCCGAGCTGAGATTTCGTCAGTCACCAGGCCATCGGCACTGATGAGACTCCCCAGATACGTGAAGCGGTCTACACGTTCGACTACTTCACTCCCTATCACTAGTTCAGGTGCCGATGCAACCAAGTCTTGAAGCAACATTTTGTATTTCGAGGGTGAGAACCGCATCCCGAACATGCTTGCATTGTTGCTTAGGGTAGTCAGAAGACTCTGCATTTTGTCAGCATCTTCACCAAGTAGGACAATGTCATCGGCATATTCTAAGTCAATAAGCGAGCCACCTGGTAGAAGGTCTACTCCTGAAAATTCAGACGAGGACAATGTTATGTCTAGGAGCATGTCTATGATAAAATTGAACAAGAAAGGAGAAAGTGGACATCCGTGACGGACACCAATTGATGTAGAGAATTCCGGTGACAGTTCGCCATAAGCTCTCACTCGACCAGTGGTGTTCGAGTAAAGGGCTTGTATAAGGTTAATGTAATTCTTTGGTACACCTTTCAATGATAGACACTGCCACAGAACCTCACGATCCACTGAGTCGAATGCCGCCTTAAGGTCCAGGAACACGACTATTGTCGGACGTCTAAATGTGTGTCTGTGTTCCAGGACCTGTCGTAGTGTGAAGATGTGGTCTATACAACCACGTCTAGGTCGAAAACCAGATTGGTTTTCTCGAGTTTGCTCTTCACGAGATTTCGTTAAGCGTCGAAGTATTATTGAGGCCAATATTTTAGATACTATATTAGTTAGACTTATTCCCCTGTGATTGTCACAAGAAGACTTTTGTCCTTTCTTATAGATCGGGACAATCAAGGATTGAGACCAGTCGGATGGGATTACGTCCAGTTCCCAGATTTTACCTAAGATCTCAGTCAATCTAGCTGCTAAACCTGGACGACCATCCCTGAATATCTCAGGGGTCAGTCTATCAGGACCTGCAGCTCGTCCTCGTTTCAGATTTCCTAACGCTTTCTCAACGTCATTAAGACTAGGGGGACTTACGTCGATTTGCCATTCAGGATGACTGGAGATCGTGGGTAACTGAAGAGTGGCTCGTAGCCAGTTGAACTGATCCCTAAAGTGTTCTGCCCATCGGTCCAGTTTCCTGGATTGAGAATGGATAATAAGACCATCCTTTCTCGCAATAGTCTCACTCACATTCGGGTTCCTAATACCAGTTTCCTTGATAAGTCGGAAAAGTTGTCTAGTGTTGCCTATCGCCGCTGCCTTTTCCATCGCTTTTGCTTTCGCCACCCACCACTGTTCGCGATCGTTACGTAGGCTTTTTATAAGTCTGCGCCTAAGTTGACTTCGTTCTTCATCATGTTTAGAGCCAGGTGGGATGAGCTTTCGGGCATCCATCAGATCGGTGGATGCTACTGAGATCCACGATTTCATTCTAGCCTCATGCTCAACCTTACTAGCAGATATCACTGCTGTTTCCACAGCCTTTTTGATATCATACCAACCTGCTTCTGGATGGGAATCGCTTGCATGGTTGCTTAACTCTCTTTCTAGTTGCTCCTGAAATATTTTCTTGGTTTGATTATCATTAAGTAAAACCTTAAGAGGCTTTCTTACGGTGTCTTTCCTACGTCCAGTAAGCCTCAAACAAATACGCACTTGCACTAGAGCATGATCTGAATCTAAACATGTGCCCCAGAGCGAGCGACGGTCCTAAATCGAACCTCTCCATCGATGGCTGATGGCGATGTGATCTAGTTGTGTGCAACGTTGAGACGACTTCGAGGGTCGCCAGGTCAACAGGTGCTTTTCCTTATGCCTAAAGTTGGTGTTCGCTAAGAATAGGCGGTTATCTGAGCATAGTTGCAACAGACGGTCGCCATTGTCTGTTCTCTCAGTCGCTACACCCTAACATCCCCAAGATGTCTTTCCTTTTCACCTAGTCTACCTACTTGAGCATTAAAGTCACCAGCCATTATTACTATATCAGAGCGCCTAGCTTTTTGGAGGAGGTCCGAAAGCTTTCTGTAAAACTCATCTTTAACCTCGTCTGAACTGCAGTCAGTGGGGGCATAGGCAGATATGACGAAGTGGCAACGGCGAGTGTCCCTATCCTTCCGAGTCCTTACTGTCCCGTTTAGTCGGACAGCGCACAAACGACTATCTACTGGGATCCAGTCTAGGAGAGATAATTCTGCCCTAGGACTCAACGCTATGCCTACGCCAGCAAGACCCCTGAAAGCAGCATCAGGGCTACCGGATACACGAAGAGTGAATCGGGCTGCTTCTTCGTTTTGACAAGGTGGAATCAGGTTAATGACTTTACTAGGATCCTGTATGCGCGTTTCCGAGACACAGCATACATCGATGGCACGAGTTTCTAAAGTCCCAGCTAATGATGCCTGTTGCCCTATTTGACACAATGTCCGGACATGAAAGCTCCAACATGTAGTCTAGAACGGGGTTTCAGGAGACCATGAACGACGTTTCGTGATCTCGCTTCGTCTGCATTAGCGGTGCAGTGAGAAAAGGAAGTGTGAGTAGAGTTAGTCGTAGTGATAAGAGAGACATTAGGGGGTGTAGGAAGGATTTGATTTTGACCAATTTGGTCTCGCGTGCTGTTACGGGTATGAGGGCGGTAGTCACTTCCCGGCTGCCCACACCGTGGAAGGTTGTTTCTTGAGGGACCTGAAAAGGAAGATGGATTAGTGTTGGTGCGTGACCGCAGAGCCCAAGGGACAACTGCTTGAGGCCGGTCACGCACGGCCTTTTTATGAAAGGTATTTAGAGTATTAGCTCCGTTCTTAAAAGCCCTTAGTGGGCACCCTTACTCAGGGAGACGGAAATCCGTGAGGTAGCGTGAGGTGTGACATTTTTAGGGCCGACCTTTTCTAACCCTTCCTTCCTTGTGAGAAGGCAGCATCGCCGCAGATGCTGGTTGTCCGAGGGAAACACCTTACTGCTGTCACAGCCCTCTGCAGTCAGCATTACGACTTCGCCCTCAGACCTTGAATGGCTGCTTTTAGTCTCATCGTTCTCCAATCGACCTGCCTGGCGTGGTAGAACCTTCAAAAACATATGTTCCAGCCAGTATAGCTCGGTTGGGTCATCACGATAGGCAAGCCCGACCACCACGTCAGGGTAGCAGCTTCGGTCGGGTGCCGGGAAGTGACAACCGCCCTCACACCCGTCACAGCACACGAGACAAAATTGGTCGAAATCAAATCATTCTCATACCCTGTAATATCTCTCTTATCCCTACGACTAGCTCTAGTCGCATTCCTTCAGCTCGCTGAACCGCTAATGCAAACGATTCGAGTTCATGAAAAGTTACTCCTGGTCTCTTGAAACCCCGCTCTAGACTAAATGTTAGAGCTTTTAATGTAGGGACATTGTGTCAAATGGGGCAACAAGCCTCATTAGCTAGGACATTAGAATCTCGCTCAATCGATGTGTGCTGCGTCTCGGAAACGCGCATGCAGGATCCTAGTAAAATTATTAATCTGATTTCACCTTATCAAAATAAAGGAGCAGCCCGATTTATTCTTCGTGTATCCGGTAGTCCTGATGATGCTTCCAGCGGTCTCGTTGTCGTAGGTATAGCATTGATTTGTAGGGCAGAACTATCTCTCCTAGACTGGATCCCAGTAGATAGTTGTCTGTGCGCTGTCGGACTGAACGCTAGGGTAAGGACTCAAAAAGATAGGGATACTTGCCGTTGCCTATTCGTCATATCTGCCTATGCCCCCACTGACTGCAGTTCAGACGAGGTTAAAGATGAGTTCTACAGTAAGCTTTCGGACCTCCTCCAAAAAGCTAGTCGCCCCGATGTAGTAATAATGGCTGGTGACTTTAATGCTCAAGTAGGTAGACTAAGTGAAAATGAAAGACACCTAGGTTGTTATGGTGTCGCGGCTCAGAGAACAGACAACGCCGACCGCCTGCTGATGCACCCATGCTCAGACAACCGCCTGTTTCTAGCAAATACTTCAAGTATAAGGAAAAATATCTATTGACATGACGACCCCCAATGTCATATCAACGCCGGACCCAACTAGATCACATTGCCATCAGCCATCGATGGAGAGGTTCGATTTAGGACTGTCGCTCGTTCTGAGGCACATGTTTAGATTCAGATCATGCTCTAGTGCAAGTGCGTATTTGTTTGAGGCTTACTGGACGTAGGAAAGACATCACGAGGAAACCTCTTAGGGTTCTACTTAATGATAATCAAGCTAAGAAAATATTTCAGGAACAACTGGAAAAACAGTTAGGCGACCATGTAAGCGACTCCCATTAGGAGGCAGCTTAGAATGAGATCAAAAAGACTGTGGAAATAGCAGTGATATCTGCTTCTAAGGTAAATCATATGTCTAGGAAGAAGGCGTGGATCTCATTGGCATCTACCAAACCGATGAATGCTCGAAAACTCATTCGACATGGCTCTGCGTACGATGAGGAGTAGAGTCAGTTTAGGCTGATAAAGAGAACATGCAATAATTGAGAACAGTGATGGGTGGCGAAAGCAACAGCGATGGAGAAGGCAGTGGTGATAGGCAACTATTCAGACTCATCAAGGAAACCGGTATTAGGAACCCGAATCTGAGTGAAACTATCTCAGAAAAGGATGGTCTTATTATCGATTCTCAATCCAGGAGACTGGACCGACGGGCAGAACACTTCAGGCAGCAGTGCAACTGGCCTTCAGCCACACTTCGGTTGCCCACAATCTCCAGTTATCCTGAGTGGCATATCCATTTAAATCCTCCGACTCTTTATGAAGTTGAGAAAGCGATAGGAAATCGGAAGCAAGGGAGAACAGCGGGTCCTGCTAGATTGACTCGTGAAATATTAAAGGATAGTGGTCCAGTTTTAGCAGCTAGGTTGACTGAGATCTTAGGCAGAATCCGGGAACTGGACGTTTCTCCCATCTAACTGGTCTGAATCCCTGACTGTCCCAATCTATAAGAAAGGACAAAAGTCTTCTTGTGACAATCACACGGGAATCAGTCTAACTAATATAGTTTCTAAATTGTTAGCCTCCATTATACCTAGACGCCTTACTAGTGCTCGTGAAGAGCAGACTAGGGAAAACCAGGCTGGTTCCAAACCTGGACGTGACTGTATAGACCACATTTTCACACTACGACAGGTCCTGGAACACAGACACACATTTAGACGTCCGACAATAGTCGTGTTCCAGGACCTAAAAGCGGCATTTGACTCAATGGATCGTGAGGTTCTGTGGCAGTGTCTGTCATTGAAAGGTGTACCAAAGAATTACATTAACCTTATACAAGCTCTCTACTCGAATCGCACTGGTCGAGTTAGAGCTAATGACGAACTGTCATCGGAATTCTCTACGTCAAGTGGTGTCCGTCAGGGATGTCCACTCTCTCCATTCTTGTTCGATTTTGTCATAGACATGCTGCTAGATATAACCGTATCTTCATCTGAATTTTCAGGAGTGGACCTTTTACCAGGAGGCTCGCTTTTCGACCTAGCATACGCCGATGTCATAGCACCCTTGGTGAAGATGCTGACGAAATGCAGTCTTCTGACTACCCTAAGCAACAATGCAAACATGTTCGGGATGCGGTTCTCACCCTCCAAATACAAAATGTTGCTTCAAGATTGGGTTGCATCGGCACCTGAACTATTGATAGGGAGTGAAGTAGTCAAGCGTGTAGACCGCTTCACTTATTTGGGCAGTGTCATCAGTGCTGATGGCATGGTGACTGACGAAATCTCAGCGCGGATACAGAAGGCTCGATTGGCTTTTGCCAACCCGCGTCACTTATAGCGCAGGTGAGATGTCTGTTTGCTGACTAAAGGACGAGTGTACTGTGCAGCAGTTCGATCCGTCCTACTGTACGGATGCGAGACTTGGCCGTTAAGAGTATAGGACTTCCGTAGGTTACTAGTCTTCGATCATCGATGTCTCTGAAGCATTTCTCGTGTATCATGGGACAACCGTATAAGCAATGCTGTCGTTAGGAAACGAGTTCTAGGTAGGGATTACAAATCAATAGATGAAGCATTGAAACTTCATCAGTTGAGGTGGTTGGGACATGTGCTGCGTATGCCTAACCACCGACTGCCTCGAAGAGCTATGTTTTGTGGTGTGGGAGTAGGTTGGAATAAAGTTAGTTGTGGCCAGACCTAAACATGGCAGAAATCCATGAGGTCACTGACAAGCGGACTGAGTCATGTTGGTAGATGTAGACTACCTGGCTGTGGTCCGCGAGACGAAAGTCACCAATGGTTAGAGACCTTGAATGACATGGCTCAGAATCGTTTGCAATGGCGCAGGTGCATCCACTCTTTGTGTGCTTTTTAGTTGCAACCTTCTGAATTCCTGATAATCTCTATCTTTCTTCTTCTAAACTTATCTCACTGAATAATACTTCTCGAATCATATCTTTGCTCCCTAATCTTCTGCATTGCTGCTAGTAATTCCTCTCTATTACCAGTAGTACTCCTACTACCTCTACCACTATGGGATTTGAATTGACAATTGCGTCTCCGTGCTAATGTGGTATGGCAACATAAACTGATGTACTTACGTACGAAGTTCTACGTTGCATCTGACTGACAACCAATAGCCTCAATAATTTATGAACACTCATTTGTGATGCATTTAGATCCCCCAATTCCGTACGTTTGATAAACGCCTTTTTTGTAATTGCTGTCAGCAGCTATATCGGGGTGGTAAAGACATAAGGTACCCTGGTGATGTGAGGTTGAATGAATCGTAATATATACTGAGAAGGTAAACTTCTCCATGGTATCATGTGTGTCTGCTAGGTGCGTTTGGCTTTCTGTAAGCAAAGTCTGGAATCGATAAAAGGAAACGTACAGATGGAATATTATATCAAGACTTGGAGATCGCAGCTTAATTAATGGGTTTTTGTCGGTGGTAGTTGCACTGTGTACCGCGATAATACCAACAAGTTAGCAGAGGTTGCGAATCTTAGCACTTGTCGACAGTTGACCAAACACACTTTACGAAGACACGAAATACTACGCTTGCTATGATATAGTTCACGAGAAGTAATATATGCATAATTGGTGTCAATCATATCAACAGATCTAGTATTGCAGACCCACTATTTAGAAACTGAGGGTCTAAACCACCTACCTACATCTATATGCAGCACCCGTAAAATGTGATATTGTCATAACGAATGAGTGCAGAAGGAAAATCAAAAACAATATACGTGAGCACAATTACGTAGAAAGTGAATCGATCGGTCTTAACTATTTCAAAAACTTGGGGATTTGTACTCTTACAACTGACTAACTAGTGAGGCGACTCTGAAACTTACTGTCATCACCGATTTTTGCGTGCTGAGTTTTAGGGGAAACCTAGAGAATGAGTGCACACTTAGATGTGAAACGTTAGGGTGTTAAGCATCAATCACAGCATCGAGTGCCGGTTTCTCGTGATGGAAAATCGAGGCTAGGTCAGCTGCACATATGTATCATTAAGCCTGTAGATCCTAGACTAGCATACACATTCTATATCGTATACACCATATAGCCCTCTCATAAATGACAAAAGAAGATTAGGATGAGATTTAAGACAGTCACATGAAGCTATGGCGACCAGAGGTGGTCGATACTAGTCAGTTAGAGGGGGTAAGATATGAAGTTGAGGGGTCCCCGACAAATGAATTGATGTCGGATATCCATTATTTCAAGCTCAAGACCGATCTCATCTTTTTTAGTTTGTACAATAACTTCACTACAACTTTTACTTACGTTTCTCGCACCTTTTAGGAGAAAATACCTTAAACTATCATCAAAATTATTTTTAAATAATAAAATACATTGAGTAGAAATTTATAGCCCCTCTGAACTATGTGAAACGTCGAAGCATATGAAATCTTATCTTGTGTGCAAAGAAATACAACTAGACGCGTTTTTGTTATGCTGATCCAGATTGTTGAAGGTGTTTGATAACACTGACCCAGTTCCAACCTCGAGGTAACTCTCCATCTTGTCCTAGTCGATCCAAGTGCTTTCTCTTTTGCGTTTTGGATAACTGAGGTAGTTTATTCTGTTTGCAAGAAACCTAAATAAATAATGTATTAGAAAATTACAAGTCATGCATACCGAAGAAGTTTCACAGGATATCGAATTGCTTTGTGATTTATCTACTTTGTCAATGGCAAAAGATTTAGCAAATCGCTCATGATTTTCCTTCAGATATTCAATTAAGGTAAATGTCAGAGCTGAGCCTAGCTGTTCTTTAGCAACAGACAATAATTCATCAGTAATTTTTTCTTTAATATGCGAAGGGACGTGATGATTATAAAAAGAATCCATAGAGATACAAGGCAAAACGTCAGGATATCCTGCTGGCCAATGGACTTGTACAATGAATGATGAAGTCGTTCCTTGCTCACCCACCTAAATAATGCATATTTTTCAAAAATTAAAACTCACCCTGTATTCCAAAGTATGGTTGCTCGATATCGTCAATTCTTCCTCATCGAAAATCGATCTTAACACTAGAGCTTCCTCCTAAACCATTGAATTAGCCATGCCCAAGCAAACCTCTCTTGGGTCATATATTGCCATTCCTCATTAAAATAGAATAAAGTAGTAAATAATCCTGTAAGCCAAAACAACTAATTTTTAGCCGAAATGTAAAAAAACCACCAAAAGTATTTCGATGAAAATTATATTGCCCAAATCAAGCCTCATTATTGATTGACAATCTTTGTACATTGACTTGATTTTAGCAATTACTAAAATCAAAAAAGTACGATTCGTTTCGTAGTTTTAACACATAAAATGCACAAACTGTATTTTACATGTTTAAGACTAAGAGTGATACACCTTTCGTCAACGAAATGAAATGGAGTAGGAAAGTGATGAATAGTGTTGAGCGAATTATCAAAGCAATTGTAGGAGAGGAGATATAGTGATAGTGATATTCAAAGTGATAGTTCGCGAATGAATTTAAACATATTGCTGGGGGATAGACTAGTTACATATCACGCCAGAGAATCTCAACCGTAGCTGTTACTTTGACGTGATGGCCGGGCTTGCCTACCGTGATGACCAAACCGAGCTATATCAGCCGGAATATACGTTCCTTTAGGTCCTGCCATAGCAGGCAGGTCGATTGCAGAACGGTAAGACTAAAAGCAGTAACTCGAGGTCTGAGGGCGAAGTCGTACTGCTGACCGTAGAGGGGTGTGACAG
Organism: Schistosoma turkestanicum; assembly: GCA_944470395.2. Lineage (NCBI taxonomy): Eukaryota > Metazoa > Platyhelminthes > Trematoda > Strigeidida > Schistosomatidae > Schistosoma > Schistosoma turkestanicum. The sequence continues at coordinate 20,721,650 of OX103973.1, forward strand.
CAGTAGGGTGTTTCCCTCGGACAACCAGCATCTGCAATGATACTGCCTTCTCACAAAGGAGGGGTTTGGGAAAGGTCGACCCTAAAATTGCCACACCTTACCTCCCCTCACGGACTTCCCTCTTCGGTAATATGGCTTTTTTAAAAGAGTCGAGCTAACATTTTAAAACCCCCCGTAACGAGGCCGCGCGACCGTCCTCAAGCAGCTGTTCCTTCGTGCTCTGCGGTCAAGCTCCCTGGTCTCTGAGATCAACATTATTCTAACTTCCGCTTCATGTTCCTCAAGGAACAACCTTCGACGGTGTATACGGCAGGGAAATGACATTCAACCTCATACCCGTAAAAGCACACAAAATCAAATCGGTAACAATCAGATCCTCCATACACCTCTTTATAACTCTCTTACAACCTTAACAAAACTTCACATTCCCTTATCATCTGGCGCCACTGACACAAACGTTTCGAGTTCACGAAACGTCATTCCTAGTCTCCCGAAATTACGCCCTAAACTACATGTTCGAGCTTTTAATGTTTGAATCTCGTATCAAATAATGCAACATGTTTCATTACCTAGGACCCTAGAATTTCGTGCCATCGAAGTATGCTGCGTCTCCGAAACGCGCATACAGGATCCGAATAAAAACGTACATTCAACATAATCTAGTCAACATAGAGAACCGTCGCGATTCGCGCTTCATGTGTCCGGAGACCCAACTACTACTACTACTACCAGTGGACTAGTTCGTATAAGTATTGCATTGAGTCCTAGGGCAGAACTAGCTCTCTTAGACTCGATCCCAGTAGACGATCGCTTATGCACTATCCGACTAAATGGGACAGAAAGGAGTCGTCTAGATAGAGAAACTAGCCATCGCCTCTTCGTTCTCACCCAAAACTCACACTGACTGCAGCTCGTACGGGATAAAGGATGACAGACACATACAACGCAGAACTTCGTACGTAAGTACATCAGTTCAGGTTGCCATCCCCCATCAGCACAGAGACACAACTGTCAGTTCAAATCCAACAGTAATAGCAATAATAGAAGTATTAGCAGTAATTGAGAAGATTAGGGAGCGAAGATATGATTCGAGAAGTATAATCATATCTTCGCTCCCTAATCTTCTCAATTACTGCTAATACTTCTATTATTGCTATTACTCTTCGATTTGAACTGACAGTTGCATCTCTGTGCTGATGGGGGGTAAAGGATGAGTTTTACAGAAAGCTTTCGGACCTCCTCCAAAAAGCTAGTCGCCCCGATGTAGTAATAATGGCTGGTGACTTTAATGCTCAAGTAGGTAGACTAAGTGAAAATGAAAGACACCTAGGTTGTTATGGTGTCGCGGCTCAGAGAACAGACAACGCCGACCGCCTGCTGATGCACCCATGCTCAGACAACCGCCTGTTTCTAGCAAATACTTCAAGTATAAGGAAAAATATCTATTGACATGACGACCCCCAATGTCATATCAACGCCGGACCCAACTAGATCACATTGCCATCAGCCATCGATGGAGAGGTTCGATTTAGGACTGTCGCTCGTTCTGGGGCACATGTTTAGATTCAGATCATGCTCTAGTGCAAGTGCGTATTTGTTTGAGGCTTACTGGACGTAGGAAAGACATCACGAGGAAACCTCTTAGGGTTCTACTTAATGATAATCAAGCTAAGAAAATATTTCAGGAACAACTGGAAAAACAGTTAGGCGACCATGTAAGCGACTCCCATTAGGAGGCAGCTTAGAATGAGATCAAAAAGACTGTGGAAATAGCAGTGATATCTGCTTCTAAGGTAAATCATATGTCTAGGAAGAAGGCGTGGATCTCATTGGCATCTACCAAACCGATGAATGCTCGAAAACTCATTCGACATGGCTCTGCGTACGATGAGGAGTAGAGTCAGTTTAGGCTGATAAAGAGAACATGCAATAATTGAGAACAGTGATGGGTGGCGAAAGCAACAGCGATGGAGAAGGCAGTGGTGATAGGCAACTATTCAGACTCATCAAGGAAACCGGTATTAGGAACCCGAATCTGAGTGAAACTATCTCAGAAAAGGATGGTCTTATTATCGATTCTCAATCCAGGAGACTGGACCGACGGGCAGAACACTTCAGGCAGCAGTGCAACTGGCCTTCAGCCACACTTCGGTTGCCCACAATCTCCAGTTATCCTGAGTGGCATATCCATTTAAATCCTCCGACTCTTTATGAAGTTGAGAAAGCGATAGGAAATCGGAAGCAAGGGAGAACAGCGGGTCCTGCTAGATTGACTCGTGAAATATTAAAGGATAGTGGTCCAGTTTTAGCAGCTAGGTTGACTGAGATCTTAGGCAGAATCCGGGAACTGGACGTTCTCCCATCTAACTGGTCTGAATCCCTGACTGTCCCAATCTATAAGAAAGGACAAAAGTCTTCTTGTGACAATCACACGGGAATCAGTCTAACTAATATAGTTTCTAAATTGTTAGCCTCCATTATACCTAGACGCCTTACTAGTGCTCGTGAAGAGCAGACTAGGGAAAACCAGGCTGGTTCCAAACCTGGACGTGACTGTATAGACCACATTTTCACACTACGACAGGTCCTGGAACACAGACACACATTTAGACGTCCGACAATAGTCGTGTTCCAGGACCTAAAAGCGGCATTTGACTCAATGGATCGTGAGGTTCTGTGGCAGTGTCTGTCATTGAAAGGTGTACCAAAGAATTACATTAACCTTATACAAGCTCTCTACTCGAATCGCACTGGTCGAGTTAGAGCTAATGACGAACTGTCATCGGAATTCTCTACGTCAAGTGGTGTCCGTCAGGGATGTCCACTCTCTCCATTCTTGTTCGATTTTGTCATAGACATGCTGCTAGATATAACCGTATCTTCATCTGAATTTTCAGGAGTGGACCTTTTACCAGGAGGCTCGCTTTTCGACCTAGCATACGCCGATGTCATAGCACCCTTGGTGAAGATGCTGACGAAATGCAGTCTTCTGACTACCCTAAGCAACAATGCAAACATGTTCGGGATGCGGTTCTCACCCTCCAAATACAAAATGTTGCTTCAAGATTGGGTTGCATCGGCACCTGAACTATTGATAGGGAGTGAAGTAGTCAAGCGTGTAGACCGCTTCACTTATTTGGGCAGTGTCATCAGTGCTGATGGCATGGTGACTGACGAAATCTCAGCGCGGATACAGAAGGCTCGATTGGCTTTTGCCAACCCGCGTCACTTATAGCGCAGGTGAGATGTCTGTTTGCTGACTAAAGGACGAGTGTACTGTGCAGCAGTTCGATCCGTCCTACTGTACGGATGCGAGACTTGGCCGTTAAGAGTATAGGACTTCCGTAGGTTACTAGTCTTCGATCATCGATGTCTCTGAAGCATTTCTCGTGTATCATGGGACAACCGTATAAGCAATGCTGTCGTTAGGAAACGAGCTCTAGGTAGGGATTACAAATCAATAGATGAAGCATTGAAACTTCATCAGTTGAGGTGGTTGGGACATGTGCTGCGTATGCCTAACTACCGACTGCCTCGAAGAGCTATGTTTTGTGGTGTGGGAGTAGGTTGGAAGAAAGTTAGGTGCTTTCTATGAAACTCATCCTTTATCCCGTCCGAGCTGCAGTCAGTAGGGGCATAGGCAGATACGACGAAGAGGCAATGGCTAGTTTCCCTATCTTTCCGAGTCGGGCAGCGCACAGACAACTATCTACTGGGATCCAGTCTAGGAGAGATAGTTCTGCCCTACAAATCAATGCTATACCTACGACAACGAGACCGCTGGAAGCATCATCAGGACTACCGGATACACGAAGAATAAATCGGGCTGCTCCTTTATTTTGATAAGGTGAAATCAGATTAATAATTTTACTAGGATCCTGCATGCGCGTTTCCGAGACGCAGCACACATCGATTGAGCGAGATTCTAATGTCCTAGCTAATGAGGCTTGTTGCCCCATTTGACACAATGTCCCTACATTAAAAGCTCTAACATTTAGTCTAGAGCGGGGTTTCAAGAGACCAGGAGTAACTTTTCATGAACTCGAATCGTTTGCATTAGCGGTTCAGCGAGCTGAAGGAATGCGACTAGAGCTAGTCGTAGGGATAAGAGAGATATTACAGGGTATGAGAATGATTTGATTTCGACCAATTTTGTCTCGTGTGCTGTGACGGGTAGGAGGGCGGTTGTCACTTCGCGGCAGCCCACACCGTGGAAGGTTGTTTCTTGAGGGATCTGAGAAGGAAGGTATATAGTGTTGGTTTTAGAGACCTGGGTGCGTGACCGCAGAATCGAAGGGACAACTGCTTGAAGTCGGTCACGCACGGCCTTTTTATTAAAGGCTTCTTGAGTATTAGCTCCGCTCTTAAAAGTCCTTAGTGGACACCCTTACCGCCGGAGACTGAAATCCGTGAGGTAGGGTGAGGTGTGACATTTTCTAACCCTTTTCTTCCTTGTGAGAACGCAGCATTGCTGCAGATGCTGGTTGTCCTAGGGAAACACTTTACTGCTGTCACACCTCTCTGCAGTCAGCAATACGACTCCGCCCTCAGACCTTGAGTAGCTGCTTTTAGTCTCATCGGTTTCCAATCGACCTGCCTGCCATGGTAGAACCCTCAGACAATATAGCTTGGTTGGGTCATTATGATAGGCAAGCCCGACCATCATGTCAAAGTAGCAGCAAGGGTCGAGAAAGAGATAAGTAATTGCTTGTTTGCCATAAATCGACTAATTCCCTTAAGTTGGAGATTTAATAGACGTAGAGTAACTATAAACTTGTTCAACGTTCTCGTACAATCGGTGGGATAAGATTAGATGTGCATTTGTAAGAGAACTGCAGGTGCTTTTGCATAAAAAGCAGAGATTTGACAGTACTGGTTCTTGAGGAAAGTAGACATTCAGATGTGATTTTAAAAATTTCCTCGTAATCAGAAAACTGTGAAAATCTAATTACCCAGGATGTGTTGGATAGCAAAGCGATACTTAGAGCATTGTCAACAGTATTCATTCATAGTTTGCCCTAAGAATGTCCCTCTCTCATTTTGCGAAGTCGAGAGATTGGTTGTTCAAATGACTCTGTAATAACCTGATGGTGAATTAATACTGAGAACAGAGGAACGGTGTTCTAATATATTTTTCACAAGTTAGTATTAACCAACTGTATTGTGTTGCACATCATACCTTGCCTTTAGGTACGGTTGCAGGTGTTTTTCAGTGTTAAAAAAGCTCAGGTAAACATCTAGAAAATTATAATTACTTATTATTATTCCAGACAATGAGGAAACCCGTAAAACCAACAAACCTGTCAAGAGAAAACCTTGGATGTAAGTACACCGCCTTCAATATCCAATATCCTCCTCAATAGTTAGTATAAACTAATGGATTTCCTTGCACTCTATTTCTGTTCTTTCGGTACGGTTCCTGGTATTTGGTAGTATCCAATGAATGGAGGTCTAGCCATCCGACTATCTAATTCTAGTCAGACGGCAGGTGATTGAGAGTTTGTATGTCCCGTAATTTGAATAGGTGTGTTTGTTTCAGGGCAGTAGGGTTTCTAGATACCAGCAGCTATCACATTACCAGACCGGAGATGTGTTAGTCGCATTTCGGTAAACAATGCGAGGAAAAGTCTAATCCTAATAAGATTTCAGAACTAAGTAAATAAATGTGTAAGTTTATTAATTGGTAGTGAAGATTGTGTGGGAGGACCAAAGTATAAGTTAGGGAGAGGAAGCAGAGATGATAAGCAAGATAGAATGAGCTATTGTTCCGAGGAGATGGTAGTAATAACAACCAGAAGGTCTCAGGACATACATCAGACACAGTTGGTTCACGAGGAAGATGATAATCCGTATGTGGGAATGTGTCTATCAAGTCTCATCTTGAAGCTATCCACTGAGGGGGCCGTGGTCATCTCGGCTGGGAGGGCATTTACAGTTGTAATGACTGTTAATGAGAAAGGTGCACACGAACCTCAGTGTTTGCTCTCTGATGTGCAATTTTTTGGGTGATACCTAAAAAGTATAAGTGTACAGGTCTTAGTATATCATTCAGTCTAGGCTTAAGCGGATAGGAATTTAGAAATTGTGGTAATTTAACAGATATAATAATAAACGCATGTTTTAATGTTGCCTAATTAGTGCACACCAGTTTGGTACTTTTTCTTGCACTCTTGACCGATTGTAGCGTGATAGTGCATAAGGTATGTTTGCTCAATTATTATATTGTGCAGTTTGATGGTTTTTTCAGATAAACTATTGGTGTTTGAAACAAGGGTATGGTTGATAGGATTATTTAAATATACAGAGAATAGAGACAGGTTGCTTACTTCTCCTCGATTTCACAACATAGAGATCGAGATATGCTTAAGAAGAGATCTGACAGGCTGCTTGCCTTGCCCTTGAATCAGCTTTTTAAACCACAACGTTTAGCCAGTAAAGTCCAGAACATTAGTCTACAGCCGAAATAGTAGACATGGGATAGAATTTAACACATGATATCACTTAGTGACTGAAATAATGACAGGTTAAACTTGAAATGATACCATAGTATTTTACAGGAGTTTACCATTTTATATTCACGTACGTTCATTGAAACTGTTCGCTATTACAGATTTCGGACAAACCTAATAACACATGTAGGGTACCAAAAACAGTTCTTGTGGATGGTCAAGTGGGGAATTTCCCAATTCAAGAAGGTTACGGATCAGAATAAAGAAAGCTAAAGACGGACTACACTTTTCTATAAGCATAAATTCCATAAGTACTGATTAACGTATGAAAACTACTCACCACTTCGACTAACGCACCTGTATACCAATAAAGAGTTTTAAAGACGCATTCTTCACACAATTTTTGATGATATTTATTTCGATAGAACAGTGAGAAGACGTATTTGCTGTGAAAGTGTAATTTGTTTGAGCTATACATTCCGAACAATCTGATCACACATATACTTCTCAAGGTATTTTATATGAGGAATAATAAAAAGTCAATTAAATAAAACTTAAAATAGACATATTGTGATAAATGTAAATAAAGGAGAGAGAAAATTAACATAATATGAAAAGAATAAGAATAAGGAAGGGAGGAAAATTGTCACATTACCCTTGGCTTAAAGATTGCCGGGGTAAATTCAAGGTTATGAAAAATTGTTTCTGCACACATAAGTAGGTTTATATTTTCGAATAGCCAAGGCCTCCATATACCTTAAAATTCGTCCCTCAATATGTCCATACAATGTTTTGAAGGCTACCTTGATGTCAATCTTATGCCCTGTCTCAATAATGTGTTTTGCGATCAATGAACATGGTTTCGTATTTCCCACACTAATCGGCTCATCTGATGTTAACTGATTTCGAAGCCAATTAGGTACGTCCGGTTGTAGAATCCTTTTTGAATGTTTTGTTTTTTGGAAAATCCCTCCATGTTTACATATTTTTGTTATGACATGAGGGACTTTTTCTGTTGACATTTTTGGCATTTTATTTGATTCCAATTTGAGATTTTATCATTGTATATTGTTATTCTTTCTATATATTTGTACTTATATTGAAGTTTTTGTGTTTGCTTCTGATCTGTATATATGTTGTTTAAATTTGATCTTTAATATGGCTACAGCCATATTTGGATCGATACGGTAGCTGTTGGACTTAACGTCACTTATCTATCTTTGTTTCGGATACTCTTCGGAGTAATTGTAACCTGGAAGGTGTATTAATTCCAGGTACTGCTTTGTATTTCCATGTTTTTATTAATAAAGACCGCTTTCTCCTAGAATTTTTGCTTTATTTGGACTTTGGACTGGGAGAAACGAGTTCAGGAGTACACTTATTGGAACCCATTGGAACTGCCACCGTAGAAATCCATTTACACCGGTAACCCTTGATCGCAAAGTCCGATCACTTCTCCCTATGTATGTCTGTCCACATAAACATGTAAATTGATAAATACAATGGGATGTGATATAATCATTCGAGCAGCGTTTAGGTCTATGTGAAATTATGGACTTAGTCTTTTCAATGATAATCAATTTAGCAGCGTTGTATGTTTTATCTTTGGCTGCTTTTAGTCTCTGTCTTAAGATAAGACCATTAGCTTCACCTCTAAATGGTGAAGTAATATAAACCTTCTTCTTCTTAGCAGAATAGAAAACAGGCTTTTATCTTTACTGATTTCTAAACCTATTGATAAACTTTAGCGGATAGCCGTTTGAAATCAACGCTTCAGTTAAGAATTTTACATCGTCTTCAAATGTATCCGTGGTGCAAATCCTTTGATCCTTATTGAAGAAGTAGACCTCGCTTATGTTGCAGTTGTAAAAACTGAAATATTTTAACTCACAGAGTTTAATGCATATTTTTATCAATACGATTTGTAATTTTCTACAATTTTATCTGAAAAGATTAGGCTATCTAAGGTAATAACCAGTCTATCGTGTAAAATATCTAATTGTGTACCGTGTTATATGAAAAATGTGTTGAAATTTATAACAATTTGATAATGCTCACAAACTATCATGCCACATGTAACAGATCGTCATTTGAGAATGAATTCCATTAACAATAAATGCTAGGCTAAGAGTTCCTTCAGTAGGAGCACATCTACGAGGCAGTTGAACAGGAGGAAATGAATAGTACAGATACATATAATGTATGAATAATAATCCAAATAATAATTTGTTGTAGTCTATGACATCGAGCAATAACATTTCGTCAGCTGTATTCTGACTCCCATTTATTAAAAGAATCGGATATGCTATGAAATAAATTTTAGAATATTACGCTAAGGCGAATCCTTTGACAACTATAATAGGAAGCAAAACGAAGTGGAAAAAGAAAGTGTGCCAATGCATTGCGATAAGGCCCGGATAAACATTTATCGTCAGACAGATACAGTTTAGACATGAGAGACGAAGTAAGTATGCACACACATACTCAAATTAAAACAACCAGGGTAGTGAGTGAATAGCAGACAAATTCAAAATATGTACAACAGAAACTTGAACAGAAAAGTTTATATAGTTTGTAAGACGAGTCATGTCGGCTCAGCATTTCAGCGCACACACTTGTTGGCGATGTTAGATATCCCAGAACTCGCTCTATAAAGGCCTCATTTTGGATTCCACGTTTGCGAGCATGGGCTGTTCAGTTGACCTTGAAATTTCATTTCCCACAAGGAAAATCCATGGCTGTGATTGGCTTCTGTGTATTTTAGTGTGCTATTGTCGTAATTGTCCCAACGAAGTTTCTATAATGTATAAATAACCGAGAGTTGTGTGCTTGATGGTATTGTGATTGCTGGTGTTTGTAGAATATACTTTCTACGCTTACAAGCCTTCTGTCTTCTGCATGGGATTCAAGGTAGCCTATCTGGACGCTGGTCATTGTCTCGTTCGCGTTTAACGACTAATGTGAACTCGTAATAGCTTCAAGCGTACCTAGTGACGAACTTATCAACATTAAAAACCCCCCTTGTAGAAAGTTGTTTACCAATTCGATAAAGACAACATCAATTTTCTATAAATGCACTGAAGAGGTTTATGGGTAAACAACGAAAATTATATGTATAGTTTCGGATAGAGTGCAAGGACAAATGTCAAGTTAATGTTTGAAAAAACGTTTCACGCTTATATAACAAAGTATATTACCAGTTTACAGGCATAGAGACAAATGATTAAGCAGTATGTGAATCGTGGCAAATCGATAAAGAATAAGGAATATTTAAAAATCTACGAAAGCCGTGTTAGAACACACTACGAGTTATTAGCAGGTTAATTCACTTTTCGGTCGGTCAGTTAGTTAGTTGCAACTTGGAACGTTGTAAGTACTTACATAAGTTCAGTTTGCCGTATCACATTGGCCTGCAGAGGTGGGGAAGTCAATTGAAATACCATAGTAGTGGAGGTATTAGAAGTACCAGTAGTAGTCAAAGAGATTATTGATCAAATATACCATAGGAAACGTATTAACTACACGATTAGGTTAAAAAAAGAGAGAGCGATCATGATGAATACAGAAGATTAGATATTCAGAGAACACAAGAAACGGATGCACCTGAATCATTGCAAACGATTTTGAGCCATGTCGTACAAGGTCTCTAATAATCGATTACTATCACCTTGCGCACCCCAACCACGTAATCTACACTTACCAAAATGACAGCCCAGTTGTCAGTGACTTCATAGATTTGTTCCGTGTTTTGATTTGGCCGCCCCTAGCTTTCTTCGAACCCACTACTACACCACAAAACATCGCTCGTCGAGGCAGTCCGTGGCTAAGCATATAAAACACACGTCCCAGTCAATATACTTCATCGAATGGGCCTTCTCATGCTTTGCATCTTCGAACCCTGCCTCAAATGTAAAGTTGATTGAAGATGCACAAGGTCGTGCAACTGTGACTGTTCAAGGATTTCTGTTAATGGGTCTGCATCAAAGACTTCATCGTGTCTGTCTTTCGGAGCAAGTGGTGGTGGATTGACAATTCATCCTCCTTATAATATGGAGAGTAAATCCCGAACAGGATGTGACCAGCGTCACGACGTGTCATACATGTCTATCTAGTTTAGCTGGATGAGGTTTATACGAACTTTAGGTCATGCTACGATAGATAGAGGGATCAAGAACCTGATGGAAAGGTACAGGTACGTCATATCCATGTTGGAGGGCGGGTAGGCGTATTGCTGTAAGTCCTACGCGTTCTTCTAGTGTAGAAAAGTTTATGAGAGTAAACCATGATCTGAGGCATATAAAGGGCTTGCTTTTATGGAGGGATTTTGCAGGCCGGTGTAGGATCCATTTTGAAGGCTTTTTTGGGAAAAAATGTTCTTACTGACTTCTTCTGTTCAATATTTTGGTAATATTTAATCCCATTTTGTGATGTTAATATTCTATCGGAGTTTCCTTGTTTCCTTCTAAACTGTATTATGTTGTTTAAATTGATACCTCATTATGGCTTCAGCCATATCGGGTTTGATACCTTGGCGGGTAAAACGTGTGTCTGCACTGGAAGGGTGCAATTTCGGAAGCATTCTTCCAGAATTGGAAATACATTGTGTTATTTTGGACGAGAAACGGTGTAATCTTGTCTATATAAATTGCTTTCTATTTGGATTAACTGGGCAAGGCGCGTCCCTAAACTTCTAGAACTGTTTTTGCGAAATCAGAATCTACTCTGAATCTTACAGGTGGTTAGGCACATGGTTCAACCACCTCCTGATGAAGCTTCAATAATTCATCTGCTGATTTTTCATCGACAGCAGTGCTTACTCGGTTGTCCCAGGAAACACGAGTATTGCTTTGAAGACATCGACAATCAAATGCTAATAACTCACGAATATCCTCAATTCTTACCGGCCATGTTTCGCATCTATATAGTTGGACAGAGCGGCTTTTATCATGAGAGGTCACAGTGCTTCAATTTAGGTCTTCTAGCTCCCACGGCAGAGTCCAAATGACCTAAGTAATTTGCTCGGCAGTTGTTTAGCGTTGCAAATGCTCTTCGACTGTAGAAATGTTTCCCACACTTTGACTCCTTGAGTTTTCACATACTAATCCGATTCCCTTAATTTATTAATGATGATGTCTAGGTATATTGAAGTTTCCATCCTTTGGAGAGCATCACTATCTAGTATAAAATGTTTTATGGTCGCCGGTACTTACCACAGTATCTTACTTTGTTCGTTACAATTCTTTTAAAAGTACTGCTGCAGAGATTAGTGCTTTTATTAAGAAGTTAGGCTCTTCAATTACCGCATCGTTTTTACAGCACCACCGTTCTTAACCATTTCGGGTATGATGAGTGTGGATTGCTTTTGATTATTTAAAGGGGTTACTTAATGTTTCGATCAAAATATGAACTGATGGCTCACGGGTAGTTATAGTTAATAAACTTAGTTGCTCTTTTTAGGTATTTAATGGACAGAAAAAGGAAATACTAACTAATAAAAAACCCGTTAGGATGATTTTATCATTGATGATTTATTTGAGCAAGATTTGTTGTCCGTTTGTCTATCGGCATAAAATTGTGGAAATAACTATCTTAATTCTTTAGCAAGTAGTAATAACAGAAAACTGAGTATCACTCATTCGACCACAGAGAAGTATAGGCAGATCGCCCCCAAATAATATCAATAGTTCTCGTAAGCAAAACTAAATGTGAATGATAATAAAATTATAAGAACACGAGGAAAACAGCTGTGGTAAATAGTTTGTCCGGTAAGAATTTAGAGTGAGGCTAGCAAAGTAAATTTGAAAAACTGATTTCGATTTGTGAGTTGTTTCTTCATAATGTGTTATTTTCAATCTTATCTCTCACGGCAATAGCGATGAGTATTTTCTTTGATCATGTAGTTGCCTCCTATGATAAAGTTTAATTGATTGTAACGAGATTTAATTGGCCGAATGAGTCAACGAATTCGACTGTCTCAAGTCCCGTTGTCCATTTCAGGTGATCATGTATCCCTGCGAACTCGGATTGCATAGTGTCAGTCTGCCAAGCAGAAGTCAACTGTGCGTTAATCCTTTAAATGACGTTATATTAAATGTATATCATTGAAGTAACTCATATTTGTAAATGGGTTTCGTTATTCATTATTGACTAACGATCTTAAAATTTTCATAAAATTCTACCTAATGAACGAGAATGGCAGTAGAGAGTAAACGTTTTCAGGAAAATGTAGAAGATGTTGGCTGGGAAAATTTGATGTTAATCCAAGTGACATCGTAACTTAAAGTTGCAATTCGTCTCGCACAACAGCATAAGTTTTAGACCGGCATCCGATGGTGTTAGTGTCTAACCAAATGCTCTCAGGTCGATTTTCTCTTGCAGGGTCGTGGATGCGCAATGCTAATGAGTCATAAACTAGGGTGAAGCAGCAGTCCAGTGCTTCCACGACTCTACCTTATATTAGTACGTGATGCTATCTCCACAAGCCCCCTTCATTTAATGATTTTTCATCGAAATAATGTACATCCATCAAGATTTGGTCAAACTTTCGCGACAGTTTCGAGATAATAATCTTGATATTCAGTCTTAATTTGATTTCTGTTTATGCTGCAGCTTCTGTTGTTTCATATAATTTGAATGAACTTTTTCATTCTTTGTTTGTATCGTTAATGTTATAAGATATTCACTGTTCACAGTTAATTTCACTACTGCAAAGTCAATTGTTGGTTTTTCCATAGATTACCGTTTTGATCACATCATGACCCATCACTATTTCAGGATGGGATAAAAAACGGACTTTATGAACGACCTTATGAATGCAAAAAACATTTTGTAGTATGTTGGTCAATCTAGAAAGAATCAAGAAAGCATATGACTAGAAATGTTAGAATCACGATAGATAATTATTTTAAAATGCATAAAGCAGAAGAACATGATTTGTTACATGGCGACATTCATCATTATAGTCAATTGTACCTTTCTAGGCAGGTTCGATCTTTGAGATCATGACACCCTTTGGGGACATCTAATATGTTCAAGAGACAGGAACTGTTCTTTTTTAAACCTCTGGTAATTTTTCAAAATGAACTCCGTTTCTTCTGTATACTTAAGCAGCTGCTTCCGAATATTATTTTAAAAAAATGTTAACAGAACTTACTATTGTGTTCTTCAAGTCTTTGGTGACCGTTTTTGGTGTGCAGATATGTTTAAACATACAATTAAGGGATTAACGGTAAATCTCTTCTGTTCCTTGCGTGATCTAGGATTCGTTTCATCATATTCAATGGCTATACCTGTATCAACCTTATTTAAAAAGGCAAAAACATCGAGTATCTTAATGGTCGTTGTGTCAAGAATTTATATAGAAAGATTTGTATGAACTAAAAGGACCGACAACCTTGAGGTTTTTACATTGTGGAAGTAGTTATATATTACCTGAATTTTACCACGATCGTCTTCTAATGATGGTGCAGTACCGTTATCTTTATATCTTGGTGGGAGACTACCTCTTCTCTTGGTTCGTTGGTTTATGTACGAAAATAGTTGACGAACACCAAAGCCAGAAGTTTCCATTTAAACGTGAAGATAGTTCTTTTGTATGACGCTGAAACTTTGGAACTTTTACAACCATAATCGGAAATGGATAGAAATCTTTAAGCAGATAAAATAATATTATTTATATATTTCAAAATAACAACGTGTTGAATGAGGCATGCGTTTTTACATGCAAGATCAAAATGTTATGTCCACTTCTCTTCTTGATATTTATTAACGATTTGTTATGCTCAGATGGCTCACCGGCATAGATCTAAGCAGATGATGTGAAGATCTGGGGGTCCATTGGAAGTGAAGAGGATTTGACTGAGTTTCAAAAGGACCTTACATCTATTGAGGAATGGGCAACGAAAAAAGGATTGAAATTGAACCAGCCGAAATGTCACGTCATGTACATTCTGCTCCACATGATGCAAACGATTTACACCGTCAATTAATGTTCGCTCCCTAATGTCTTCTGAGAACGTGATTTCGTCTTAAAAACCACAGAAAGTCTCCACATCAACTCGAACTATATAGGGGATGCAGTCAAGGCAAATGCGACTCTTCTTTTTATGCGAAGATAACTTGGTGCTATCACTTCCGAATTATTCCTAACATTATTTAAGACACCTGAAGGTTCACAATGTCTTCGAACCTTCTCTCCTTGAAAGACACATAAATCTCTTGGATCGAATGCAGAGACGAGCAACGAGATGGGTGAGAGTGTTGAAAAATAAGTTACAGGAGAATCAGAGGTGATCTGATTATGACATACAACATATTAGGAACGCCAAACCATTTCAAAATGAGTACCTAACCGATGCATTACCACCACTCGCCTCGAGGCAATCTTTGGAAAATTTCGCATCAAAGAACGATTACTCAGGTCCTTGCACCCCTTTTTCATTAAGAGCCACTGCAACTTGCAATGCTCTCCCAGCTGAGATGAACACGGCCCCCTTCAGTTGATAGCCTCAAGATGAGGCTTGATAGACACGTTTCCATGTACGGATTATCATTTTTCTCGTGAACCACCCGTGCCTGATGCATGTCTTGAGACCTGCTAGTTGTTATTGTTGCCATCTATCTCACTTATTACATCTGTTTCTTCTCCCTCGCCTACACTTTGGTCCTCTGACACAATCTTTACTACCAGTTAATAAACAAAATTATCCACTTATTTTCTCAGTTCTGAAATCTTCTTATTAGCACTAGAACTTTCTCCTTATTATTCTCCACATTGCAACCAACTGATCCACAGTCTGTTAACGTGATAGCTGTTGGTATCCGGAAACCCTACTGCCCTGAAACAAACGTATTCAATCTAATCACGGGACATACAATGTCACAACCAACAGCCAAGTGATTCGAATTAGACAGTCGAGTGGCCAGATTTCCATTCATTGGACACTACCAAACACCTGAAACCGTACCGAAAGAACAGGAACAGAGTGAAAGGAAATCTATTAGTTTATACTTATTCCTGAGGAAGATATTGGATATATTAGATACTGGACGTAAGGTACTCTGAAGCCGTTTTTCAGACACCATTGGAAACAGCTGATTGTGGCAAATGATTAGCCATCTTCCAGCTGAATGAGAAATTAGGAAGGACTCATAGTGAGAGAATCGTTAATTCATTACCTACAATACAGAACCTAACACGAAACCCTCAATGCAAAAGAAGACGATCAAGTCAATCGAGCGCAGCGCGCAGTGGATTGGGAGCAGACACTGAAAAAGTGAGTAGGACTTAGGAGTCGCTGGGTGTGAGAGCCTTGGAGATAATTGTTTGGAGAACCCTTCTCAGGGAATTATGCTCTAAGTGGGATAACAAACGAAAATATGTAAGCTGTGTGCGAGTACACGCGTTTAGTGTATTCTATAGAATCCCCATCAAGCTTTCATTCATACAATATTCTAGACATGTGTGGGGCCGAGGCACAAATATTTCTGGGTTTCTGTTATTGTGGTTTCGTCTCATTAGGACTCAATATCCTAAATTTCTCCAGTGATTTTTTATCTCACTGATGAAAAAGGAAGTACGCCACCTACTGCAGACCGGTTACATTACTCCAAATATAGGCGAAAATGATAGGAAATTTCGCTTTTGATCAAACGAAAGAATGTATGAACTGAAAGTTTGTCCCCCATGAAGCCTAACACGAACTGAAAAAAGATATTCTCTAAGTGACAAGTATTATAGCATAAGACAACTGAACATCTAGCTTGAACCAAAATACACCGGCTTATGAAATGTTGATGAATTATGCGAATGCATTCGACACAATACGGCATATACTTTTAGATCAACCTGTCAGTGCATCACCAAAACGTTCCTTGAGCTAACCCCCGAAAAGTCGCACATTGAAGTACGCCGTCTCGTTAACAGTCCCTCCTATTTGCAATGCTCCCATCCAAAGTAACCACAGACCTTCCAGTTGATAGCTTCAAGATAAATCTAGACAAACACGAACTAGCTCATATAGTACATGTCTTTTTACTGCTCTTCTATTATCACTATTACATACAATTAACGTATTCCTATCTCCCCTTTCCTCATGTCCTTTCCAACTGTCGATCATATGTTTTCTTGCATTTTCTGCATATACAACTGATTGAATTACTTATTCACTTAACTATCTCTTGAAACGTTCGTCTTGTTTCAGCATTAGAATTTTTGATCTCATTTTACCTACGTCACAACCAATCGATACACTGCCCGATAGTATGTTAACTGCTGTAATACAGAATATACAACACTCTGAGGCAAATAAAAGTGGCTAGACCGCCACCAATTGGGCATTAACATAATACATCTCATATACAAATCGTTAGGGATGATCCACAAACAAGATTTATATGCACAGAAGCACAAGGACAGGAAGACAACCCATAGTTTACTGAACCTTCTATGAAAAGGATTGGGTTATTACGATGGTGAGAACGACCAAATAGCTGTATGCTATTTGAGTTATTAAAGTTTTTCCGAAGGTGAAGACGAATAAAAGTGCATCGTGGTATTAAGCGGCTGCAAACTTCTTAACGATGTTCAACTACACAGGAGTGTTGCTGGAGAGAAAATAGTTGATGGCTAATTGGTGCTCGCTAAGACGATCATTTACTGAGGATTTCATAGCTCCTGAAGGTAATATAAGAAGTGTTACCGGCCAATAGCCTGAAGGTCCGTTTCGTCTGCTTAACTTGTACGTCTATGTGATGTACAACAGATTCCAACTGTTTTCTACCGTGCCTACGCCTAGAGAATGTATAGACATCCCACTGTATTACCAGGATTGAAGTGGCTTCTTTAGGTATAGCAGAGTGAATAATGTCCTAGCGAACTGGAGTGTCCTCGCTTGGATGTTGTAGATTTTGATAAACCGAACCGACACTTATGTTCATATCTGAGATTCTTATTAGGCTGCAAGTGAAGCACTCATCAATATAGGCTGTGTTTTGGTCCAAACATTAGAAGATACTGTTTTGAAAGTAGCTTTCTGGAATCAATATCGTTATCATTTGGGCCACAACTGAGAAAATTTAGCTTCGGCTTGTGGGAGAAAGGATGTATGACGAATAAACTTGTCAGATTGGAGACAAGTTTAGCGATTAGCAGCATCTAATAATGTAATCTATGATCACTCTGATCCTTTGGGAATTGGTTCGTTGCTAATTTAAACTGCTTATATATGGTGTTTTCGTTAGTTAGTTTGTACTCTACCTGGTAGTAAGTTTTAAGTATTAGTGTTAAAGAAGTGCAACTCCTTGCGACTGTAGGTTGCTAGTGACTTTTAGGGATAGTTTGTAGAAAAGACTGGTTTATAGCACATAAGATCGTGAGTAAAAAAATTCACGTCACCTTGAGAGTGGGTTTCTCACTTCTCACATTTAACCATTTGAAATTCTAACACTTTATCATGGTAGGATGTTCTAGTTCGGTTTTTCTAAAAAAACTAATGGCTATGACTGTGTGGTTGTTTTTTATATTTTTTAATGAAGCATACTTGAATTAGTTTTTTATGTTACTTACTCACCTGTAGATAGGAAAAACCGTTGGTTAGATTACTGTTATTAACAAGTTGTATGTATAATCCTGATGAAAATGAGATTAAATTGGGAGTTAATGTCTTCCTTCTAGTAAATTTGGGTTCGTGATGGCAAACTTATTTTTTTAATATTCTTGACTACACTCTACACAAAACTGTAAAAAATAAAGTCATCTAGTGACATAACTCTTAATCACAACATTTTACGGTGAAACTTTTAACTGCCAATTTACACTAAGTGAATGAGCAGGTGAGACACTTGGCTTCACCTCGCTTCAAACATCTTTTCATCAGCTTACAGTATATTATACTGCTAGACCTATTTAGGTTATTATTCTTATTATAATTCTTATTATTATTATTATTATTATTATTATTATTATTATTCGATTTTAACAAACATTTAAAACGCTGAAAAACAACTAAAAATCAAACCATGCAAACTATCTAGTTTTATTTATTCAAAATAGAATTCAACACAGAATTTCATCAAACTAAATAACATTCTTGATTTATTCAACTTTTTTTATTCTCTTCAACTTTTGATACAAGCATACAAAACCTTTATTAATTGAATATTGATGTTCTTTACTCTGAGTACGTTTGTCATAGGGATGAAAAAATTGGCAGTCGGAAGTGTGTACTCAATGTAAAATTCACTTTTTTAAATCAAACCTATGAAAAAAATGTTGAGTAATCAAAACCAACCATAAAAACCATTTAGGAACCAAACTATCTATTTATTCAACTATCAATGTACTCACCAAAAAAGAATTACGGTAGCCAACACTCACATTAATGCTACAGCGAGACCACCGTTACTAAGCAACTCATTTATAATGGTTGCTATGGTAAATGGTTAATTCTATTATCAATTTTTTTAGTTGGTTATGGTATACGCTACTCATAAAATTGAATGTGGTATTTTACAATGTATAAATTTTAAGTTCTAAACACTAACAAGTGATTTACTTATCGTACTGATAACGAAAAAACTGTGAACATTAAACTATTGTTTTTGTAACAATTAGTTATTTTATGGATAAGTACTGGTGGGGCTATCATTTTTATGAAATGTGAGAAAAGTTATGGCAATAGTATCAACAGTAACTCTGACGGAAAAGTAAAAGCGTAATTGCAGCATAATAGTCGACCGTTAATCATCAGAATGATACTAATTTATGTGTATAATAAGTAGAGTCTAAGCCCATAAATTGTTATACATGTTGCTATGCAACGAAGTTAGTTTGTAATATTGATTATCCTGGATAAAGAAGCTGTTGCCACTAATTCCAAACTAATTATGAATAAAGTAAAAGTGTAACAGTAAAATGCTTGCAGTTTCAAAATTCATTTCACTATTATGATATATATAATACAGTGTCCTACTTTTGTAATACTTTCGTATTTGTATCCTAGCAAAACCTTAGGAAAGAGCATGTCTTAACAGAACACTAAATATTTATCTTAATAATTATATAAGCAGGGGATTCTGACTTTATGATTTTTAAATAATCTCTTTCGCTAAATATATCATCTTCAACATCTTAACAATTTTCAGAAAAGCAAACTGAAGATAAATAAATGATTTCAGAATCTTTTTAATATTACTAACCAAAATGTAAACCATCAAATTCTTGAAAGGTACCTGAAAATCTATGAGCATACACTACTGAGGAGTTCCATGCTAGGACGAAACATCTGTCAAGCGCTCCATTGTCCGAACAAAATCAGTCCAGGATGCAAGATGCCTTCAGTTATTTTATTTTGATTCGAATACTAATTATCAGCTGATTAACTCTGAGTGTTCAGGAAACTCTTGAATGCATAGGCTTAACTTATTGTATCATTTTTAATGTTATTCTTAAAGACGGGTATTTGTAAATAAGTTGATTTTGTATCTGTTTCTATGTCACTTCCTTGTTTTTCTGTACATGCAAAATCAAAATTAAATGGCACGCATAAACAAAATAGATTCGAAACTTAAAAATCTCACTAGAAAATTCCTTTACTTCTAAATACTAAACATTATTCAGTAACCACTAAAATTTAAACACGAGATTGATTCTTGAAATGTTTGTTTATTTCTATGACAACTTTAAACACTGATACCATCAAACTATTTATCCTCAAACCTGAAAATAAATAAAAAGGTACAACCTAGAAGGAAAACAAACAAATTCATCCAACTTCAAGTTATGGTCATGCTAATAGATGGTGTTATCCACATATGATATTTATGATGAAGTTCATTTATACACATTGTCTACGCATAGTTCATGACGCCCAAAGATTTTATTTCATTATCTATTTTTGATTATATCCAAATGCTTGGTTTTGTATTCATAAATGCATAAACAATTGTATTTTGTTAGGAAATAGGAGTACATAATGTTTTGTTTGCACTAACAACAGTCAGTCAATTAATCTCATATATAAACATAATAAATGATATCTTATTCATATTTCCCTTGTTTTGTTATATTGTTTTTAGGGTTTTCTATAATTTTTTTTCAACTATTTCTTATTGCCTTCAATTTAATTTTTATCTTCTATAGACTCAATCACCATCTGTGTCTGATCAATATATGATGACGTTTCCTTCATAAATTCATTGTTTATATATATATATATATATATATATATATATATATATATATATATATATATATATGAGATTATGTCTCTAGGGCGGGAATTATATGGTTTACAGGTCATGTATATATAATTAGGAGTAATTTAAAAGATATTAACATGACGATTCTCTACTTTTAAATATTATGCCTATAGATTAATAGGAGAGGTTGATAGACGAGTCAATAAAATTGATAAAAATCAACCAAACGCCTAATCAGTTATTAACGTTTTTTTCTGTTAGAAAGTATTTTAAGGAAAAAATGTGTTTATTTATCTCAACCTGTTTATGTATTGTGTCGTTATAATGTTTGCCTCTTGTTTGAAAATGTTCTTAGTAATATTGTTTAAATGAGTAACTTGTTATCAAATAATGAACAGTCTTAAATAAATGTTCATGAAAAGATTATTTATTTAATGACGGTTTCCACCAGACGTAAACCTGTCCATTTATTTGAATAAGTAATATGAAATAAATAAGAAAGTTCAAAGAACTGTTTTTCTGGAATGCATATTAATACTTTTAATTTATAAGCCAACAAATGTTATCCCAATAAAATGTGTAGGTAAAGTTGAAATTAAGTTTCGTAAAATATATATTTCAGTCAGCAATCCTTTATTCATAAGATTTGTTTAAGGTTTAATATTCTAAAATGTCATTTATCATATCCTATGGTTTCAGATTTGATAAAATTCAGGAAATATATCTTCGAAAAACTGCCTTGAATTTTGGATTAATTATTAAAACATAAGTCAACTGATTGCACATAACTACCTCCTACCACTTTCGAGAGCATAACTGATGAGTCACATGTAAGACGATCTGAAAACGGATCTGGTTATAAGAATCATAAGTAAATTTACCTTGACCAACTGAAAGATACCTATTTATTTGAAGTAATAATGCCAGTACCATATTATTCATAACTCAAGGACTACACATACACTTTTAATTAGTTGGCGTCATTCTAAATTAGGTTAGTATACGTTTTTAGTAAAACAGTCAGATAAGAGAAAAATAATGTTACTTATTATCAAAAACTAATACGTTTTACATTGCATTTCTTCGGAATATTCGTTCTATTTTAGTTGATTGATAAACAGACACAGTAAGCTTTTGTTTTAAAGACGGAAAAAGTGAAACAATTTAGGAATGTGAACCTTCGTAGAAAGTGGTTGCTAATTAATACAGATGAATTTAGCAACCCTAAGTTCCTAATTGATTTCGCATTATATCTATTCAACAAAATGTATTAACAGTGATGGCTGGTTCAATTGTAAATGAGATTTTCGTAGACAGCTCTACACAAAACATCGTAACATTGTCGGTGTTAAGACCATGTCAAAAAGCCGTCAGTATACATCACAGTTTCATGCACAGAAATCCCATAAAAACTATATTTAGTGCATTTCCACAAATAACTTACAGAATCAGTATATGATTGTTAATTTAACTTCATATAAACAACCTGTTTTTTTAGGTATCCATGTGTTCGATGGTATAGGGATTGAGTTAGGTTGAAAAGTAGAAATGGCTCACCTATACTTCAACTTAGTCGCTTATTAGCTGTCTATAAACCCAATGAGATAAAAATGTACTTAGTTCCTTGATTATAATGTCCTTTCATAAACTAAGCAATAAAAAGGATTATTTTCGTAAAAAATTATTTTTTAATATCTCAGAAAGATAATATCAAGAAAATTTTGAAAATGAAAATCTAATATACAAGAGAAAACTGTCTATATGGATATGCAAGTTATTGTAACAGATAATGGTACCTTTTCGTCTTAACAATGTCCCAAAAACCATCTATGAGTACGAAACACTACATAATTTCATCATGAAGTGAGGTGGCTACTCTATTCCGCTACATTTCAACCACACTGTTACAGATGGACATGAAAATGAAAATGGTTGTTGTATGAAAATCATTCTAAACAAATTAAACTTTTTGACGCTATCGTAATCATAAAATCGTAAGTAAATAAATAATAGAAGATAAAACTATTAACTTTAAACAATAACTTTATGTTAGGATGTTAAAAACATAATTACTTTACTATACATGTAACCCAATTAACATGATAGTTACTTTATCATGAGAGAACAACTGAGTGGTGAAGCATGATTATTACGAAGGGCAAATAGCAGACATTATGGTGAGACTCCCTTAATTGTTGTTGTTATTTTAACATTATAGGCAAAATAAAGTAATTATGTTGAGATATCATTTGTGATATCTGAATGTAGACATTCTATACTTGGGTTTTACGAAATATTTTTATCAAAAGTATCTTATACCTTCTCACGATTACTGAAAAAATTTATTGGTAGAACAACTTATATATAATCTGAGATCCTGTGTAGTAATTAGTTTAGATATCTCTCGTTGTTGAACATTGATTTCAAAATTATACCTGCTTTAGCTCAAATTTAGGCAGTCATTATATATAGCAAAATAACTCAGGCGTTTTCCACTATTTTTAATTTTCCAAAATATTTTTATGACCATAAATGTCAAAAATATCAATGTGATTATATGTGAAGCAGAATGCTGAATAAATTAAACATTCTATCTATATACCGAAGTCCAGAAGCGTTTATAGAATTCATTTTAATGATGTTGCCTTTAATAATCCTGAAAGAATAATAACAGTTTAATCTTTTCAAGTGATGTAGTATATTTATTTTCTCTAAAATTAGAACTTAATACATTTTAATGTAAGATCAAAAATACGAACGATAACAAGGCTGTTTATTTGAAAGAAAATAATTTTACAGACAAAAGCACAACAAAGGACTTAAACGTTCAGACTAATGTTTACAAACTTGTGTAAATGTACCACTACATAATCTTGATGTTGTTATTGCCGTTATCATTAAAAGTATTGATTATTCGAGTAGAACTTCTTTCACAAGTTAATAATCACTAATACTTCTAAATACCTATAAATAGTTCTATACTTTGATTCGTTTTTAAGTACATACTGCCCACTTTTTGTATCATTCAAATAACATTATTTTTTTTCCTACAAATAATACTACTTTTATAATCTCATTTATCCTATCATTTTGCTCCACCTACACACAGTACTATCTCCTATTAACTGAGTGACTTTTTTGAAAGATTTTGAAGAAAGACATACAATTATGGGCGTAAACTTTCGCATGAAAGTAAGCGAATAGGAAAAGAGGTTGTTTCAATATTATTTCACTTTATATATCGATTTATTTGAAACACTAACAAAAATAACTAAGTATACACCATATCATTATATTTTTTTTTAAATATTACAATCAGTAAGCAACAAGACAGGAAAGCAACAAATCAAACAGAAAGTTGATTTGTTTGTGCTAAATTGATCATTTCACTGTTGCTGGATTTTTTTAAAATCACATTCATAAAACATGTTCTTGTCCTTGCCTAACCAACACATCAATCTAAACTTACTATCTATCTTGTGCTCAATCGTATATTGGAAACATTTTTGTTGAACAGTGAATTCTAGCATATTTTTGTGTGTAGATAAATGTGTATACTTCTTACAGCTAAGATGTATGCAATATTTTCCTATGATTATTTTTCCCTCATATTTTTACAACTGAATAATATGGGAATAGGATTATCGTTTCCATCTAGCCAGAAACCAAGACAGTCTCAATTTTTGTCCGCCCTTAGCAACGCTTATTATTATTATTATTTTTATTGATATTGTTATGTGCTTAGAAATGTTGGGATAATTTACCAGAAAATTGGTTTGTTGGATTTTTCTAGTGTATATGCTTAAGTGTGTGTACAACTTCTTTTCCTCTCTAACATTATGAAAAGATCTTATATATCATTTTTACAATTCTTATCATAGTGTAAAGGTAAGTCTAATTGATATGATATAGTATGCTTAATGGATAACCTTTCTGATTTAATTATATTATGTTCATTAATATGATTTGTTTGAATCTGTGTACATTTGAAGGTTTTCAGATACACATAAAATCTATAGTTTGTTTAAACATTCTTGTAAATTTATAACAGATTTACATAATATAAATTAACATATATCAAGAAATGTGTTTACTTACATAGCCATGTATATGAGTTAGATTTTTGCATTTATTCATATCATTGTTATTCACACTAATAGTTGATTGGAAATTTTCAACATTTTATTTGTCAGTTTTTATTTTCTCAAATTTTCAAAAGTTTTTTACAAGTGATCAAGTAAATATTTGTTGCATGATAACCCGTCAGTAAGTATTAAGGAATAACACAATAATCTTATTCAGTTAATCAGATAGAAGTTTACATGTAATTACTGAGTCATTTGAAAATAATTGGTTGAATTCATTAAGACCTTTAAAAAAGCACATCACTTCATAGTGTCTTCTTAGCAAAATACTAAATAATTAAATATTCTTTTCATAAATAACTTTTGATGATATACTTTATGTATATATGTTGTTTATTTTATGTTTTAAGTATAAGTATGAATGCGAATCTATTGATAAATAACTATTAATCAAGATAATTCAATATCAGAACACAGAGTGATGGAAGGCTATTGACTGCAATCTATTAAATGGCTTTAAGTTTTATAACATCAAATGTGCTTGGCTTGGTATTTGACTATTTGAATAAGGTTTTCAATAGTGATTTAACTTAGATTGGCCTATGATTTCGATGAAATTTCTCAATATGGCATATAGGCCTTTTATTAGCTTCGTGAAATCTTACGATAGTAATAATAACTTCTGATCAAAATTGGTGACAACCTATTTGTACGTTTACATAAATCAGTAGCCTTTAGAATTATACTTTTGGGTTAGAATCGACTTCACCTTTTTGGGGAAAAAATAAATATTTAAAACTTTTATAATAACATACAATTAAATGTGTCATAGTAATGTGATGAGACAGTGGATTACATAAAGCTATATAGACAATGACATTATTAAGTTACTATTTCATTTCAAGTAAATTTTTAGATAGTTTTTATTTGTCACAAGGATTTATTGTAGATTGTGCAACATCTTTACGTAGTCACTTTAAAATAAATAGCATTCATTTACATATTAGCAATCTCTTGTCAATATTCTAATGATGAACTCTTTAACATGTGGACCAAGCCATGTTGAGAGCGAGAAATAGAGAAACAATAGTTTTTTTACTGACATCATATGAGGATTATATTCGAATAAAAATTGACCATAGCTGAAAATGTGCTTTGTTGCATATGAAATTGTTGATGCTAAGAAATTATGTTCATTAAAAAGGAGCTTGAAACAATTCTAAACTCATTTGAAATCATCAATCAATCATTGTTAGACCACCATTAGAAACCTGGAAGCACTGGACGTCCCTTTCGTCCTGGTATGGGACTCATCATCAGTGCGCATCCGAATGGGTGAGGTCGCGCAAAATCCCTAGATCAATCAGAGTTAGACATTAACACCGATGGATGCCGGCCCATTGGTCCGATGGTTAGGCGTTCGCGCACAATACCGAAGGTCCTGGGTTCGAATCCTGCGAGGAGCAGGAGTCGTGGATGCGCACTGCTGATGAGTCCCATATCAGGACGAAACAGCCGTCCAGTGCTTCCGGGTTTCTAATGGTGGTCTAACAATGATTGATTGATGATTTTAAATGTATAAAAAACACAAACCTCCAAAACTCTGCCCCAAAAGTTTAAAGTCACATATTCATTTCTAAAATTATCAACCATGTAGTCATATGTGATAAACAGTAAACGGGAAGATTATATACTCTAGTTTTTAGAAATATTTTATATTCTATTTGCGTGAGAGATAGTAACTGAATAGTAGAAAATGTTACATTAGAATTTTATTAGAATTAGCAAATGTCATTGTTAAACATAGAGACAATTTATTTCACTTAAAATATATATTTATCATACTGAATTCCATAAAATGAAACGGCCATGAAATTCTTCCAGTTTTTCACTGATGGTCTAACATTGATCGGTTCATGATTTCGATGAAATTCGATTAACTTTGATGAATGATTCATTCGTATTGATTGTCTGAGTCTTTTCATTGATGTTTAGGATTGAGATTATTCAATCACTTAGGCATATGTGCATTCTGTACGGGCTGTCTTGGTATTACTATTAGGTTACTAATATTATTAGCAGAGAGGAATGGTGGCCAGCAGAGGAATCCAGGCCGCGCGTATCGTTAACTCTGAGATACGGGTATAACTAGCTGACGAGTCCCAAATGTTACTACACAAGCATCCTGGATCCCACTGAAAGCCACTATCCATCTCTGCTATTACTTTCCGATGAATAGTTTTGAAATAATTTGTTACAATAACGTATTATATCAGTTAACTAACAATCTAAGTTTTAAAACCTAAAAGTAATGACATTTAGCTTTGAAATAGCTGAAATACTTTATATGAAATAATATTTTATATGCATAGATGATTTGTAAAAAAGGAACGAGGAAATATCTTGCAATATCTTGCAAATTCGCGTGAATACATAATTGTATAATAATCATAGTGCATTAATTAATACTTCCTATTCGAAGTAATATGAACGAAAAAAGGTAATCTCAATGAAAATGAAAATTTCTTTAAACTCAAACTAAATCTTAATTTTGATCAACTTTTGTCATGATTACATCCACTAAATCTGTAAACCATTAATAAACAAACTTTAATACTTTAGGTTGACGTACAATTTTAAAACCTCTTCATCATGGAAACTTGATAGATATTAGTTTTTGCATTGCAAGGTGTTCAGATTCCAAACGAACATAATACTAAGAAAATGTTGATAGTATATTATAAATAACTTGAATGTGAGACTGTTTTTCTGTGTGAAAAACGATTCTGCATTTCGGCTACTTGAACAGGATGTGTTTTGAGTAAGCATATTTACTACGAGTCACTAAATACTACTGAAAATTCGCAAAAACACAACCAGATAAAAACATATTGTTAGAAGGACGTAGGAAACAAAGTCTCTTATTATTATTATGACAATTAGTGAACGTATAAAATATTTGGATCTACGTAAGATTTTCAAAAAACATTGTAATTAATCGAAATGGTGTGAAAGTGACCAATCTATGAAAATTGTCTTCTTCTTCTTCTTCTTAATCTTCTAACATTGTTTTGAAGTTTTATGCTTATGAAAATGTTATGATTCTAAATAATTGATCATATCAATCAACTATTCAGGTCATTTTATTACTCTATCCGAATCGAGATGAATTATTCAGATAACTTATTTGACTTTTCATATTTTAGATTATTTTAAATAACTTGGTTTGGTATTTATTTACTTATTATAACGGAGGTTATAGGGAAATAAATGCTATAAAAATATTCAACCATATGGTTTTGTTAGTTTAGTCAATAAATTGTTTGAATGATGATCTGATTGTTAGTTTAGCATTCTGTTAATCCAATATCTTTTTACAATTTTAATTTTTATCTACGTTTATTCTTTTTTAATAAAGACTATGTTGATCAATATTAATAATGACTTATATCAGTAGTATATGTTAAATACATCATAGAATTCTCAGCAGTGAAATATTTCAATACGTTTCCTTTTCAATGCATATTATCAGCCACTGTGATGTCTTGTATTGTATTTTTGTACCTTATGCAGAGATAGGTCGTAAACATTCTATATACGCACATGGATAGATTATGCAATTAAAAGATATAACTGACGTGTTAAAAAAAACAAAAAGAGGTAACTCGTCAAAAACTGTCGATGTTAGGAAACCGGTATCCCATACATTCAAGCAGGCTATATCGTAAATCGATCAAGACACACAGATCATTCGACAAAATCAAGTTTAGCGCATCTGAGGGAATAACATTAAAACTTCCAAAAATCAAGTATTTGGATTCAAAACAAAAGTAGGTGATGCCTATAGGCATACAGTATAATAAAATGAGACAAATATCCCGTTTCAAACACGTAATTCCTGTTATTGACTTGAAGCGAACGAAGACAAGGATCAGTGCACAATAATACAAATCCATTTTATCTCGTTCGGTTCTCATCGGCTACTTACAACCCATAATATTTTGAACAGAAATCGGCATAGAAATCGATACATTTGTAGGTATGAAGGTGATTACAGGTCACTATATGTTTAGTGATGTTGCAAACTTTTAAGAAGGTCATAAAAATATGTAACACGTATATAAAGTTTGGAAAGAAAACTTCGAGAATATCGAACAGGTGATTAGAAATCAAAGAGTTAACAAACTTAAGATAGTTATGTTTTGAAATAACCGATATCAGATTTATTAAGAATGCAATGAGTTGAAGTCAGTTATTTAGAATCACTATTATGATTTCAAGAGAAATGAAAATGATTTGATTAAGGAGTTAGGACAGAGGATGTGATGCAACCAGAACAAAGAAAGATTTATTACTGTTTCTTTTTGAACAAATGAATTCGGTTTCAGACGTCTGATGGCTACAGCTTCAGCAAACTGCTGAAGATGGAAACTCAATTGCCTGTCAACCATCTTGAAAGACTTCAGTTTATCCAGCTGGCCTTTGAATTTTTGGAATATGTTCTTTGAATTGCATGTAAGGCCTTCTTTCTATCCTACTAATGTAACTGCTTTGATATATGTATATGAATTTGTAAACACAGTTGATGGTAACATGAAAGAAGTACTTGTCAACCTTTAACTGTGTTAAAGAGCATGGTGCTTTGGACAAAACAAGCAATTGAGCTGCAAGATCTGTTCTTGTCAACGCAGTTTTTAGTCCTGTCTGCAATACGATCTCCCTTTAATTTGACTTGAATAAAAATAAGTTTTTTGATTACTGTAGTTTTTTGCGCTTTTTATCTTCGTTTCGAGTTCTAACTAGTTAATGAATACCTAACACTTAATAAAAAATTTCAAAAGTGAACTCTCTAAAATGTCTGGCTGAATATCAGAATCGACAAGAGCTTCTTTGTGGTTTGTTGATGAATAACGATAAGTATAGAATACTTTGTAAGCCTCCATACTTTTATTAATCGATAACGAATTATGTATTCTACATAAAACTTCCCATAAAACATAAAGCATTTTAAGAATAACGTAATCATTCTATATTTTACAAATGACTCAGTGTTTGAAGTTAATTTTCAGAATGTTTGATAAAATAACTTCACATACAGTTCGGTATAATTCGTACAGCTAATTTAAGTCAGTCAACATTCAAAAAGTGTTTATAGTAAAAACAGGAATAAATAATTGTTAGACCACCATTAGAAACCTTAAGTACTGGACGCAACTGGTTGATCAACTGAGAAGATTATCATTAGTAATTCATTTGGTTTATGTGTATAATCAATTTAAAAAGTACTTAATAATAATATGAAATCTCCATTATTATTTAAAGATGATCATTCATTGATCCTAGTGGTTTTTATTTAATTCTTGCCATGTTACAAAACTTATTTAAATGGAAATATTCGTCAACTGTTATTTTTATACCATAAATCTTTATCATGCAAAGAACACGAGGCTAACAAAAGTCAAATAAATATCTATCAGTTAACCGCAAAATGAATGATTGAGTAGAATGAAGCAAATAAGAAAAATAATATAAGCTCTATTCAGAAATATAATGTAAAGCCTGTCGTGGTTTTATTGTTTACCGTAATCGTAAACGATAGTATTTATTTTGAAAATGTTTTTGCATTACTTTAAATGCCATCTATGTAGCCATTGTAATGGGTTTTCAGAGGTTAGAATGAGAAGTCATCATCAGAAGTACACATCCACGAGTTCTGCTATAACAATTCCTATAATACAATGATACAAAATCAGAAAACGTACTGATTGGTGGCTTACTTTGTGGGGAAATTGTCGGAGTTCTAGTGAGAAGACGTTACCAATAGAGTACAACCCTATCGTGTGTAGGCAGTAGCTACCGAAGACAATGGATGAAGTAGAGCAAAATTCTTAAATTGATCAGAGTTAGACATTCGCTCCGTCGGATGCCGGTTCAGCGGTTCAGAGGTTAATCGTTAGCGCGCAAGATCGAAGGTCCTAGGTTCGAATCCTATGCGTGACAGGAGCTGGATGAATATTGCTGATGGGTCCCATGCCAGAACGTAACGGTCGTCCAGTGCTTTCAGATTTCTAATGATGGTCTAACAATGATTTACTCATGATTTCACCGTAAAAAAACAATCTCCATAATACTATAATGCAAAAAAATTGTTTACCCTAGTATAGAAATCCTCAACAATGGGTGCCCAAAACTTCATATATGAACAGAAAGCATCCTGTTTTAGTTTTTTAAAAGTAATAAACAGAGATAACTGATTCAGCAGTACAACAAGAAGACAATTTCGATTGTCTAACCAATAAGAATAGAACTTGAAAATGGGAAACATACACTTTGAGAGTAAGTTGTTGAATAAAATTTAACCGAACAACATAACCTTTTGTTTGTTAATGGTACTTGGTAAACGAGATTCTTTCATTACATCCTCTGATGAGTAAATTTCAAACTTTTAATGTTTGTTCCTACTACTTACAGTTTTATTAAGTAGTTAGACGTTAGAGCAATATTTAAAATCTCGTTAAATTTAAGAAAAGGACAGAAAAATTACACAATATCATTTCCACGTAAAGTTAAAGTTTAGTGCAACTTTGTCGGACATTTCAAAATAGTGATTTTACACTGAGAGGAATTTAGCAGCTTTATCTAACTTATCGAATAATAAGTTTTCTTTATATGTTTTATATGTTTTAACGGTAAAATACTATTCCTGTTTGAATTAGTTTCTTGGTTCCTTTAGTTTTAGTCTGTTTAAGTTCACTTGTTAGATATTTCAAAAGGTATTCTATATTCCCTAACCAAGAGACTATATTTTTTTCAAATTTTACAAACTTCTTAGGAATTAGTTCGATGAAGGCTGAAAATATGAATTAGAAATTAAAATAATGGTTGCCGAAGCTTTTCTTACTTGAAGCTGTGATTGATTAGTTGATGTAGTTTAGTGTCAAATTAAAAACTTTAAATCAAGCAACCAAGTAAACACACTAGCTATCATTAATAGTGTTATTGCTATCCAACTAAGTACACTAATGTTTACTTTAAAAACGTATCGGACAACCACAGATTACAATGATACATAAACTTGCTTTATTTTATTTTTTGTTTCATACACATAAAAAGATTTAAGCGTTAACAATGGATTATTGAAATTTCTCGTCACTGTTTAGCAAATAAAAAATTCACTTTATCAGAATAGTTTATAAACTCAATCAAAAAAACATATCCTTAAGCTAACTCAAGTCTACAATGTAGCATAAAAAACCATTGCAAATATTTACACAATTTAACATTGTTTATTTCTTTTGATAATACATTTTAACACAACTTCTTATTAGAAATGTAGCTTACTTCCAGTAGATAATAAACTGATTAAATTGATATTACTATTTTAATGAAAGATTGTGATTTTGAATAGAAAAATGATAAAAACACGATATGGTATTCACGTGTATTTTACTCGTTATTATTCATTATCTCAGTTGATTTATTTATCAGTAGTCATATGATGATATATTAGGATGAAAAATAAACTAATGCTTCTCAATTCTTTTAAAAGAAAATACCAACAAATATTGTTACTCAGTAAATCTTTTACTATCACATTCAATGAATCAATAGTTAGCAACTTATTGGTTAGTTAATTAGATATGAAGAGTAGTTAAAGAAAGAGTGAAGACAATATCCCCAAGTGACCTGGTTCTTAGAGCAACTGATGGTTACATGATATTATTAGTTAGATAGTTCTGTAACATACATTTTTAACTGACTAAACATTTGTGCTGTAAATCGTAACTATATTTTACCTGACTAATAGGGAAACAGCAGAAACATTATTCACACCTTGGTTTGAATCTGAAAATACTAGAAAATCGTGGGATAATGCAATTTTTCAGTAGCTAATAAATTTGATTACGATGTAAAACATCTTATTTGTCAAGTACTTAATACATATATCTATATTCATAAATAATAATAGTAATGAATATTCCATTCCTAAGGAATTCTAACTGATTACTAACCAAGCTAATGCTTACTTTATTCCATAACATGTTTAGACTTAAAAGACAAACCTACGTCTACTTGAAGATTGTAACATTTTACAGGATCCTTTTTTTCTGTTCTAAATGATTATATTACTGTTATTGGTTGATACTATAAGGTAAATATAGCTATTTATCACTTCAACTAATTATACTAGACTTAGGACGTTTCTATGATGTATAAACGAGAGTTGTGTGCTTGATTGTATTGTGCTCGCTGGGTGTTTGTAGAATATACTTTCTACGCTATACCAAGACTTCTGTTTTTTCGTTTTCGGATCAAGGTAGCCTACCTGGAGGCTGGTTCATTGTCTCGTTCGCGCTATCGACTAAGGGATACCCGTAATAGCTTCATGCGTACCTAGTGACGAACCTAACACATTAGAATTGTAATTATTAAAATATAGAATATAAAATAGATGGAATATAGGTAGTAGGTAAATCCAGTACTCATATTTTATTTTATTTAGTGCAAATCAGTCGGATGTACTTGAATTTCCAAGTTGATATTCATCATGGGACAAGAATCCGGTACATTGGCTTTAAACATAGATTAATCCAGCCAACAAGTTCTAAATAGGACGAGACTAGCGTCCTGAATACCATTGCTAGCCACAATCCATTAATTCTATGTAAACTTTTTATCATAAGGGCAATCAACACAGAATTAACATATGCCAACTAAGACTATTCGAATTTCAATTGAATCATCAACAACGGAGAAATCCAAACTATAAAATTAAATATATTTAAAATGTTCCACATTTACTTAACTATCAAAAATTTTTTATCTAATGGTATTTATTTATTATAAAGAGTGATATCATTCAGTTTAATTTTAGTATTAGCATCACTTCTCTTGGTAAGATAGATTGAATTTTCAAACAATAAACTAACAAAAATTTAATTTACTACTCTCTTGTGTTATTAGGGTAACAGTTTACAGTCAGTCATTTATTCAAGCTAAAATGTCATAAGCGGCTAAACGATTACCAGGTTACGGTTTAGGGTGATGCGACGATTTCTTATTGTTTCCATGTTATGTTGATTTTCTCCTTCCTTTATTTACAATTATCACCTACGGTTTATTTGAACTTTTATTTAGTCGACCTTTATTAATTTTCACTTAAAATGCCTTGACAAGTTTACGTGTGACTAGGTTCTTCGAAATATATAATGCAACTTTATTGCGTTTTTCATATGAACTCCGTCTTCTCATTGTTCTATAAAAATTTATAAAAGGAACTAATTGCTTTGAATAATTACTAAAATTTACGATCATTAGGTTGAATTTGTTAGGGAACATGAAGATGCAGTCTGTAAAATTTGAAATCTTGACTGAAATCACAATCTTGTTTCCTCAGGTTTCGAGTGGTTGTTTAGGTAATTTTGATTAGTTATTCAATTATTTTTTCCAGAAATATAACAATATACGAAATATTTGAAACAGTGTTAAAACAGTTCATTCATCGATATTTCTATCCCAACTGACGATTCAATAAGAGAGATTACAGATAATGATATTTTCTAATTCCCAAAGTTGTCACATGATTCTAGAATTATACGGATGTTTATCAGTTAAATAATTTTAGCTCACTACCTTCAATAACTATGAAATGAAAAACACTTTTACTTTAAACTTTTCTCAACTAGCTTTTCGAATGAAACAAACACAAAAATGAATAAAGAACGTTGACTTATTAAATTATTACAAAATTTAAACAGAAAAATGAACGATTAACTTCATAGAAATGTCCTGGTGATTAATTTTAATAGGTTAAATAAATAAATAGTTTTTATTCCATTACTAATATTACGATCTGATCTCATAGCTCGGTTATAATCACCTTATTGAATTTGAACATGTGTAATATTGTAAAAAGATCGAATAACGATTTACTAATCACAAAGCATTCAAGTAATCTTTACAGTTTGTCAGGGTAAAAAACACAAATAGTTGAAGGTTGCACATCAGTTAATCCTTCAAAAGTAAAATGAAGACAGTTAACAGTAAGTACTGATTGATTCGGATTTGGTTTGTTGAGCCTGATGATCAATCTATCGTTTTACCCATATTATCACCGTAGATAATATGCAATACCTCTCTCTCTCTTTATATATATATATATATATATATATATATATATCGTATATATATATATATATATATATATATATATATATATATATGTATATATATCGTACCGTTGCTCAATCATGGAAGACTGGTGATATGTTGTTCAAGGATGAAAATTTTAAATATTTTATAATTTAAAGTTTCATCAGAAAAATTAAAATCAGAGCAACTTATCTCATTCTTCCATGTACGCAACTGGTTGATCAACTGAGATTTTCATTAGTAATTCATTTGGTTTATGTGTATAATCAATTTAAAAAGTACTTAATAATAATATGAAATCTCCATTATTATTTAAAGATGATCATTCATTGATCCTAGTGGTTTTTATTTAATTCTTGCCATGTTACAAAACTTATTTAAATGGAAATATTCTTCAACTGTTATTTTTATACCATAAATCTTTATCATGCAAAGAACACGAGGCTAACAAAAGTCAAATAAATATCTATCAGTTAACCGCAAAATGAATGATTGAGTAGAATAAAGCAAATAAGAAAAATAATATAAGCTCTATTCAGAAATATAATGTAAAGCCTGTCGTGGTTTTATTGTTTACCGTTATCGTAAACGATAGTATTTATTTTGAAAATGTTTTTGCATTACTTTAAATGCTATCTATGTAGCCATTGTAATGGGTTTTCAGAGGTTAGAATGAGAAATAAATTTAGTTAGAAGCGAGACTATAACCAACTAGTAACAATCTTCTAGAATTATATTTTATTATAAATGGATTGGCGTTGGAAAGACCGAGCAATGAACTCGGAGTGAGTGACGTACTCACTGTGAAACCTACAGGTCATAAAATTCAGCCTGATTATAAATTATAACTAAGAATGTAATAGATATGATGACTTTAATCGAGTATATTTAATGGAGTATTTTGAATAATGAAGAATTAACTAGATGTAAAAGCTGATGGTATGAACGATACAAACTAAATTTAGAACTAGTCACTCATTACTTAGGAGTATTAAATTATTGGACACTAACCTCTGGAAAAACTGGAACTACTGGAAAAACAGCTTTGATGGGCTACGACCGAACGTGAAAACTGATGTTTCAGTGTCCAGGTGTGTGTGTGTGTGGAAAGTGTCCAGTTGGTCACTGTTGTAATGGAAGTAAAATCAGCCTTTTGCTTTCCGAAACGGTGCACATCTTGGCAAACTGTTCCACATCGATGTGATCTACACTACAATATGAAACGACTTATTTTTATAATCATTGAATATGCGATCAGTATATGCTCACTATAATCTTTCAGAAAACCCACTCCGTTACTTCATTTAATGTCGGACTAACCTACAATAAACAAATATGACAAACTTCGAAAGATCACTCTTCATTCTGAATAGCGTTAATTAATGATTTCTAGTTTTATCCACTAAGTCCACTCCAGTAACCTGAACTATACTTGGAAAGCAAAAGAACTAACAGTCTTTTCTTAGAGTTAAACAAAAAGGCATTACCAGTTTGGTGGCATGGGAAGATTGTTCACTGTTAATTAGTTTATGAACCATCGAGAAATTAAGGAGTACTGGATAACTGTTTTCTCCCAGTATACGACTCCCGAAACTTGTGCATATGAGCCAGCATAAGAAGTTGAACCGTGAAATTTTAGGTTTAGCGGTGATATAACTAACTACAATCCATTCATGACATTTCTCAACCATTTTTTTAAGGTTTTCGGTGAATGACTGACTCACGCTCAACGTGGTCTAACTCGAGTAGTCTAGTGATTCTTGGTTTTAATGGTTATCCAACTTAAATCACCTAGTGATCTTAATACAAAAATATCGATTTAATCTCTTCATTTTTATAAGGTTATGTTTATCCGCTAAAATAGATCAATAAAACTAAAAAATAACTAAATTATCACCAAATAATCACTTCTTACGAGGCATGACTTATTCACATTACAATTGCAAATAATAATTAACGAATTCAGTGAAATAAAAATGAAACATCGAACACGCATGTTTTTTTTTTGAATTTCAACACATGAAACAGTTCACATTGGGTAGTAAGAAAAATTAAATCAAGTGATCAATAAACAAGCATGGTAATTTTCAAATGATAAAGCCCTTGACAAATATTTATGGTAAAATTTCTTGCTGATTACAATGTGTCGAATTTAACATCGACAAAAATCTGGAATCGATGTTTATAGTACTGGAATGAAATTATGATATATTTAACATTGATTTGCTGAATTGTTATCTTGATGTTGATTTACTGTATGTGTTTCCATAGTTTCGAGCATACAATCAAGTTTATGTCTCAACTGATGTCAAACTATTTGTTTATTTTAAATCAATCTTTGGAAGCATTAATCCTATGAAAATATGTTTTCATCATATTTTCTAATGTAATTAGCTAGTAAGGAATTTTTTAACGCGGTAATTCGTTTAATAACAGATAATACTGATTCAAAATATTCTGCCATTTAAAATACACCAAAAGTGAAAAATATAGATAAAGCCAATCAGGATATCCATCATTTTGCATAAATTTATCATGTTCAATAAAATCATTTTACACTTGTAAGAAATCTCATGTATTAAAGTTGATCAATTGTTGTTGACTTTAGGTTATTCATAAAATGGTGCTCATAACTTTAATTAACAAAAGTTCCTATTCCATATCAGCACAGCAAAATGAAGTTCATAGTTAAGTTACGTTAAGTGATAGGAGTATCAGTGATGGTGAGAAGGTTTAAACATCGATCAAACAGTTAAAAAAGAATGAATACATGAAAAAAATATTGAAATTCAAGACCGAGGGAAAAATGAAGCGTGGACATACATGTGCAACAATATCTGATTCTGAGCTATATCACTCAGTGTCATCAACCTCTAATTACAACTATTACAAGGACCTCAATCATGTAGTTTATGTTTACTGAAGTACCTCAGTCTAACAATCAGTGGTTCCGTCGACCGATGCCATGTTTTAGTTTGGTCGATACTATCCTACTGTCAACCGAATCCAGTATTATACACTAAGATATAGGTTGAATACATAAACATTTCTAACTTGGTCGTTCAACAATACTAAAGCAGTGAATTGAAAATAACTATCATCTAAATCCTACGACCAGCACATAACTTTTAATTTGATAGTTCATGTTTCACAACGACAAAATAGCATAAACAGAATTGTTGCTCAGTATGATTTTTGTGTGCTTGGTAGGCAGACATTTCCCCTACACCACTACTGATATGAGTTCGAAAAAGCCAATTGACCTTCTTGAACGTGTGCCGAAATTTTGAAGGCCACTAACTATAATAAATTAACTGCATTTGAGCTAATGTTCATCAGCGGCGACTATTGGTGAAAAATCTACAGTGGTGAAAACGTTGTCAAATGAAACTCTGATATTAATAGTTCTTTATGTCCGTGATGAAATCTAACTAAGAATTAATAAAATGATAATCCGAAATGTATTTCTCAAGTATTGAAAGTGTTTTTTTTTTACAGAAAACCTGTATAATTTTATAATCTTTTATAGGCACATGGTTCGATTAATCGTTTTAAATAAATCTAGTTATAAAAACTACATTGAATTAAAATGTCTGTAATGAAAACGAGATTGCATTATAATAAAAAAAAGATAATAAAAATATATTTATGAGAAAAATCACTTAACTGAAAAAAAAGTGTAATACCAAAGGAAAATAAGTGATGCGATGTAATATGCGTGAATTCAATAGCCAAAGGAGTAATTCACTTGATAATCCTATTTTTAGACGAATGAGATAATGATTATTTGTAAGTGTAATTTAAACTACTATAGATGAACTTGACAATTAATTACAGCCTTCTTATTTACCTTGAACTTTGAAATGGTTTGAAAAAGCATTGAAAAAAAAATTCACCACGAGAAATGACAATACGATTTTGGCGTCTAACAATTCCAGTGGATTAAATTCAAACAATTATTATCTGATTTTACATATTACATGTTTGTACAATCATTACAAATCAAAAATCCACTAACTTTATTGGTACTTTTTTAGTCTGATCGGATTATATCTAGGTAAATAGGAATATATAAGTTGTGATTTGTGAATTTCATTGTAATTAATAGTATTTATATGATTGATTTATGCAAACTATTCATCAATTGAATTAACTTATTTACTATTTCATCATCCAATAACTAAATGCTTATAACATGAATTCAAATAATATATATTTAAACTAGTAACAAATAAAAAACGATAGCGTTAGAAAAATATATATATTAAATATTTTTTAAAAGAAATATTTTACAAACGATCAGTTTTTATTTACATTGCATAATGTCCCTATGGCTTTTTGACAGAACATTCATTGGAAAACATGTACTAGGTATACATATTAAGTCACCTGACAAGATTTTAATGGATCTACAATCTATCTGAGAATGGTCATGACAAATACTTTTCATTAATTCTAGTGATAAACTGTGAATGAAATGGCTGTCAACACCAGCATTACTTGGTCACTGCACTATATCTAAAATTACTCGAAACTCGAACTGAACTAGTCGGTACATATCAAGTAATACTAATGCTTAAACGCTATCAGCAACATTTGGACATTTTGTATTTGATCTTTATTGAGAAACTGCATGCTAGGACGAAACAACTGATTATTGTCCAGTGGTTCAATGTTAGGATCTTATGACTATCCAGTGGATCCTGATTTTTATTAGTTCTTCAGTTTATGTCTAGGTGGTGCCAAAATGTATTTTTGTCTTTTCTTTGAGTTTTCATACAAATTCTTAGAATACAGTTAGAGTATTGAAGAAGAATCATGATTTGCGTTTACATGTACAATGACAAATATCTTTTTTTATTTCACCATACGTTATAATGAATTCGTTTTCTTTCAAAACATTTATTTTCACTTTAAATCGAAGCATCGTACAAACATCTGGATACCAAGCAAGATATTTTGAAAGTTTATTAGAAATAAGTAACGTAAATATTTATTACATGAAATCATTTGATTTGTATGTTGTGATTTTAATAAACCTGTAAATACAGAGTTTTAGTCTTTTCTTTCATTTAACGTTAAAGAAATTTGTTTGTGATTTGTTGTTTGAATTCCTCGGATTGGATTTGGTCGATCGCTTTACAAAATTACTACTGTAGGGTTTCTGAAGTTATGCAGCAAGATGTCATTAATAAGCATTCAGAATAGATGCATATTAAGAAAATTATATAATATGACAAGTTTAACTTCAACCTCATTTATATTATTTTATCAGCAGAATTATTAGTGTTTATTGATTAGTAGC
Source organism: Schistosoma turkestanicum (assembly GCA_944470395.2). NCBI lineage: Eukaryota > Metazoa > Platyhelminthes > Trematoda > Strigeidida > Schistosomatidae > Schistosoma > Schistosoma turkestanicum. The sequence continues at coordinate 20,761,840 of OX103973.1, forward strand.
AATTCATCATACCAAATTGCTATAAATGATCTTCGTAACCTATATCTTTTACAGTTTATATATTGCCATTAGGTTATAAGTTTCTTGTTCTGGGAATAGAAAATCAAAGCTTAAATATGTTCTCCTTCACTAACAAGAACAAACTTAGTATAATTTTATTTGCAAACTAATACGAAACTGTTAATTGATATACTGATTACCATATATTTGTTTCAACACATAAACTTTGGTACAAAAAAGGCATCTAAATAACTGTGGACCACACAAATAAATGAAAATGTAAGTGAGCTAGACTATCTAATAGAACTAGGTAGTTTTCTTAGACGGCCACACCACGAGCTTTTGACCTGAAAGTCCAACCTACAAAGTAGTAGAGCAACATCACGAGATGCAGTAACATGGTAGCCAGTGACCAACAGTATGCTCACACGTCATTCGTTCCGTTCAGATCCCGGAGTCCATGTGCACCACTGGATTAGAACCAAAGTTTTCCAACTTTCCTCGGTTGATCCTCCATGCCCATCAAACCATATTAAAGCACCAGACAGTCACTTTCCAACCTCTCCCTTTTGTAAACAATAGCTCTGACAAAAGAAGTCAGGTAGGACTTCCTTGACAGTGGCTATAAACACGTGGTCATATGAAAGCGTTTCGAGGGGGACAGTGGATTCTCCTCACTCCTAGCCGTACCATGGCATTTAGTTAGGTACCAACTATTTCATCACCTATCTTTATCGTTAGTACTAATTTTTTTGAACACACACTTTTCACTAATTTTTAATGCTAAATTTTTCACTTATAAACAACACGGACTAGTTCTCATTATATTATGTAATGTAATATGATTCATTCTTCCTCATTTCCTATCTCATTTAAAAACTCGTCAGGTTTTAATGATTTTCAAATTTTATTTTGTAAGTTTAGATTGTCTGTAGCCAATAAGAAGTGATTGAATAGAATGAATTCATAATCTTATTCAATTCTTGTTGCTGTTAGTGTTTTCCTATTTAAAATTGAAATTGTAGTTTCTCGTACATGATAACAAGCAACAGAATGTTTATAATACTAGAAAAAGAAGTATAATATAACTACGATAAGTCAACACAAAACAATGGTTCAAAGAAATTGAATTGAATTAGTAAAATGAAGATTTGATATAACTAGCAGTTGTGAGCACTTAAATAAAGTCAGCTGCTCACTAATGAAGTATTCTTTTAGATTATAAATGTGTGTTACATAAATTAATTGAATACGTTTTCTTTTGATAAAATTGATTAAGTCTTTATAGATTTTCTGATAGTGCATTTATTATGTAACGTAGCATTGGTTGAAATCAGTGTTGAAATAAAGTATTTTGGATTGTACCTATAATTCTCATATAAAGCTACCGCAAACGATCAATATGAATTTCTATTTCACCAGGCAATCCCAAGAGTGATTAGTCAATGACTTGATAGAAAAACGGTTAGAATATCTAAAATATGAGCTGTTAATGATGCATATAAATATGTTCATAGTTGAATTGACAGCTTACTAGAGCATAGATCGAATGTCAAAGATTTATCATTATTAGGCTGAAATTAAAGTTTTGTGCTTACGCTTACGAAGTAATTACATCCGTCTGATGTGAATAAATATCATCTCTGAAATTACTTTTTTTTATTCTACTACTACTATGTATACTTTGTACATTTTCATTCATTAGGGTAAAACGAAATCGAAATATTGCAAATAATAAGTGAAACAAAAAATTAATAATAAACAGTCTGTTGTATGTAAACTATATTTCCTAAAATATCGTCACCGAAATTCAGAAAACTGAAACAATCACTAGATAAAACTATGATTATATTTATGAATTAAATAATCAAGTAATTTGAAACAAATTCGGCGTCATTGGGATATTTCTAAATACAAAATGATTATTTGTAAACAAGCAGTTACTTCAGTATACTAATATATATATATATATATCTATATTGATCAGCTGAGTAATGCGCCTTTATAGGAAAAATTGGTCATTCAAATCTCGTCATTATGTGAAAATGCTAAGGATATTGTTAGATTCTGTTCTACGATAGTGAACATCGATGATTTCATCAAACATATCAAAACACAAAGAATTTTGAAGGTACAAATCTAGTCATTAGAAAGTTAAAATTAAAAAAAGTAAAAGTACAGTCATTACTTACAGTTATCGTTTCTCAAGGACAAAGAAATATTCTTGATTAGGTTACACAGTCTTCACAGAACCATTCTCCAGGTTACATTGATAGAATATTAGTGACTTCGAAATATTTTGTTAGTGAGAATTATCTTTCAGCTCAACTTCTAACAGTCCATTACAGATATAGAGTATTTGTAGAATTTCAATCAGAAGAAAATTTTTTCATTACCACGTTTTACTGTTCTATGAGTAAACCTTTAAAATATTTCTCAGGCTAACATCGACTGTGAGAAGATACATCCGCTTGGACTGTTGTGACACTGTAGTTTACTGGGATGTATAAGCTAAACTTTTATTAAGCATTCAAAAACTAGCAAAACTAGACAAAGTTGCAAAAAAATTAGATATTTAAGTCTGAAGTTAGTATTTACTAGATTTACTGGAAGTACACCATAAAACAGATTTGGAAAAAAATGTACTGATTGATCTTCACCAGTAAAACAGTTATACTCTGGATGGCAACATACATCTAACATGGCAATTCGGAGTGACATTAAGTGATTTGATCTTATTAGGATTAGAAATTCCAGAAAACTATACGGTCAGTTTCTTTTCATTTCACGTAATATATACCTGTTTTCAGTATGAAGATGTATTTACAAAACGTCATTTCCGGTCTCCTGAAACCATGTTCTAAACATGTTGGAGCTTTCAATGTTCGAATATTGTATCGAATAATGCGACACGTTTCCTTAGCTAGGACTCTGGAATCTCACGCTATCGATGTATGCTGCGTCTCCGAAACGCGCATACAGGATCCGAATAAAAACATACATTCAACATAATCTAGTCAGCATAAAGAACCGTCGCGATTCGCGCTTCATGTGTCCGGAGAGGGCACTGCTACTACCAGTGGACTAGCTGGTGTAAGCATTGCATTAAGTCCTAGGGCAGAATTAGCTTATAGTGCCTCCACATTTATTTCCATTCGCTTGCATTTAATTTTGTTAAGCCCATTCGATTAATTTATTCGACCAAGCCATTTACGTAGCAACAATTTATATGTACCATTCGTTCTTATTATTGTCTGGTTTGTATGAGCTCACATGACGTGTCATTTGACCTTGTTACTCATTCGTCGCTTTTATTCATGTGTGCCTATTTCGCTTGTTGCATGTCTGTCTTATATTTGTCTGACTATATATTCTTAGTCACGCTTCATCTCGTTGAGTTGGCTCATTAGCCTTCTCCAATGTCCGTCACCTGTTCATTCGCTTCCTTCGCGCACACGTTCGCATTGTAATCCACGGAGTTGGCTCGCTAGCCTCTCCACTTCGTTTTATTCACATTGCTTCTCCGCTTCGCTTTGTGGTGTCCCGAATAAACGTATTCATTGCTTCGAATTCATCTTCTGATTTATAACCGTCAGACGCTACTTTGTAACGATTGTCTAGACGAGCTAATTACCGAGCTTTAGAACAAGCAGATTTCTGGCCACCACAAAATTGGTGAGCCCGACGTCAACTAAATCGGCCACCACAAGCTCTCTTAGACTCAATCCCGGTAGAAAATCGCTTATGTGCTAGCCGACTAAATGGGACAGTAAAGACTCGTAAAGATAGAGAAAATAGCCAATGCCTATTCGTTGCCTCACGCTGCACTCATAGACTGCAGCTCGGAAAGAATAAAAGATCAGTTTTACAGAAAGCTTTCTAGCCTACTTAAAAAACTTAAGCGCTCTGATGTAGTAATAATCGCTGGTGACTTCAATGCTCAAGTAGGTAGACTAAGTGAAAATGAAAGACAACTGGTGGATCTAATGGTGTCACGACTCAAAATACAGACAATGCCGACCGTCTGCTGATGCACCTATACTAAGAAAACCGCCTATTTCTAGCAAATACCAACTTCAAGCATAAGGAAAAACATCTATTGACACGACGACCCCCAAAGTCGTCTCAACGCCGGATCCGACTTTACCATATCGCTTTCAGCCACCGATGGAGAGGCTCGATAAAAGACTGTCACTCGTTCCGGAGCACATGTTTAGATTCACAACATGCTCTAGTACTAGCGCGTATTTTTCTGCGTCTTACTGCACGCAGCAAAACCATCGCAAGGAAACCCTCCACAGTTCTACCTAATACAAACACAGACAAAACTATGTTTCAGGAGCAACTAGGCAGTCACGTAAGTGATGCCCACCCCGAGCCAGATTGGAATAATATCCAGAATGCCGTGGAAACAGCAGTGATATCTGACAGTAACTTAAAACAACAAGGTTAGGAAGAAGCCGTGCATCTCAGTAGCATGCTCGGAAACTCATCTCGTCTGGCTCCGAACACAACCAACAGCGGAGTCAGCTTTATCGCAGGCTCATAACAAGCTTACACAATGATAGCGAACAGTAGTGAATAGCAAAAGCAAGTGCGATGGAAAAGGCCGCGATGATAGTTAACAGTAGACAACTTTTCAGTATTATCACGAAAACGCGTACTAGGAATACAACTGTTAGCGAGACTATCTTGGAGGAGGATGGGACTATTATTCATTCTCAATCCAGGAGATTGCACCGATGGGTAGAACACTTCAGTCATACTTCTGTTGCCCACGTTCTGCAGTCAACCTGAATGACAAGTCGATGTAAGTTGTCCGACTCTTTATGAACTTGGAGTGTTATAGGAAATCTAAAGCGAGTGATAGCAGGATGACCTGATAGGTTAACCCCTAAGATTTTCAAGTATGATGATCCAGTTTAAGTAGTTAGATTGGCTGAGAGCGCAGGTAGAATTTGGGAACTGTACGTAATCCTATCGGAAATCCATTTCTAAGTTTTCCCCTACGAAAAAGGGTGAAACTACACAACTTCCAAGTCTATTCCGTCATTTAGTAACGACAAACTATAACCGAAAAAGTATTTCCCACTGATTGAGGATAAGGGTTAGGAGGTGAGATTCACGAAACCGGAGGGAAAGTACATAGTCCTACTACTTGTCCTATACAAAAATCAACACTGATTAGACCTGTTTCACTTGATCTTGGTTGTAATTTCAGTTAACAGCTGATTTTACTTGCTGACGGAATATGATCTTGACTTGTCAGGAACCTTTACGTAACTCCTGTTTTTAATTTATCTTTGTTTCTCCGCGTGTTCTCTTCCATTCGATTCAACCGTTTTGTTTCCTAAACAAATATCTTAATAAACTTATCAGTGATTAGATTATTCGGAATGTAATTTATTGGTCTACTGCTGCTGTAGTTAGACTAGATACCGAAAACCAGATAAAAATATATAAACCCTCTAAAACTAAGTACTATATTCTGTAGCGGATCGTTAAAAGCAGGTCGATAACGACAATCGCGATGCTAACTTTATTGTAGCATGATAATAGCAGGGTGTTCCCCATACAACCAGTATTACCAGATATCCCTCTATCCAAGAAAGTTACTTCTAAAAGTAGTATACCTTATCTTGTTCCAACTTAGCGTTTTAACAGAAGAGTACGAAACTAATGCGTCAGCCAACTTCCCTTTCGATTGCTGAGTAATGTTTTCGTCCTCTAATATGGAATATCCTTTTATGGCGGTAGAAATTGAAAAGTGACAACCACTTGTTAACTTCTAACGGCCCTCAAAGCTATCAGTCACATTTATAATACGGATTTAAACTAACAATACAGAGAACACTATTATGGAATGGTCATCAAGATTAGGAACAATAAACAGAGAACACAACCACTGGAGTTGACTGACCTATAAAAGGGTACTATCAAACAAATGGAGCTTCAGGTAAAGATCCCATGGTGACCATACAAAATATCTGCACTTCAAACTTTTCACACAAAATTAGAAACACAAGGCTCCTCATTACGACAGCAACGAAATACAGTATTTGTTTGCTTCAATTATCAGCCTAACTAATAAACGATATTATTAGATGCATGTAATACCTGAATCATGAACCACATTCACTGAACCGATTTCAGATGTTCTTGATATCTCATCATGCTGATCATCTAGTTATGCTGCAGATGATAGTGACTAATCTAATAATAGCTTTCATCGTTAGGCATTCAAAATTATGTAATGAACGGAAACTGCAACCTCACAAACATATTACTTACTTACGCCTGTTACCCCCAATGGAGCATAGGCCGCCCACCAGTTTTCTCCAACCAACTCTGTCCTGGGCTTCCCTTTCCAATGTTGTCCAATTTTTGTTCATTCTACTCGTCTTTCTCTATTTCTCGGCGTAATGTGTTCCTTCGCCTTCCTCTTTTCCTTTCACTTAGAGGGTTCCATGCGAGGGCTTGTCTCGTGATGCAGTTAGGTGTTTTCACAGTGTGTCCTATCCACTTGAACCGCTTCTTCCTGATTTCCTCCTCCACTGGAATCTGGTTTGCTCTCTCCCACAGTAGGCTGCTACTGATGGTGTCTGGCCGAAGTATTTTGCGTAGACAACTGTTAATAATCACTTGTATCTTCTGGATGATGCCTCTCGTAGTTCTCCAGGTTTCCGCTCCATACAGTAGGACTGTCTTGACATTTGTATTGAAAATCCTGATTTTGGTTTTGGTTGAAAGTTGTTTGGAGTTCCAGATATTTTTCAACTGTAGAAATGCAGCCCTTGCTTTGCCAATCCGCGCCCTCACATCTGCATCGGATCCACCTTTCTCGTCGATGATGCTGCCAAGATATGTAAAGGTGTTAACGTCCTCCAAGACATCTCCATCAAGAGTGATTTGATTGGTGCATGTTGTGTTGCATCGGAGAATTTTGCTTTTTCCTTTATGTATGTTGAGACCTACTGCTGCAGAGGCTGCTGCTACACTCACAGTCTTCTCTTGACTTTGTTGTTGCGTGTGAGATAGGAGAGCCAGGTCATCTACGAAGTCCAGATCGTGCAGCTGCGTCCTAACTGTCCAGTTGATACCGTGCTTCCCTCCAGATGTTGACGTTTTCATAATCCAGTCGATCACCAGGGGAAAGAGAAAGGGTGAGAGTAAGCAACCTTTGCCTGACACCGGTCTTCACCTCGAAAGAGTCTGTCAGCTGACCTCCGTGCACGATTTTGCAGTTGAATCCATCATAAGAGTTCCGTATGATGTTAACTATTTTCTCAGGCACACAGTATTGTCGAAGAAGCCTCCACAGTGTTTTCCTATCCACGCTATCGAATGCATTCTCGTAGTCGATGAATTTGATGTAGAGTGATGAGTTTCATTCAATTGATTGTTCCACAATTATCCGTTATGTTGCAATTTGGTCAGTACACGATCTATCCTTACGAAATCCGGCCTGTTGATCTCGAAGTTGGGTGTCTACGAAGTCCTTCATTCTGTTTAACAATACCTTGTTGAAGACTTTGCCTCGTATTGAAAGAAGAGTGATGCCCCTGTAGTTCTCACACTTGCTGAGATCGCCTTTCTTTGGAATTTTGATCAGGTATCCTTCTTTCCAATCTGATGGTAATTGTTCCTCGTCCCAAATCTTCTTGAAGATGTGAAATATTTTCGCAGTTGCTTCTACATCTGCTTTCATTGCCTCTGCTGGAATGTTGTCTGGTCCTGCTGCTTTGCGTTTCTTGATTTGTCTGATGGCTGTACTGATCTCCTCAGTCGTAGGTACGCCAATATTAATTGGGAGGTCCGTGGATGCTGCTTCGATGTTGGGTGTGTTCAGTGGAGCTGGTCGATTCAATAGTTCCTTAAAGTGCTCTACCCACCTATTTCGCTGTTGTTCAGTGTTGCTGATTACTTTGCCTTCCTTGCTTTTCACTGGTCGTTCTGGTTTACGATAGTTTCCGGCCAGCTTCTTTGTTGTTTTGTACAATTGTCTCAAGTTTCCGTCTCTTGCAGCCTTTTCCGCCGTCATTGCTAGATCTTCCACATATATAAAGAATGAATCTTAGACGCTGAAGTGAGAAATAGTGTTGTTTTATTTAGTAGTAGTACACAAATTTGTCCAACAAAACTCAAACTATCTCACTGTAAATGCACTACACCAACAAACCAACCACGACTCAAGAGATAGCACCCATGGTATATATAGTGTGGAAAATACAATGTTTACAATGTCAATCGCTAGTAACGTAAACCATATATTTGTAAATATTGTTGAAACCCAACATTCTGAAATTAGAACATTGCATAAAGAAAACTGATAAAAATAATCCATGAAGTTAAATCACCCAGAAGTAAGCATAAATTCAAAGATTTCCATACGAAAACTGAGTCGAATGCAGAAAAAAACAGAGGTTCGACATAAATATCAACATACATTATACAAATCGTTTTACGGTAAGGTGGAGTGACAAGAAAATATGTCCATAACTTTCTGCATTCGCAGAATACATATAGATTATTTTACTATTTATTTTATTTGAGTGTTAATTCATGCACAGTTAATACACAAATAGTAGGGGAAGAGTAAATTATTTTTGGAATATTTCATAAATTATAAGGGGTTCGGTTTCATAAGTAATCATCAAAAGACAACTTGAAACCTGTTTTTGAGAAAGACATGAATGGATGAATTTTATTTGGTTGGTTCCAGTACATAGCGGATATATGGCACTTCAACATCTTCATCATTCATATCACTGCAACAGACATCGAAAACCAGCACTTTGACATGTGGAGGTACCTGGCGTTTGCTGACTGTTTCAACTAGTTGTTTTAATCTGAAAAAAATATAGTTATTTACAAAGAGAAAACTGAATAATCATTCTATAGAACCAAGAACTAGTTTTTTAAACGCATAATAACGGAAGTGAATTTAGTAACTACTCTGTAAACCAGTGATATAAGCTCCTTGAATGCTATCAATTCGGAATAAAAACATTCGAAGAAATGATAAACACTTTTAATGTCTAATCCAACTGAAACATAGAACTATGAACAAGTTAACCAAACTATTAATGATATGTGATTAGGTATCAAGCACTTTTGAGATTCTTTGACAGTGCTTTTATTATATTAAACGTGTTAGTCAAATAGATTTTGAACAATAAGAAATGAAGATACGATAATGTGTGAGATATATGGAGAAATGCAAAAATGTATTCGCGAAATTTCGACTGGTTAGAGATTATACTTGGTAAACGGGAACAAAAATTAAGCTGTTAACCAGTTTGCTTCGTTCTAACTTATGGTTGTAAAACGTGTCCTTTAAAAATTAAGGTCATTCGCAGGTTACGAGTATTCAACCATTGGTGACTTCGAACTATTGTTAGTGTATACTGAGACCACTGAGTTAACGATTTTGGGGTTAGATGCTGAGTACTACGTAAGAATAGACGATTGATTGATACTGTAATTAAGCTAAATTGACTGACGTGGTTAGATGTATTACGTATGGACCAACTACCTTGATGAGATAATGAATAATACAATAGGTTAGAAGCTAGCACCGATCAAAACAGAATGTGACATCAGTCTAAGAAGATAGTGACTGTTCGAGTGATCCACGGGAACAGATGAAGATTATGTGGTTGGGGTCTGCGCGATTTTCGTAACCAGTCTGAGTGATCTTACTCAACAATTTTTAAAATAACGTACGTGTATTTACTGTTTTTTCTTAGTTTTCAAGTTTCTAAACTACCGGATAAATTAATTTCGTTTTGTTCCACTAATTCTTTTTTTCTCAAAACTGTAAATTCAATGCTTAATCCTTTCTACCAACAATAATACTGTTATTCAATTTGCTGATATGCAGGTTGTCATAGGACTATAATGAAAATACGATGTATTTCCTAGTCAACATATTTTACACCCAAACCATAATGATTAAACATATTAGTCCAGCTCAGATACATCCCAACCCAATTTTTGTTTACACGTGGCAACTGTGACCGAAAACCAACACAACAACTGTTTAATACCAAATGATTTTGCATACTTTTGAATATCACCGATTTGCTCACTTGCAAATTGTTGAGGTTTCGGTGTGTTAATTCTACTCTAAATGAAATTTAAATTATCGTTCCTGACAATTAAGCTTCTATAGTCTATAGTTTCTGCGAGATCCAGGAAATGTATACAGCACTTTACCACATCTAAAAACATCTAAATTTCATAAATTTGAACAATTCAATTCATATGCATTGGTTGTTTAAATCTTCCTATTGATATTTTGAACTGCAATTGATAAGCATCTTTCAGTATACGTGTATCCTGTGTGGATTGCATTGATATTGTCACTAATTGATAATTTATTTAGCAAAAATAGATGATGGAATGAGACGGAATGCCTGGATTTCACTACTAGCCACCATTCAACTCTACTAAAAAATGCTTTCGGAGTATTTACTTCAAAAAATAGATACATGGTTACTCAAATGTGATTTAAATACTACGCGATTATCCAAAACGACAGTGAAATATAACACAAAACTATTGAATGGACTTACGACATAGCTAAACGTTCCTTACGCCTTGCCTCTGGCATGAAGAATGCATAGAGCATAGAAACATCTTGGGAAAGCATTGTTATATTTAACTTCAAACTATTCTAAAATAACAAGAGTGAATCAGCTTAGAAAGTACGCTTACTTTGAAGTAGTCAACTAAATCCTGCAAGGTCATATGACCTGAAAGTTCAAACCGATCCCATAAAGAAAATTCTGTATCGTAGTACTTTGATTTGACAGGTGCTACAGGTTCATAAAATGAAGTAAATGGCAACGCCAAATCAACGTAAGCATTTTTGAATAGTTCAAGCTTTCTGTGTTCTTGAACAAGCTATATGAAAAATGAAGTGAACAAATATGTATAATTAATACGAACTTCATAACACATAATACGCAAATTAATCTTGAATGAATTGAATTAGACATGAAGTTATTGTTACATTACGTCAATAACTAACAAATAACTCTAATTGTTAGTTACTGTTATCCTGTAAAAAAAATTCAGCAAACAACGGTTGTGTAAAAGCAGCCGTTACACATCACTTCATTTGATATATGCGAGACAGCTTTCAGTAAATCATATAACAAACTACAACTTATCGCTCTCTATAAATAACACTGACCACAGAAAAACAAAAGTAAAACATTTAAATGAGAAAAAGTACTATTATAGTGAAATATAATTACAAACCTTGAATAGCTCTAAGCACACCAAACCAGCTACCAAACTAGTTGTCGTTGCAATCGCAGGGATAATTTTACCAGCAATTAATTTACTTTTTAATCGATCAGCTGGAGTAATTTCATAATTTTCAGCCCTTGAATTGCTTGCTGAAGTGATGAAATCCATATGGAAATTTGTATCATCATCTTTCTCAAATTCAATCACGTTGACATGTAGTTTTGGAGTGGTGCCTGTGTTAACAGCAATGAAAAAGAAACGAGAAATATCAAGTGACAATTAACATAAACTATTAAGCTATCCAACGATTTGTTGTAAGCCGAACAACTTAGTTTAAGCGTACTATTAATGTGTAACCTTTTGGCCTGAGAAAAAGCATTTGTAGTTCACATAAATTACTTAGTGATTCAGTAAATATACAGCTTAATAATAAGTCAGTTACATCAGCGAAGTCAATTTATATTTTACGAAATAACGTGTGAGATGGAATCTACCCAGATTCTCTAAGGTAGGAAAAAGGATTATAAATAGACTGTGTAGAGGCTAGTGACCATTAACACTAGTCAAGAAATCCCTAGTCCTAGTGCTTGTACGCTTGCTAGAGGCAAACAAATGTAGACAAAGTCATGAATCTAAAAATTCGTATTAAAATTCACACATTTGAATTTTAACAATTTTTAACAATATCGAGAGGAAAAATGGAAAGATATTTGAATAAGTAAGGAGTACATGAAAGGAGACAACAAATAAATATTTACTTGAGGAGTTGAAGCATCTACGTCTATGCGATCTACTTTGGACCGCATCACAATGTATCAAATCATTACGCTGGAGATGGTCTGCATCCGAAACATGAAATAGCTAAAGTTGGACTAGTAAATTATTTTAAAAGAACATTCAGATTTCAGTAGACGTAAAAAATAAGTACTGTAGATTTAGTTCCTTAACAGTATGCACAAATACAATGGGAGGATAGAAGTTAGGTGACCTACTGAGTAAAACAACAGATTTGAAATCAACCACAGGATGTTTCTTATCATTGGAATAAAGTGAATCACTTACTGAAGTTACGTAATGCCTTCTGAACTTTTTCAAGTCGAGTTGCATCAGCCATTGGTGCAGCTGATCTTGATTGAGCTTCTGCCTCTGTAACATCAATTCGTACACCCGATCGAGGAACAAAGGGCGGTACAGTCACATTTTGAACGATTTCGGAAATCTTAGACAGGTTTCGACATTGCGGGATACTATAGCATTCTGCTCGAAGATTCGAAGCTGCCAAGATAAACTCCAAATGTGTTGGCTGTAATAAAAATATCAAATATGAATTTTTAGTTTTTTCTGATGTGACAGTCAGTCATCAAAGTTTGTACTCAAACTGCACCCAACATATCAAAACCCAGTCTGTGAACTTCCAGAGGAAAGTGAAACGTAACTTAGCAACCGTGCAAATTATTACGCTACCAACTAGCTCCATTTTGTTGATACTACGGACACTAGTGAACCGCGCAAAGGGTTGATAAACAATAACATATTTGTTTGGTCTAAATGTTACAAACATAAGTTACTATGCAAATATTTCTATAAAACAATGAAGTTTAGAAGATTTTTAACCGATGCATGAGCAAACATTTCGTTAGTCTTTTAGCTGACTAGCATTTGTGGATATTTTAGATCATCCAGTAGAAACCGTAACAGCACATATGCTGACTCAAAAATCGTACACATTTTCGGTGCGTCATCAGTATATCATGTTCATGAGACTAACGTAATACAGCTTTCCAGCCGCCTTGGGAATTAATGAATTTCATCGAAATTGAGTCGTTCATTACAATGAAACAATTACCTAACTGCTAGACTTTATGAACACTAGTCATAGATCTGTAGAACAGTATTCAGCTATCAATGAAGACAATCAGATGCAATCTTCACCACCCTTGAATAAACAATGACTGAAAAACTGGTTGTTCCTAAGTAATCAGAAATAAACAAGAACAATGTTATTTGCGAAGTATAATGATGCATGCTGTCTTATTATATACATTGGTTATGGAACTTAAGTAGAAAAAGGTTTAATTTAGATGCACTCAAAAAAACTCACGTTCTGTACATCAAAATCTAATGGATGGGGACATCGTTTTGTTCCTGACCAAAAATCAGAACCAGTTGAAGTGACATGATCGTGAGGGAAGTTGAACAAAAGTTGTGCGATAGTGTTTGAAAACAAATCCTGTAAGGAAACTCGTTTTAAATATATGTATTAAATGACAGAATTGAATTCCTTAGTTACTTGTAAAAATACTAAACAGCTAACGGCATTAAATGCCCAAGCACATATACTATACGTTTACAACAGTCATGGGGCTGTGGTTTAAACTACATCAACCAACTCAGTATCAGAATTTTACAGAGGTATACTTTTGTTTAGTACGAAGGTTGATACATGAGAAAATCCGAAAAACATGATATTTAACTGAACGATATTAATACTTCAAATGAATACAATAGAAACGAGTGTTTCATGAACCTATACGCTTAATGAAAATGAAACCATTTTGGCTGAAGATTTGAAATGAAATGGTGAAATGGGTTGTTTCTGCCAAACTTTACAAACTTGTAGGTTTTAAACAAAATGTAAGCTGAGTCCTCAAACATGCACTAACAAGCGCCCTGATCAAAGAATTTTTGTTTCGTCCTAGTGTAGTAAATATTATTCATATGATTTGTAGTGAGCTCTTATGTTTTTCAGATCAAACAGTTGCCGGTCTACTGAGACAGCTTTTCTAGATATTTTTAAAGTCACAGCAACCGTTCTAAATTAGCACCTAGAAAATCTGAATTGAACACAAAGTAGGTATTGTGGTGGTGTTTCGTTCTCTGAGCTGGTTGTTTTGGTTGTGGAGCTTTCATTGTTCTTCTGAACAACATCACCACCACAATCATCCACCTGAGCTACAAGTTTTCTCCACCATCACAAAGTAGGTATGTCCGTTACGATAACATCTGGCACCGAAACTTTCCAGGAACCTACATTCACCTAATCAAGAAATAAGTATTGGAAATGAATTCCTCATCAAACAACTTATTTAGATGCTGGACTACTGTTTCAAATTTCTGGTTTTTTCTTCATATTGAGCGACAAATACCATTTGTAGAAATTCTTGTGCACTAATGCAATAAAGATGAACATTGGAATGATGGAAACAGTAACCAGACAGGTCAAACTGGACCTGATTCGGTCTACAATTAGTCGCAATAACATTGAGGTCATTAGGATACGCGAAGTACTGAAGTAATGAAGTACGAAAAGCAAATAATTACGATGAGCGCACCTACTGAAGATGTTTGGGACCTTTACACTTACCTGCCAGAGTAATCTAGCCCAAGTGACGCAATCTTCGAAGTTATTTGGCCTTTTGTCTATTAAATTTGTTTTTAAAGTTTCTAGTGTTTCCAAGGGTTGATTTCCTTGATTTGATAATGTTCGTTCTAAAAAGCCTGGGGGATCCTACAACGTGAAAAGATAAGGATAGGATTGCTTTAAATGAATTCAGTTTGCGAATGGCAGAAACGAATTTTCAATTATATCTTAAACAAATGTTTCTTTAGTTTACATATTGGTTGCATAAAGAAGTTTCTCCTATTGGTATGTTATTGGTACAATATTTTATTTCTCTATGTACTGATTTCCAGATTAGAGGAAATAATCTTTTACATAATTATAATACTAGTTGGTAAAGAACTGTTTAAACATTGTAACATTGGTTTGAATAAGAAAAAGATAAAAACAAAGGAGGAAACAACTTTACGAACAACATTTCACAGCTGACCAGTTTACTATGGGTGGGGCAGACTGAAAATAGATGGATAACAATCATTTATCAATGCCACGAAGAGATCTACTCGTGGAAAAAGTGCGGATCGATAAATGAGTGATATTAAGTGCCATCATCCATATATAACGTTGGTTCTTGAAAGCTACGTAAGTATTTAAGTACTGATTTGTCAATACAAATGACATGACTACTACACGCCAGTTAACACAAAAACATGTTCCTGACACATTACTCGGGAAGATAAATTTCAGTGAAGTAGGGCAACGAGTATCACATGAATGATGTGAGAACGTCATGAAAAAAGATCAGGGAGGATAGTGTAAATCAATAAACAAGCAAAAATATTTATTATTAGATATTGCTCAGTTAGAAATAAAATTAAGAAAAACTTGATTTAATGAAGAGTTCTCACTTTTGAAGAAAATGTAAAAATAAAATAACAAAACTGGATAACTATCGACTCCTATACTAAGACAAATCAAACGTCTCGCATTACATGACCTGCAGGACCCTACCGAGTAGAGATAGACCGTATATGTTCTTCTTTTACTCTGCAATCTTTCATGCAGAGAGCTATATTATGAAATAAAACCCACTTCATTTGTTCGCCCGGCTCCATAATTGATAAGTGATACACAATGCGAAAGTTCTTCGGACAAGTCATCAAAGCCAGCGTTTCAAGATAGTGGCATTGCTAATATATACATACTTGATGACCTCGTCATCAGTAACATGGTTAACACTGGAAGTGAGCAGCCCTCCATAGATGACAATAATCGAACGCAGTGACTGAACATTCTCAACTTGAAGAGGCTGCTTCACAACCATATAACAGAACTGATTTCACCAGTGCACAAAGCTCTAAAATTTACGGTCAGATCAACATTAGAATGGCGTTAAGGTTAGCCTACAGTGACATTAGGTTCATCGGATTTAACTATACGAGCGTTAGTCTCATTTTCCACTAAATTATCAGCACCAACACAAGTACTCAAGCCTAAAAGCTTCCCGACCAACTCTAAATGTTACGCATGAACGTAAACATGTCATTTTGATATGCCTGAATTATTATTACGAGTTTACTTTGGTCGGAAAACGAGAGCGAGGATCCGGCGACACGACATGCTACTCTAATCCGAGTCTCCCAACCCCCATTGAGTGACAGAAGACTTGATATGAAGTAGAACCTGTATTCTACAAGCATCCAGAAAGTACCAAGTCCGAATCCAGAAGAGATTCGGGATCCCGGACTAGGGGTCCGGTCCATAAAACGTTACATTTAGGTCGAGAAGGAAACAGCATCGAAGTCTGTGACATTGACAGCTAAGGCGACCAATAGGAAACAACATTTAAAGTGACAGTGGCAGTTAAGACGACCAGTAGGAAACAACGTTGGAGTACGTGACACTGATATCTCGTACGACCACAAAATTGACCAGTAGGAATTAACCAATAGGAATTGCCGAATAATTCTCTTACGATATTGGATGAACATTCTGACACTAACAACTCACTACCAAAAGTGAGTGCATGCTCTTCGTGATAGTGCTCCAAGTTTACTTTTCTGTTTTAACGAAGAAATAGTTAACCGCTTTGTGGAATGGGAACTGTATTAGCTTGCCGGTCATGTGGAAAGCATAGTTCCTATGCATCCAGTTAATATCAAACGATAAACAGACTAACTGAATAAACTGGAAAATCAAATAATAGAGTCTATATTACCAAGACACCTAAAATTTTACTGATATGAAATAAGATTGTCTCACAAAAACTTGAACGATAGTATCAGGACATATAAATCAAAACATTTTTGTTTGCACATGTGCTCAAAAATTCGTATGCATAATAAGTCTGAACCAACCTGCAAAAACGAACTCATCGCTTGTGACTGGTGGACAAAAAGTCCTTCAAATAAATCACGTGCCCACTGGAGGGTGTGCTCAATGAGATAAGGGAAGTTCTTCAGAGTGCAGGCAGGGAATGATTTTTCCGGAGGGTCCTGCAATATAAGGAATGAACATTGGAAGTTACACAGAAAAACTCTAATTTCAATGTATAGATAACGTCACTACCAAGAATATGAGACCAACTGGAAAAACAGTTCACGCACAGATGTTTTTGACTGAATTTCTTACACATGGTATGTTTCTAAATATGCATAACGCTAGTATCCATGTGAAGCATGTCTTATCGATGGTGAACAATCCAAGTTAATCAAAGGTAAAACGATAAACGCACCCAAGCATAATAAACGCGAAGAATTCAGTACAACTAATCAATTTACTGTAAATTGGATTCCTAAAGATTTGTTCTAGAATAACACACTTAGTAGCACGATTGAGGATCTTAAAAGCTAACTGCTAAACTTTGATCTTTATCAGCTGATCGGTATTGAACTGCAAAAAGAGATAATTATACAAACCGGTTGTTCAAAACAAAGTATATAATTTGGGATCTCAACCAATGACCTCATGTTTGAGCGCTACCGCACATACATTGGCCAGAAGTAGGTACAGACTATCGCCTTAAAATTGATTAATTTAACAATGCTTCACAAAAATAATTATAACTGTTTAGCTTACCTGTGAAGATGAGTAAGATTCGGTCAAGTAAGGAATAACAACTTGTACATTACCCTTAGTCCCTAAAGTTCCAGATTCTAAAAGAGGTTTGCGGTAAAAGACACAACGACGGTCGACATAAGTGCGTGCCTCAACGTTGTCTAATGCATTGGCGACTCCATCCAATTTTTCAAAGAATTCGTCGTCATATATGTTTTCTGTTTCTGGTCCAACGCGGTTTTCATGAGCTTCAATATGTAGCTGAAACGATAACAGATAAACATCGTTATTAACTTGTACGCACCACAACTTTGATTTTCAAATATTGTCGACAACTTTACACGGGTACATATCGTAGTAAATGTAATATCTAAGCCACTACTTCTACAGTGGTGAATGAAGGATAGAAATATCAAAAGTGAAAACCAGAATTTCGATTTGTTTGACATCAAAATATTTTTTGGAAAGCAGATTATTAGAGTAGATCAACAAAAAGGTTTATGAACTGCTTGATGGACTTTGAAGAGCTGGTTATAGCTTGTCACAAAATCATTACTATTCGGCTCTCAATAGTTGCATACAAGATATTTTAGCTCAGATAAACACCACTATGGGGATGTATAATCACACTAAGACTTTGCCGGTCATAAAATTACTACAACAGATGCCGCTGTTAACTGGAGTATTTTATGCCCCGCCCAACTACAGAGCTGAACGACTGACGAGTTTCTAGGGTAGTCTATGAGTAAATAACCAGTAGTTAGATGTCAACCACACCATTTTTCGCTTGCCCCACTAATTAATAAAATTATATTATTAAGGAGCAATTGCTCAAGCGACTGTCAAATTTCTAAGTGTTCCATCTGATAAATATAAACAGTTGTTTATAGCTACTTTTTTTCTATCTTTTTGTCTATGTATGGTGATTTAGTTCCCTAATGAAAATCCGTAACTAGTATCAGCCATAAATGCAAAAAGGTTTGCTCGTGTTTTAAATTGAGTTAGTGTTCACAAACTACTTAGGCTTTTGCATAAACTAATGAGTAATTTTCAGTTTCAAGGATCGTCCATACGTTTGCTGGTAGTGATACCTTTTGGATGAAATCAGATTAGCCATCTGAACATTCGACTACTTGATAGAACATACATATTTGAATGTTCGTCGTTTAAGAGATGAAATCGTTAATTTTTTGTTGGGACCATAGCTAGTGAAAGTAAACAAGAAGCAGAAAACACCGGAGTGCTCTAATCCTTCTTAGTGCACAGATATTTAATACTTGACTATCGATTAAATATGCTATTCTTTCGATATCATTTGTACCTATAACACGAAGCAAACAGCCAGATGTCTGAGAGGTGAGGTAAAAAGCAATTGTACACTTTGCAGCTAACAGGATACAGGTGCAGCTTCCATAAAACCAAAGTAATAGTTATGATTAGTGCGCAATTCGGATTGTTGTTTCACCCACCTCAACCATAGTTTTTAGGAACATGTTTTAAACCTTAACTTATCTAGGCTTTTATATAGTAAGTTGTCATGGGAATACTATAATGTAATCGAAATTCCAAATGAATTTCTGCAGATTATCTAGATCAAACAGTATGACCAACCTCCGGATTTATCATTTTAGCAGCGGCTGATGCCACCACTGATTTCATTTTATGAATATCCCATGGACGAAAGAGGAACTGCCTATTCAGGTTTGATCTTTCAATGAGATCCATGTCCGTAATGACAACTTTTCCAGACGGTCCTGCACCAACGCCCATCAACGAGAAGTTTTTGAGTAACTCGCATCCAATTGCACCTGAACCAACCTGTAAATGAAGTATTACACTAAACAAATGAAGCCTTACTATGAAATATTTTAAATCTTTTAGCTTTTGTTGGAACGCACGTCCAAATATCGCAATTTGGCCGTCATAACGAGATCCAATCGGCTTAGCATCGTCCTCTGAGATTACAAAATCTCCATCTGAACTTAATGGGAGGCATTCGCTTGCATCGAAGTACATCCACTGTTGCAACGGTGTAAACTTTCCACTGCATGCCTTCATTACTTCTTGAGCAGCGAAACTGCCTGTAAAAGACTACTTAAATCAAGATAAATCAAGCAAATGGTATACCATGACAGGAGAGCATTGACCTGAGCAGATACATCCAAAGAGTAAAGCTAGCTTTTCATCAATGGACGGGACTGAAGCACCTGTGCCTTTCACTTGTTCATTCACTTTATGAACATAATCCACAAAGGCATGAGAATCATCTTTGCACCAAGGTTTAGGAATGGATCCGTTGCTGTTCTTATAATCACTAAGAGCCTTAAAGAAAAGATGAATTTGTGCGGAACGCTCAGTTTTGGCGAAGTCTGTTGTCATGAAAACTGGGGAACAGTAGGCTGTTCGGCAGGGCAACTGTAAAGAATCAATACTAATAAATAGAAAACCTACAAAGTTGATTTTTAATGGCATTTTAACAAGCGTACACATGCCACCAGAAATATATGAACTAAAAGTAGACGTATCGCCAATGGAAAATACATCAGGTCCTAGAAAGGTGACCACGTACAGGGGCAGTACTTACCAACAACAGTGATTCTTCGGGGTTCACAGCCATTCAACTCCACCATACCTTTTACTTCAGAGAAAGATACGTAGTCACCGTCCTGAAACCCATGACGGGTCTCTTCTAAACAAGTGACAAGTCCTTGTTTGCTCTAAACAATATTTATTGCTAAACATTTTACCTTCTCTACTTGTTGAATCATAACTGAGGGAGCCAATTCACCAGTTGGATCATACAATACAAAATCTGCTCCAAAGTCACAAAACACTTTGCCAAAAAGTCCGCAAGTTGAAGCTACTACGAATTTAACACCTAAGCTCCGACAAATATCTCCATATTCAAGACATAGATCGTCCGACCCCTGGTTTAAAACCACTACACTAAACTTCTTAAAGTCATCAGTACCAAGCTTCTGCTTGTTTATCACTCGGACAGACACATGATTATTTAACTCGCTTAATTTTGTTCTTACAAACTTCAGCACGTGGATGTCCTATATCATTGAGGTCCGCAAAGTAGTGAGATGTTAAGTCAGCGATACACAATGGAGAGTTATCACACAATGTTAGAGACTTAACTCCGGCAAGAATAATATTTTTAGCGACCTCGAGGCCAAGTCCTTCCAGGCCAATAACTAAAATGTCTGTGTTTGCCATTCGACGCATGCCTTCAGTTCCATAAACATAAATCTGCCGACTATAAAGACTTTCGTCCAAATCAGTGACTTCTCCGTTGGCTTCCATCCCCTGTAAGAGAAAATGAAACTACTCGAACATAAAATTTACGTTTGACAAATTGTTGTTAGTATTTGTGTGAAAAATGTTATTATTGTTTTCTGTAGAGGTCAGTATTTTTTGTCGTTTGGATGGAGGAGTTGGAGACATCTAAACACCAGAAATGTCATTCAAGCCTCACAAGACTTAGGACACCGATTCAAGTGTCGAAACATTCAAGCTTAGTCAAACACACGTATAGAACATTTGACGTGTATGCAACACAAACAGTTCTGTAGCACAATACGAAGTGATTCTAGGTTATTTTGAATTATTTTATGTAAATCAAAATAAAAAAATGCATAAGCAGGTGTTAATTGAAACATCGGTCACAGACTGGTGTAATCAATTATCATTGTGATGTAACTGAGTATATTGGTTGTAAGATTATCAGAAACTTTTCCTGCAAGTATTTTTTTTAATCATCCGAAACTTTTGTAAATCGAATCTCGTACCAACGTGAGAAAACCCAACTGCTGAATAGTTGTGATGTTAGTGGCATCTAGCGTAAGAACCCTCTAGCCATGTTTTCAGAGCTCCGCGTTTCACATAACCACTGCTAGCCGACAACTGTTGGGATAGTACCAGGGGATCCAACAAGGGGTATACTTTGAACAAATGTGATCATTCAAATTATTCATTATGTCAGAAATAAGAAGGGTTGTATTTAAGGCTGGAGCTAAAGTTAAGGATTTTGAACTGACTGCATGAAAGTTTAGAGGTATACAGCAAAGCTTGTCAGTGATCTGAAACAACTTTCAGAAGGTCAATTTTTGTAACGAGAAGGTGGAAACGTTTCCTCAGCAACTGAAAACATTTCTATATCAGCACTAGTGGGAGGCAAATAGAACAAAGAGGATCCAACCTGTAAGACAATACAGGAATCTTCATGAAACAGGAAGATCTTTCTCTAGGCAACGAAATGACTGTCTTATATTTGGCAGGAAAACGATCACGATAGACGCCCGAGAACTCGATATTACTGGAACACTGAATAAAGTCATCAGAAGGTGAAAAGAGTCGGATGAAATTATGACTATCGAAAGGCAGTGTATTGAATAAATCCCAGTCTTATAATAACTCCTCCAAAAAAATTTGAAAACTGCTGTCCCACTTATTCAGCTGGTCTAGACATCATGAAGTCGGATCATTTGCCTGTAGATCAATTTCAAGGAATAATCAGCCGGCTTACTCGATTACTTATATGAAGACATTTTCAGAACTGTTTACTTCCAGGCTTCAGGAGCGTGTTATACTTCCATTCCCCTATTGTTCCAGCGAATAATGACTGTTGCCTCACATATTATTATTCTCGTGATTCCATGTCCGAATACAATTATTTGGACTGTGCCTACGAATTTCTATCTGACTTAGATGCTGATCCATATGTACTGAATGTTGTAAGAGTTGAAGAGTTGTGGGTAAGTCTTGTCAGCACATCGAATTTTGCTACTTCTGAACATCAAACTTTTTCCCTAACCAACTCCCGAGAACGAAAGTTTTCAGTTATAACCTTGTTGTGATATTCGCTGTAGTGTGATCGGCGAAATATCACTAAAGCCGAGATAAATCACCTGATAGGCCAGTCAGTGAGTGTTAAGCGGCTTGCTGATCGCCGTCGACGTCAAGGACAACCAACTTGCACCAGTCGACTGTAAGACATTCACCGGTGAAAGCAGCAATGAGACTATCTTTTGCTTCAGCTATCTGTTGGTACTAATAAATTCTGTTACCTACTAACAGTATTTTAGCAAACCATCAGGACAGAAATACTTGTAACTATAAAACATAGATTTCAGGACTTTTTCTGGAGTGGCCCTAATTCGAAATCTCAGAAGAACATTTTATCGATATTTCTGTCATGTCTGATATTCGGTACTGCATTCATAACTTGCTGGCGAAGTTCATGTATTAATTTTTCGTAACCAAAAATCTAAGCGTTAACATCTCTATTATGAGAAATAAGTAGTCGCTTGTCATCGTTGGCTGATCAGATGACCTGCACACCCTTTCGAAAACAACAGTCTAGTCGTATCTTAGCAGATCAACTACTCAGTTCTTGCCTTTATAAACTATAAACAAGCTTCAACTGTCAGGTCAAAATGAAGTTGATATTGGTAGTCTTATATATGTCAATCGAACGAGATCACGAGAAATTTCTATGGCGTACGAAGTATAGCAGGTACGCATCTAGTGATATTCGGAATGAACGTCTTCATATGTGAATTGCTCGCTGACTTCTAGAAAATTAGACTGACACAAAAAACTGAAGTAAAGAGTTAAGAAGTATTCAGAAGAACGTTGCTAAATTACGTCTGAATTCACCACACGTTTCTAGATTATTCCAAAAGGAATTCTCGAACGTGACCCAAAAATATTTTGGCGTTTAGTACATATTTCACGAGACAATAACCAAAACTGCTTTGAGTTACCAAGAACCAGGATCATGCCAACATCAGACTTCATTTCTTAAATGAGGGACTTGGTTAGATGCAATGTTTAACTGTTTCCTTTTCCACTCAATCTTGTGCCCAACCGGAGCTTTGGTCTCACAGAAATTTTCTGTGCAGACGATAGTGTCAACAACCGAACCTACTTCCCGTCATCAGGATTATCATAGACTGTGGATCCTCATACCTGATGCTATATCAGGATTTCAGGGTTCCAGGACCAACGAAATGTGAATAGCTGACAGATTAACGGCCTTAAATAAAACAGACAATACCAAGTGCATTCCTCAATCAAATAGAAATTTCTTGATCATAATTTTGGTGCTACCCAAACACTGCTCTTCCGTATTCAGGTTTTCTGAGTTCGAAATGCAAATAAAGAACTGAAGATTTAAAATGAAACCTAAAGATCGAAGTCAAATATACAAACAAACCAAGTTGAAGACATCGGTAAAACAAATACACCATGAATAATTAAAAGTAAAGAATAATTACGATAATGGTGTATTGCAAGTTAAGTACCTAGAGGTTCTTCCTTTAAACATTCTGTCACGAAACTTTCCCTAATTTACTAATGTTTTCCATCTATTAGCCGTACTAGGGTAGCACCCTGTTCGACGCTATAGAATATGTTTGTAGAAACTTCATCTGCGTTATTTCGGAAATACTCCACAAGTACAACACTTAGGAAAACTTCAGACTCAATTCTTCAAGGATGAATGGCGGCTGGAAAGAGTGTAATTCGAAGTGATGACCCTCTCATCATCTTAACAGTTGACATTTGTATAAGAAGATATTTATTTGTTTATTATGTGCTAAGGTGCTACCGTACACCACAACCTCCTCACCAAGTAAACAGAATCTAAACGAGTGAATGAAATTACTAAACTATTCATTTAAAACATGTTTTGTACCATTCTCCACCACCGGCTACGGTTTATCAATACTTTCAACTATTTCTCAATAGACACCGAAATTAGCTAAGTGACTACGCATTTTGTGTGTGTAAACAGTGGTTTTATGGATCTAATTGTCATCCAAGGACATGATGCTCCGTTAAAAACAAACAAAGAAGCCAGTCAAAACTCAAAAAAGACAAAAGCTAATTTGACAGAACTCCAGACATAGGAATCGTCTAACCTCATATCAGCCTCTCAAAGTTCAGCTCTCAGTGATAGTGTCGACGAAATAAGAATTTCGATTACGTTTGATCCCCCTCGAAGCTACTATTTATTCAGGATGATTCTAAATTCCACATGGTGATAAGGCTTATCATTATGAATGGTAAAAACAGTTTAACAGTAACTCAGACTTCTCCGCGTTGTGGTGCTTAGACTTTAATAGCCTGGCATCGCCTAATAGAATATTAGTCAAAATTTATTTAATTTTCTTGGATAACCACGTTTCTATCGATTGAGGGGATCTATCGAGAGCATATTATTTTCGTAGTTGAAATCACAAACTGATCTAAGCCAGACCAATGTTGAAAGCCTGAAGGCAGTGAACGGCCGATCACATCTACAGTGGAATTCGTCAGCGCTGAGCATTGACGTTACCCGCACTCACAAAACGGACTCAGAAACGTCCGCCTTGCGTGAGAACGCCCAGCCTACAGACCACTAGGTTAGCATCCGAGGGTGTCAATATCTAACTTTACTCAATCAGGGATGTTGCACAATCTTCATACACAGCCTGCGGCAAGTAATCTTTTCGATTCTGACAGATCGAACTTCACTGGCCTCGATTTCTCACTAGATCGCCAGAAATACATTATGGAACTAGCCACCAGTAACCACATATTGTTATCAGTGAAGAGGATTCGGCAAGCTAAGCTAAGATTTGTTCTTGATTTAAGTGATGAAAAACATTGTAAATGTTTTTCTACAGTGGCCGTCCCAATTGGTTCCAATAGAGGCACTCCTGTACGCTTTTCCCAGTCCCGGGTCCCAACCAATTCAAAAAGGACAAAATTCTGGGAGAATGCGTCTGTATTAGTTAAAAAATGGAAATACAAAGCATTACCTGGAAATAGTGCTTCTTACAGGGTTCAGTTACTCCGCAGAGTATCAGACACAGTAACCAATAAGTGACGCTAAGTCCAGCGGCCACTGCATCAGTCCAAAAATGTGGCGGTAGCCATATTATATCAAATTTAAACAACATATGTACAGTTCAGAAGCAAACACAAAAACTTCAATATAAGTACAAAATATAGAAAGAATAACAATATACAATGATAAAATCTCAAATTGGAATCAAATAAAATACCAAAAATGTCAACAGAAAAAGTCCGTCATGTCATAGCAAAAATATGTAAACATGGAGGGATTTTCCAAAACACAAAACATTCAAAAAGGATTCTACACCGGCCCGCAAAATCCCTCCATGCAAAAGGAGCAAGCGTTAATGACACTTCTATTTAGGGTTCCCACTCATCCCCTAATCCACACCGGAATAACGTGTAGGACTTACAGCAGTACGCCTACCCGCCATCCAACATGGATATGACCTATCGTGTTAACTAGGTACCTATACTTTCCCATCAGGCCCTTGATTCCCCTATCTATCGTGGCATGACCTAACGGTAGTATAAACCTTACCCAATTAACCCACACGAACAGGAACAACACGTCGTAAAACTGGTCATATCCTATCCGGGAACTACATTCCCTATCATGGGGACGAGTCGCCAATCCACCACCACCTGCTCCGATCAGCAGATGCAATGAAGTCCGTGATGCTAACTTATCAACAGAAATTCTTGACCCGTAGATAATATGCAAGGGTGGGATCTCCAATTTTGACATTTCATCGTCTCCAGAAGACTTTAAGTAGCATGACATGGGATCAATATTTATCTTTCCATCTCCTGATACAGAGGAGGTTTGATCAGTATTCGTCATCGTCGGTAACTCATTTGTCACATCAGTGACATCCAGTTTATTATCAACGTCATCATGATTCCGTTCTGTCAGACAAGTCGCGTCGATTCGGTGTGCATTAGCATCCGTTTCAGAGACACAAGACATATGCTCATCAATAGCATCGTCATCACACAACACTGTAGACTGGCCGTTACCATCAAACACTTTCTTCTCATCATCACTCGACTGACAGTCAACCGGAATATGAACAGTTACAGTTGCAAAACCTTGTGCAAAATAGGCTTTATTCCGTTCAGACAATCCTGCCTGGGCCTTATTCATATTTACTGAACTCATTAACCTCTGATTACTCGAATCCAAATAACCGTTCCAGGCTTTTCGAGCAGCTAAGAGGCTTTTATCATCACACACTTCGGATCCATCTTGATGCCTACACTTTTCACCTTTTTCTTTCTTTTCTATACTTAGAAAAGCCATCTTATCTGTTACACCAACCGGCTTCTTACTGGGATACGCATCAAGAGGTTTTACATCGTTACGGTCACATACTCGTCCTTCATCAGCGTATGCTTTCGTGATATAATTGACAACTCTCTTATCTTCCGGGCGTGCGTTAGATAGAAACGAAGAATCCTCATGTCTCGCACGCAGACCACTAGTAGCTTCCGTATTATGTCCTGTTTTAGCCCGATAAGCTAATCTTCCGAACCTACTACTAGCTATCTTAGCACGAGACATAATAAATTCCGTCAATTCGTTAAAATTAGGCTCTCTCTCCTCTTCGTCCCACTTGATTACTAGCTCTGCCCACTGGGCTTGCATTCGACGAGGTAAGAGCCTGACTATTCGTTCTAAAGTAACCATGGAATTAAGTTCCGTTGTGCAATTTAGCTGTTCTAAAGTTAAAGCAGCATTCTGCATTTTAATAGCCAAATTCGTCAATAATTCAGGATCATTAAAATCTGCGTTCCCAGTTCTAAATAAGTCCTCTAAGGTTTCTCGGGCTATTACATGCGACTGTCCAAAGAGCTGTTTTAAGATGGTCTTAGCTCTCTTATATCCTGCTTGTGGATCCATAATAATACAACCTTCAATCGCATTTTTTGCCCTTCCTTTACAATAATGAATTAAATACAATAAACGAACTTGGTCATCTTTTATTCTGGGTTCTATAAACGTTTCGATTTGGCGCATGAACCTAAAATAGTCGCGAGACTTTCCATCAAAATATGAAAGTTCGACCTTAGGTAGTTCTACACCCTCTATCGATGTCTTACGTATCTGATCGGTCTCTGGTACCTTAGAACTCTCACTTAATCCTGGTTCCTAAATGCCTGCCAAAGGTGACTTACAATATTAAGTATCAGACATAACATGTGGGTTACCCATAAAAAATTCATCATTAACGACTTGCTTAGAGTTCTGGGATCCGTCGAGCTCTTCCACCCTCCTCATGTTTGATTTCTTTCGACTTGACATCATAAATGAAGATCAATATAGGAAAAATAACAAATACAAAATATAGTAATTCCACAGATCAGTTCAAGGAGAAATGTCCAGGATCCAAATTTCTTCTTCCAAGATACAATTCGAATACGAAAATATGATAAATAATCCAAAATTCTTCTTCGAAGAAGGTTTAGTGTGATAAACGATTAAATTTCCAAATGTTTCTTTATAATTCTTAATAATCCAACTGTAATTGGTCTTTAATCAAAAGGTAATAGATAATTCCAGAATATAAACGTTCATAGGAATATTTCCAGAATATAAACGTTCATAGAGATATTTCCAGACTGTAAATGGACTGAATTCCAATATTAGTTAGACTGTAGTTGAATTCTCCATCGTGACAGTTCAATTCGATTCCAATAGACGTAGGTTGGACGCACTTCCCGATTTTGAAATTAGAACACAATAATTCTAGGGGAAAATTTTCTATTTACAAATGACAAATGGAAATACAAATAATACCTAACTAGTATTGCGTCTTCCAATTCAGAATTACTCCAAACGAGTATCAATGTTCCGAGGTCTAGGTGAACTCCTATACTGCACGATATCAATCCAAAAATGTGGCGGTAGCCATATTATATCAAATTTAAACAACATATGTACAGTTCAGAAGCAAACACAAAAACTTCAATATAAGTACAAAATATAGAAAGAATAACAATATACAATGATAAAATCTCAAATTGGAATCAAATAAAATACCAAAAATGTCAACAGAAAAAGTCCGTCGTGTCATAGCAAAAATATGTAAACATGGAGGGATTTTCCAAAACACAAAACATTCAAAAAGGATTCTACATTAGCCTGTAGTAGCTGGAGTTCCGGGTGACACTGATCACCACTACAGAGAAGAAGAATCAATCCAGACAATAAAATATATTTGCAAGAGATTTCTTGGTATCGATGGAATACAGAAATCGTGTCAGAAAAAAGGGCGGTAGGAAATGGCGACAATACAAACAGAATGTTCGCGACTACTGAGTACGAATAAACAAAGAAAACGGTAAAACAATCACTGGTACAGCTGTTTATCAAACCGATCACGTTCTCTTCATAAAAGTAGGTTCACTACAAGCTAACCAAGAAAGATTTGCA
This sequence comes from Schistosoma turkestanicum, assembly GCA_944470395.2. Classification (NCBI taxonomy): domain Eukaryota; kingdom Metazoa; phylum Platyhelminthes; class Trematoda; order Strigeidida; family Schistosomatidae; genus Schistosoma; species Schistosoma turkestanicum. The sequence goes on from OX103973.1 coordinate 20,790,780, forward strand.
AGATGAATAAACTACCTGACCTGTCTGTTGCAACAAATAAACCCGAATCGCCTTGCACTAAACCAGTGAAACAGGCGATAAAAGCAGCCAAAACCTAAACCAGCACACCGAATAAACTGCTGGTTGTTGTTACACACCAGTATCTGTAATTAATACAGAACAGTGGATGAATGTGATGAACGTGAACAGCAACACCTTAACCCACAAAAGGCTACTCCAATATCCAATAACCAATATCTTTTTCAGGAGTTATTGTTAACCTATTTGATTTCTTCGCGCTCGATTCTTGCTCTTTCGGCACGGTTCCAGGTGTTCAGTAATGTCCAATGGATGGAGGTCTAGCCACTTGACTGTCTAATTCTAGTCAGTTGGCAGTTGGTTGTGAGTTTGTATGTCTCGGGATTTGAATGAAACGTTTGTTCCAGGGCAGTAGGGTTTCTGGATACTAGCAGCCGTCACATTACCAAGCCGGAGATCAGTTAGTTGCAATGTGGAGAGTAATAAGGGTAATAAGGATAAAATTAAAATGATAATATGAATAAAATTTCAGAATTGAGTAATATATAGATGAATTTAGTTTGTTAATTGGTAGTGAGGATTGTGAGAGAGGACCGTAGTGTAGGCAAGGGGGAGGAAACAGAGATAATGGGCGAGATAGATTAATTGAGTGATCTGAGGAGATGGCAATGGTAACAACTAGCAGGTTTCAAGATATGCATCATGAAAAGCTTGTCCAAGAGGAAGATGATAGTCCGTATGTGAGTACGTGATTATCAAGTCTCTTCTTAAAGCAGTCCGCTGAGGGGGCTTTGGTTACTTCGGGTGGGAGAACATTCCAAGTTGCGACGACTAGCAATGAGAAAAAGTGTTCACTTATCTGAGTAGTCGCTCTTTGATGTGCAATCTTTCGAGGGTCGCCTCGAGGGGAGTGGTGGTGATGCATCAGTGATGCTCACATTGGGATGGTTTGGCGTGTTTAATATGGTGTACGCCATAATCAGGTCACCTCTGATTCTCCTGTAACTCAGTGAAAATAATCCCAAGAGCTGGAGTCCATCGTCGTAGGGTTTATTTTTGAACCCTATCACCCATTTGTTTGCTCATCTCTGCACTCGATCCAAGAGATTTATGTCTCTTTTAAGCAGAGGGTGTGCGATGACGTTGTGAACCTCTAAGTGTGGGCGTGCGTACGTCTTAAACAGGATTAAAAATAATCGTCCGGGGACGATATACTAAATTCAATTACTTTGCTGAATGTTCTCAGGGTACACCTCCCTCTAGTTGGTTCCAAAGACGACTTGGCACAGCCATTAGAGGCTCTGGGCTAACTAATTATGTATGCAGTGCAACTAGATGGACTAAGGAGGGAAAGTCCTCAAACCTGGATTATGTGTTAACAGGTGATCAGCTACTGGTCGAGGATGTTCACCTCCATACACCAATAGGAACTAATGACCATGGCATAGTTTTATTTAACATGGTCATAAACGAAACACACAGGACGAAAACGAGCCCTTTCTTTACTACACTAGGGCAAATCATGAGCGAATGACAGAGATCCGCCTGCATGCCCCATGGCCACGTGAGTGGTGGAGGATGATCACTGGCAAGCAGTGAGAGACATCATCCAGAATGCTGTCGTAGACAATGTATTTCGGTCACACCATACAACCCGGAGTAGAAGAACACGGGTTAGGCGCGGCACTGAACGCTTGCCACAGGCGAACAGGAGAGCCTGGCACAATAGAAAGGTCTCCTTGAAGGATTCCGATCGTGGTCTTACTGGGCTTTGAGAAACAGATGCAATGCGAAAGTTCGAAATGACACACCCTAAGCATGTGCTTAGGTTCATGACAAACAGAACACCTACGAATCAGGGTTTGTGTTCTCTCAAAGGTCCGAACGGGGAAGATCTCACCAACCTGGAGATAGCTAAGGTCTTACATAGAAACTTCACTGATCATTTAATCCAGGTATCCACATGTACGATGCAAGCCCAGTGCCAGCTGATGGCTTAGGGAATATCCGTATTACTCCTGACTTAGTGCTAGAGAGACTAATATCCTTACATCCAGGAAAGCCACCAGGTTGCGACAATATTCACCCCACAATCTTGAAGCAATCTGTGGAAGCCTTATGTTCACCAATACGTGACCTGTTCAGGCATTCACTGGGGTCACACCAACTCCCAGTGGAATATAAACTCTCACTCTCTAATCTTCAAAGGGGAAGTTATAAAGGACCCAGCCTGTTACAGACCAGTAGCAATATTACCAACACTATCAAAGGTAATGGAACAGCTGGTGAACGAACAAATGCGGGAGTATGTGGATGAGAAAAGAATACTCCATGAGGTTCAACACGGGTTTCGAAAAGGCAGGTCGTGTGCATCTAATCTTCTCATAGCATGGACAGTTGGAAATCCTGCATGGACCGAAAAACACAGGAGCACATAATATTTCTTGACTTTGAGAAGGCCTTTAGAGTACACCACGCACGCCTAATCGCGAAGGTTGCAGAAGCAGGCTTCACTGACCTACTATCTTGGCTCACAAACTACCATGAGAATAGAAAGTTTCGTACCAAGGTAAATAGAGTGCACGCGGGATGGTGAGTATCCACATCAGGAGTTTCATAGGGGACCATCTTAGGTCCACTTCTCTTCCTGATATTCTTTAACGACCATTTAGACACAATTAGCTCACCGGCACTGATTTAAGCAGACAATGCAAAGATCCGGAAGTCCCTTAGAAACGGAGAGGATTCGACTGAACTCCAAAAGGATCTTAACTCCATTGAGAAATGAGCACTGAAAAAAGATTTAAAACTAAACCAGACGAAGTGCTACGTCATGTACATTCTGCTCCACATGACGCAAACGATTTACACCCTCACTGGAAGTCCGCCCCCTAATGTCTCCTCAGGGCGTGAGCTCGGTTAAATAACCACTGAAAACCACACCAGGTCGAACTATGTAGGGGATGCAGACAAAGCAAATGCAACTCTTCACTTTATGCGAAGACAACTTGGTGCTATCACTTCCGAATTATTCCTAACGCTGTTTAGGACATATGCACGCCCAAAGCTTCAGGTTCACAAAGTCGTCGCACTCCCTCTGCTTAAAAGAGACATGAATCTCTTCGATTGAGTGCAGAGACGAGCAACAGAATGGATGATGGGGTTGAAGAATAAACCTTAAGAAGATAGATTCCAGCCCTTGAAATTATTCCCACTGAGTTGCAGGAGAATCAGAGACGACCCGGTTATGGTGTGTAACATATTAGGAATGCCAAACCATTTCAACATGAGTACTTAACTGATGCATCACCACCACTCGAAGCAATCCTAGGAAAATTTAGCATCAAAGAGCAGATAATAAGTTCCTTGCACACTTTTTCTCATTAAGAGTCACTGCGACTTGCAATGCTTACCCAGGTGACCACAGACCCCTCAGTTGACATCTTCAAGAAGAGACCTGATAAATGTGTACTCAGGTACGGACTACCATCTCCCTCGTGAAACAGCTGTGCTTGATGCATGTCTTGAGACCTGCTAGTTGTTATTGTTGCCATCTATCGCACTTATTACATCTGTTTCTTCTTCCTCGCTTACACTCCGGTCCTCTGACACAATCTTCACTACCAATTAATAAACCGAATTATCCATTAGTTTTCTTAGTTCTGAAATCTTCTTATCAACATGAGGACATTCTCCTTAGTATTCTCCACATTGCAACTAACGGATCTGTTAACGTGATAGCTGCTGGTATCCAGAAACCCTACTGCCCTGAAACAAACGTATTCAATCTAATCACGGGACATACAATGTCACAACCAACAGCCAAGTGATTCGAATTAGACAGTCGAGTGGCCAGATTTCCATTCATTGGACACTACCAAACACCTGGGACCGCACTGAAGGAACAAGAATCGAGCGCAAGGCAATCAACTGGTTTATACTACCCCGTGAAAACGAGACTGGATATATTGAACCGTTTCCTGTCCTCCTGCTTAAACTACGAACTTACAGTCAAGGTCATCGCTTATTCGTGTAATGAAGATGCCATCAGTATGTCATTTTTCTTGCATCTAATTTGTTTAGAATAAGACTAGTTGGTGTCCTGGACTGTGTTGGTCTATCCTGTGGCTGCTTATCTGGTTATTGGCTTGGCCAATGGCTTTTGTATTGGCTATAGTTGAAGTGTTCATCATTCCGTTCTGTGTTTGTTTCGAGAAAGCTAAAACGGTGTGCGAATTCATTGATAGGATATACAAGGTTTGTAACCATAATTAGTTTACTTTTTAATCTTTATTTGACTTTACTCCACTGTGAGAGCTACGTTCGTTCCTTGTTAACAAGCAATTATGCACATACATAATTTGTCTAGTATGGAATTTAGGATATAAAAGTACGTTACTTACTCGTCAACCTCCGCTGACCTTGTACGTGATAAATCTGCTTAGCATAAACTGACTATTCCTAACAACACCATCTAAACCTCGTAATTTGGTTATTATTATTTTTCACGCTACTATGTCACTTTAAAATCATAACACCATATATACGAAGTATATGATAAACTTAAAAATTTAGAATCAGGACGCTATTGTCTAAATATATTGAAATATGTACTCTAACTAGCTGGTTCCACTAGCAATCGCCACCAAGTTTTCTGTGAACCCATTTGCTAGCATGTGAGGTACCATAATATTTTATATGAATAAATGCTTTAGAACCCTAACTCGCTATAAAGTCAACCCCCGAATCACAAAGAATCTCTCTACTGTTCATGTAAGACCGTAGCATATATTCCGTAACATTGATTTTCTATTCCATTCTTAACTCATTTGAATCTGATTGCTCTTGGGTCTAAGATTGTAACTTAATATCAACATTTTTTTTTCTGTTGCGTAATCGGCCTTATTTTTTTTCCAATCGCATTATTCCCAATATTAGCCCTAATGGGGACTTTGTAACTAGTTTGTTAAAAGTTTATGTAAGTATCCATACCCTTACCATTCTATTTCTTATGCTACACTTCAGTTAATGTTTTAAAATAAGGCAGTTATAGTTGGCGTGGCTCCCTGTTTAGTCCCGCTTAGTTATCTAAGGTTGTGCTTTAAACCTATTCTTAAGGCGCTACAGTCCTGTTTTTAGTAGTTTCTGGACTGGTTGCCAAATTATTTCATCCTAACCACTACGATCACTGCTAATACTTGTACTATAATAGGATTTGAAGTGACTGAATGTCATCTTCATAGGTATGTATTTAATCTCTACTACCATTGGATTTGAATTGACAATTACATCTCTGTGCTAATGTGGTATGGCAACATGAACTGATGTACTGATGTACGAAGTTCTACGTTGCATCTGACTGACTTATTTCATAGTCTTTAACATAATGTGTACATGTTAAGTCTTTCCAAACCAAAATACTCTGTATGTTACTATCGTATGCTGGACTAAAAAGTTCAATCCCTCTAAAGCGTATCTAATAATCAGTTTCAGTACAACTAAGGGGTACAGTAAATGAAACAAAAATAGGATTAAATACACCCGAACCTTCCATTCATCGCAAGTTGATTTGAAATATGGTGACATGTAGCAGTTTTGTGCTATGAACTATGTACAAACGTTAATAATTCATATCACACTATTATTTGATCGCCGCAAATAACTTAGATAGGGCTCTGTGATATACTATCTACTATGGATACTATCTACAATGGATATAATGTAGTCTGATAAGTGTGGTCAATCAGTCAGCTACAACAAACACCTTGTTACATACGTACATCAGTTCAAGTTGCCATACCACATTAGTGCAGTGATAAAATTGTCGATTCACATCCAATAGTAGTAGAGGGGCAGTAGAAGTACAAGCAGTAATCGAAAAGGTCAGGGCTTGAAGATGTAGTTCAAGGAATATAATCCAGTGAAATATATTTGAGAATCGAAACATGAAGATGATGAGACAGAATACAAAGAATGGATTCACCTGTACCATTGCAAACGATTTTGATCCGTGTAATTCATAGTCTCTAACCATCGGTTACTATTGTTCCGCGGACCCCAACAAGGTAGTGGACACCTACCAACATGACTCCAGTTGTCAGTGACGTCATGAATTTGTTCCGTGTTTTGGTTTGGCTGCCCCTAGCTTTCTTCCAACCTACTCCTACACCACAAAACATAGCTCGTGGAGGCAGTCGGTGGTTAGGCATACGCAGCACATGTCCCAACCACCTCAGGTGACGAAGTTTCAATACTTCATCTCTTGATTTGCCATCCCTACCTAGTACTCGTTTCCTAACGACAGCACTGCTTACTCGGTTGTCCCAGGATATACGAGCATTGATTCGGAGACACCTGTGATCGAAGACAAGCAGTCTACGAATGTCCTCTACTCTCGCCGGTCGTTTCGCATTCGTATAATAGGACGGAGTGTACTATGCAGCAGTTCCCGGATTCTGCTTAAGATCTCAGTCAGTCTCACTGCCGAAACTGGATGACCATCATCAAGAATCTCAGGGGTTAGCCTGTGAGGGCCCGCTGCTCTTCCCTGCCTTAGATTTCCTACAGCTTTTTCAAATTCGTTAAGACTCTGAAGACTTACTTCAGTTCGCCATTCAGGTCGACTGGAGATTGTGGTTAGCCGAAGTTTGCCTGAAGGCCAGTTGAACTGATCCCTAAAGTGTTCTACCCATCGGTGCGATCTCCTGGATTGAGAATGAATAATAGTCCCATCCTCCTCCAAGATAGTCTCGCTAACAGTTGTATTCCTAGTACGCGTTTTCGTGATAATACTGAAAAGTTGTCTACTGTTAACTATCATCGCGGCCTTTTCCATCGCACTTGCTTTTGCTATTCACTACTGTTCGCTATCATTGTGTAAGCTTGTTATGAGCCTGCGATAAAGCTGACTCCCCTGTTGGTTGTGTTCGGAGCTAGACGAGATGAGTTTCCGAGCATGCTACTGAGATGCACGGCTACTTCCTAACCTTTTTGTTTTAACTTACTGTCATATATCACTGCTGTTTCCACGGCATTCTGGATATTATTCCAATCTGGCTCGGGGTGGGCATCACTTACGTGACTGCCTAGTTGCTCCTGAAACATAGTTTTGTCTGTGTTTGTATTAGGTAGAACTGTGGAGGGTTTCCTTGCGATGGTTTTGCTGCGTGCAGTAAGACGCAGAAAAATACGCGCTAGTACTAGAGCATGTTGTGAATCTAAACATGTGCTCCGGAACGAGCGACAGTCTTTTATCGAGCCTCTCCATCGGTGGCTGAAAGCGATATGGTAAAGTCGGATCCGGCGTTGAGACGACTTTGGGGGTCGTCGTGTCAATAGATGTTTTTCCTTATGCTTGAAGTTGGTATTTGCTAGAAATAGGCGGTTTTCTTAGTATAGGTGCATCAGCAGACGGTCGGCATTGTCTGTATTTTGAGTCGTGACACCATTAGATCCACCAGTTGTCTTTCATTTTCACTTAGTCTACCTACTTGAGCATTGAAGTCACCAGCGATTATTACTACATCAGAGCGCTTAAGTTTTTTAAGTAGGTCAGAAAGCTTTCTGTAATGCTCATCGTTTATCCCATCTTAACTGCAGTCAGTGTGAGTGTACTGTAAGATAACGAAGAGGTAATGGCTAGTTTCCTTATCTTTCCGACTCCTTACTGTCCCATTTAGTCGGATAGCGCATAAGTGGTTGTCTACTGGGATTGAGTCTAAGAGAGCTAGTTCTGCCCTAGGACTCAGTGTAATACTTACACCAGCTAGGCCACTGGTAATAGCAGTGCGGTCTCCGGACACATGAAGCGCGAATCGCGACAGTTCTTTATGCTGACTAGATTATGTTGAATGTATGTTTTTATTCGGATCCTGTATGCGCGTTTCGGAGACGCAGCATACATCGATAGTATGAGATTCCGGAGTCCTAGCTAAGGAAACGTTGCATTATTCGATACAATATTCGAACATTAAAAGTTCCAGCATGTTGTTTAGAACATGGTTTCATTAAACCAGGAATAACATTTCGTGAGCTCAGAACGTTTGTATCAGCGGCGCTAGGTGACAAAGGAATAAAAGAAGTGTTGGTCGTGTAGATAAGAGATTTATTAATAGGTATGGAAAGGATTTGATTGTCACTGATTTGGTCTCCCGTGCTTTTACGGGCTTGAAGGTGGATGTGTTGATAGATTTTGTTGTTTTTGTTCTTGGGGTCATGTCGACTGCTTTTGTCTCTGGACTTATGGTCTGCAATTAATTTGTGTCTTTCATATGCGTCGAAAGATTGTGTCTGTGTCGATGTTCCTGTTAACTGTCGGTTGATTTTAATGCCGTGCTTTGAAAAATCCTCTGGTATGCTCAGATTTTCTCTGATCCAGGATTTCAACTTCCATCTAATTGAGTATATGTCCATGATCGCCTGCATAAAGACAACGAATTCTACCAAAACAGCTGATTTCAAACAACCTCATCAGGACAAGCTGAGACAACACTTGTTCAATAACTGAAAGCACTCTTCTACATGAAATAGGTTTTAAAGGTTTTGTCACGAATGCAAATGAATTCTCTGCAAGGAAATAATCTAACTTGGAAGAAATAATATTACTAAGATGAATACTCAATACATTTCTCTTCATAAATTTTATTTTCTAATTATTGGGTCCTCTTAATTATCAATATTTATAAAATGTATTTGGATAAAGTTTCATCAGTTTAACAAATAAACAACTACACTTGTGATAACAATACTAGCTAGTCTTAATGGACTTTTGTTAATAAATTCCTCCAATCTGAATTAACTGCTCATATATCCATTCAAATTGTCACGTCCATCTATTCTTTTTTGTCATAATTATAGAAGATATTGGTGACTATAATTAGTCTGTGTTCAAATTGTCCTTTTGTTCATATTTAATAAATATAATGAATGTCTGAATTTTGACAGCAATAATTTTCATTTATTATTTTAAATCATTTAAGTTATCATATGTTGGGGAATTTTCTCAGTCATGCAGTCAGTAATCTGAATAAAACAATAGTTTTAAAAATAAATTAATATTAAATAAATATTTTGTTCTTATTTTATTAATCTTCTGTCTCCCCTAAATATCCTCATTTATTGTTTAAACTATGATAGTTTCCCTGTTGGAATGCTTTGATGTTATTGAAAACTATAAAACTTTTTTAACTCACTGATAAACTAACCATTATTGTAAACCGATTCACTAGTAAACTTTTGTGCGTATCGTTTTCAGAATAGATAAACTTAAATAGTTCCAAAAAGAGTGGTACAATACTTTCTTTAGTAAATAGTGTTTCCTGTGTTGTGGCGTTAATTCATTTTAAATCTATGTATATTTCAAATGGTAATCATATTCCATAGTGATGTATGGTTAGCATATTCAGTAATATCTAAAACACAATGATATTATTCCACAAATGATGCTTTACATTTTAACTGACGGTACTCAAGTTTAACTTATTCACTAGTATGAAATTGTTGATAATAATTTACAATAAAAAAATAAGTTATTTTTCTCTTGATCTATTATACAAACCATCATTCAGAAAGTTTATTCACTTATCGACTTTTAAACGTCTGTTCATCATTCATATTATAAAACTTTTCATATCACTCACTACGAAATACATTTACTTGATTTACAAATTAGTTAACTGTACATAAATGGAAAGAAGCCTTTGTTTATGAAGCTACAATTCAACGGAGATGTGGCCTGCGATACTCTGCAGGACAGATTAAGAAGAGTAATTAACAGAACATTCAACGCTGCAAAACTTGCATTGACTTTCTCCAGTCGACCTGTGATGTCTACTCAAACGAAAGATAAGTTACCTGAGCTGGCCTCCTCTATGTGCATTTACAAATTCAGCTGCTCCTGTGGAGATAGCTATATCGGGCGTACTTCCAGGCAACTTAACCAACGAATAAGTGAACATCTCCCAGCATGGTTTACGAAGGGTCAGTCAAAAACAATACGCAGTTCTATCTTAGCACACCTGGTAGATAGTGGTCACATTGTACATAAATGGATGTAAATGCTGATTGTTTCAGCGTAACTATCAGGTTATTTTGTCTTTATGTAGTTGTGGATTAACTTAGTTTCAAACTAGTAGAGAGTTTATTTAGGAAACTTAGTCGATAAATCTACCAACGTAACACTGATTTTTCCAAAGAAAACAACTCCGCGCTAAACTCAGATAAAATACTAAAAACCTTCACTATATCTAGTGAACCTGAAGACTTGATAAACTGACATTTATTGTGATCGTTCATCAGTAAGGCTGTTATGTTTAGATTACTGAAAAGTGTAATAAAATTTATAATCTGTGTTAGCAGTGTTATAGTTTGGGTATAAGTACTGATGTAGTTTCGAATTTAATATCACTACTAAAATTACCAAACGAGCTTTAACTAAAGCTGATTTTAATAATCTTCAATTGTACACAGGATCGGAAGCGTAAACCGCTCTTTACAAGGAAATTTTTTTACACCTTGAGAGGTTATTAGAAGTGAAAATTACTCTTACGCAAAGAGGAGAATGATTGACGAATAGGAACAAACATTTTTTTCCGATTTTGAACCACAAGACTATTTGTGCCGTAAATGTGAAAGCCAAAGTAATAGAAAATAATTGTAGTGTAACTTTCGGAAAGAAATTCAAACAAATAATAATAGCAGTAGAACTCAACTTTGGGTTACATGATTTAAATAAAATAATCGTTTTATCATATTATTTTGTTATTCGAAATGAACACTGTTTTCCTTTCCTTATTGTACGTGTGTGTGCGTTTATGTGAGGTAGATATATTCATGACAGTTTTGCGATTCTACTGTATTGACTTAGCCCTTACCGGTAAAAATTATCTAAGTTTGTGAATTTCTGGTTATTTTTATGTTTAATATACGTTCTCAGTGATTGTGTGTAAACTAGTAGATGAAAATTGATTTCGTAATGATATGTAGCTGTGAAAAATATGTTCACTTTTCTCTTATCATAGTGTTTTGTTGTTTAGAAATTTAATTAACAGTACATCAGTACGACAACACTATATTTTCACGCAACCACTTAATAATATGTGTTTAACGTTAATCACCAGGCTGAGTTAATCACTGGTAGTATTGTTGTTAATTCGTTACTTTCTAAAGCTACAGTTCATATATCAAGTAGTTTATTTTTCGGTAAGTATTTCAAAACTATGATCCGTTTGTTTCTGTTTAAGTAATACTTAAAACTTTATTTATTGGCAAGTGTTTTAACCCATAAGATATTGTTACATTGTCTTCTATTCAGCTGAAAGTCCTAAAAAATATATGTCAAACTCAGATTGTCATTGTTTATTTTTGTAGATGACATAATAGGTGAATAAACCCAAATATATGAAAATGCCGTTAGGATGAAGATACAACTAGACCATTGTAAACACGACTGGTTAAAAGTATATGCTTTTTTAAATAACGGTTCTTACAACAAGAAACTACATCCACATGAGTAGTTTGAGTATGGGTTTTACTGTTCTGTCAGAATTTATAGAACTCACTGCAACATTGATCATGTATTTTGTTTGAAAATAAGAGGGGAAAATAAACATTATCTTTCAATTTTATACTTTTTACTCCCACAGAATATAGGGATATATATATGAATTTGGTGTTTACATATGGTTAATTATTTCGCAGTGACTATATATATATATATATATATATATATATATATATATATTACTGTGAAAAAAATTTACACAGAAGTACTAAGATGCTTTCGTTCCACATAAATGCATAAAAATATTTATGGAAATCCAAAGATCTCAATTTTCAATTACAGTAATATATAATAGAATATTATCTTCATAAAATATCATTACCTCAATTCCTAGTTGGTTGATTTGATGAATCACCTTTTCGCTAGGACTTCGGGGACTCCATCTTAAAGTTAGTCACTCAACAATGATCACACGACTAACTAATCAGGGTGGAGTGGTTTTTTAGAACATTCTCTGTATATCTTTATCTAATCTATGTATTGTATTTTTATGGACTAATAGTATGTTGAGTAATATCGATATACACAGAATAAAATAGGTTTAATCACTTTAGGATTTTTTCATGTCTTTTTTGTTTTTGAATACACAAATCATTCGTAGTATTCGATTCTACTTGATTCCATGTAGGATGGGAATAAATCAATAAATATCATTGAATTACGTCTGTATGTTTGTATGACAGTCAGATATTTGCAATCAAACATGAATTTATGTGGATGATTTGAAAGAAAAGTGGGAGAGCATGCATTTAACGATATCTTTTTATAAATTTTTTACATTACTGTCTATCCATTCTATGATTTTACTTTAATGAAATCAAACTTATCACTGATTATTCAACTGGCTCTTTGCGTACCACTAAACTGCTTGTCATGAAGTCAAAATAATACAGTTAAGCAACAGTATATGTCACATATCTCATAAACAAAGGAATATTATTCAGTGAACTTGCTCAGAAATTATTTTAGGCTTTTTATTCGTTTCATTTTTACTACTATTAAGATGGCAAATACGAAAGTGAATTTTCATAGTTTAACTTGAAGATATATTTCTTACAACTAATAAACTGGTATCCTTTTACTATCAAAACGTTTAAATTTACAATCAATTACCGTGAACATGAATTTCTCCGTTGAGCTTACTGATCGGCTTTAATAAGTATGATACATTCTTCTTACTATTAAACTTTAGAATATTTTTGATAGTTTGATGTCAATCTGTGCGCAAACTCATTGTTAGGAAGAAAATATATTTATAGTGTCAATATTTTGTAAATGTTTAATTAACGCTAGTGGCTTATGCTGACCTTGGACACATTTATTGTCGTCATGATTCTAGCCAAGGCTTAACCTAAACCCTCTTGGTTAATGATGTCCAATAATGCTCTCTGCTTAATCAGTGTTGTTTAATAAGGCATTACTTGCTTTCTGTAACAATATCATGTAAAGAGTGGCGATGTCTAACTATATATTTTGATACTTGACAGGATCTACAGCGTATTAACTGTTGCCACTCTGGTTCTTGACGATCAAACTGAATGGTAAAAAGCAAATAGACAGTCATTTTGTTACAGAACTCAGCATAATGAAGAATAGTTTTGTTCGGTCATTATTTGTTGGTTCTTTAGGAGCTTTCTGATAGGGCTTCAATGCTTGTTTAGTTGACTGGCTTGGTTTGTTATTAGAGATTGCTCAAAGCATAAGCAAGTGCCGATCCCGATATAATTTCCTTCTCATTTTCACTATCAACAGTAGAATCCCTTTTCAATCTGAGTAGAATGTACAATAGTTATATTATAATTTTGATTGTATCTTTTAATCCTAACTTTAATATTGACGTGAAAAAAATTAATATATTTGCATTGGTAGTGCTTCTGCCAGACTAATATGACTCGATACATTTTGACAAAAAAAACATAGATAACAGATGAGGATTTATTTTATGCTAAAAATAAAACCAAATTATGTCTGAAAATATGTTTTCTATATCCCTTATTTAAATCGATTAATAGTCAGATTTTGAATAAGTTCAACTGATCCATATTTGTCACTGATATTATTATTCAATAACTTAGCATTCGAATATAATTCATAAATATCGTAAAATCAAAAGTCTGCAACTAACATTCCAAATTGGTTAATTAAATCACATACTTGTCATATCCGAACACCTTTCTCCTTTTTAACTCTGGTGGATGTGAATAAATCTTTCATTATGGATCATTTGGATAATCTGTATTCTTTATTATTATTATTATTATTATTATTATTATTATTATTATTATTATTATTATTATTATTATTATCATTATAGGGAACAATTTTCGTGTTTCCATTTACTCACAGTAATACAATTTTCATATCATTTGGTTCTTTCCTTAGTGTTTTTTGTACTAAACAATATTTCCGTTGTAAATAACTCAGCAATATGTGTGATATCTATGCAAAAAATACATGTTCATTTTCTTTTGTTTGTTTGTTATTCAGTCATTTTAATCCCTCAGTGATCAGTTATTGTAAAGGCGTAAAATAATTAAATTATCGTAATTGAACTTTTATTCATGAAAATTTACCCTTTTATCCCATTTTCTTTCTATAATTACTCAGCAATCAGGTTCAGGTTTGATTGATTTCCCTTGATGCCACTATAACTTTCTTTCCTGACAACACTACCTGAATACTCTAGTTGAAATCAATGAAACAATATCAAATCCATATAACTCAATAAGTAACTGTTGAATAACTAAATCACTCAATATCATATCGGTATTTGTTTATAGTTTTACAACTCATTATGATTATTTTATAGGCATATATATATATATATATACATATATATATATATATATATATCATATGATTTTATAATGTCACTCAAACTAACTATTTTTTTCACATAAATTAAAGTGTAACTCATGAATCATTGCATAAAATGTGATTAGTCAATGAAAAGTATTGATGTTCTCTTATTAAGTGTTTTACGTGTTAATTCTTATATATACATATATTTTTTTCTTCATAGGTTTTTGCATTCGATCCAATAGATAATGCCAGATATATGCGTCCATTGTTGTATAATCCTGGAATACCTGTTCCTTCTTCCGATCCAGATGCTCCACAATTTGTTTGATAATAAATTCATATGTATTGTGATGATACCATTGAATAATTTCCCGTTCATGTCACTTATTTACCTCGTGTTGATTCCACTAAGGAAAGAAAAAACCTACATTTTTGTCTATTTGCAATTTTATTTCATATTTTTGTTCTTTATAAATGCTTTTATTGTCGAATTCATACTACATTGCATATTAACAATAACACATGTCCATATATTTTCTTCTTGGTGTATTTTATTTTTGAAAACTTTGTACTTTTGTGGTATATTTTGATGCGTTTAGTTTGTCTATGTTAATTTATATTATTCACGTACATCTTTTCACAGTTGGCCTTACACAAACTCTTTTTGCTAACTGGTAAATAGGTTTTCATTTTATCACATTTTAACTCTGTTATCATTGAGATTTCGTATCAATATACCTCTACTGTACTCCACGAACGTATACGGATTCCGTTAAATGCGTCAGTAATAAATGGGTTATACATTAAGAAGTTTATACATAATCATGTTATCCACCTCTACTCAAATCATCAATGTTTTCTATTTGTCTACGCCTTTATATCATCATATTATTGTTGCGGCATCGGAACTTCACTTTTACTTATCAATATTATTGTTATTAGTAATGCGAAACAACAGTAAAGAATGATTTCTGTGATGGACTTAGCACCGGTTTGTACCTATTCCTTGGCTTTACGTGTAAGACTATAAGCTAATTTATTGTATTACCGCTTCGAGTGTTATTGTTTCAACGTAACAGAAATTCCTTCTTCGTTCGCTATGGGTTAGACATAGTTATCTTATGCATATATTCAGTAATAAATTTTAAAAATCTGTTAGCTTTTCAAAAACACTTTTCTCTTTATCTGTTTACTTAACTAGTGATTATCCGTAATTACTTTTTCTATTGAAAACCGAAAATATTAATATGTCGTAATTGCATTAATATTCAATCATTTAATTATGCTTTTATGTCTTTCTTATATAATTTATTATTTCTTATGCTTATTACGTGTTCACTTTGCCGATTGTGTGTATATTTAATCATTTTCAGGGGAACTATGGAGCTGTCATGAATGTATTGTTAACTGTTTTGTGTTATTCATCTTAAACGTTTTTCGTATAATTAGGTAATCAATATTAGCTTTTATTATATATCATGTATATGTGTATGTATATAAAAACATGCTTATAACTCCTCTCCTTTGTTTTTCAGGAATATCTGTTATGATGCTTAAATTTCTCATCTATTTGATTCTTTAAGAGTTTTCACTACGAATGTTACAAAGCTGATTTGTTCTATTTTATGAATGCTCATCTTTTCTGCCAACGTCGAAAAACAAAGGTTGATGTCGCACTTTTAAACTAGTGTCTGCAAGGCATATATAGAACTATTAGTCATAAAATTCCGTACTTAGCAGTAGGATTTTACTCACTTACGCTTGTTACCCCCAATGGAGCATAGGCCGTCGATCAGTATTCTCCAACCTACTCTGTCCTGGGCTTCCCTTTCCAGTCCTGCCAAATCTTTATTCATTCTTCTCATATCTTTCTCTATTTCTCGGCCTAATGTGTTCTTTGGTCTTCCACTTTTCCTTTTACCTTGAGGGATCTCAGTGAGGGTTCGTCTTGTGAGGCAGTTGGGTGCTTTACGCAGTTTTTTTCCTATCCACTTCTACCGCTTCTTCCTGATTTCCTCCTCCGCTCGAATCTGGTTTGTTCTTTCCCACAGTAGGTTGTTGCTGATTGTTTCTGGCCAACGAATCCGAAGTATTTTGCGTACACAACGGTTAATGAATACTTGTATCTTGTGGATGATGGCTTTCGTAGTTCTCAAACTTTCCGTCCCATACAGTAGAACTGTCTTGACATTTGTATTGAAAATCTTGATTTTGGTGTTAGTTGATAGATGTTTGGAGTTCCAGATTTTGTTCAATTGTAGAAATGCAGCCCCCGCTTTGCCGATCCGCGCCCTCACGTTTGCATCCGATTCACCTTGATTGTTGACGGTGCTGCCCAGATATATAAAGTCTTTTATGTACTCGTAGGCATCTGCATCGAGTTTGATGTATTGGTGAATGTTGTGTTGTATCGGAGAATCTTACTTTTCCCTAAGAATGAGGCTGCAGCTACACTGGTCGTCTTTTCTTGTATTGGTTGTTGCTTGTGCGATAGAAGAGCCAGATCATCTGTGAAGTTGAAATCGTCCAGCTACATCCTGGCATCCATTGCATACCGTGCTTCCCTCCAGATGTTGACGTCTTCATAATCCAGTCGATCACCAGGGGAAAAAGAAAGGGTGAGAGTAAGCAACGTTGCCTGACACCGGTCTTCCCTTCGAACGATTCTGTCAGCTATCCTCCATGTACGATTTCGCAGTTTAATCCATCATAAGAATTTCGTAAGATGTTGACTATCTTCTCAGTCACGCCGTAGTGTCGAAGAAGCTTCTATAGTGTTTTCCTGTCCACGCTATCGAATGCTTTCTCGTATTCAATGAATTTGATGTAGAGTGGTGAGTTCCATTCAATTGATTGTTCCACAATGATCCGTATCGTAGCAATTTGGTCAGTACACGATCTATCCTTTCGAAATCCAGCCTGTTGATCTCGAAGTTGGGCGTCTACGAAGTCCTTCATTCTGTTGAACAATATCCTGTTGAAGACTTTGCCTGGTACTGAAAGAAGAGTGATGCCTCTGTAGTTCTTACACTTGCTGGGATCGCCTTTCTTCGGTATTTTGATGAGGTATCCTTCTTTCTAGTCTGTTGGTACTTGTTCTCCATCCCAAATCCTTTTGAAGTGAGGGGAATATTTTTGCAGTTGCTGTCACGTCTCCTTTCATTGCCTCAACTGGAATGTTGTCTGATCCTGCTGTTTTGCGTTTCTTGATTAGTCTGATGGCCATACTAACCTCTTTATTTGTTGGCTGGTCAACATTAACTGGGTTCTCCATGTGTGTTACTTCGATTCTGGGTGGGTTCAGTGAGACTGGTCGATTAAAGAGTTACTTAAAGTGCTCCACCCACCCGTTTTGCTGTTCTTCAGTGTTGCTGATAACTTTGCCTTCCTTTTCACTGGTCGTTCTGGTTTACGATAGTTTCCAGTGAGCTTCTTTATTGTATCGTACACTTGTCTCAAGTTTCCTTCTCTTGCAGCCTTTTCAGTCGTCATTGCTAGATCTCCCACATATTTCCGTTTCTCAGCTCTGATGCTTCTCTTCACTTGCTTGTTTGCTTCTGTGTATTCAGCCTGTGCCTTGGCTTTCTATGCTCCCGTTCGGCTGATGTTGATTGCTGCCTTCTTGCTCCTCCCTTCTTGAATCTTATCCAGAGAACAGACACATATCCATTCCTTGTGATGGTACTTCTTGTGGCCCATAACATTTTGACATGTTGAAGTGATTGCCTCCTTGATCTTTTTACAATGGTTTTCATGGTGGTTTCTTTTCCATCGAGTAGTTTGTGAAAAGCTTGTAGCCTATTGCTCAGGGTGATTCCTATTTCGTTGAGTTTGTCAGTTACCTAAAGAAAGGTCGGGTTGAACTTTTGTGGTGCTGTCTGTCCCGTTGTCCAACGCTTCTTGAGTTTTAGGTTTCATTTTGGCGACGAGCAAGTGTTGGTCCGAGGCTATATTAGAGACGTAATAATTATTCTGAAAGAAGACCTAACTCTTAGGGCAGAGTTAAAATGGTTTGAATTATGTTTTTTTAGCGAGTTAGTTTTTTGTGGGAAGAGGTCGCTAAAACCATACCCAACCCTCCTCCTTTATCCGGGCTTGGGACCGGCTGTACCACTAGGGCTCCAGTCGGAGTTGTAGTTAGCAGTACTGTTTGATAAAAACCTATTCGGTCAATTGACTGAGTTCCTCTAAAATTGTTGAAAACCGGAGGATTTCGTCCGAGAAAACGTTATGATTAAATGTTCTTGAATGTGTGTATGATAGTATGTATACGCGGACGCTTCAGACATCTCATTGTTAGTAGCTGAGCAATATTCCTTGACGTTACTCCTTTTGACTAGTTTTCTGTAATAAATAATAATCGGCTGAATAATAAATTGTTATGAGGTTTCTGTATGTTTCGAAATACTTAGATTATCGATTATTTGGCTACCAAGTACTTTGACGACATAATGGTTCTAAAATAACTTAAGTTTTAGGCTCCATTATATGTATATAGGTAAGGTCTTTACTTGTTACTTTACTGAGTCACAAATACATATTTGAAGATAGTATGTGCAACGGTAATTTCAGTGTTCCTTACTAAAGATGATATTACTAAATATGGCATAAACTCTCACCTTCCACCTGTTGGAGCTTGCTGAAATCGGTAGGTACTCAGAAGAATACACTGTCACTCACTCCTAACTCTTGATTTTGTTAATCCCCATATATGGGTAATCTTTTTCAACTTCCCGCATATTCTTCACTTCCTTAGATCTCTGTAGAACCTGGAAGAATTATTGAAATAATGGAAAATATTTGCAACTCAGGATGTGAATATTAAGTGTGTTGTGTTATCCAAGCTGTATGGTTTAGTTGCAAAGCGTTCTTTGTCCTGGACATATTAATTATCTGCTATGTTGAAATAAATATAAAGCAAAAGCCAAGTTTCTGAACGACCCTATTTGAAGTTTCTACCGATATTTTTGTTGTATAATTATTAAATAATAATAATCCTTTGACACAGATAATTTTTGTGTTGCACGTTTCTAAATTTTTTATTAATATACTGCGAACCTATCACTCTGAACTTTCCACTTTCAGTGCAGTTAGGCGTCGAAGCATGATTGATGCTAATGTTTTTGACAGTATGCTATTTAAACTGATCCTTCTGTGATTGTCTCGAGAGGAATTTTGTCCTGTCTTATAAACTGAGGCAATCAGTGTTCGAGACCAGCCAAATGGAATTACGTGAAGTTCCCGGATTCTGCTTAAGATCTCAGTCAGTCTCACTGCTAAAACTGGATGGCCATCATCAAGAATCTCAGGGGTTAGCCTGTGAGAGCCCGCTGCTCTTCCCTGCCTTAGATTTCCTACAGCTTTTTCAAATTCGTTAAGACTCTGAAGACTTACTTCAGTTCGCCATTCAGGTCGACTGGAGATTGTGGTTAGCCGAAGTTTGCCTGAAGGCCAGTTGAACTGATCCCTAAAGTGTTCTACCCATCGGTGCGATCTCCTGGATTGAGAATGAATAATAGTCCCATCCTCCTCCAAGATAGTCTCGCTAACAGTTATATTCCTAGTGCAAGTTTTCTTGATAATACTGAAAAGTTGTCTACTGTTAACTATCATCGCTGCCTTTTCCATCGCACTTGCTTTTGCTATTCACTACTGTTCGCTATCATTGTGTAAGCTTGTTATGAGCCTGCGATAAAGCTGACTCCGCTGTTGGTTGTGTTCGGAGCCAGACGAGATGAGTTTCCGAGCATGCTACTGAGATGCACGGCTTCTTCCTAACCTTGTTGTTTTAAGTTACTGTCAGATATCACTGCTGTTTCCTTGGCGTTCTGGATATTATTCCAATCTGGCTCGGGGTGGGCATCACTTACGTGACTGCCTAACTGATTTTTCTAGTTGCTCCTGAAATATAGTTTTGTCTGTGTTTGTGTTAGGTAGAACTGTGGACGGTTTCCTTGCGATGTTTTTGCTGCGTGCAGTAAGACGCAGAAAAATACGCGCTAGTACTAGAGCATGTTGTGAATCTAAACATGTGCTCCAGAACGAGCGACAGTCTTTTATCGAGCCTCTCCATCGGTGGCTGAAAGCGATATGGTAAAGTCGGATCCGGCGTTGAGACGACTTTGGGGGTCGTCGTGTCAATAGATGTTTTTCCTTATGCTTGAAGTTGGTATTTGCTAGAAATAGGCGGTTTTCTTAGTATAGGTGCATCAGCAGACGGTCGGCATTGTCTGTATTTTGAGTCGTGACACCATTAGATCCACCAGGTGTCTTTCATTTTCACTTAGTCTACCTACTTGAGCATTGAAGGCACCAGCGATTATTACTACATCAGAGCTCTTTAGTTTTTTAAGTAGGTCAGAAAGCTTTCTGTAAAACTGGTCTTTTATCCTGTCCGAGCTGCAGTCAGTGTGAGTTTAGGGTGAGACAACGAAAAGAAAACGGTCAGTCTCTCTATCTTTCCGACTCCTTACTGTCCCGTTTAGTCGGATAGCGCATAAGCGATTTTCTACCGGGGTCGAGTCTAAGAGAGCTAGTTCTGCCCTAGCTGTCAGCAGTTAATCAGCTTAAGGAACCAAATTTTTATTTATAGCGCGAATAATGAAAAATATAAATAACGAAAATAAAAGGTTTAAATACCCTAAGTAAAGGAATCTTTGGATAAACTCAACTAATTTACTGCTTATCGCGAACAGAACAGCTCTTATGCATATTCTGGTAAAAGTTCACGTGAATCGCATGGAATTTGTAGAATTACTCCTTAGTCCTCTGATGTCTAGCTTTCATTTTTAACAAGCTTTAACTATTGAGCAAACTAGTTGTTATCGATTAGTTTCTTGTGGATTCAGTTGCGTAGGTCTTTTCATACTTAATAAATATTTTTTTATTTAAACACCAGTTAGAACCAGTCAATTTTTAATACTACAAAGAAAGATTTCCTAGTAATAGCCATTATGGTAGTACTTTTGGGCCAGCTTGCCTAGTGCAGATTTGCTTCAGTTCAACTTGCCATACCACCCCACCTCAGAATGAAATTATCGAAATCAATATCAAAGTAGTGGGATTATTAGTATTAGTAGTAGTAGTGTTAGGACTTCTATAAAACCTAGAAATAGAAGACGTAATTCAAAAATAAGACATGAATTCGCGGAATAAATTATATACTGTGATTTTAAAACGCTTGAAGAAAAAAAGGAGTGAATGCACCTGTTCTATATGATCAACTTTGAATTAAATCATTGAACGTCTACAATCATTGGTCACGATAACCACATAGACCTCAACCTGTAAGCCTGCATCTACCAATACATCCCAGTCCACTACTCTGTAGTTTCTGGTACTGATGCTACATTTTGGTTTGGCTATCTTTATCTTTCCTCTAACCTAACCATCCAATATCTCACTTCGAGATTGGACTTACATACCACTTGTTTCATCCAACTCATCTGAAGGTAGTTTACAGCTTCATTAGTTAGTTTGTCATACCTATCTAGTATATTGCATTAAACCTCAGCGTTGCTCACTCGGTAGTCCCAGTACACCCTAGTAATGTCTCGAAAATATCTGTGATCAACCCACGAATGCTCTCTACTTGTAATGACTAAGTTTCATGGAGCGAACTATTGTGCTGCATACTCATCGTTTGTTCAACAGGCAAACATTCAACCTACTCTGCAAGTGACAGAATTTAGCAAAAGCCAATCGATCTTTCTGAATCTACCTGTAGGTCTTTTTCTAAGTTCAGTGGATTACGTGTCTGTAGTTTTGCCAGTAATTTGAAACAAATAAATACTGCAGAGTCAGTCTCAATCTTGTTTCTAGTTAGCAGTGTTTGATTTTTAACTGAATTTTACTTCCCAACATAGGTAGCATATGTACTGTTTACACAAAGCCTCATACTCGTTGATCTTAATCATCATTAAGATGTCCCGTAGGGATCATTTCTTCTCTGAGTTTCAAATTTATGTCATTTATTAGCATGACCATATGTATTGCTAAGTTTGTTTTGTCTGTTGCAGTGTTCACGGACAGTACTTCACATTATGCGGTCTAATTTTGTGGCCACTGGACAATATTTAACTGATAGTGGTTAATCAACACAGTTATGACAGAAACACAAACTCAGTCACTTGCCAAATATGTGGGTTTTTCATTATACACTTTTTAGTAATTCCTTTTTACTGTGCATCACCACTATATTGCTGGTGACGTTTATCAGCTAAAACTGAGTTTCTACACATTGGCTAACAAGTGAATTGTAGTATTACTACAGCAATCGGCGTCACGATGTTTCAATTTATTGATTAGTGTTGGTATATATTGACAGCTTACTCGATATATATCATTTTTATGTAAGAAGAAATCACACAATCTACTGTTTTTTCATCTTTTAATATGAATTTACTGTTGTCATTTGATTCACTCATATCATCATAATATCTTTTAATTGAAGAAATTCAAAGAAATGACTCAAATATTACAAGTCATGTAAATATTTGTGTTATGTGTAGTATGTCGTAAAAGTAATTGCTTTACATTTGTATGTGGTAGTTAGTTGGAAAGACGCATAAACTGATTCTTACGATAATGTTTGTGTGCGATTGATTTTCTCTTGAAGTAAAACGATAGATTTTAATATATATTTTTAAAGAACTGTAATTTGTTTCACTTTTCTTAACTTTGTGTATGAATAAAATAACACTGAATATATATTTACAAAGGAACTAATAAAACAAATGAATTAAATTATATTGCATTATTTTTAGTTTATACCCATGTTGACTGACCTGTTCTACAGTTTTCAATCAATTGAGCATTAAGGTTTTATTTATCCTTTGTTCGTTCATTAGCTTATCTTCCAAGTTCTGTCATATTTAACCGTATTGGATGACAGTGTAAACTGTAGTTTTCTGTTTTCACTTGCCGCATTTTTTGTTTGGGTTGTTTGAAGTTGCATAGATTATGTGACACGCGTTTACAGTAGTCACCGAACAGCGGGTCTGATCTAAAATCTCAACACACATAGTTATCTCAACACTTCACACCAAGAGAGAGAACACGAAGTCGTCGCCAAGGCAATCTTTATTTTTAAAATTAAACACGCGGGGTTTCTACAGAAATAGTGTGGGCGGTGTGCCAAGGTCTTATGAGTCCTCCTGTAAGCTCAGAGCATTCAGGGCTTGTTCTTCTGCTTCCAAAGCGTTAGTGTTTGATCGCCCTGAAATAGAAAGAAAATAGGATGGGTTAGCAACATCTACATAGTGATTTTGACTCCGTTACAATTAGTGTACACTAGTGTAGAATGAATAAATAAATCTAATATACGAACTTATTGTATTATCACTTCTACGTTTTCCCTATCATATCTTCCTGTAACTTTTCTTACCATTTCTGTTTGCTTTCTGAATCCACAATTCTTAATTTCTGTAGTAAATCAATTGATAACACCCTTAATACACAGCCAAAAGGCAGTAGATATATGTGCTACATATACTGATTCATTTCAGTGTCAGATTCTGATTATTTTAAAAGACTAATAGATGAATGATAATGGCTACATTGAGAAATATTACGCGTCTTTCAAGTTTCTGATCATTGTTTTGAGCTTTATTGACATTATCTAGTTGCTCAAAACGAAGTAGGTAGGTTGGGATTCGATTCAAAGACTTAGAGATCAAAATTCGTTCTATTTAATCTCTAAGCCACCGCCTCTATAGTTGGTCGCTTACTGTCTATAATTTGAAAGCTCTCACTAAAATTCTTCGAAAACCCTCCTAAATTCACTGCATTCATTCTCGTTTCCTGCATTTGTTCATTAGCTTATTATCAATATTTTATTTGAATAAATCAAAGGATACGTGTTTTTTATGTTTTCATCATTTTACAATGTGATCGACTAGTCTATTCATCCCTCTAAAAGCTCTCTTGAATCTAAATCTCGGTTGCTTGTGATGAGTGCCTCGTAAAAATGATTTTGAACTGTCTAATCGCAAGTGTATAATTATCCATAACGTTTATTATTATTATTATTATTATTATTATTATTATTATTATTATTAGCTCATTATTCAGAGTCATATACAAGACGAGAAACTTATCAAGAGCGATTTGCTTTCGTCTTTGCGTCAGTGTACACTACTTTGTACAGACAGAAAATTTATACATACGGAAAATGCTTATCCAGGTGTATATTCCATCATATCCCTAATCTTCAAATCGTTTCATCCATCCACAATCTCAGTTATAAACTTTGTTTCTCATGATCATGACTGTGTTAAACTCATTTAATGGTTCTCTGAAATCGGATAGCTTTTTAGTGGTGACCGAGTCGAAATTGACTATGATCACCACTAAGTGTTCCATACTGTCCCGTCGCTTAAATCAGAAATTAATCCATGTTTGAATATTTATTGAATGAGAAAGTAGGTGTTACATAGAGAGCAGCACGTTATGAAAAATGGCAGTAACGCGAAAAGAACGTTGCGCGTAAGAAAAGTGTTTCTGATACAGTTAAACAAAACGAGTAAAATAATAAATGCTTATTTTTCACCAAACACACTTTCTTCATAGAAGTGTTCCACTACAGCAGCCTCCCCCTAGAAAGGGATTACAATTTCGATACATGGCGGCTGCGTTCGGGGCAGCTGGTCGGCTGACGTTTGATTGTAGTGCGGAAGGGTTGACGAACAGGAAGCGACCAATGAAGCTCGTGTGGTCACCGACAGTCTTCTGCGTTGAACTGTACCAGTAGTAACGCGCACGGTAGTCTCGTGCGCACCTCGTGAGCCTGCACTCTCATCTGTAGTCCGTGGTCTGCTGGTCTGGAAGTGAGTTCGGATTCCCATCTATGACTGGTACAGATGACGAATGCTGTTGACTGGGACGTGAGAATGAGGTCTCTGGTGCAGCTAGCGTGGGTTCCGAAGGTGAAGTAGTGATCCTGCTAGTGGGTTTGATGAGTTTAGAATTTGGTCTCAGATTATCAGGCAAGACACTGTCATCGTCTTGTGTTGGTATGAGACGATCAATGCTGACTGTGTCCATCAACATTGAAGGTCTGTTCGTGACGAGAGATCACGTGAAAATATCCATCGTAGGGCTGTTGCGAAGGTTTGCATGCCGAATAAACTCGTATAAAAACACGTGAACAGGTAGATAACTGTCAAGGGAGACCGATCTGTCGATGCTACATTCGAGTTGACAATGGAAGCAGTGTTCGCATCCATTCAGACATTCTTTAGACGTAGTCTGACTTATCAAAGTTATTACTGTTCTGTAGCGGGAAAAATTCCCCCCGCAAGTGCGATTTCCTGACGTATAGAAGATCAGATGCGGAACATTGAAATTCTGTCGTTGCTGCTCCATAATCACCGCATGGTCACCAACTAATGCCATCATTTTAGCTAACCGAATACAGAGAGACGGCTCAAGGACGATGAGAAAGACGAAGTAATACGTATAACAAGTAAACTGTCAAACTAACGCTTAGCGAAAACTAATTTGTCCAGTGCCAATTCGTCGAGTTTGTGCCGTGACTGGCGGTCTGCAGGTGAGGATGTGGCTTACCACATAATTAAACGACAGTTTAATCTTCTCGGTCTCGTCATCCGATGCTATGCGCCTACCAACGATTACAATAATTACATTATAGATCAATTCTACGGAAGGTTGCAGTCAATCGTCGACAGATGTTCACCAAAGGATTTGACGATTCTAATGGGATAGCTAAATGCCAAGGTTGGAATAGACAATACCGTATATGAAGACATCATGGGACAACATCGGCTGGGAGAAAGGAGCGGAAATGGTGGTAGATTTGCAAACCTATGTGCCTTTAATAAGCTTGTCATGGGCGGCAAAATATTTCCACACAAACACATATGCAAAACCACATGGATTTCCTTGGATCATGTTACTCAGAAATAAATCGACCATATATGTATTAATTAAAAAATCACAAGGACCATAAAGTATGTGAAAACCAAGCCTCCGATCTAAACTTGCTAGTCGTTAAAACGAAACTGAAACTCAGAACACACTGGACGGACCAGAAAACACTCCAGCAGCGGCAATGAAATCAGACATAGAAGCAAATGCAAAGATATTCCATATTCTCTTCAGCAAGATTTGGGATTAACAACAAGTACCAACAGGTTGAAAAGAAGGATACCTGATCAATACACTAAAAAAAGGCGTTCTAAGCAAGTGTGAGAACTACAGAGGTGTCATTCTACTCTCAAAACCAGGCAAAAACTTCAACAAAGTGTTGTTAAACAGAATAACGAATTCCATCAACGCTGAAGTTCGAGATCACCAACCTGGTTTTCGTAATGATCGATGGTGTAGCGGCTAAATTGCAACATTATGGATAATTGTGGAACAATCAATTTAGTGAAATTAACAACTATACATCAACTTTATCGACTAAGATAGAGCATTTGATAGTTTGGACAGTACAACACTAATGAGGCTTCTTCGACACTACGGCCCACCTGACAACATAGTCAACATCATACAAAATTATTATGATAGATTAAACTACAAAAGCATGCATGGAGGACAGCTCACAGACTACTAAACTCTAAATAAATTGTATTAGGTTGATCTTTAAATTAGCGAGAACATCAGTGAAGAATAGTGGCTTGTGGCGTGTGTTACGGGAGAAATGAAGACATTTGGCTGATTAAAACCTTTATATAAATATCATTAATTTCACTGTGTTTTTCGGGTATATTTGTTTTACTTAACTTACGAAGCTGTT
Source organism: Schistosoma turkestanicum (assembly GCA_944470395.2). Taxonomy (NCBI): domain Eukaryota; kingdom Metazoa; phylum Platyhelminthes; class Trematoda; order Strigeidida; family Schistosomatidae; genus Schistosoma; species Schistosoma turkestanicum. The sequence goes on from OX103973.1 coordinate 20,817,920, forward strand.
TGATTTATTATTTTCGGACATTTTGGTTTCTGTTTGTCTTCGTTTGCTAATTGGGAGCTTTTGCTCCAGGAAACTATAAAATTGAAGGTATTTGTAGTTATTATAATTATTGTTGTTAGAACGACATTTTGGTTGACTATTCGTGAATTGCGAATAAACTTTGGTACCTAACTTTGGAGTTTGGTTCTGTTGTTAATTTGGGTTCGTGAATTGTAAGTAGATCGACATACTGTACTTCAATAACGGGAAGGAGCAAAACTTGGACGTAACGAAAGTTCTTCAATTTTAATCCTGTTTTCAGACATTGGATACGTCTGGACATTTTGGGTCCAATTTTCGTTATTATTGGTCGAATTCATTTGGGATAATTCACATTTGCTTGGTAACCAATTTTCGAACAAAGGCAAACAATGGAAACCAGAAGCAAAAAGCGGAAGGAAAATAACGAAATGGATGGTAAAGATTCTATAGCTGTCTGTGGTATGTCTGATTTTAATGATGGTAAATGTGATCATATTAGTGTTAATAGTGAGTCCTCAACTCAGTTTAGTACTTCTAGATTGAGGTTAGATAAGGCATTACTAAAGAAGAAGAATTTGGAAAGGAGACTTGAGTTAGAAAGGCAGTTTAAAATGTTAGATCTTCAAAAGGAGGTTGATATGGCCGAATTAGAAAACGATAACCGACTGTCAGTAGACAAATCTGAGATAAATGCTAAGATGGAAAGGTACTTGGATTGTGACATTGCGCGTAATAAGCATTCCATGGAGGTATTTTACACCTCAAAATGCGATTTTATTGATAAATTAAAGGATACGTTACGTGCTACGGTTAATAATACGGTTTTGCCTAAGATCGGTATGACGTTTTTTGACGGACAACCAAGCCAGTACCACAGTTTTATTAGTCAGTTTACAAGCATTATAGAAAGTAATCTGTCTGACAAATGCCAGTTGTTGTCATATTTGTCATACTATTTCAAAGGAAAGGACGGAACGGCTATTGAAGCTTGTATTTCCTTGCCCAGTCACTTGGGTTACGATAGAGCTAAACAAATTTTGTATGATCTATTTGGTAAAGAACATCTTGTCGCCCGTAATCTTATTACTGAATTACTTAGCCACAAATCTGTTGAAGGATCCGCCGATGGCCTAACTGACTTCGCAATTAAGCTACGTAATGTATGTATAACATTGAAGGAAATGGGGTATATGTCTGATGTGAATTCTACGGCTTATCTGGAAATAATTACCCTTAGAATTACAGAATAAATGGGTGGAAGCTGCTGATAGGATCATGATGACCGGTAGGGAGCCGATCTTTGAAGAATTAGTGATGTTTGTAGAAGAAAGAGCCAGGATAGCGCGATCACGTTTTGGTAGATTGGTAAATTGTAACTCAAAGTTCCGTAAAGGTAATTATGAATGCCAAGTTGACAGGAGATCACGATTTAATGTAGTTAAGCGGGAACCAAGCAAATCATTCAAGGCATTAAGTTGCGAAATTTGTTTTGGTGATCACAATGAGAAAGATTGTATGAAGTTATCAAAAATGAATGTTACAGAGAGGTGACAGGAAGTGAGGAAGCGTGGTCTATGTTACCTGTGTTTAAGGAAGGGTCACATAGCCAAGTCGTGTAACTCGGACACAAGGTGTGACGTTGATAATTGCAAGATTCGGCATAATCCATTATTACATATTGATGCTACTAACAAACATGTAGTGAACTTTGCTAAGGATTGGAAATTCTCAAAGGTTTGTTTGGGTATCATTCCGGTTAGACTATATGGCCCCAAAGGATGTCTGGAAACATACGCCCTTCTAGATAGTGGTTCAGATACCTCTATTGTATGCGAAGAGTTAATTAATCGGTTAGGTCTCAAAGGTAAGGAGACTTCAATAAAGGTGACGACTGTGAATGGAACTTCTACTTGTGAATATCTGGAAGTAAATTTGGAGGTATTTTCATTAGATGATCGGGGTTCTATAAAGATCAACATGGCCTATACGACCAAGCAACTTTCGATCGATTATGCAGAACCTTTAACCGAACTCCAGCTGAGAAGGTGGAAACATTTGAAGGACATAACCCTACCGAGGTTGCAAAGTAATCTTGTAGGAATATTGATTGGGTGTGATGCTCCAGGTGCACATTGGGTCCTTGAATAACGCCTGGGAGACAGGAAGCATCCGTTTGGTGTGCGTACCCATCTCGGTTGGATGATTTTAGGTCCTAAAGGAGTATCGAGGTCTTTACATCAACTTCAGTGGTGTCTACTAATGATATTTTGCGAGATATAGAAAGATTATATCATCATGAGTTCGAGGATGCAGATGGGTTTCGTAATGGATATTCTGTAGAAGATAAAAGAGCTCTAGAAATAGTTAATAGTTCCTTTAGACTGGAGGGTGGCCATTTCCAAGTTGGTCTACCCTGGAAGTATGATAAGCCAAGGCTACCGAATAATTTGGAACTAGCTGAACGTAGACTAGAGTGTTTAAGGAAGAGGTTTATGAAGGATAATAGTCTTCTGGAGAAATATCAACTTGTAATGAATAAACATTTGAGTAAGGGCTACATCATTGAAGCTAGTAAGGAGGAATTCGACCGTGATGCTGTTTGTTGGTATATTCCTCATCATCCTGTTATCAACCCTAAAAAGCCTGGAAAATTAAGAATTGTTTTAGATTGCGCAGCTGTCTATCAAGGTTGTTCTCTTAATGATCAGCTTTTGAGAGGACAAAATACTGTAAATATTTTAATTGGTATACTTCTACGATTCAGATTATGCAACGTAGCATTAGCCGCTGACATCGAAGAGATGTTTCTTCAAGTAAAGATCCCGAGACGAGATAGGGGAGCGTTTCGACTATTATGGTGGGATGACGGTGATATAGGACGAAAGGCTAAGGAATACTGTTTGACAGTTCATCCGTTTGGAGCCGTGTCCTATCCCTTTTGCGCTGATTTCGCTCTTAGGAAGGCGGTAGATATATTCGGAAAAGAATTGAATAAAGATGTCCAGGAAGTTGTAGATAAGAGTTTTTATGTCGACAACTATTTAACTTCAACTGATAATGTGCAGGATGCAATCGAGCTTGCAAAAACCCTTGGTTTACTCCTCAGAAAAGGTGGGTTCAGACTTACCAAGAAGATAAGTGACTGTTTACAGGTTCTCGAATCAATTCATCCAGAAGAGAGAGCAGAAGTCGTAAAAGAGATTGACTTTGAGAGACTTCCTACGGAACGCACATTGCGAATATTTTGGAATACTATGGTTGATGTGAATAATAAACGTGATGCTAACGAGAGTAGAATCACTATAGGTGGTGCTGTTTCTTCGGTTGCTGTTACTAATGTAGCTTCGAGTACTTCGGATCAAGACGAATTTGGATGTTTGAGCGTGGAGAATATAGGTGTCGTTGGCAATAGCGTCAGCCACAGTGATAGCACTGTTGAGAGGGCTAACATTCAGTGGCCTAGGTGCAATGAGGAGTCATCTAGGCTTAATGGACATGCTGTTGTGTTGAATATGCAGCATGAGGAATCGAGCACGGAATTGTCCGCCCGTCGCACTCTACCATCATTGACTCGTACTACAAGTATCGGGATGAGCACTACCAACAGTGATAAGACAGATGAGGTGAAGAGCATTCCTAGTAAGGAAAGTAATGTTGATCGAGTAGAGTTGGACACTGTGCATGAGTGGGATGGATGTCATGGGAATATGATTGCTACTTCTACAGCTGCGGCTACCAATGATAATAGTATTGATAATATTTCTGTGGGTAATAGTGATCAGAGGACATCGAAAGACACTCATCGACTTAGAAATGATCGTACATTACGCTCACATACTGCTACCCAAGCTAAGAAGCATACGAAACGACATGATACTACTATTAACAAGAAGCTTAAACTTCGTTCTTTTTCGGATGCTATGACTAGCGATGGAAATAGTAGTCATCAGAATCGTAGTAGTGACAGCGCTAGTAAAGAGACCGAAAGTGTGAGCAGTCCATCTATGGTGACTAGTCGATCTACTTCATCGAATGAACCTTCTAGTGTTTTGACGTCATTGAACCCTGCCTCAAATATAAAGTTGATTGAAGATGCACAAGGTTGTGCAACTGTGACTGTTTCTACTCCGGTTGACTGTCAGTCAAGTGATGATGAGAAAAATGCGTGTGATGGTAACAGCCAGTCTACAGTATTGCATGATAACGATTCTATCGATGTGCACATGAAGAACAACAAGTGAGTTTGTCGGTTTTGAATTGCGACACTAATGCTGTTCTTTCATGTAACGAGATGAGTTATACAACAATGAAAGAGTTTCACTCTACGAATGCTAGTGTAGCCAGAAACGACGCGACCTGTCTGACACAACGAAATCATGATGACGGTGATAATAATCTGGATGTCACTGATGTGACAAATGAGTTGGCGACGATGATGAATACTGATCAAACCTCCTCTGTATCAGGAGATAAAGAGTTAAATATTATTCCTACACTATGCCATTTGGACTCTTCGGGAGACGAGGAAATATCAAAATTGGAGATCTCACCCTTGCATATTATCAATGGGTCAGGAACTTCTGTTGATAAGTCAGCATCACGGACTTCATCGTATTTGCCGTTCGGAGCAAGTGGTGGTGGATTGAAGACTCATCTCCATGATGTGGAATGTAAATCCCGAATAGGATATGACCAGCTTTACGTGTTATACATGTTCATGTGGGTTAATCGGATGAAGTTTATACTACCGTTAGGTCATGCTACGATAGATAGGGGAATCAAGGACCTGATGGGAAGGTACAAGTACATAGTTAGCTTGATAGGTCATATCCATGTTGGAGGGCGGGTAGGAGTACTGTTATAAGTTCTACTCGTTCTTCCGGTGTGGATAAGGGGATGAGAGTGAACCCTAAATTGAAGTGTCAGAAAGCGCTTGTTTTTTGCATGGAGGGATTTTGCGGGCCGGTGTAGAATGTATATTGAATGTTTGCTGTTCATTGCTTGTGATGCACATACTTGGATTGCTGTTACTTTTTTTTGTCGGTGAAAAGAACCAAGGTTCTTAAGGTCGGGAGAGTTACGGGAGAAATGAAATATCATTAATTTCACTGTGTTTTTCGGGTATATTTGTTTTACTTAACTTATGAAGTTGTTTGATTTATTATTTTCGGACATTTTGGTTTCTGTTTGTCTTCGTTTGCTAATTGGGAGCTTTTGCTCCAGGAAACTATAAAATTGAAGGTATTTGTAGTTATTATAATTATTGTTGTTAGAACGACATTTTGGTTGACTATTCGTGAATTGCGAATAAACTTTGGTACCTAACTTTGGAGTTTGGTTCTGTTGTTAATTTGGGTTCGTGAATTGTAAGTAGATCGACATACTGTACTTCAATAACGGGAAGGAGCAAAACTTGGACGTAACAGTGTGTATCAAGGTCGGTCGAGAAGAAGTTGAAGCAACAAGCTTGATACCTGCACTTGAAAGCCTGAAGTCCAAGAAGAAAAGTACATCATGTGAAATACATTGGAAACTATATTTAATCAACACCATATGGAATTCTTGTGATGGATTAAACTGCGAAATCGTGCATGGAGGATAGCTGACAGAATCGTCCGAAGGGAAGACCGGTGTCAGGCAACGTTGCTTACTCTCACCCTTTCTTTTTCCCCTGGTGATCGACTGGATAATGAAGTCGTCAACATCTGGAGGGAAGCACGGTATGCAATGGACAGCCAGGATGCAGCTGAACGATTTCGACTTCGCAGATGATGTGGCCCTTGTATCGCACACGCAACGACCTATGACATAGAAGAAAGACAGTATAGCGCCAGCCTCAGCAGCAGCAGGTCTCAACATAAACGAGGGGAAAAGCAAGATTCTTCGGTACAACACTACATTCACCAATAAATCAAACTCTATGCAGATGCCTACGAGGACGTAAAAGACTTTATATACCTGGGCAGCACCGTCAACAATCAAGGTGGATCAGATGCAGATGTGAGGGCGCGGATCGGCAAAGCAGGGGCTGCATTTCTACAATTGAACAAAATCTGGAACTCCAAACATCTAGCAACTAACATCAAAGTCAGAATTTTCAATACAAATGTCAAGACAGTTCTACTGTATGGGACGGAAAGTTTGAGAACTACGAAAGCCATCATCCACAAGATACAAGTATTCATTAACAGTTGTGTACGCAAAATACTTCGGATTCGTTGGCAAGAAACAATCAGCAACAACCTACTGTGGGAAAGAACAAACCAGATTCGAGCGGAGGAGGAGTGGAGGATGATGTTAGGCAGAAGTACTGGAAGTGTGTATGAAACACATTGAGGCACACATGAAACTGAGTCACAAGACAAGCGATGACTTGCCTACCTCAAGGTCAAAGGAAAAATGTAAGTTCCTAGGAACACATTACGCCGAGAATTGCAGACATACATGAGAGGAATGATCGAAAATTGGTCGGAACTGGGAAGAGAGTCTCAGGACTGAGTAGGTTGGGGAATGCTTGTCAGTGGCCTATACTCTATCTAGTGGACAAGCTTACGAAACTAAATAAAAGTAAGCAATAGTGAAATTCAAATACGGGAGTGACTTTCACAAACTAAGCTGTCAAAAGGCAATGAAACGAGCCGAAGAGCCGAAGATTGCACATCAAAGAGCAAACACTCAGGTTCGTGCACACTTTTTCTCATTGCGAGTCGTCGCAACTTGGAATGCTCTCCCAGCCGAGGTAGTTACAGCCCCCTCAGTGGACTGCTTTAAGAAGAGACTTGATAATCACGTACTCACATGCGGACTATCATCTCCCTCTTGGACAAGCTGTGCCTGATGCATATCTTGAGACCTGCTAGTTGTTACCATTGCCATCTCCTCAGATCACTTAATTAATTTAACTCGCCTATTCCTCTCCCTTGCTTACACTTCGGTCCTCTCTCACAATCTTCACTACCAATTATTAAACTAGATTCATCTATATATAACTCAGTTCTGAAATTTTACTCATATTATCATTTTAATTTACCCTTATTACTCTTATTACTCTCCACATTGCAACTAACTGATCTCCGGTTTGGTAATGTGACGGCTGCTAGTATCCAGAAACCCTACTGCCCTGAAACAAACGTTTCATTCAAATCCCGAGACATACAAACTCACAACCAACTGCCAACTGACTAGAATTAGACAGTCGAGTGGCTAGACCTCCATCCATTGGACATTACCGAACACCTGGAACCGTACCGAAAGAACAAGAATCGAGCGCGAAGAAATCAAATAGGTTAACAGTAGCTCATGAAAAAGATATTGGTTATTGGACATCAGAAATACTAATACAATCTCACCATGCTATCGGCCTTGAGCATGCAGGTCACCTATTTTTTGAGCGGGAATGGAGTTTCAAGGGTGTTTTTTCGTAAAGTAAAAATCAGAAATATCCTGACTTTGACTCAATAAAACTTGTCTGTTTTGCAATTTTGTTTGTGAACCTTCTCAAAAAATTTGTTTTATAACTCAAATTTTTATACAACTTTTCTGGTAACAAATTGTGTATAAAATTACTTAAAGTATTTCAATGGGTTGTCAAGTGTTAAGTGAAGCCTGGCAGTATCCTGCTTTTTACCCTTTTGTCCTGGCTTCAACTACAGATCTTGCAAGTTTGTAAACGGCAGAATAACGAAGCATTGCATCATAGCTGATGTCAGTTCGTGACAAAAATTTTGATCTCAAAAACCACTCTCAGTATCAGTTAAACTGTTTATGCATAACCCTTACATGTGCATTATGGCCTGTTGCATTTGGTTACAAGAACTCTGGAGAATGGTGAACCTAATTATTGTCACAAGCCGATATTTTAATGTGAAAACTTGACCTTTTACACTCACTGCAAATCTTAATTCGACTCATGAAAGTTGATTATTCAGATTGCCGTCTACACTTGCAATGTCACGGTATATTTGTCCAGCGCCAAATATACGAAATTGGTGTATTACACATAATGTTGTGCGTTAAATTAAAAGCAAAATACATGTACTTCCCATGAATAGTATGTTACATCATATTGTTTACACTTGGGAGTTAGGTAATAATCGTCTAACTTATCAACTGGTCACGAAATTTTAGTCCCTGTAACATAGCTTTCAAAGTGCTATGCTCTTCTTGTGTATTCAGTGGAAATTCGAACAGAAAAAGATTATGCTGTCCTTCGCAACGATGAAAAATCTTCCGAAGTGTGCTTTCATTTTACTAATCTGATTAGATATCACTGATCACTTCCAAATCTTATGGACGAGCGGGATTACAATTGTGCGGCCTATGGGCTTGAAATTAAGTAGGAATAAAACTTGATAACAAAGCTAAAAGTAGATGAAAGCGGTTGCATGAACATCTTGTTTTGGAAGGACTGATTTATAAGCATGTACTTGATATATTATTACCTGGCTACTAGTCAACAAAAATAGTGCAATGCAATCCAACCTTCATTTCAGCCACATTTTCTGATGAAAGTGAACCAAGTTTCCATTATAATTAAACGACTTAATACTAGTGTCATTCAATTTTCAGACCTCATCTCTATGAAAATTTGTGCGGAAAAATTGTTTTTAACATCAGGAGCGTACCGTCATCATGATGGAAAATGGAAATCAACGGCAGAGTTTAACCCAAGTGGTCACTTAGTTTTTTCAGATTGGCATTGTTCATTATTTTCACGTGGTAACTTGAACTGCATATTCTAATTATGATACAGATTTTCCAGCGTCTTATTCTTTGTTTGGTTTATTAAAAGAAAAAGACTTAAACCTTACATCAGTACTATCCATAGGATCAAATGATTCGTGGATCTTTATTGCAACACCTGGATCTATCACTGCCGTTGAAAAAAATCATGGAAATAGCGTCTCTGTCGATATCTCTGTTGTTCAAGTTGCTTCGGACGGTCATAATGTATATTGTTTAAAAGGTAGTTTGGATTTTATTTCTACATTATTTTTCATTGTAGATGAAACTGTTAACCTGCTAAAGGTTGTTAATTTGGAGAACATCATTGCGGTTGATCGCCCACTTAGTTTTACGATTAAAGTAAAATCGATATCATGTGGTCTAGGGTTTTTGTTATGCTTAACATGTTCAGGACAAGTATTTAGTCAGGGGATCGGAAGGTAGGTAGGTTATTCCTCGTAATTCAGCGTTCTTATTACAAGTCGAGGTCAGTTAGGTTTAGGTGATTTAACTGACAGAACGGAACTAACTATAATTAAAGCTTTGCAAATATTGACCGTTACTCAAATTTCAGCAGGAAATTGGCATTCAGTTTGTTTAACTGGTAAAATTAAATACCTAATTAACCTGTCGTTTTAAATCCAGATACGGGAGATGTTTATACATGGGGTTGGAACGAACATGGCCAACTGGGTCATAAGTCACTCGGAGTGAGCAATAAATCAGAATCCATCACCGAGATAGAACGAAGAAGTTGTGTGTCTGTTTTAGCTCTTCCAGCTCCTATAGATTTCCCAGATGATCTACCCATTTCACAGGTAATTTATTTTTGTAACGATTTTTTTGTCGAATGCTGTGACATCAAATGCTATTTATGTGTTTTCTTCGTCTTCTTTTCTTTTAAAAGTTTAGGGTATATTGTGTTTACACATAATTGTTATAGCAATCTTCATAGCCTGTGTCAAAGTAATTTTTACCAAAACCCAATTTATTCATTCCGTCAGCTGCTCTCTGAAACCATTTGTAAAAGTGATTAGTTTACATTTCGATCCAAATGGAATTTCACATAGATTTTTAATTCAAGTTATATACGTTCGCCCAGTAATCAGTTTCAAGAAAGCAATACATTTCTTTTTAAGAGAATTTACGATTTCTTTACGTATACTATTCATGGCTGGACCTATGCCTCCCAGTACGTTCCGATCTGGACTACGCATCATGATGATACAGTCGAGCTATATTGGCTGAAGCATTCATTCTTCTAGGTCCTACAATTTCAGGTAGATCGGTCGTAGAGTAATAGGATTGTGAACACCATACTTAAGGTGCATTTTTAAAGCATTATTACAGACTTCACTGAGGTGCGATAGTAGAAAGTTGTTTCTTTCATAAAGCTAGCGACTCTGGCGATGCTAGTTTCGTGCTAAAGGATGACGTGGTTAGACAAATCTGGTATTATTTATTGTATACCTCAACTTTTGGCACTGATTTCTATCACAGGTGATAAGGCCTTGCAAGTAAGAATGCTAAAAATTGTGTAACTAAGGAAAAGCTGTACGTGACTGGCTCCAAACAGTTGTCCCTTGGATACTGTGATCGTCGTCGTCAAGATTGCTCTTAGCTCGATTTTCTTTTCAGGTCTCAAGAAAAATCAACTTCCCATCGTGTGCGCAATCGGAAAGTGATAACTACCATCATGCACCTATCAGTACTGAAAATCACTTAACAGTGTTTCATTTATCTCCAGCATCAGCACTCATCTCCTTTCCTTGAATTTTCCCAAAAGTATCATCAATGCAAGCAAACAAATTTTGTCATGGATGTAATACCAGGTTTTATAGCCTTAATAATTTCAGTCTTTCACGATCCCAAGCCAAATATATCAGTTACGATTGTCAGTTCGGATGCATTACTCTGATCAGGCGCCATTTTGTCCACTGTCTAGAGTATGTACTCACGGAAGGATAACTAGATATTTTGTGGTCTCGTAGCCTTACATACTTTCTCCTCACTAGTCAATCAATCAATCAAGAGCAACGTAGAACTAAGCGTGGGTGATGGGTGAGGATGAGCGAGGAGAGTGGTTTGAGCTAAAGCTTTTTTGATTTTTGGAAATGCACTACACGCGGCATCGTTCAACTCTAATTTGCGTGGATTACCGTGAAATAAGTCGGTTAATGGTCGTAACTGTTGTGCCGCGTGAGGAATGAAACGTCGGTAGAAGTAAGCCAAACAGAGAAAAACCTTCAGTTCAGTTGCCATACCACATTAGCACAGACATGTAATTGTCAATTCAAATCCCATAGTAGTAGAGGTAGTAGAAGTGTTAGCAGTAATCGGAGAGATTAGGGTTCGAAGATATGATTCCAGAAGTATAATTCAGTGAGATAAATTTAGAAAGAGAAAGATTGAGGTGGTGAGTAATTCAGAAGGTTAAAATTTCATAGAGCACAAAGAGTAAATGTACCTGCGTCATTGCAAACGATTCTGAGCCATGTCGTTCAAGGTCTCTAACGATTGATGACTTTTGTCTCGCGGACACCAACCAGGTAGCCTACATCTACCAACATGACTCGGTCCACTTGTTAGTGATTTCATGGATTTCTGCCACGTTTTGGTCTGGCCGCCCCTAACTTCCGTCCAACCTATTCCTACACTGCAAAATATAGCTCGTCGAGGCAGTCGGTGGTTGGGCATTCGTAGCACATGTACTAACCAGCTCAACTGACGAAGTTTCAATACTTCATCTCTTGATTTGCCATCCCTACCTTTTACTCGTATCCTAAAGACAGCATTGCTTACTCGGCTGTCCCACGATACTCGAGCAATGCTTCGGAGACACCGACGATCGGAGACAAGCAATCTACAAATGTCCTCTACTCTTAACGGCCAAGTCTCGCATCCATATAGTAGGACGGAGAGAACTGCTGCACAGTACACACGTCCTTTGGTTAGCAAGCGGATATCTCGCCTGCGCCATAGGTGAAGCAGGTTGGCAAGAGCCAGTCTGTATCCGTGCTCAGATTTCGTCAGTCACCAGGCCATCAGCACTGATGAGACTCCCCCAGATAAGTGAAGCGGTCTACATACCCAACTGCTTCACTCCTTATAACTAGTTCAGGTGTTGATGCGACCCAATCTTGAAGCAACATTTTGCATTTCGAGAGGGAAAACCGCACCTCGAACATGCTTGCATTGTTGCTGAGGTTAGTCAGAAGACTCTGCATTGTGTAAGCGTCTTCACCGAATAGGACTATGTCATCAGCATATGCTAAGTCAGCAACCGTGTCTCCTAGTAACATGTCCACTCCTGAAGAGTCAGACGATGATAATGACAACTCTAGAAGCACATCTACGAAAAAGTTAAAGAAGAATGGAGAGGGTGGACATCCTTGACGGACACCACTTGACGTAGAGAATTCCGATGACAGTTCGCTATAAGCTCTTACTCGACCAGTAGTGTTCGAGTAGAGAGCCTGTATAAGGTTAATGTACTTCTTTGGTACACCTTTTAATGACAGACACTGCCACAGAACCTCACGATCAACAGAGTCGAATGCCGCCTTATGGTCAAGAAATACTACTACTGTCCCGTCAGGTCAGACAGCGCATATGCGACTATCTACTGGGATTCAGTCTAGGTGGGCTAGTTCTACCCTAGGACTCAATGCTGTACCTACACCAGCGAGACCCCGGGAAGCAGCATCAGGGCTATCGGATACATGAAGAGTAAATTGATTTGGTTCTTTATTTTGACAAGGTAAATTCATATTAATGATTTTGCTAGTATCCTGTATGCGCGTTTCCGAGACGCAACATCGATCGCCCGGGATTCCAGAGTTGTAGCTAATAAAGCCTGTTTCCCTATTTGACACAATGTCCGTACATTATATGCTCCTGTATGTGATTTAGTACGGGGTATCAAGAGATCAGGAAAAATGTTTCGTGAGGTCAAACCGTTTGCTTCAGTGATGCGAGGTGATAAACGATCGAAAGAACGGTTGGTCGAGGAGATAAGAGATATATTAGGAGGTGTAAAAAGGATTTGTAGGTGACCACTTTCGTCCCGTGTGCTTTTATGGGTATGAGGGCGGATGGAACCTACCGGCTGCTCACACCATGAAAGGCTTCTGGTTGTCAGAAGGGACATGGGCCTCATGACTTCCGAAGGAACTCGGCTTTCATCATGAGACGTCACAGCTCTTCTAGACGAAGACCTTCTAACTCCCAGAGCAGAGATTATATGGTTTGAATTACTTTTTCTTGTTAGCGTTTTTATAGCGAGTTAGTTTTTGCTCCATTCACAACCCTCCTCCTTTATCCGGGCTTGGGACTAGCAGTAGCCCCGAAGGGTCTACAGGTGGAATTTGATTGTTACTAGACTGAAGATGGGTTCTATTTGTAGTCCGCTACAATGTAGTTTTCTTTCAATGCGTGAATCAGTTCCCATATTTAGAATACCTAAAACGAAATACGATTATGAAATATCATTGTGATTCATTTAACGGTAACATTCCCCTCGTAGTACATTGTTGTCATTGTTGAGGGTATAATTTCCAGAATTTATGTACATGTCATCAACTTCCTAATTTGATACATTCATGTGTTGCATGTAATATATAGTGTTTTATAACTGGATTTAAATATGTTTTCAGTGATTCTCACGTCTTTATTTTTAATGCTGCGTTAGATCGCTTGTGGTGGTTGTCACACAGTCTGTCTTACCGAAGATGGCATTCTTTTTTGTTTCGGTTGCAACAAATTTGGTCAGTTAGGATTTGGTCCATCTGTGGAAGCTGTGGATTCTCCAGTGAAACACCCATTCTCAACAGCTCAACATTTAGATTCCAATATGACTATATCGTCTGTTTATTGTGGCCTATGGTGTACAACTCTCTGTTTGAGTTCGAAAACGTAAAGCTTATACGAAATACCCATAAGATTCCGTATGGAAATGGTTTGCATGAACAGATATTCTGTATTTGATTAGCCTTGAAAGCAACGCGTTCGAAATTTACACTAGAGATCAGTTGTACCATTCATTGATGAAATTTGAGTATTTTGTAAACAATATATCTTTCTAAACACTTGTGATTATTCTAACATTTGGAGCAATATGTGTATATGAGTGAAAAGATGAGAATTAAAAATATGATAATCCATCGAAGAATATGTGGTTAAATCTTGTCTAGCACTGGAAGCTGCTAAACATAAAGTCGACATCAGAATAAATTGTGCGAACGTGTATGCAAGCAGTTCCCAGTCTTGTGGAATACTTGGTTCGGTCAGTAAGCGTAGCAATAATACAAGTATGATATTTTACCATTGCGCTAGTAGTATGTGAGATCGTTCGACGCCTATCAAATACATCTTCAATTGTTCGGTACATGCGGCGAAACTACATAGTTCTTTTATATCACTTTTGCCCCTAATTGTAAAATCAGTTAACTGTAATATGTTTATGGAACAAATAATGAATGGAGAATAAAAATTAATATTAAACGAGAGTTTTCTGCAATAGTAGGACTCATGGACCAAGCAAGTTGAATATGCACAGAGATATGAAAGCTTAATTAGCGAAATGATGAAGTGTCAATAACATTTATTTTCACCTAAATGACCGCATGAGTATGGAATAACAATGAACCTTGATCGGTGGTAACAAACACATTCCTGTAGCTTCTTTATTGATCCAAAAACACTCATGGTGTTACACGTATTTCATGGGTTTGTAAAAGTCACCCAAGATTACCACTGATACACTATCACTCTTTATTAGATCCTAACTGACTGTCAAGCAGAACCCCAGTAACTGTGCAGTAAAGTTACTTTATAGGAATAGTCTGATGTTTCGTGTTAAATATTTTGACCGATTGACGTGACTATGTACAACAGCCCGAAAACTGTAGTAGTTATTTGTGACTACAATGACATCAGGCTTACATACTTTTAAAACATCCAGAGTCCATTCACTCATCCATCACATGTAACATATGCAAGCCAGTACAACCTTTTTATGATATTCCCTTCAATTTGACAAGATGAATAAACAGAGAGAACATTACAGAACACTGAAAGTCATGAATATATCAGAACGTTTCATTGAAGGAACCAAGCTGCATTTAGTTGAGATGCTTGAAAATAAACACAAAAAAGAGTTGCAATCAGTCAGTGTGGAAAAAAGGTATGAAGTCTTAAAGAACATCTTGTTTGACACAACGTTACGTTAACTACATTCGTTTCTCACAGTATAAACTTGTTCTTTTGTTCTAGGTCAATTTTAAAAGTGGACACTGACTTAATGATCACCTCTTTCGACTGTTTTTGTTCCCATTCCCAATATTATTTTTACAACAGAGACATCAAGTCGATTTCTTCCTAATGTTGTCATTTTTATCTCACACATGGAAGAACGTTAGTTAAAAGTGTGCATTTGGCATTTGACGAAACTTCATTGAAATTTAGACTAACACTTTCATAATAACTAGTCACCTACTCAGATCATCATATTTCACGTGACCCGATGTGCACATAAATCTCAATCAGTGAACATCAATAATTTTTATGTAGCGCCTGAAAGAGTGATCCGAATTCCACCGGTGATTCTACCGTAGCGTCGAACTTTTAGACCGAATTATTATTGTTTGCTGAATATATTCCCAAACATGATAGGGCCACGGAGCACTCCGAACGGCATAATAACCAAGTGCTTAATCGTAGTGTAAATATTTTACAATGGCGATATCCTTTCCCAACGATCTATAACACGTGATCAAATTAATTATACCTGTATATCATTAACGGTTAATTCTAAGATGTTTTATGTCCATGGTGATTGTGCGAATCGCTGATGAAATGGCGTGAAATACCACACAGGTCTAGCTGTACAAGTGTGATTTTAAGCAAATCATATTGAAAGTAGTATATCTAAGTATCCTCTTTATTTATTCTATGTGCCAAATAAATCCTCATCTACTGTCTCCACGTTCTTACTTTCGTCATCCGGTTCATTATTTCCAGTAGCAAGTGCCAAGTCAGTTAAAGTGTTCCACAGACAAAACCTCTTAGTTTAAATCAATGTAGATTACTTTGAAAATGCTATCGTTAATATTGCAGAATAGCATCACGAACAAGTGAAAACTTAACTTAATATAAATCCTATTAGATTCGTATACCTTTCATAACAATCAATAGCCTAATCGGTTGTTAACACTTACTAGTTAATTTCGTCATGATACCTAGGTTTCTCTTTATCAGACCGTAAACGGTAGTCAGAAAATCCTAACGTATAACTATATTATTTTTTTCTAAAGCTAATTTTATTTTCCAAATACCACTGTTAAGTGTTGTTAAATAGAAGGATTTTGTAGATATTTTTTTAATGGACAATCTTAGTTCATGCAAGTATACTGAAGATGCATTCGACTATTGTGTACGCAAAGACAGATAAATAATTCATACCAGTATATAAAAACAACGAACTTTGAGTTTGAAATACTGAAGTAGGTCTAAAAACTGTTAGCAATGTTAGAAGATAGGACAAACTGCAGAACTGCAATTATGTATGCTAGTTAAGAGATACAAAGAGATGAAGAATACATGAGAAGTGGTCGGATGAAAGTTTGTCAAAATTTTAATATTACCGATGGTTTAGAGGTTGAGAAGCTACACAGACTAAAAGCATAGCATGGAAACAAATATCACCAACATGACCATTGCTTTCAAATAGCATTCTCACATAGTTATTCGCAATTTAGATATATGCTTTCAAATTTCTTTATATTTCAATAAACAAAATCTTTGAGTACATGGAGTAGTTAGTATAGACATTGCTTACTTATTTCAGGATTCAAGATCTGATTCAGCAAATGTATGAATTCGAGTCTATCGGCAACTTATGGCAAATTAAGCAACTGATTCCACATATACTAAATACTTTTGTTCGTTTGTCTATCTATATGCCAATCTTCTTCCTCTAACCTATCAATATTCGAGACATGTTGAATAATTGCCACTTTTGGACAGGATTCCGACTAGACCTGTGGAATGCAATTCTGGTTTTATGCCATTATACTGCAATCCTGAAACATTTCAATTCTAATATAATTGTTAAATATTCTAGTTCCAGTTTTCTTATAATTCCAACACTACCCTGGATTGGTTTCATTCTTGTCCAGTCTGGTCTCCATTCCATTCACTTGTTTACCACCTGAATTCTATCTGTTATTACTTGTAGAAGTCAGTTAACTTGATTGATTAAGTACACAATCAGTAACATTGAAGTTTGAGTTTCCGTGCTGTTCATTCCTTATTGGTTTTCGAGATAAATGATGTGAATACAACAATACCTTTCAAATAACGATATCCCAACCGAAATTTGCTATACATGTGAATAGATGAAGCAATATTACGAAACAAATATCATAAATTATTTATTCAACTAAATAGAATCATCTTACAATACATAATATATAACAAAGAATAGAGAAGAATCAGTAGGAATGAAATTGGAAATTAACAGATGACTAAATACACAAGTTACAACCACCCTCATTATGCATCAATGCAAAGCATTGTAAAACACTCAAAGCGCACAATTGTCTAGAAAACATTTTACAATCAAGATGAGAACCGCTTCTCACTTTATTCGACCATACACTAAACACATCATCAAAGCAGTTAAGTCATCGAAACAAACAATATAATGAGTAGTCTAAAATCAATCACAACACTTTATTCACACCCATAAATACTTTTAAATGAAAAAAAACAATTCACCAGAGGACATTACGATGATCACTTCTCAAATAATCGCATCAAACGCCAGTCATTCGATGATCACAATCAAGACGAAATAACTGACAATTATTATCAAATTGAGAATTGAGACGGTATTGAACCTGATCCAGAGTGTTTTCTAAGCATGAACACACTGATCGGTATGCAGTCGACTAGTTGATGCAAAACACTATCAAATGGAACTGCACATTTGCGAGGTTGGTAGTAAACAAAACAGTGAAATCTCGAGTACCAGACTGATGGATCTCAGTGGATAACCCAAATGAAGCTAGGAATTCCCGGCTGACAAATTTTATTTACTCAAATCACTCGATCACTCTATCCCTGGTTCTAACAGTTAATAACCACTATCTATTACAAGTTTCAAAGTTGAATCAAGCGTTCATTTGATAGGCCTCCAGCTCACTACGTTCTATCACGTTTGACCAAGTTCTATGACTATCGATTGATTTAATTCACGAATACCATCAAATGGTAGTTGTGGGAATGAAGTTCACTTCAATCATATAGTCAGTCGTAAATTGAGCTAAAATGACACAGTATTATCTCCTTCAATGATGACGATAGTATTATCCTCAACAAATTATTTTTCAATCTATAATACCGAATAAAGTGAGCTTATTAATACACTCAGCATGAAATGAATAGTATTAGAATGAAGTTCATTCCAGTATTCCTACCTCATTATATTAATTCCTGTTACATGTAACGTAAACACGCCACATAACAGGTTTCAAAACATTGCATAATTAGTCCACGTTTATAGTATGATACTAACAATGGTATATATTTGATCGTTCCACTATGTATTTATTCACAAATATAATATGATACACTGATGTGAATAACTAGGTAAAATGAAATTACTTACTACAACATCGAACTTTATATTGAATAAATTGTGGATCCCAGAGTATAGCTGTATCGACTGGCTCACGTCCCGTGCTCAATAGAATGCAGTTTTTGCGCTTCTGGTTACATCATAGAAAATTGAATTAAAACAAGAGACAACAGTGAAGAAGTTCATGCAATCTTCTGCAATCATACAGAAATCAAAAATGTAAGCAGAAAACACCTTCATTTTGTCAGTTATGTGATAAACGAAATAGTTGAACTATCTGAAACAACAACATATTCTGAGAATATCTGGATTAGATCATATTGGAATATATTCATATAGAGTAAAAAGAAGAATGCCATTATTAACTAATATTAAACACGATGACTATGTTTATTCATACTAATTTTCATGCGGTTCAAACATTATAGCATGCATATAATCATCTGCCTATGTATCGTTCATGACAGTCATATAATACATATGACCACCAGTAGAGTTATCATCCAGAAATAAAATATGAAATGAATAATCTGAGGAGATGGTCTCACACATATATTCCTCTAATTCACGAAGCGTCAACAAATTAACCGTAGAGAATAACCTAAAACTACGCATAACTTGTATCAAATAATAGTCGAGATACTCTTGAACAATATTAGATATTCAGTTCAAATTACATAAGAACTTAATTGGAAGAACACCAACTCATTCTCAGAATGAGCGTAACGAGACACATATTGATTTCAGTCAGTAGGAATATACAGTTTCACTTCATAATACGGACATTCGTTTTAGATCATTCCTATCTGTAAAAGGCTTACAACGTTTGTTAAATGAAGCTGATACTTTTATTAGCAATATTAACATGAAACTTACTGTTTGCCTTTTCGCAACCATAAAGCTAAAGCAATATCGATGTTGATCACATTCCACAGAACACAAATTTGGCGGTTTATCAAGTTTCGATAACAAACTCCAATCTTTCTTTTCCTTTCCCGAAGATTTCATCATTACCCAGTAAGTTTGCTGACATCGAATTTTTTTAGACGAACAAAGAGGACAAGGACGGCATGGATATTTCTCTAATTGACCAAAACAAATTAAAAATCGACTAGTTAGGAAGATTCCCATGATAATGAGAATATCGATATACATCATTCTAGTTCAATACAGTTATTTTGAATCCCAACAAATCTGTTTCAATATATAGCCAGAATCACAGTAGGTAAATATAAATATAATTATAGAAATATATATATATATATATATATATATATATATATATATATATCTAAAACTGACCATATCCTAATAGACTAGATAGCAGTAATAAACTCAAATAACTTGAAAATATTTATTTCCTCATTATTCACTCCCATTAAAATTAACAAAATTAAGATTGATTGAGTATTCCTATTGTTTAATAGTCTGGTGTTGATTGAGTTCATATTTTTCAATACGGTTTTCAAAAGTATAAACAATGAAATTATTTGGTCGCAGTAAACATGCATTATTGCCGAACATTGGAATCTGAGCATTCAGAATTTAAACAGGTGAGTATGTGTATACAAATAAGTTAAAAAGGTGACCAGCAATAAAACAGGTGAACAGGTGATCAGAAACAATCAGGATACATGTATATTAAATATACTGATGAAAAGGATATATTTAACAGGACTATAATTTAGTAAAAACGTAAAAAACTTACAAACAATGCATTTGAATGAAAATTACAATTGAATGCGGTCACCTCATTTCCTTGAATACCTCATTGATATTATTAAATTTAATTTATCTGAGCAATGAGAACTCAAACAGGTGAGTATGTGTATACAAATAAGTAAAAAAAGTTGACCGGCAATAAAACAGGTGAACAGGTGATCAGAAACAACCAGGATACATGTTTATTACATATACTGATTTTTCACATCAGTGTATCATATTATACTTGTGAATAAATACATAGTGTATGTATGTATTTATATACGTATATATATATATATATATATATATATATATATATATATATATATATATATATATATATATTTACCTACTGTGATTCTGGCTATATATTGAGACAGATTTGTTGGGATTCAGAATAACTGTATTGAACTAGAATGATGTATATCGATATTCTCATTATCATGGGAATCTTCCTAACTAGTCGATTTTTAATTTGTTTTGGTCAATTACAGAAATATCCATGCCGTCCTTGTCCTCTTTGTTCGTCTAAAAAAATTCGATGTCAGCAAACTTACTGGGTAATGATGAAATCTTCAGGAAAGGAAAAGAAAGATTGGAGTTTGTTATCGAAACTTGATAAACCGCCAAATTTGTGTTCTGTGGAATGTGATCAACATCGATATTGCTTTAGCTTTATGGTTGCGAAAAGGCAAACAGTAAGTTTCATGTTGATATTGCTAATAAAAGTATCAGCTTCATTTAACAAACGTTGTAAACCTTTTACAGATAGGAATGATCTAAAACGAATGTCCGTACTATGAAGTGAAACTGTATATTCCTACTGACTGAAATCAATATGTGTCTCGTTCACGTTCATTCTGAGAATGAGTTGGCGTTCTTCCAATTAAGTTCTTATGTAATTTGAACTGAATATCTAATATTGTTCAAGAGTATCTCGACTATTATTTGATGCAAGTTATGCGTAGTTTTAGGTTATTCTCTACGGTTAATTTGTTGACACTTCGTGAATTAGAGGATTATATGTGTGAGACCATCTCCTCAGATTATTCATTTCATATTTTATTTCTGGATGATAACTCTACTGGTGGTCATATGTATTATATGACTGTCATGAACGACAAATAGGCAGATGATTATATGCATGCTATATTGTTTGAACCGCATGAAAATTAGTATGAATAAACATAGTCATCGTGTTTAATATTAGTTAATAATGACATTCTTCTTTTTACTCTATATGAATATATTCCAATATGATCTAATCCAGATATTCTCAGAATATGTTGTTGTTTCAGATAGTTCAACTATTTCGTTTATCACATAACTGACAAAATGAAGGTGTTTTCTGCTTACATTTTTGATTTCTGTATGATTGCAGAAGATTGCATGAACTTCTTCACTGTTGTCTCTTGTTTTAATTCAATTTTCTATGATGTAACCAGAAGCGCAAAAACTGCATTCTATTGAGCACGGGACGTGAGCCAGTCGATACAGCTATACTCTATGATCCACAATTTATTCAATATAAAGTTCGATGTTGTAGTAAGTAATTTCATTTTACCTAGTTATTCACATCAGTGTATCATATTATATTTGTGAATAAATACATAGTGGAACGATCAAATATATACCATTGTTAGTATCATACTATAAACGTGGACTAATTATGCAATGTTTTGAAACCTGTTATGTGGCGTGTTTACGTTACGTGTAACAGGAATTAATATAATGAGGTAGGAATACTGGAATGAACTTCATTCTAATACTATTCATTTCATGCTGAGTGTATTAATAAGCTCACTTTATTCGGTATTATGGATTGAAAAATAATTTGTTGAGGATAATACTATCGTCATCATTGAAGGAGATAATACTGTGTCATTTTAGCTCAATTTACGACTGACTATATGATTGAAGTGAACTTCATTCCCACAACTACCATTTGATGGTATTCGTGAATTAAATCAATCGATAGTCATAGAACTTGGTCAAACGTGATAGAACGTAGTGAGCTGGAGGCCTATCAAATGAACGCTTGATTCAACTTTGAAACTTGTAATAGATAGTGGTTATTAACTGTTAGAACCAGGGATAGAGTGATCGAGTGATTTGAGTAAATAAAATTTGTCAGCCGGGAATTCCTAGCTTCATTTGGGTTATCCACTGAGATCCATCAGTCTGGTACTCGAGATTTCACTGTTTTGTTTACTACCAACCTCGCAAATGTACAGTTCCATTTGATAGTGTTTTGCATCAACTAGTCGACTGCATACCGATCAGTGTGTTCATGCTTAGAAAACACTCTGTATCAGGTTCAATACCGTCTCAATTCTCAATTTGATAATAATTGTCAGTTATTTCGTCTTGATTGTGATCATCGAATGACTGGCGTTTGATGCGATTATTTGAGAAGTGATAATCGTAATGTCCTCTGGTGAATTGTTTTTTCCATTTAAAAGTATTTATGGGTGTGAATAAAGTGTTGTGATTGATTTTAGACTACTCATTATATTGTTTGTTTCGATGACTTAACTGCTTTGATGATGTGTTTAGTGTATGGTCGAATAAAGTGAGAAACGGTTCTCATCTTGATTGTAAAATGTTTTCTAGACAATTGTGCGCTTTGAGTGTTTTACAATGCTTTGCATTGATGCATAATGAGGGTGGTTGTAACTTGTGTATTTAGTCATCTGTTAATTTCCAATTTCATTCCTACTGATTCTTCTCTATTCTTTGTTATATATTATGTATTGTAAGATGATTCTATTTAGTTGAATAAATAATTTATGATATTTGTTTCGTAATATTGCTTCATCTATTCACATGTATAGCAAATTTCGGTTGGGATATCGTTATTTGAAAGGTATTGTTGTATTCACATCATTTATCTCGAAAACCAATAAGGAATGAACAGCACGGAAACTCAAACTTCAATGTTACTGATTGTGTACTTAATCAATCAAGTTAACTGACTTCTACAAGTAATAACAGATAGAATTCAGGTGGTAAACAAGTGAATGGAATGGAGACCAGACTGGACAAGAATGAAACCAATCCAGGGTAGTGTTGGAATTATAAGAAAACTGGAACTAGAATATTAAACAATTATATTAGAATTGAAATGTTTCAGAATTGTAGTATAATGGCATAAAACCAGAATTGCATTCCACAGGTCTAGTCGCAATCCTGTCCAAAAGTGGCAATTATTCAACATGTCTCGAATATTGATAGGTTAGAGGAAAAAAATTGGCATATAGATAGACAAACGAACAAAAGTATTTAATATATGTGGAATCAGTTGCTTAATTTGCCATAAGTTTCCGATAGACTCGAATTCATACATTTGCTGAATCAGATCTTGAATCCTGAAATAAGTAAGCAATATCTATACTAACTACTCCATGTACTCAAAGATTTTGTTTATTGAAATATAAAGAAATTTGAAAGCATATATCTAAATTGCGAATAACTATGTGAGAATGCTATTTGAAAGCAATGGTCATATTGGTGATATTTGTTTCCATGCTATGCTTTTAGTCTGTGTAGCTTCTCAACCTCTAACCCATCGGTAATATTAAAATTTTGACAAACTTTCATCCAACCACTTCTCATGTATTCTTCATCTCTTTGTATCTCTTAACTAGCATACATAATTGCAGTTCTGCAGTTTGTCCTATCTTCTAACATTGCTAACAGTTTTTAGACCAACTTCAGTATTTCAAACTCAAAGTTCGTTGTTTTTATATACTGGTATGAATTATTTATCTGGCTTTGCGTACACAATAGTCGAATGCATCTTCAGTATACTTGCATGAACTAAGATTGTCCATTAAAAAAATATCTACAAAATCCTTCTATTTAACAACACTTAACAGTGGTATTTGGAAAATAAAATTAGCTTTAGAAAAAAATAATATAGTTATACGTTAGGATTTTCTGACTACCGTTTACGGTCTGATAAAGAGAAACCTAGGTATCATGACGAAATTAACTAGTAAGTGTTAACAACCGATTAGGCTATTGATTGTTATGAAAGGTATACGAATCTAATAGGATTTATATTAAGTTAAGTTTTCACTTGTTCGTGATGCTATTCTGCAATATTAACGATAGCATTTTCAAAGTAATCTACATTGATTTAAACTAAGAGGTTTTGTCTGTGGAACACTTTAACTGACTTGGCACTTGCTACTGGGAATAATGAACCGGATGACGAAAGTAAGAACGTGGAGACAGTAGATGAGGATTTATTTGGCACATAGAATAAATAAAGAGGATACTTAGATATACTACTTTCAATATGATTTGCTTAAAATCACACTTGTACAGCTAGACCTGTGTGGTATTTCACGCCATTTCATCAGCGATTCGCACAATCACCATGGACATAAAACATCTTAGAATTAACCGTTAATGATATACAGGTATAATTAATTTGATCACGTGTTATAGATCGTTGGGAAAGGATATCGCCATTGTAAAATATTTACACTACGATTAAGCACTTGGTTATTATGCCGTTCGGAGTGCTCCGTGGCCCTATCATGTTTGGGAATATATTCAGCAAACAATAATAATTCGGTCTAAAAGTTCGACGCTACGATAGAATCACCGGTGGAATTCAGATCACTCTTTCAGGCGCTACATAAAAATTATTGATGTTCAGTGATTGAGATATATGTGCACATCGGGTCACGCGATCTAATAAAGAGTGATAGTGTATCAGTGGTAATCTTGGGTGACTTTTACAAACCCATGAAATACGTGTAACACCCTGAGTGTTTTTGGATCAATAAAGAAGCTACAGGAATGTGTTTGTTACCATCGATCAAGGTTCATTGTTATTCCATACTCATGCGGTCATTTAGGTGAAAATAAATGTTATTGACACTTACTTCATCATTTCGCTAATTAAGCTTTCATATCTCTGTGCATATTCAACTTGCTTGGTCCATGAGTCCTACTATTGCAGAAAACTCTCGTTTAATATTAATTTTTATTCTCCATTCATTATTTGTTCCATAAACATATTACAGTTAACTGATTTTACAATTAGGGGCAAAAGTGATATAAAAGAACTATGTAGTTTCGCCGCATGTACCGAACAATTGAAGATGTATTTGATAGACGTCGAACGATCTCACATACTACTAGCGCAGTGGTAAAATATCATACTTGTATTATTGCTACGCTTACTGACCGAACCAAGTATTCCACAAGACTGGGAACTGCTTGCATACACGTTCGCACAATTTATTCTGATGTCGACTTTATGTTTAGCAGCTTCCAGTGCTAGACAAGATTTAACCACATATTCTTCGATGGATTATCATATTTTTAATTCTCATCTTTTCACTCATATACACATATTGCTCCAAATGTTAGAATAATCACAAGTGTTTAGAAAGATATATTGTTTACAAAATACTCAAATTTCATCAATGAATGGTACAACTGATCTCTAGTGTAAATTTCGAACGCGTTGCTTTCAAGGCTAATCAAATACAGAATATCTGTTCATGCAAACCATTTCCATACGGAATCTTATGGGTATTTCGTATAAGCATCACGTTTTCGAACTCAAACAGAGAGTTGTACACCATAGGCCACAATAAACAGACGATATAGTCATATTGGAATCTAAATGTTGAGCTGTTAAGAATGGGTGTTTCACTGGAGAATCCACAGCTTCCACAGATGGACCAAATCCTAACTGACCAAATTTGTTGCAACCGAAACAAAAAAGAATGCCATCTTCGGTAAGACAGACTGTGTGACAACCACCACAAGCGATCTAACGCAGCATTAAAAATAAAGACGTGAGAACCACTGAAAACATATTTAAATCCAGTTATAAAACACTATATATTACATGCAACACATGAATGTATCAAATTAGGAAGTTGATGACATGTACATAAATTCTGGAAATTATACCCTCAACAATGACAACAATGTACTACGAGGGGAATGTTACCGTTAAATGAATCACAATGATATTTCATAATCGTATTTCGTTTTAGGTATTCTAAATATGGGGACTGATTCACGCATTGAAAAAAAACTACATTGTAGCGGACTACAAATAGAACCCATCTTCAGTCTAGTAACAATCAAATCCCAGCTGTAGACCCTTCGGGGCTACTGCTAGTCCCAAGCCCGGATAAAGGAGGAGGGTTGTGAATGGAGCAAAAACTAACTCGCTATAAAAACGCTAACAAGAAAAAGTAATTCAAACCATATAATCTCTGCTCTGGGAGTTAGAAGGTCTTCGTCTAGAAGAGCTGTGACGTCTCATGATGAAAGCCGAGTTCCTTCGGAAATCATGAGGCCCATGTCCCTTCTGACAACCAGAAGCCTTTCATGGTGTGAGCAGCCGGTAGGTTCCATCCGCCCTCATACCCATAAAAGCACACGAGACGAAAGTGGTCACCTACAAATCCTTTTTACACCTCCTAATATATCTCTTATCTCCTCGACCAACAGTTCTTTCGATCGTTTATCACCTCGCATCACTGAAGCAAACGGTTTGACCTCACGAAACATTTTTCCTGATCTCTTGATACCCCGTACTAAATCACATACAGGAGCATATAATGTACGGACATTGTGTCAAATAGGGAAACAGGCTTTATTAGCTACAACTCTGGAATCCCGGGCGATCGATGTTGCGTCTCGGAAACGCGCATACAGGATACTAGTGAAATCATTAATATGAATTTACCTTGTCAAAATAAAGAAGCAGCTCGATTTACTCTACGTGTATCTGGAAGCCCTGATGCTGCTTCCCGGGGTCTCGCTGGCGTAGGTACAGCATTGAGTCCTAGGGTAGAACTAGCCCACCTAGAGTGGATCCCAGTAGATAGTCGTATGTGCGCTGTGTGACTGAACGGGACAGTAATGTAATGTGTAGTTAATTCTGTTATGAAATCGGTTCTAGCTCACCTATTATAAAAGCGCCATACAGCCAACATACTTACTTACTTTCGCCTGTTATCCCCAATTGAGCATAGGCCGCTGACCAGTATTCTCCAAACCAATCTGTTCTGGGCTTCCCTGTCCAGCTCCGACCAACTGTTATTCATTCTTCTCATGTCTGTCTGCGTTTCTCGGCGTTATGTATTCGTTGGCCCTCCTCTTTTCTTTCAACGTAGTGGGTTGCGTATGAGGGCTTGTCTTGTGACTCAGTTCCATGCGTTCCTCAATGTGTTTCATACACACTTCCAGTACTTCTGCCCAATATCCTCCTTAACATGAATCTGGTTTGTTCTCTCCCACAGTAGGTTGTTGCTGATCCTGTCTGGCCAACGGATGCGAAGTATTTTGCACTGACAACTGTTTATACACATTTGTATCTTATGGATGATGGTTTTCGTAGTTCCGTAAGTTTCCGCCTCACACAATAGAACCGTTTGACATTTGTATTGAAAATTCTGACTTTGATGTTAGTTGATGGTTGTTTGGAGTTCCAGATGTTGTTCAATTGTAGAAATGCAGCCCTCGCTCTGCCGATCCGCGCCTTCACATCTGCATCTGATCCACCTTGATTGTCGATGATGCTGCCCAGATATATAAAGTCTTTTACGTCCTCGTAGGCATCTGCATAGAGTTTGATTTATTGGTGAATGTAGTGTTGTATCGAAGAATCTTGCTTTTCCCCTCGTTTATGTTGAGACCTGCTGCTGCTGAGGCTGGCGCTATACTGTCTTTCTACTATGTCATAGGTTGTTGCGTGAGAGACAAGGGCCACATCATCTGCGAAGTCGAAATCGTTCAGCTGCATCCTGGCTGTCCATTGCATACCGTGCTTCCCTCCAGATGTTGACGACTTCATTATCCAGTCGATCACCAGGGGAAAAAGAAAGGGTGAGAGTAAGCAACGTTGCCTGACACCGGTCTTCCCTTCGGACGATTCTGTCAGCTATCCTCCATGCACGATTTCGCAGTTTAATCCATCATAAGAATTCCATATGGTGTTGACTAAATATAGTTTCCAATGTATTTCACATAATGTACTTTTCTTCTTGGACTTCAGGCTTTCATGTGCAGGTATCAAGCTTGTTGCTTCAACTTCTCTTCGATCTACCTTGATACCACTATTTTTCACTGATGTTCTCACTAATTAAAAGATCATCCTAATACAATTTATTTACAGTTTAGTAGTCTGTGAGCTGTCCCCCATGCATGCTTTTGTAGTTTAATCTATCATAGTAATTTTGTATGATGTTGACTATGTTGTCAGGTGGGCCGTAGTGTCGAAGCAGCCTCATTTGTGCTGTACTGTCCAAACTATCAAATGCTCTATCGTAGTCGAAAAGTTGATGTACAGTTGTTAATTTCACTAAATTGATTGTTCGACAATTATCCATAATGTTTCAATTTAGCCGCTACACGATAGATCCTTACGAAAACCAGGCTGGTGATCTCGAACTTCATCGTTTACGGAATTCGTCATTCTGTTTAACAACACTTTGTTGAAGGTTTTGCCTGGTTTCGAGAAGAGAGTGCCACCCCTGTAGTCATCACTTTTTGAGAGATCGCCTTTCTTAAGCGTAGGCAAAACGTTAAAAGTTACAATTGGACATTAAGCATGTGTTGCTTAGAAGACTCGATGTAGTTCACTGGATTAATAAAGAAAAATCAACCTAAATAAATAGATGGCAACAGCCAGTGCTATTTAGCAATGGTTACGGAGCTGATAATACATTAGAAGAGGTTGTTTTTTTACTTGTCTCTTTAAATAAAAGCCTGTTAATAACTGGTAATGTGTTGATTTCAGATTTTATGAACGACTAGTTATGATTAATGTAGAGTCTGTCACAAACGTGTGTTAACCGGAGTTCAGATAATAAACTGTCATGATCAGGTGAAATTTACCAAATTAATAAAGGAGTAAAAAATCCAAAATAATATAGTAGCAGTGATAATCAGAAAGATTAAACATTTAGATATACTGTTACTTACTGTAGAATCCAAGATACGAACTTCGTCCTATTTGATGCTTCGTTAGGTAGAAGGGCTAAATTTTATGAGCTATAAACAAAGTAAATATCCGAACATGAAGCACAGGTAACGAAATTTTCTTAACCTAATTGAACCATTTTTATCATTTTATTTTCTGTTGTTTCCTTATACTTAAATTAATCTATCTTAGTTTTGAACTTTGATTGTTTCGCTTTAAAGATATTTCTTTTCGTAATCCTAAGACAACAAATAAATTGTATTTACATAATTTGTACTTTAACAAGGATCTCACTCAAACATCATAAGGAGGTCATGTGTTTTAATTATTTTTTTTTAATTATTTATGTATTATTATTATTAATGTAGTACATGTATATTTTTACTTGAGGGAATCAGTAAACATGTTGCTGAACGTATTAAAGAATCCTACGGTGGCGGATTATTTTCCGTATAATTCCTGCGCTTTGTATATTACTCGCCCTGAAAATCGTCATTAGATAACCCCCAACGGTATATAAATTTCTAAACATAATACGAAGCGTTGATTTTAGTTTAGCGCAGATCACAAAGCCGCAAGAATACGGAATGGTAATAAATAGGTGAGTGTGGAGAACGAATGAATAGGATTTAAGATGCACATATGTATAAGGAAACAAATAAGTTATCAAGAGACGTAAGCAATTAATATTTAAGCTAGCAAGATGAATTTGTGTGTGTTAGCTGGTAACACGTGACGAAGCGTACAATCTTATACAAACATGATAATAATACAGATACATTGTTACATTTCGAATGACACTTTGTTAAATATGTTAATTGAAAGACCAAGCTGGAAGTACACAAACTCGAGTGTAGGTGGGTTCTATATTATATTAAATACAATTAGATATCCTAGATAGGTCCTGACTAAAAAGGCAATATTTCAAATAAAACCTTGATATTATTCCAATACCTAATATCTTTTTCACAAGCTAGTATAAACTAATTCGTTTATTTACTTCCGCTTCTTATTGTTTCGGTATAGAGTGTGTCCAAACAAATTTGACTTGAAAAGCTAGTGTTCATGTTAATTAGATATAACTAGCCACACTAAGAATCACGCTTGTAAACTATCCCATATGCACAAAAAATTTTAACAGCTCATAATTGTTTTTCATTGGGTAATTATGACATGGTTTAGAAAACATATAAATTGATATCCACCTATTAATTTTACAATCATCACATCTCTGAAGAATTCTCATCATATTATACACAGATATGAGAACGAAGAATATTCTTTTCATGTTTTTTCAACTATATATTCCGATTAATAATTCAAAAAGTGACCAAGTTTACGGCAAATATGTAAATTTAGGACAGTTTGTAATATAAATCGTTAATGTCGACAAGATTAAAAGCATTAATACGAAAGAACAGAAAATTATATCCTTAGATGTAATAGGATTGTTTATCAATGTCCTAATCAGGGAGACTGAAGAATGTGAACTTCGAATTCATTGGTGAAATATGTAGACAAATAAATGGTGATAGATGATAGCATCACCAATAGGTCCCACATCGGCTGACATTTTCCTCGCTGAACTATACAACAGTCCATTGGCACAATATAGTGACAAATTTTCATTATACTGCCCATATATAGACGACACGTTTATCCTTCGTAAAGATCAAACTGACCAGGTAGAGACACTCAAGAGATATAGTAAAGTTGATCCAGCCTTAAATTCACATGCAAGAAAGAAAATAAAGGCAGAATAACCTTTCTATATGTTCTACTTTCAAAAAGACTAGATGGGGTACAAGGAAGAAACCTAGAAAAAACTATTAGGATCGGCTAATATACAAATTTCGTCACTTCACAATATAAAAGAAAACTGGTGAAGACATTTCAGTATCAGATTAATGCGAGAAGTTCCCCAAATACCATTGCAGAAAACAGAAATACATTCCGTACTACTTCCATTGCTTTTGTGGAGCAAGTTATATATATATATATATATATATATATATATAATGTTCTGAGAAATTGTATTTTGGTGATCGCGAAACACTCAGTTTGCTTAAGCGAATGTGTAAATAAATCTGTTATGAGATCGGTTCTAGCTCACTTGTTACAAACGCGCTATACAGCGAATATGCAGAAATAATTTTCAGTAATATATCGTCTAAAAGCAATCTAAGTCTGTCGGACTAAGAATCCTTCGGACAAATGAAACAATACCGATTCGGATCAAAACTCAAAGCTTTGCGTCCAGAAGAAATAAGTTCGACCACTACTTTTTACTTGAGCCAACTGCTGGCCTGATTAGAAAACAATCATTTTGATGGGAATCAATCAATAGCAACGTAGAACTTCAAACATACGCATGTACATCAGTTCAACTTGCCATACCACATTAGCACAGAGATGTAATTGTCAATTCAAATCCAATAGTAGTAGCAGTAGTAAAGGTATTAGCAGTAATTGGAGCGATTAGGATTAGAAGATATTATTCAAGAAATAGAATCTAGTGAAATAAACTTGAAAAGAAAAACATGAAGAAGATGAGGATTTCAGGTTAGGATTTCATAGAACACAAAGAATGAACGCACAAGCGCAATCGCAAACGGTATTGAGCTATGTCATTCAAGTTCTCTAATCATCGATTATTATCTTCTCGCGGATCCCAACCAGGTAGTCAACACTTACTAACATAGCTCAGTCCATTTGTCAGTGACTTCATGGATTTGTGCCATGTTTTGATTTGGCCGCCTCTAGCTTTCTTCCCACCTACTCCCACACTATAAAACATCGCTGTCGAGGGAGTCGGTGGTAGGGCATTCGTAACACATGTCCTAACCAGCTCAACTGATGAAGTTTCAATACTTCAGCTATTGATTCGCTATGCCTACCTAGCACTCGTTTCCTAAAAACAGCATTGCTTACTCGGCGGTCCCACGATTTATGAGCGATACTTCAGAAAGTCACGAATGTTGGTAAAAACCAATCGAGCTTTTTGTATCTGTGATGAGATTTCGTCAGTCATCAGCACTGATGAGACTCCCGAGATAAGTGAAGCGGTCTACACGATCAACTACTTCACTCCTTATCACTAGTTCAGATGCAGATAGAAGCCAATCCTGAAGCGAAATTTTGCATTTTCAGGGGAGAATCGCATGCCGAACATGCTTGGATTGTTGCTTAGGGTAGTCAGAGGACACTGCATTTTGTCAGCGTCTTCATCAAGTAGGACTATGTCATCGGCATATTCTAAGTCAATAGGCGAGTCTCCTTGTAGAAGGTCTACTCCTGAAAACTTTGATAATGTTATATCTAGCAGCATGTGTATGATAGAATTAAACAAGAATGGGAAGAGTGGACATCCTTGACGGACACCACTTGGAGTAAAGAATTTCGATGACAGTTCGCCATAAGCTTTCAATCGACCTGTAGTGTTCAAGTAGAGGTCTCGTATTAGGTTAATCTACTTCTTTGGTACACCTTATGATGACAGGCAATGCAACAGAACCTCACGATCCACAGAGTCAAATGCCGTCTTAAGGTCCAGGGAGATGACTATTGTAGGACGCCTAAATGTGTGTCTGTGTTCA
The DNA here is from genome assembly GCA_944470395.2 of Schistosoma turkestanicum. Lineage (NCBI taxonomy): Eukaryota > Metazoa > Platyhelminthes > Trematoda > Strigeidida > Schistosomatidae > Schistosoma > Schistosoma turkestanicum. The sequence goes on from OX103973.1 coordinate 20,850,570, forward strand.
AGGACCTATCGTAGTGTGAAGATGTGGTCTATACGTCCACGGTCAGGTCGAAAACCAGCCTGGCGTCTAAGTATACTGGAGGCTAACAATTTAGAAACTATATTAGTCAGACTTAATCCTCTGTGACTGTCACAAAGACTTTTGTCCTTTCTTATGAATTGTGACAATCAGGGATTGAGACAAATCGAATGAGATTACGTCCAGTTCCCAAATTTTCAGTCAATCTATCTGCTAAAACTGGACCACTATCCTTAAGAATCTCAGGTATCAAACTATCGGGACTCGCTGGTTCCCTCGCTTCAGATTCCCTATAGCTTTCTCCAATTCGTAAAGATTCGGACAGCTTAATTCGATTTGCCATTTAGGATGACTGGGGATCGTGGGTAACCGAAGTGTGGCTGAAGGCCAGTTGAACTGATCCATGAAGTGTTCTGTCCATCGATCCAATCTCCTGGTTCGAGAATGAATAATAAGACCATCCTTTTCTGAGATAGTCTCACAATCGGATTCCTAATACCGGTCTCCCTAATTAGTCTGAATAGTAGTCTACTGTTGACTATCGCCATTGCCTTTTCCATCTCTATCGCTCTCTCTACGCATCACTGTTCACGATTATTGCGTAGGCTTTTTATCAGCCTGCGCCTAGGCTGACTCCGCTCCTCACTGCACTCCGAGCCAGATGGGATGAGCTTTCGAGCATCCATCAGTTTTGTAGATGCTACTGAAATCGACGACTTCTTCCTAACTGTATGGCTTACCTTAAAAGCAGATATCACTGCTGTTTCCACCGCCTTTGTGATATCATTTCAAGCTGCCTCAGGGTGGGCATCACTTACTAAATGGCTGCATAACTGTTTTTCTAGTTGTTCCTGAAATAAATTCATATATTTATTAACATTAAGTAGAGCCCTAAAAGGTTTACTTGCGGTGCTTTTCCTACGTCCAGTAAGACGCAAACAAATACACACTCGCAGTAGAGCATGGTCTGAGCCTAAAGAAGTGCTCCAGAATGAGCGGCCGTCTTGAACAGAGCATTTCCACCGATGTGATCTAGTTGGGTCTATCGTTGGTCGGTTTTGGGGGTCACCAGGTCAAAAGGTGTTTTACCTTATGCTTAAAGTTAGTGTTTGCTAGGAATAGGCGGTTATCTGGGCATATCTACAGTAGACGGTCTCCATTATCTGTCCTATTAGCCGCGACATCATAAGATCCACCCGTGTCTTTTCTTTTCACCTAGTCTACCTACTTGAGCGTTAAAGTAACCAGCCATTATTACTATATCAAAGCGCTTAACTCTTCAAAGTTTAGAGAGGTTTCTGTAAAACTCATCTTTTATGTCGTCTGAACTGCAGTCAGTGGGAGCGTAGGCAGATACGACGAAGAGGCAACGGTGAGTGTCCCTATATTCACGAGTCCGCACCGTCCCGTTTAGTCGGACAGCGCATAAGCGACTATCTATCGGGATCCAGTCTAAGAGAGCTAGTTCTGCCCTCGGACATAATACCATACCTATGCCGGCGAGGCCACGGGAGGCAGAATCAGGTCTACCTGAAGCACGAAGTGTAGGCCATGTTGTGTCTCTATCTTCACTAGATGAAATCAAATTGATGATTTCAATCGGATCTTGTATACGCATTTCGGAGACACAGCACACATAAATCGACCGGGATTCCAGAGTTCTAGCTAATGAAGCCTGTTGCCCTGTTTTGCAAAAGGTTCGAACATTAAAAGCTCCTGTAGGTAATTTATTACGGGGTATCAAGAGATCAGGAAAAATTTTTCGTGAGCTCAAACCGTTTGCTTCAGTAGTGCAAGGTGATAAACAATCGAAAGAAGGGGTGGTCGAGGAGATAAGAGCGTTATTAGGAGATGTAGAAAGGATCCGACTGTGACCAGTTTGGTCACTTGTGCATTTATGGGTATGAGGGTGGACGGCAATTCCCGGCTACCCACATCGTGGAAGGGTTCTGGTTGCCAGAATGGTCATCGGCCTCAGGAATTCTGAAGGAACTCAGCTTTCGTCATGAGACGTCATAAATATTCTAGATGAAGATCTAACTCTCGGAGCCGTTTACATGATTTGAATTATTTTTTCTTGTTAGCGTTTTTTAGCGAGTTAGTTTTTTGCGGGATGGGGTCGCCAACACCAACCGTCCTCCTTTATCCGGGCTTGGGACTGGCAGTAGCCCCGAAGGTTCTACAGGCGGAGTTTTTGGATGGGAATAATCTGGTTATTGTATACACAATACCCACCCCTTTTTGTATTTTCGTAGCTCAATTTATATCTGAATTCATGGACTGATTAATGTTAGTCCACCATTGGAAAGACAGAAACACTAGATGGCCGTTTCGCCCTAGTATGGTGCTTATTAATGGGGTAGACCGGAGTTTCTGAGCTTGATTCCTGATTGCGGCCGGGCTGATGTGCACTGATGACGAGTCTCATACCAGGACGAAACGACCGTTCGGTACTACCAGGTTTCTAACGGTGTTCCAACATTGATCAGTTCATGACTTTAATGAGACTCAACAATCTCCACAACCCCATACTAACAATGAACATATTCATAAAGATTATTATTATTGCTATAATTCTAGTAAACGTTTTGAGAAATTTATTCAGCATCAACCCCTATTCACTTAATTTATGTTATTCTACATATTAGATGATTCTTCATTTGTCACACCCCATGTTGACCACATTTACTCCGATCAGTAATCTCACACTTTCATTTTACGTATAAACTTATTCAAGCGAACACTTCCTATTAGTCATCCCAACATTAACCATTTATATTCAAAAAAAGTTAATGTTTTATGCACGAGCAAGTGACTTAAAAATTCATAAACAGTGACCATAACTCCCTCTGCGAGGTCAAGGACAGAACATTAGTATTTCATGATGAAACTCATATTTGAAATAACACCAAAGCCAACTTGTTTAACAACTATTGACCAAGTTTGGGCGAGAGACCCATGGAATTAACTAAGAGAAAAACTCATCATTTAATATTGCATTATAATTGTCCTGCAAAACTAATTGATGGAAGTTAACTATGTAAAGTGATGAACTCAAGCTTTGCATTTTAAATGTAATATGCTTTACGAGATACTCAAAAGTATTCAATTCAGCATCGTATGAAGTGCATAACTTTGAGGTATTTTAGAGCAATGAAAAATTGTTGACAAACGCTACTGAGATTTTAACCGTTCTTTAACTAGTCCTAACTCAAGATAAAAAGCTTTTTTAAAATTTAACGAATTATATGCTAACAGGAAAGACAATAGTTTGTATTCACTAATATAATTAAAAGTTTAAAACAACATTACTACTAGATTCATTGATTAGTCATCGAAAAAAAAACGTTTTGTTAAAGTTAGATAAGTATAAATCAAGAGTTTACAAGAGTCACTATCTCATAGTATAAAAATGTAAGGTATATTAAGTAAGATATAACTTATTCAAAGCAAATAATATAATAGATGTAAGTAGGTGAAAAAGGACTAAAATAGTTACTCACATATCATCATGCTGTGTTCTTGTTTTAAGCTTTGTAATATCACGTAATACATCCATCTATTTGCAGTCTCTTCACATCATTATTGATCTTTTTTAGGATTCAATAAACGTGTTCTAGCAAAATCTCGAGCTAATCTAGCATCTCGTACACTAACTGGTATATCAGATATTAAAAAGTGTATACACAATGCAATGAATATAAGACAATGTTCAAATATTAGAAATATAGTGCTTGTTGACATATCAGTTAATATTTCAAATTGATGCATTTCTGATATTAATAAACCAGCATTAGTTAATACAGATAGCCAAGCTTGTATACCTAATAACAATAACCATATAGACTGTCCTCTAAGTAATAAATTTGATTTAGGACATTGTGTCACCCAAAATAATTTGAATACATCAAAATGTATTTCAAAAAATGTACATAATACAGCTAAGAATGTAATAAATAATGGTGATGCATAAGCAAATAATACAAGATAACCATGTTGTAAAACCATTTCTAAATAATCATCAAATGATTCATAACTATCTGCACATAATTCACGTTCGACACGTATTTGATACATAGATTTCGCATTATTATTGTTGTCACGTTTAATTAAACCAGTATAGTGTTTTTCTTTCCATGCACGAAATCGATAAAGTAGATATGGTATAATACATTCAAGTGTTAAACGTCTTATTGAATCTGTAGCAAACATTGTTAACAAAAGTGAATGTAATGCCAAACGATCAACTAGAATAAAGCCTAAATAAGCTAAACCACCATAAGCATCAACTAATTCGAATAAGAAACGTTTCAAAATCAATGAATGTTCATAGTCTTTATTTGTCTGAAGAGAGAGAAAAATAAACAAACAAATAATTAATTATTATTTCCTACTTAAAAATAATTACTACATATTGATTATTTAACTGATAAATGTTACTGAAAATATCAATAAATTTAATTCTTTTCATTTGTTTTAACTGATAATTATTAGTAACATATTATTGTTGAGTTGAAATTATTTTTTTAAAATTAATTGGTTAATATTGATAAATTTCTTTTAGTCAAATAATCTGATAGCGAAAATTTCATTTTCAATTTAAAATTAATATGAAATAAAAACAGATTAAAATTATACAGAATGATAGATGAATGTTTTTTTGGAAATGATAGTATTAAGAAGAATAAAACTATAGAAACGAACATCATCATTCAGTCAGTCAGTTGCAACGTAGAACTTCGTACGTATGTACATAAGTTCATGTTGCCATACCACATTATTAGCACAGAGACGCAAATGTCAAATCAAATCCCATAGTGATAAAGATAGTAGAGGTATTAATGTTATAATAAAGAAGACTAGGGTTTAAGATATTATTCAAAAAATATAATTCAGTGAGATAAGGTTAGAAAGACAAAGCTAGAAGTGCTGACGAATCCAGAAGATTAGGATTTGAGAGAACACAAAGAGTGGATGCACCTGCGCCATTGCAAACGATTTTGAGCCATGTCGTTCAAGGTCTCTAACCATTGATGACTTTCGTCTCGCGGACCCCAACCAGGTAGTCTACATCTACCAACATGACTCAGTCCACTTGTCAGTGACTTCATGGATTTGTGCCATGTTTTGGTCTGGCCGCCCCTAGCTTTCTTCCAACCTACTCCTACACCACAAAACATAGCTCGTCGTGGCAGTCGGTGGTTAGGCATACGTAACACATGTCCCAACCACCTCAACTGATGAAGTTTCACCACTTCATCTATTGATCTGCCATCCTTACCTAGTACTCGTTTCCTAACGACAGCATTGCTTACTCGGCTGTCCCACGATATACGAGCAATGCTTCTTAAACATCTATGATCGAATACTAGTAACCTACGAACATCTTCTACTCTTAACGGCCATGTTTCACAGCCATATAAGAGAACGGAACGAACTGCTGCGCAGTACACCCGCCCTTTGGTTAGCGAACGGATATCACGCCTACGCCATAAGTGACGCAGGTTGGCAAAAGCCAATCGAGCTTTCTGTATCCGAGCTGAGATTTCGTCAGTCACCAGACCGTCAGCACTGATGAGACTCCCCAGATAAGTGAAGTGATCTACACGCTCGACTACTTCATTCCCTATCACTAGTTCAGGTGCCGAAGCAACCCAGTCTTGAAGCAACATTTTGCATTTCGAGGGGGAAAACCGCATCCCGAACATGCTCGCATTGTTGCTTATGGTAGTCAGAAGACTCTGCATTTTGTCAGCGTCTTCACCGAATAGAACTATGTCATCGGCATATTCTAGATCAGTAAGCGATTTTCCTGGTAGAAGGTCAACCCCTGAAAAATCTGACGAGCTTAATGTTAACTCTAAGAGGATGTCTACGACAAAGTTGAACAAGAATGGAGAGAGTGGACAGCCCTGACGGACACCACTTGATGCAGAGAATTCAGATGACAGTTCGCCATATGCTCTCACCCGACCAGTGGTGTTCGAGTAGAGTGCTTGTATAAGGTTAATGTACTTCTTTGGTACACCTTTCAATGACAGACACTGCCACAGAACCTCACGATCCACTGAGTCGAATGCCGCCTTAAGGTCCAGGAACACGACTATTGTCGGACGTCTAAATGTGTGTCTGTGTTCCAGGACCTGTCGTAGTGTGAAGATGTGGTCTATACGTCCACGTCCAGGTCGAAAACCATCCTGGTTTTCTCGAGTCTGCTCTTCGCGAGCTCTAGTTAGACGTCTAAGTATAATCGAGGCTAACAATTTAGAAACTATATTAGTTAGACTTATTCCTCTGTGATTGTCACAAGAGGACTTCTGTCCTTTCTTGTAGATTGGGACAATTAGCGACTGAGACCAGTCAGATGGGATTACGTCCATTTCCCAGATTCTACCTAGGATCTCGGTCAGTCTAACCGTTAAAACTGGACCACCATCCTTAAACATCTCAGGGGTAAGCCTATCGGGACCTGCCGCTCTACCTCTCCTTAGATTTCCTATAGCTTTCTCAACTTCATGTAAACTGGGAGGACTTAAATCGATTTGCCATTCAGGATGACTGGAGATCGTGGGCAACCGAAGAGTGGCTGAAGGCCAGTTGAACTGATCCCTAAAGTGTTCTGCCCATCATCATTAAATTAAGATGCAAAAATAGTTATGTATTAAATGATACAGTCTAAGACACTTATTGAAAAGATATATCCTACAGCTTATGTAGTATCGAAGAAACTGCTAAACACTGTCTTAGAAACTTTCCAAGTCACTACGCTGTATGATTATAAAAATCCCATCGAATGGGACCTACTGAATCAACAGATGTCAATTTTAAATTGCCATATTATAATAAACTGACATTTTTACGCCCTTTTCATGCGACTGGAGTCGCAAGATTTAGAATATTTGCGTTAAACACAATCCATTAAAGATTCTAATCCAAGATTGTAGCGAATAGAAAATAATCTATAGATGTGTACACGTTCTGAGATATTATTGTCCGTAATAAGACCACCATCAACAATACGTGATAAGACATATGAATCTCAACAGGCCCTAGACACGCTTGAAGAAGTAATTTTCATTTTTATGATACACACCATATGCTATATATTCAGGAGCTGATCACTAAGTGATTTAGTACGATTTGCATGGTCTGTAGGCTTCCTTTTAAATGTAAGACAAGGTTGAGTACATAATCCAGATCGAAAAGTCTACTTTCAGATACCAGGTATAGATTAACATCAACATTTACTACAGAAGCTTTTTTGCAACTTTAAACATAGTTAAACGGGGCAAGTCTTTCTCACAACAATCATTCCGAAACAATGGAGAGAACCGCTTGTATACCTGTTAAGATATTCATCAAATATCCTAAGAGAATTATTTGTAAGTCTAATTCTACTGGTCAATTCCTATTGGTTGTTCCTATTGGTCGTCTTAACTATCAATATCGCATACTGCAATGTTGTTTCCTATTCGAACTAACCGTATGAATATGGATTATCTGTAACGTTTTATGATCCAAATCCTCAGTCCAGCATCCTCATTCTCTCCTGGACTCGGACCTCGTACTGTCTGGATGCTTTTAGAATACATGTTCTACTTCATATCACGTCTTTTTCTTCTACTAAATGGGGTTTTGGGACGCTCGGATTAGAGCAGCCTGTCGTGTAGCCGGGTTATCGATCCTCGCTCTCGTTCACCGACTAAGGTGAACTCGTAATAGTTCAAGTATAGCAAATGACGTGTTGACGTGCATGCATAACAATACCCATTGAAATTGGTAAAACTGTTTACCAAACGAATTGTCCATTAAAGTTCTCCGCCTAAAGTTTGAGATATCCTATAGTATTCCTTATAGCCACTCCAACAACCTTATAAATCGTTCAACCGAAAATGTTTCTGGTTACTAGCGACTAAAGTGCGTTCAAAAGCCTTTCAATGACCACTAACTCAACTAACTTTTTCAAATGATGCTACATCAGCCCAGTCTCACTAACTGTTACAATTGCGATAAACAGAAGTTGCCTAAAAAGAGTCAAAACATTATATAGACGCTATTTAACTCGATTCAGTGTCTTTTATTTGTAACCAAGATTTGTTCGCATTTTTCAATGAACTGGTAGTTAATCTTCCGTAATGACTTTTGGTTCAGAAGGTTTGTAAACATCATTGAATATCATATGGTGCTTCATTGTGTTGAAGTAGATAAATATCAATCCTTGAATAACAAAATCGAAATTAAATTAACTAATTGAATTGACATGCTTGTTCCAGTAAGATACCTAAAAACTAGTGGATATAAGTGCATATGATTACTTAATCTGAAGGCCTTATAATATTTATTCGCTGAAAAAGAAAATGAGTTTTAACTTACAGAATGATTTTCCCATTCAGTTAAATGTTCAGCGATAACACGAAAAACCATTTGATTCATAACAAAAACCATTAAAGAATGTAAAACCCCAGGAACATAGGATAACATTCCACTAGCATTCGGATCAAATATTGCATCAGGTTCAGCGAACTGACTTACAAATTGAATATGAAACCATGGTGACTTTTCTGCTACGATGTAACCCTGTGAAAAATTGAGAGAAACAACAGTTAGAGTAGAAATACAAGAAACAATAATGTACGATAAAGAAAGATATTTTCTACAAGTTCAACATTATATGGTATTCAGTGAAATGTTTATCTCCCACTAAAGATATCAAACCTAAGGAATGAAGTAGATAAATAAATTCAGATATAAAATGTGCTGATGCATGCCATAAAAACACACAGACAATACAGTAAGTAAAAATTCAGAAGATAGAAGTGAGGAAGTTAAATATAACGAGGAAGTAATAAATTCAGAAAAATGAGCTACGAATCGACAATCCGCTATCCTTAGTTATGTTTTACTCAGTGGTAATTAGTTGTACAATATAGTGGAAAGTTCTGATTTGACCAACCAAAGGTTTCAAATATGAGGAATGAAAATATCGATTATTTAATTTGCTTAAGTTCACAATCATGTCTAACGAAACGGTCCTTTTCTATTGTATAGCAGTAACTTTAATATTGAAGGAGATAATAATCATTTACCAAGTAACAGATTTACAAAGTCAACTTTAGGTTGTATTATTTTTTCGAGGGCTAGTGAGAAAATCGGAGTTCCTAAACCTAAGTAGATAAAATGAAACCTATTGATTACTTTAAACAAATCACCGTTGACCCTCTGAGATCTTAGCTGTCTATACGAATTAGTTTATAGAACAATTATTCTATTCTAGTCTATGTGAAAACTAATGCATATTGAGTTTTTTTTCTCAGCTCTTCTAAATCAAAATTAATTATTTAAAATATTCTACTACAAAGTATAAATATTTCTTCAATATAATAAGTACATACAACTAATGGATGCTTTAGATATGTTTAAAGATTATGGTTGACCTCAATAGATTGAAATATTTTTTGTAAATACTGAAAACTAGTCTTTAACAAAGGATGATATCTGAAAATCGTGAATAATTAAAAAATATATATTCAGTTTCATTCTTGGCATCATCAACAACAACAGTAAACATTATATGATCCGATATGAAAACTGGATCTCGTCACTGAAATTCTAGGGTTTGAATTAGTGTTGTACACATTCTCATAACACTCATAACATAATTTGACTTATTCTTTAATATTATGTATGTGTTGTTTTATTTTTTGTAGAATACTAAATTAGTTAAATCAATTGTGACTCTTCCTATAACTATATGAGTAACTACTTATTTCTTAATTTTTAACTTTCATGATATTGATCTGTAGTGGTATTTTGAACATTTTCTTTTGTTTTGAATAAGTAACTTGTGTATTATTCACATAGAATTTTATGCATACAATCTTTACTATCAATATATATTTGTAGTTAGTTTAAGTATAGTAAAACTATTAAGATATAATAAATTTTCGCGTTATTTTTTTTAAAAATCTATAACAAAGACCATACTGTAATGTTAAAAGTTGAGAATTATTTCTCAACTATTAAATAAGGCAATTACCATATAATTTACATACATAAAAATTTAATAATGACTGAAATGAATTATACATACACAGATAGAGGATAAACTCTACTAAAAATGAATATAATAAGTATCACTTAATAGTTAAGCGACAATATTCCTTTGGTATGAAAAACCGAAATACACTGTATAGTTTAATGCAGCCAAAATTAAGAATGTTTTAGAGCCTCACTAATTTAATTGTCTGGTCAATGTCTTTTTTTGATATCAAAAGCAAGTTAGGGTACAATCATGATCTCATAAATTCAACGTGATTATGTGAACACACGACACAAAACCATGATATATTTGACTGTGTAAACCGTAAACCAGAGCTTTATTGAGTGAAAGTCCTTGAGGGTAGAAAATTATCACTACTATCGTGGTATGTATTCAACAATATACATCAACCTTTGTTACTCCAGTCAGTCAGCCAGCTACCACGCAGGACTTCGTACGTACGTACATCAGTTCAAGTTACCATATTACATTAACACTGCAATCCAGTTATGGATCCGAATCCTATAGTGGTAGTGAAGATAAAAGTATCAGCAGTAATCGAAAAGATCATGGTCAGAAGATACAATTCAAGAAGTATAATCCAGTGAAATAAATTTGAGAAGCGAAACATGAAGGTGATGAGGAATTCAGAAGATTAGAATTTGAGAGAACTCAAAGAATTGATGCACCTGTATCATTGCAAACGATTTTGAGCCATGTCGTTCAAGGCTTCTAACCATTACTATTGTCTCGCGGACCCCAACCAGATAATGTACACCTACATACATGGCTAAGTCTCGTTTTCAAAGACCTCAGGGATTTGTACCACGTTCTGGTCTGGCCGCCTCTAGCTTTTTTCCAACCTACCCTAACAGAACAAATTATTGCTCGTCGAGGCAGTCAGTGGTTGAGCATACTCAACTAACGTCCCAACTATATTAACTGATGAAGATTCACCACTTCACCAAATGATTTGCCATCAGTACCTAGTACTCGTTTCCTAACAACTGCTTGGCCTACTCGATTGTCCCAGGATATACGAGCAGTGCTTCGGAGACACCCATGATCGAATACTATAAACCTACAAATATCCTTTACACTTACTGGCCATGTCTCACACCCGTATAGTAGGATGGAGCGAACTACTGCGCAGTACACTCGTCTTTTGGTTAGCAGACAGATATCTCGCCCATGCCGTAAGTGACGCAAGTTGGCAAAAGCCAGTCGAGCCTTCTGTATCCGCGCTGAGATTTCGTCACACAATAGGACATCAGCACTGATGAGACTCCCGAAATAACTGAAGCGGTCAGCACGCTCAACTACTTCACTCCCAGTCACTATTTGAAGGGCTGATGCAAGCCAATACTGAAACAAGATTTTGCATTTCGAGGGGGAGAATCGCATTCCGAAAATGCTTGCATTGTTGCTTAGGGCTATTAGCGTTCGCTGCTCCTCCTCGTGTCCCTATCTTTCCGAGTCCTTACTATAACGTTTAGTTGGACAGCGCATAACCGACTGTTTACTGGGATCCAGGCTGAGGGCTAGTTCTGCCCTAGGACTTAATATTGTACCTACACCAGCGAGGCCACCGGGAGCAACAGTAGGACTTTCAGATACACGAAGTGTGAATCGAGAAGGTTTCTTATTTGGACCTGAAAAAGAAGTTAGATTAGTGTTGTAGTAGAGACCTAGGAGTGTGATTGCAGAGCTCAAGGGACAACTGCTTCAGGCCTGTCACGCACGGCCTTTTTATGACAAGTTTTTGAAGTCCTATCTCCGTTCTTGTTTAAAAAGCCTTACCGCCAGAGACGGAAATCCATGAGGTAACGTGAGGTGTGACATTTTCAGGATCGACATTTTCTAAACCCTTCCTTCCTTGTGAGAAGGCAGCATCGCTGCAGATGCTGGTTGTCCGAGGGAAACACCTTACTGCTGTCACACCTCTCTACAGTCAGCAGTACGACTTAGCCCTGAGACCTTGAGTAGCTTAGCTGCTTTTATTCTCATCGTTCTCCAATCGACCTGCCTGGCATAGTAAGACCCAAAGGAACATATGTTGCAGCCAATATAGTTCAGTTGGGTCATCAAGATAGGCAAGCCCGACCACCACATCAAAGTAGCAGCTACGATAGGTATTGATCATTATCGATATATTAAATTCTTGTACACTTCGTTTCAACTGGGGTGATACGACTCTGAATTCACCAGGAAACATCGATTTCTTCGAGAACGAAAACATATCTTCCTAATAAGTACTAACTAACATGAAAACTTGGTTTAGGCACATGTGAAAATTGCTTCCAACCACTAAATATTACATATTTATTTACTACCCGTAAAACAATTTAGTTTAATATTTTATTCTCTCAGTTTATTAGTACAATAAAATGTTGAGATAATTGCAGACCTGATAACTGATAATAATAATAATAACAATAATAATAATAAAATAAGCAAAAAAGATAGTATAACTGTGAACTATAGATCAGATTAGGAATAGAAGGTGAATAATCAAAATAATAATCACTCAAGAGTCGATGAAACTGGATCTCTGAACGTCGATTCAAACTGTACAATAATCATATCTTTCAATAGGTCAGTTAGATACAGAAACAATTATCGTCTTTTTATCTAACACCGTACACTTTAACTTTAGCAATATACTCACTTGATTGTTCTACTGTGTGTCAACGAATTTTCGAAAATGTATGTTAACAAATACTACTAATCCACGTATTTACTCTACCTTGGAAAGTTGTTTCATAGCCTTAAACTAAAACCGACAGAAATGGTGGGCAGTTTACTCCCATCTTAACAGGCAAACAGTTATTACACCTGCAATTATTAAACTACGTTAAGTTGAGCAGTTTGAACATACTGTGATAATGGTTGTATGATCACTTAAAATAATGCCTAGAAACTTATCCGGAAAATAAAACTATCTCACTGTGTATTAAATCAAATTCATTTTTATATATAAACTAAATTAGTGTATAAGATTATGTATACACAATATTTTTATTCACTCTTGAGGCGGATAGTATATACTCCAAAAAATTGATTGAACAAACGAAACTGAGCATTAACTCACTTCACTGAAAACATCTCAGGATCCCAAACAGTAAAAAGACTACTGAACGTCTACTGAATGAATTTTAATTGGAAGCTTGAGCGGTTTAGTATCGACTACACAATTCATGAAATATACTAACGATACATTCGTATCAAACAGTTAAAACTCGTAAGCTCAAAAGTTATTCGAAGTGCATCAACAAATTATCTATCTGTTTGGGTTTGTATTTTCTTTTTGTCAACAGTGGCTGCAACTGATCTCTCTGTATTGGGATATTAGCATCCTGAAAACATACTGTATATATTATTATTGAAATCTAGGTAGCATATCCTAATTTTGTATTCACTAGATGTACCTAAATTACAGTATGCTACATTGTTCCCACTGGAACTATTATATAGTAGTTATTGTTTTAATTGTCGGGATGTTTCCAAGTTTAAAAAAATTGAGATTTTCTATTCATTTTGGTTGTTTTTTACCAAAATCTTCATAAGCCAAATGATCTTCAAATACTTAGGATTCTGTACAATGTTAGATACCCCAAATAATTTTAATACATGTCATTAATGACTAACTACTTAAATCCCATTCAGACTTCCTTGGATTCCTTTTTTAGATTGTATACCAAAAGAAGAGCATCAGTCTATGACCTGTGTAGTCTGAATCATCATGTAAAACAGTTTGTAGTTGGTGTCAGGCTTTTCATTGAAAAATTAAACGGATTCTTCTGGCCCTTCGGATGTTTCACATCATAAGATTGTGGAAATTGTTGGGTTCCATAGAAGTCATGAACCTACTAATGTTAGACCACAATTAGAAACCTGGAAGAACTAGTTTTAGTACGGGGCTCATCAACAGTGATTATCCACAGCCTTTGCACGCGGGAATCGGGCGCAGGACCTTGAGTCTGGTGCGCGAACGCTTGACCTCCAGACCACTGAGCCGGCATTCAACTATGTTAATGTCCAACTCCAATCAATCATCGACATTGCACGATCTCATTCATTGTCTTCAGTGGGTAACTGCCTCATACCAACATGGTAGAACTCCACTAGTCACAACGTCTCATTAGAACACCCAGGATTTCTTCACGAAGCTAGTCACTAGTGCGCATAACCATTGTCACTATAGGGTTTTGGAGGTTGCTGAGTTTCATTGAAGCCGATATGTTTCTCAACTTTTTTCATGCATTACATGAGCAAACAATGTTAGAAAAATTAAAGCTTCATCATTTTAGTTTACGTGGATCAATGGCTAGGCTATCCAGAACTTTATAATTACACTAGTTATGGCAGCCTGGTCTAACACCTACCGTACTATACAAGAGAGTAATGACTAAAGTTTCATTTTATTTTCATTTCTGATTAATCACTTGTAACTTGACTGGTCATAAAGTACTGATTAACCAATAAGTATGTTAACGAAAGCTTTAACTTCTTAATAACACATCCATTTCGTTGACTAAAACTAGTTTCCTGAAATTCACCTATCTGATATTGATAGAAAGGTTTAACGGGTGAATTATAGATTCATCCGGCTTAGTTCACCTTAATTATACTACTAAAACAAGTAAATAACGATTAAAGCATTCTGTTTAATTATAAGATGACTTACCTCCATATTCAAAAGCGCAATATTTATAAATATAGCCCATAACAAACATGCTAATGTAATGAAACCAGATGCCAAATAACGTAGCCGACGTTTAGCAGCAGGATAGTGCAGTTCCATTAGGCCAGTAACGCGGCTTTGTCTCCAAACTCCATGGAACGTTGGTCGCTGATCGATAAAGTCAAACAGCCACACTAAATCATTTGCTGCTAATTCAATCAAGGCGTTACCAGACCATCGATCAACACAAGAAACATACTCACGTTGCCACATTTTAGTGCAGATAACAGCCCAGAGAATCGTAAAATAGTATACAGTAAATGAATTCCTAACGATACACCCTTGTCGTCAAAAAGTTGACTATTTAGTAAATTGAACATTTGACAAAATAAACCAGCAATTAACGGACAAATTAAGTAAACACAATATGACTTCATCCAAACAAAATAAAATCCAACTGAATCACCAAAATACTGACGTAATTTCTCAGAATCTGGAAATACGTGTACTGAAGAAAAATGATCACTCCATATATATCGTCTCTCCATTTTATCATGACTTCGAATTAAATTAGATATTAGTCCTAAACATTCCAAGGTGAATAAAGCTGAACGATTCGACAAAATATGCCTATCAACATTATTAACTAGATTTAAGGGCAAATCCAAATCATGTACGAGACTTTGAATCTGTGCTTTGGACAGAATTAAACTACGAATAGCGAGTTCAGCAAGCCAAGCTGTTTGTCCACTGGATAATTTTTGAATACAATCATTGAGTTCTACAAGGTGTAAGTAAATAAAAAAGGCGAATGACTAAAAAGGTTTAATAGAATTGAAAAACGAATTAAGAATTTAAGGTACTTTTTGAAATGATTTTTTAAGAAGTCAGTTGTAGTCGTAAAAGCTTCGATAATAACAGAATAAACATCGATTTTTCCGTTTTGAGTACATAAGTTAATAGAAATTTCTGGAAACCAAAATCAAAGTGTTACAAATGACATACTGATGCCTTCATACATTGATTTCATTTAAACTTTATTTTAACTCGATTGGTAATTAGAAACAGATTATACGAAAACTTAAAACTGGGACTTGAATACCTAAAACAGTAAGCCATTTTCTTGTAAATACTCAATGAAACTATAATTAGTCTTTTTAAAATAAACCAAAGAGATCAATCTACAATTCCCATATCGAAAACTTGGTCCACATTGCTACTAGTCCGAGATGTTCCAGAAAAAGTGAAAATCCTGACAGGAGTAACATAATCTATAACTGGATTCTACTCTTTGGCTTATTTCATGTGTTTTATTCTTAGAATTTAATCGTGCTTTTTAAGTACTTCTACAATTAGCATTATTGTTTCCACTCTTTTGGATTTTACATCATTTATTTCCTCTCGTCGTGTTGATAGGAAGTTTGGCAACTTCGGCTGATACACATCTGTGGTAGATTTTGTTTTGCTTATCAGTGACTGAATGAAATACTGGAAACTCACTTGGCTACTCATAACAAACTTTTTTTAGAAAGAATTTAGGGATTTGACAAGTTTTTTCTGAAACATAACAGCCTCTGATAAACCTTACATCTAAAAACCGATACAAGAACCTAACAATATAACCACAATGCACAGAACTATTAAATTAACCGCCCACATTTAAATGTATGTACATCAGTTTTACTCTTAAACAGATATGCAGCAATTATTCAGCAAGTTACATAATACACTTAAGAGAAGAGTCACAGATTAATGAATTAGAGGACTCGGAAACCCTGCCGATAATTAATAAAAGTAATAGTTAAAATATTACCTCATTTCTTAACAGCGTAGCTGTATAATATGAGCTTTTGAGCGAGATTAAAGATTAAGATCTAAGCCACTAGAAATAAACTGCTACATACAGTAGGAATCTACGGAAAACATATTGTTGTCTGGCTTCATTAGATAACTAGCTACAAGCCTAAAAAGGATCTCCTAAGTGCATTGGTTATGGATATAGTAGCCCACATCAATGGGAAATTAGAACGAAGGACATTTAGTGAAGGGTGACAGAAGCTAGACTCATACATAGTAGCAACCAATAATTTCATTGACTATTGACTTGAATCCCGTGGAACGAACGATTAACTTCCCGATTCTGATTGAAAGAGATAAAGGAAATTGAAATTCGGAGTCAGTAATTGATACTTTAAATCAGTTACAATGATACGAATAAAATCTTTGTCCAGAAATTAGTCCTAGATAGATCACTACCATATATTTAATCAATCTAATCATAATAGAATTTGTAGAATGAGATAATTGGATTTAGTTTCCTTAATTCTTTATCGGCTACAAACCGACTCCGATAAATAATTTGATTATCAATATAAGTAAAGTGTTGAGATAATCCTCCTGGCTTGAAGCGATATATGGGACAAAAATCGACAACTTATGGCATATTACACTGTGGATTTATTTTTTTACTGAAACACATTGAACAACAACTAACCTTGTTTATCGATTGATAAATCCGGTCTTAGTAATGATGCACATTGTTTAAGCCAAGATTTAGGTACATATATCAAAACAAAGTGTGTAGAATGATCACAACAATTGGAATTGTCAGTTTTTGATGTTTCGTCAACTGCACAACAAGATGTAAATACTGGCCGGTCATCACATTCAGTATTAATCTGTCTGTCAGTTGGAATAAAGGTTGACATTAGACGATTTTCCATAAGAGAAGTCTTAAGACATTCAACTAGTCTGTGGACAATACGTATTTGATAGGTATTACCAGAATACTTTGGATGTTTTAACGACTTTGGAATTGTAAGGCAGAATCTAACACCAGTAGAAGACATTGTGTCAGCAACAGCAAACTATTTTTTTGATGAAAATAAAATACTTTTATAGTTCACTGGCCGGTGAACAGTGAAAGTAGGGTTCTAATATAAGGGATAAGAGGAAGATCAATACTTAAATTTAAGAAAGACAACTAGAACAGAAAAACAAGATTTTACAATTAAATAAAAGAATGGGTTAATTTATTAACCAAAAAACCGAACATTTATTATTAGATATTTGAATAGCCGATGATCTTGTGTTAGCATTATGGAGGCTTTAAATACTTTCTCAAAGCTATAACTTCGAGTAATTCTATTGGCAAAAAATACAAAGTATAAAACCAACAAGTTGCTTAAATGACAGATCATGATTAATATACCAACCATCGAACCGGTCAGAACTTTTAAAGAGAAAATATGCTTAAGAGACCTATAGACGAAACCTCATATCATTTGCGTCCAATGAAAGCTACGCATATTACACAGCTACCTGCGATCAAACTACCTACTATCTGGCCTTCATATTCCATTCGGGATTTCCAGAACCCCCAAAATCAGTCAGTCAAATCCAAAGCAGAACCTGGTACGTATCAGTATGTGTTCAACTTGCTACACCCCGTCAATACAGGAAGATTAAACAACTAGGGCACTAGTAATATTAACAGTATTAGCGGTAATATAAAACATGATCCCGAACACAGAATTCTACGCTCAATTCCTAAACATTATAATGAATCGATACTGAAAGTTGCAGTTTCCGACAATCATTACTTAGCAACTACTAGTAAGATTACAGTTACAAACGTTTTCAAGCTAAGTGAAGTTACAGTTCCATAATTCTGCTTTATGGAAAGCTAAAAATAACAGGGTTTTACTCAGTGACTTTAAAATCAAATTACGCGGCAAATTGTCTTATCACTGTACGATTTAGTCAGTTGTTTTCTAAGGATAAATTTATCATTCACTCCAAAATATCCAGTACGTGTCGGAAAATAATAATCCACCATGAAGAAAAAAACGTGGGAATATACTACAATTACTCTTGTCTTGAATAAGACTGATAGCAATCAAAAACGAACAAACGATAGACAAATACCAGTTTCCTAAAATCAGAACACAATTCTTAGACACAGGACACTGGACATACAGACACCGAAATCCACGTTAAAAGACTGAAACTTTGGAATATGGATTTATTTCAAAACTTTTCATATGTTAGAGCATACAATCCAAAAATAGTGTGTACAAGGATAAAAAGTGCATCCAGTTTTATGGACAATAATTCATGAAAAGCTAAGAGAAACATAAAGCAAAAATGAGTAGCAAATTATTTTCAAAGCTCACGAGCAACATTTTTGCAACTCAAAATACGTACACTGGAAAGAACTTGTTAGCAATTCGTTTCGCTGAGAAGTAGATAGATTTTTCGAACAAAAGTACAAAATACAAGCCGCATTGTTTGTAGATCCTGTGAATTTAATATCATACAGTTACATAGTTTCTCAGGATATTCCTTATGTTTTCAGAAGTCGCACAGTCAACATACGTCGAGCCATCTGGAGCATGTCCCAGCTTTGCACCCTAAAGAATAAACCTATAAGGTAAATAAGGAGTTACATTTTTAAGCAGCAAAGAAACGCAATCTATATGACCCTCATATATGGCTGCAAGTAAAGGCGTGACTCCAAAATTGTCATTAATCTAGACACCCGAAACCAGTGAATAAGATAATAGAGCATACATTTATATCTGCACCATTGTGTATGAGATAACCACATATTTCTTCCTGGCCATAATCAGCAGCATAGTGAATTAGAGTTCTCCCATTTTTAAACGTAGAATTCACATTGAACATCTGAAGTAATGAATAAAAGACTATGTATGCGTACATTTTTTAGATTTTCTTTTATTGACTGCAAATCGCCATTCTTAACAGCCCACAACAACTTTTCAGAATCCATACCAACACAAACAGCTGACTTCGAGGTCACAAGTTGAGTGGCCGCTTTAGGGATTATAAAAAGGTAAGCTAAACAACAACAAACTTACAGTATTCAGATCTGAATTTGCCTATTTCTAAGATACGTCCTACATCCGACACTCGTAATTTTCTGGTGAGTCCCTGAAAGTGTCCCTCCTTTTCTTGAATTAAAGACATGATAGCTGCTGGTTTCTAGGACCCCAACCTCTCTGAACCAAACGCATTCATTCAAATCATGGGACAAACAAATTCATAACTAACTGCCCAGCAAATAGAACTTGTGAATTCAAGCGGCTAGATTATCATACACTGAACACGACGAAATACCTTGAACCATGTCGTGAGAACAAGAATCGAGCGCAAAGAAATGAATCAGTTTATACTAGCCCGTGAAAATACTGATGTTGAGATATTGATGACATGACCATAAGCTAGAAATACTGTAGTCTATGTTGCCTTGATAACAACTTCATCCCAAGCCATATCTGTTTTCGGAGTAAGGCTAATTGCTGTCTCATTTTTGGAGATTTCAATTCGTAACGCTTCGATTGGCTAGAGCTTACAACTTCAGGTGGATGTTTCGTCATCAGCCTGCTGTAAACTACTACTCATACAACTTTTTTCTAGGCCAGCACATGTAAACTTGGAAGATTATTTACTGCAACTTAACCATATTTTTACACACCACTGTAATAATAAATTCAGATTCCAGTATCTACCAACTCTAGCAAACACTGATCACGTAGAATTGCAATCTAGATTTCGTAAATATGAAATACAGAACCAATCCGCCTAGCTCCGTACCAATACTTGGAAGAGTAACATCTAGGCGTAGACCCTACTACCTTAACATTTGGATTTGCAACATCCTCGTTCATCCCATGCTCTGTACGTAAGGTCTCGAATTGTCCTTCACGGATGGATGGGAAAACCTGTAGAATGTTGAGAGTAAGAAACACTTCCGGGATTTATTCTGCCTATTGCGTCACAAACTTTTTCACTTTTAACAGCGGAAAATTCGGTATGTATGTAATAACAACCAGGCAAGTCAGTTACAACGTAGAACTTCGTACGTATATACATCAGTTCATGTCGCCATACCACATCAGCACAGAGATGTAATTGTCAATTCAAATCCAATAGTAGAAGAGGTAGTAAAGGTATTAGAAGTAATCGGAGAGGTTGGGATTAGAAGATATTATTCAAGAAGTTTGATTAAATGAGTAAGGTTTAGAAAGACAAAACTAGAGGGGTTGATGGATCCAAAAGATTAGGATTTCAGAGGACATAAAGAATGAATGCACCGGCGCCATTACGAACGATTATGAGCCATGTCATTCAGGGTCTCTAACCATCGATTATTATCATCTAACGGACCCCAACCAAGTGGTCGACAACTACCGACATGGCTAAGTCCACTTGTCCATGACTTCATGGATTTCTGTTATGTTTTGGTTTGGCCGCCCCGAACTTTCTTCCAACCAACTCCTACACTACAAAACAAAGCTCGTCAAGGCAGTCGGTGGTTAGCCATACGTAACACAGGTCCGAAGAACTTTCGCATTGTGTATCACTTATCAATTATGGAGCCGGACGAACAAATGAAGTGGGTTTTATTTCGTAATATAGCGCTTTGCACGAAAGATTACTGAGTAAAGGAAGAACATATACGGTCTATCTCTACTCGGTAAGGTCATGTAATGCGAGAGGTTTTATATCTCTTAGTATAGGAGTCGATAGTTATCCGGTTTTGTAGTTTTTTTTACATGTAGCACATGTCCCAACCACCTCAACTGATGAAGTTTCATTACTTCATCTATTGATCTGCCATTCTTACCTAGCACCCGTTTCCTAATAACAGCGTTGCTCACTCGGGTGTCCCACGATATACGAGCAATGCTTGGAAGACACCTATGATCGAAAACCAGTAACCTACGAATATCTTCTACTCTCACTGGCCATATTTCACAGCCATATAGTAGGACGGAGCGAACTACTGCACAGTACACTCGTCCTTTAGTCAGCAAACGGATATCTCGCCTGCGCCATAAGTGACGCAGGTTGATAAAAGCCAATCGAGCCTTCTGTATCCGCGCTGAGATTTCGTCAGTCACCAGCCCATCAGCGCTGATGAGACTCCCCAGATACGTGAAGTGGTCAACACGCTCGGCTACTTCACTCCCTATCACTAGTTCAGGTGACGGTGAAACCCAATCTTGAAGCAACATTTTGCATTTCGATGGTGAGAACCGCATCCCGAACATGCTTGCATTGTTGCTTAGGGTGGTCAGAAGACTGCATTTTGTCAGCGTCTTCACCAAGTAGGACTACGTCATCGGCATATTCTAAGTCGATAAACGAGCCTCCTGGTTATAGGTCTACTCCTGAAAATTCAGACGAGGATAAGGTTATTTCTAAGAGCATGTCTATGATAAAATTAAACAAGAATGGAGAGAGTGGACAACCCTGACGGACACCACTTGATGTAGAGAATTTAGATGACAGTTCGCCATAGGCTCTCACCCGACCAGTGGTGTTCGAGCAGAGAGCTTGTATAAGGTTAATGTACTTCTTTGGTACACCTTTCAATGACAGACACTGCCACAGAACCTTACGGTCCACTGAGTCGAATGCCGCTTTTAGTTCCAGGAAGACAACTATTGTAGGACGCTTAAATGTGTGTCTGCTTTCCGGGACCTGTCATAGTGTGAAAATGTGGTCTAAACAGCCGCGTCCAGGTCTGAAACCCGCCTGGTTTTCTCGAGTTCGCTCCTCACTAGCTTTTGTCGAAGTATTACTGAGGCCAATATTTTAGAAGCTATATTAGTTAGACTTATTCCCCTGTGATTATCACAAAAAGACTTTTATCCTTTCTTATAGATTGGGACAATCAGTGATTTAGACCACTCGGATGGGATTATGTCCAGTTCCCAGATTCTATTTAAGATTTCGTTCAACCTTGTTGCTAAAACTGGACCACCATCCTTAAATATCTCAGGGTTCAGTCTATCAGGACCTGCAGCTCGTCCTCGCTTCAGATTTCCTAACGCTTTCTCAACTTCATAAAGACTGTGGGGACTTACGTCGATTTGCCATTCACGATGACTGGAGATCGTGGGTAACCGAAGAGTGGCTCGAGGCCAGTTGAACTGATCCCTAAAGAGTTCTGCCCATCGATCCAGTTTCCTAGATAGACAATAAATAATAGTCCCGTCATTTTCTGAGATAGTCTCACTTACACTAGGATTCCTAATAACAGTTTCCTTGATAAGTCGGAAAAGTTGTCTACTGTTGCCGATCGCCGCTGCCTTTTCCATCGCTTTTGCTTTCGCCACCCACCACTGTTCGCGATCGTTACGTAGGCTTTTTATAAGTCTGCGCCTAAGTTGACTTCGTTCTTCATCATGTTCAGAGCCAGGTTGGATGAGTTTTAGATCGTCTATCAGTTCGGTGGATTCTACAGAGATCCACGGCTTCATTCTAGCCTTATGATTAACCTTGCTAGCTGATATCGTTCCAACCTGCCTCCGGATGGCAATCGCCTAAATGGTCGTCTAACTGTCCTTCGAGTTGTTCCTGAAATATATTCTTCGCCTTATTATCATTAAGAAAAAACCTAAGAGGCTTTCCTACGGTGTCTTTCCAGTAAGCTTCAAACAAATACGCGCTTGCATTAGGGCATGATCTGAATCCAAACATCTGCCCCAGAGCGAGTGACAGTCGTCTATCGAACCCCTCAATCTGTGGCTAATGGCGATATGATCTAGTTGCGTCCATGTTGAGACGACTTTGTGGGTCGCCAGGTCAAGAGATGATTTTCCTTATGCCTTAAGTTTTGTGTTTGATAAGAATAGGCGGTTGTCTGAGCAAAGTTCCAACAGACGGTCACCATTGTCTGTTTTCCGAGCGGCGACACCATAACATCCACCAAGATGTCTTTCCTTTTCACTTAGTCTACCAACTTGAGCGTTGAAGTCACAAGACATCATTTTTATATCAGAGCGCCTAACTGTTTGGAGGAGGTCCGAAATCTTTCTGTAAAACTCATCTTTTACTTCGTCTGAACTGCAGTCAGTGGGAGCGTAGGCAGATATGACGAAGAGGCAACGGCGAATGTCCCTATCCTTCCGAATACTTACCGTCCCGTTTAGTCGGACAGCGCACATGCGACTATCTACTGAGATCCAGTCTAGGAAAGATAATTCTGCCCTACGATTCAATGCTATATCTACACCGGGAAGCAGCATCAGGGCTACCGGATACACGAAGAGTAAATAGAGCTGCTTCTTTATTTTGACAAGGCGAAATCAAATTAATGACTTTACTAGGATCCTGTATGCGCGTTTCCGAGATGCAGCATACATCGATGACACGAGATTCTAAAGTCCTTGATAAGGAAGCCTGTCGCCCCATTTGACAATGTCCGTGCATTAAAAGCTCCAACATGTAGTCTAGAACGGTGTTTCAGGAGACCAGGAATAACTTTTCGTGAACTCGCATCGTTTGCATTAGCGGTGCAGTTAGATAAGGGAATGTGAGAAGAGTTAGTCGTGGAGATAAGAGAGATGTTAGGGTGTGTAGGAAGGATTTGATTGTGACCAATTTGATCTCGTTTGCTATTACTGATTTGAGTGCGGTTGTCACTTCCCGGCTGCCCACACTATGGAAGGTTGTTCCTTGAGGGACCTGAAAAGGAAGGTAGATTAGTGTCGGTTTTAGAGACATGGGAGCGTGACCGCAGAGCCAAAGGGACAACTGCTTAAGGCCGGTCACGCACGGCCTTTTTACGAAACGTATTTTGAGTATTAGCTCCGTTCTTAAAAGCCCTTAGTGGGCTCCCTTACCGCCGGAGACGGAAATCCGTGAGGTAGGGTGAGGTGTGACATTTTTAGGGTCAACCTTTTCTAACCCTTCGTTCCCTGTGAGAAGGCGGCATCGCTGCAGATGCTGTTTGTCCGAGGGAAACACCTTACTGCTGTCACACCCCTCTGCAGTCAGCAGTACGACTTCGCCCTCAGACCTTGAGTAGCCCCTTTTAGTCTCATCGTTCTCCAATTGACCAACCTGGCATGGTAGGACCTGCAGGAACATATGTTCCAGCCAGTATAGCTCGGTTGGGTCATCACGATAGTCAAGCCCGACCACCACGTCAATGTATCAGCTACGGTCGGGAACAACAAGGTTAATACCGAATGTAGAACGAAAAACAGCTTACAATATCTGTACGTGCCTGAGACGATTATTTTCTCACAATGGACGAAAAGGAAAACACAGCTATGAAATTCCTTCATCGCTTTTCTCGAAAATCTAGGTGCACCAGCTGATCCAGAGAGGTACTGTCTACAGGTATTATTAACAACATATATATCCATACTGCTGGGACATCATGTACGGAGTATGTACGTACGACCGAGATGTCTGTTCTTAGATTGCTCATTAACCTCAAACCTTGCAAGTCTTCTTGTCCCGATGAGTTACCATCTCGACTACTGTCGATCGCCGTGGAAACCACTGCAAAATCACCCACAACGCTGCTCAAAATTTTTCTTTTCTATGCTCGACTCTGTAGAGACCGGAAAGATGCCACAATTATCCCTATATTTAACTATTTCAATAGACTTCTGGTTTGTCATTCAAAAGAACATAGTGGTCAAGTTACTGAAACAATAAGTTGGAATGAGTTACTAAGTCACGTGGAAACGAACAATCTCTTAACTCGTGAGTAATGTGGGCTCTAGAATAGGCCTCATGATGAAGTGATCAGTTATTCGAGGGGATTGGACAGCAGCCACAGATAACAGTTAGTCAGTCTTCATGATACTTATCTATTTTGGCACAGCGTTTGAAATGGTTTCTCACTTGAAGATTATACAGAAGCTATCAGTCTTTGGAATCGCAGGTGTTATACAAAAGTGAATGTGAAACTTCCCCTGTAGTTTGGGACAAATGTTTAGGGTAATGGGGAAACTACCTGTATGCAAGCTAGTCAAAAGTGGCATACCACTAGGCACCATCTCTAGTTTCTTCGCCTTTCTTCGCTACTTCAGTAAATAGTTTATTCTGAAGTAACAATGAGTCACATGAGGCCAGTCATTTGACAGGTGAGATAAAAATGTCAAGACCGTAGACATATATACTGTAAAAGGTTGTTCAGTTAGATAAATATTTCATAACATACTGTGGGTTTTTCAGAGGAGCCAATATTTTCCATATCAAATTTTAAATATTACACTCTGGAATGCACAATGCAATAGTCGGCTCGAGTTATGTCGTTAGCATTGCAACCAACTACTTTTGATTGAAAATCAATCCAAGTCAAATCCATGGATGTATGTATATGACAAGAATCGATGAAGTAAATGTGTATTGATCTTGTTGAGATTCACCGGATAATAATTCTGGTTATAGCAACAGACTCTCAGGCAGTGTCAGTGCTAATATTTCAGGCGTAGGACTAGGTACTTCATTTATAGAATTTGATGATGAAGACATAATCATTTGATGCTTTTGTGATATTTAATTTATTGTTTTTTATTCTTTTTATCAAGAACGTTGCTTAAGAAGACACATGTGAGCCCTTTTTCAAAATAATTGCCTAGATCAGCTTGCAAAAGTATTTATTCGTACGAAGTGAAACCAGTGACAGAACACAAACATAGGTCATAGACGTGGTTGACATAGAGAAGAAACATCAATATCTTCGGTTATTTACGTCCCGCTGTATCGCGAGGAGCCTTAACAAAGAAAGTGTTTTGCCCCATTGACAAAGTTTATGTCTTCGGAAAAGGTTAAACCCACCACTATGGTGTCGAAAATTGGATTGTTTACTGTGGTGATGGGTCGGCGAAAACACGTCAATTTTGAAGCGCGCGCAACTACCACAACTGTCTGATTTGTTGGCATTGTTGTTCGTGGATGATCTGAAAATCTGGATCAAAACAGTTGAGGGATCTGATGATCTTGAACTCCAGGCTGAAGAAGACGAATTGGTTAGATAGTCCCAAAGTTGGATCGTAGGAATTGATCACAGGAAGGGTGTGCTAAGAAACTGTAGGTACGTCAGTAGTCACCACCATGATGCCATCGATACTTCGTTACCACTTGCACAGGAAAAAGACTCTTCGGATTTACAGTAAGTTACAACCTGAGGACGACTACACATTATGATGCAGCAGCCGCGAAGGTTTTCCTGCTGTATGGTTACCTTGCCGAGCACTGAAATGCTTTGGAGAGTATATTTTATACCCTATTTATGTGAGAGCTCATCAGGTTTATTGCAACCAAACAGCTGGTCCATCCCTGTTTAAAGATCTTATTACACTATATTGCATCCAGCGTGTGGGGATTAAGTTACTGAAGCGTTTTTTCAAACCCTCTTACGATGAGCACATAAAACGTCTAAATGTTTTCCACTCGTCTTATTATAGAACGCTAAGCGGTCTTAAACTGGCATTCCGTACCTGAAGAAAGTTGAGGGTGTTAACTTTTTTTCGATTTTCGCTCCCTCAAAAAATCACCATCTTATAGGCCTCTGCAAGAAGGTTCAAATACCACGTTCTAGTAAACTCAGAGAGGAATTCCGCTTTCCCTATTGAGTGGTTATTGACTGTAACTCTTTACTCTAGCAAATGGTGTCAGATTCACCAGTGAACATTTTCAAGGAGAAGCCGAATTTTCATCAGAAGACAATCTGCAAGGATAAACATATGTCTACCGACGTACAATCCTTATAACTGAAGCCAAAGGTGAAATTGAATTTGGGTGAAACAATTGAAGGCTCTGTAGTCAACACTCAAGGTCATAGTTGGTGTGGAAATCTGGATTCCACGATTCTATTGTTCCTTCTTGGCTCTAGTACTTTTTTACTATGTCCTCTGAGTTGTATTGAATTAGCGATTGGCAAAAGAGAGAATATTTCTGGTTCAAACTCATTTCGGTACTACATACATCGAAATCAGCTCACTTCATAATTTCCTAATTTTTGTCACAATTAGAATTGGATTACACATCAGATTGCATCAAAACGATAATATCTTTTCCAATTATTGGTACTTCCGGAAAAAACTGATCTTAATTGCATGTTGTTCACGACATATCACTGGTGGATTTAGCTCGTCCAGGAGTTTTGAAGAATTTATTTATCCTTTACCAAATTTTCAAGTTGAATCTAATCAAGCTGGAATGATAGGACAGTATCATCATCACTAACTGTTTTCTGAACCTAGACATTATCCAATTTTTACAGGTATCTATACATTGTGATTTCACGCCTATTAGAGATCTAACATTCATTTGGATCACGACTTTAGCATCCTCCGCATTCAGCTCACGTCTTTATAGCATAACAGAATCAAAGCTTCGTTCGCTATGCCTTTGTTTATCCCTTTCTTGTTTCTTGTATCAGCAAAATAGTCAGTAATAACAGTTTAATTTCAGATATAAATGTGTTATATGAGGCATGTCAGTTAAAAGGTTAGTTCGAAATTTCAGAAATGTTAATACATTTACTGTAAAACACTGCTTAATTATAAACCCCAGTTTAATATTCTGACAAAAACCATAGTATCCTGGAATGTTTTGTGCGGAAGCGATTCAGACGACTGACGATGAAAATGCACGCCACGTTGAAATATATTACTGCTTTGCGGAATCCCAACATGATTAAATAAGCTTGAGAAGACATTCCAGAATTTTCTCTTTTCAGTCTTAGGCGACATAGAACCATAATATATGGGGCACCACGATGACAAAGGAAGCCTTTCTGTTCGCTAAAAGACACCGACTTTAGAATCAGCCAAATTGTAGAAGCACTGATCCCAAAACGAATATTCCGCATTGCTAGATACCTGTTGCATTACGAAAATTTATTTAACTCTGGACTATTCCTGTTTCAATGTTTAACAGTCTGAAAGTTTTAAACGCTGAATTTACAAATACTTCGTAGTTACCCGCCTTGTAATCATCTCAGTGGACCCCACTGTCAATGGTTTATAAACAGCGCTAGCGTTGGCAATTGTTACCACCACCCAGGTATTAAGAAAGTTTTGGAGTGGTTTAAAAACATGCGAAGACAAACAGTGATAACCAGAAAACTCGAACTAATAACTGTACAATACAAATGTGCATCAGAATATAACTAGTTAACCCAATTTACTGGAGACAAGAAGTAAGCCTTGGCAAAAAACATAAAACTGTAATTGTTATTGTAACTGAAATGAAATGGATTATAGTTCATTAAGTATATTTGACGCGTAACAACGATTAAAACTATAAATGAAACTTGGCTTGGAAAAATACTGCTACTGAAAAATACCTCTAATTCAAATAGACTAAATTCGAAGGTATTTCTTTGTCACATACTTTAGTACTAAGCTATCTACTGAAAACTAAGTTGCCTTTTTCTACGGAATATATGAAGTTTGGATAGCGATCAACTGGAGAATCTCAAACCACTGACGTCTGTGGGGCGAAAGCCTAAATTCACTTACGGTCCATTACGATCTAGCGTGGTAGAACTGGTCAGTTTTATTGATATTAGTTTTGTATGGCGTTTTGACAAATGATTGTGACCTTGAACTAAGGTGACTTTCTACCGGGTAATCCTACTTTAAACAAGGGTTGGCAATTAAGTCGAAAAAAGGATTTTACTCGCTACTTCTGAAAAGTTACAGCAATAAAAACGTTTATGAAACGAAGAATCACTTGTGTGTGAAGTCACTGAGACTTTCCTACTGTAATCTGTAGAACTGTATATTATTTAACAGTTTAGTTTTTTAACATTATGCTACACTTCGAAAAGTAACTCTACACCTCAAACAATAATCATGATTTTTCTGGAGACTAACAGTTGTTTCTCCCAGAAACCTGAGGAATGGCGTCAAGAAGATTAATACTCGGTTCCGAATCAATTCTTTCTGTATATTAACCGTCTGTGGCAGTTCGCATCTGGCCAGAAAGCATCTGGTCTCTTGAGAGAGCATTCAGAGTAGCGTAAGCGAAGAGAACTAAAAAATAGAAGAACAAAAGATGTGGGACGACGACCCAGCGAGCGCACAAACCACACATACCTTTAATAGAAATAAAAATTCACCAAGACCAGTGACCACGCAAGTTTCAGACTCAGAGAGTCCAGAGAGCAAAACTGGAGATGAATGTCTTGATGAATTTTAAAGCGTGACACCATGACACCACTCCACAATTCTTTGTTCCTCACTGCTGTACTCCTTCATTTTTGGGTTATATTCTTATATTCCCATAATTTACTTTAATTTTAGGGGTCAGTATAAATTTTACCTTGTCTTACCACTGTTTTGACTATTTCAGCATGACAGGTTAGATAGTGCTTTGGTTATATAAATACACTTTCCTTGCTGCTGCCTTTTTTTTATTTCTCTCTTTTTTCCCTTTTCAGAACCCCATTCGCGGTGGGAAATAAATGGCGCCTCTATATCTTGGAAGCTGTTCTCAGCATGATGTATTGCTATACATATTCCCTAGTGTTGATGACCTTCTTAGTCTTCCTAATTCGTTGGTTTCTTACGTCGTGACGGTCTCATGATTTCAAGATTATTGCATGCTGTTCTACTAAAAAAACTACTTTTCATAGATTTTGTCAATTCACAATGTAAGTATCGCATAAAAGTCGCCAGTCTGTGCCTATAAAAAGACAGGGAGGTATCGGAAACGTTTTAAAGAGCTGATACTTGCCTGACTCCAGGAACCTCAAGGATGATCTACGAAAGTAGATTGGTCAAATGAAACCTGTTTCCTTTGCTATATAGAAGTACAAGAGGTGACATAATCACAGGTTTTAAATAACCTAATGATAATTTTTTGTCTGATGTGCACTCGTTTTTATTGTCCTTCAAAATAGGGAATTTATGAGCACACCAAAAATTCAATAACCGCGGAAAAGCTGCAATAGATGAGACCCAGACTTTTCCCGAACTGAAACTGAAACCACGTGCTCGTTATATAAAAAATTCTTTAATGCGACACAATACCAAATACTTGGAATCGTACCAAGAGGGTAGGAATCAAACACCCAAAGACCAACTGGTTTGTACTAGTTTGTGAAAAAGATTGGACCTAATATGACCTTGAATGCACGAGTTAGGCCTTTAGTGAAGCCCGCATTGTAAGGTTTTTCAAGGTTGGTGAGTGAGTTTTCTCCATTTCTTGGAGATTGTTCCGTTGTCGGTGTTACCTCTCGTTTCATTTTTATCAGCAGTTATTTCTATTTTTCAATGCTGCTGTTCTTTCTGCGGAAGGTTTCTGTACCATTCATGACGATTTTTATCCCTTTTATTTTCCTCTGATTTTTCCATCTATGTTTATGACTTGGTATTTGAAACATGCTCATGAGGGCTCTTTTCGCCCACACAAGAGCTTTATTCAGCACCGAATCAAAATATTGCATCGTGTTTATGGTGTAAATCCATTCTCTGTTACTACTCTGCTTTTGTTTCCCCGGAGTCCTGTCGAACAAAGTTACACTCGTATATTAGTTCCATGTAAAAAACCATTAGCCCGTTTAAATACGCAGGTACAGTGAACACAACCGTAAGAATTACTAGACAATACAGTTCTCTGGCAGAATACGTTTTTAACTGATACATTTTTATAATCATATACATTTCGTTAACCAAATTTTCAAAGAAACGTTTTACTTTTATTTCAAGTTTTGGTAGCCTAGTGATCTGAGCACTCTTACTTCGATCACCGTTTTGGGACCACTATTATTTTCCAACTTCGAGAAGTTACAGTCATTCAACTTATTTTTTTATCATAACTGCTGAAAGCTCCGTCTTAAATTTATGTGCACTGGTGCGTATCTGACTGTAGAAAAGGTATTAGCTTCTTTTAATACGTACCTTTGGTAAAGGGCCCCACAAATTATCGCTTACTAGTATGCTCTGTGTATTCCGTCTTCCACTTATTGTGCTTTGTATAGTAAAGACCAACTGAATATAAGATTTTAAGATTTACTTGTTGAAAGTCATAACGGAAACCCAATCAGAAAATAAAGATGATATTTTCACGAGAGAATAAATATTTGATTACTAAAATATGTAATATGGAAGTCGAAATTAGATCTATTATGCCACGACGTTTGACGTTAATGTGTTAGCATTTCAGTGTGTTTTTTATACTCAACCATCTAACAACGTTCAAAAACTTAGTGCCATTCCGGCAGATGCTATCTTGTGTATTCACAGAATCGTTTCCAGTCAGTTACAACGTAGAACTTTGTACGTAAGTACATCAGTTGCCATACTACATTAGCACAGAGACGCAATTGTCATTTCAAATCCCATAGTGGTTGAGATAGTAGAAGTATTACTGCTAATGGAGATTAGGATTTGAAGATAATATTCAAGAAGTATACGCTCGCACTAGTGCATGATTTGAATCCAGACATGTGCCCCAGAACAAGCGACAGTCCTCTATCAAACCTCTCCACCGGTGGCTGATGGCGATGTGATCTATTTTGGTCCAGCGTCGAGACGATTTTGAGGATCGCCAGGTAAAAAGATGTTTTACCTTATGCTTAAAGTTAGTGTTTGCTAGGAACAGGCGGTTATCTGAGCATTTTTGCAACAGACGGCCGCGACATCTTAAGATCCACCCAGGTGTCTTTCCTTTTCACTTAGTCTACCAACTTGAGCGTTGAAGTCACAAGACATCATTTTTATATCAGAGCGCCTAACTGTTTGGAGGAGGTCCGAAATCTTTCTGTAAAACTCATCTTTTACTTCGTCTGAACTGCAGTCAGTGGGAGCGTAGGCAGATATGACGAAGAGGCAACGGCGAATGTCCCTATCCTTCCGAATACTTACCGTCCCGTTTAGTCGGACAGCGCACATGCGACTATCTACTGAGATCCAGTCTAGGAAAGATAATTCTGCCCTACGATTCAATGCTATATCTACACCGGGAAGCAGCATCAGGGCTACCGGATACACGAAGAGTAAATAGAGCTGCTTCTTTATTTTGACAAGGCGAAATCAAATTAATGACTTTACTAGGATCCTGTATGCGCGTTTCCGAGATGCAGCATACATCGATGACACGAGATTCTAAAGTCCTTGATAAGGAAGCCTGTCGCCCCATTTGACAATGTCCGTGCATTAAAAGCTCCAACATGTAGTCTAGAACGGTGTTTCAGGAGACCAGGAATAACTTTTCGTGAACTCGCATCGTTTGCATTAGCGGTGCAGTTAGATAAGGGAATGTGAGAAGAGTTAGTCGTGGAGATAAGAGAGATGTTAGGGTGTGTAGGAAGGATTTGATTGTGACCAATTTGATCTCGTTTGCTATTACTGATTTGAGTGCGGTTGTCACTTCCCGGCTGCCCACACTATGGAAGGTTGTTCCTTGAGGGACCTGAAAAGGAAGGTAGATTAGTGTCGGTTTTAGAGACATGGGAGCGTGACCGCAGAGCCAAAGGGACAACTGCTTAAGGCCGGTCACGCACGGCCTTTTTACGAAACGTATTTTGAGTATTAGCTCCGTTCTTAAAAGCCCTTAGTGGGCTCCCTTACCGCCGGAGACGGAAATCCGTGAGGTAGGGTGAGGTGTGACATTTTTGGGGTCAGTCAGTCAGTCAGATGCAACGTAGAACTTCGTACGTAAGTACATTAGTTCATGCTGCCATACCACATCAGCACAGATGTATAATTGTCATTTCAAATCTAATAGTAGAAGAGGTAGTAAAGGTATTAGAAGTAATCGAAGAGGTTGGGATTAGAAGATATTATTCAAGAAGTATGATTCAGTGAGAAAAGTTTAGAAAGTCAAAACTAGAGGGGTTGATGGATCCAAAAGATTAGGATTTCAGAGGACATAAAGAATAAATGCACCAGCGCCATTGCAAACGTTTTTGAGCCATGTCATTCAGGGTCTCTAACCATCGATTATTATCATCTAACGGACCCCAACCAAGTGGTCGACAACTACCGACATGGCTAAGTCCACTTGTCCATGACTTCATGGATTTCTGTTATGTTTTGGTTTGGCCGCCCCGAACTTTCTTCCAACCAACTCCTACACTACAAAACAAAGCTCGTCAAGGCAGTCGGTGGTTAGCCATACGTAACACAGGTCCGAAGAACTTTCGCATTGTGTATCACTTATCAATTATGGAGCCGGACGAACAAATGAAGTGGGTTTTATTTCGTAATATAGCGCTTTGCACGAAAGATTACTGAGTAAAGGAAGAACATATACGGTCTATCTCTACTCGGTAAGGTCATGTAATGCGAGAGGTTTTATATCTCTTAGTATAGGAGTCGATAGTTATCCGGTTTTGTAGTTTTTTTTACATGTAGCACATGTCCCAACCACCTCAACTGATGAAGTTTCATTACTTCATCTATTGATCTGCCATTCTTACCTAGCACCCGTTTCCTAATAACAGCGTTGCTCACTCGGGTGTCCCACGATATACGAGCAATGCTTGGAAGACACCTATGATCGAAAACCAGTAACCTACGAATATCTTCTACTCTCACTGGCCATGTTTTACAGCCATATAGTAGGACGGAGCGAACTACTGCACAGTACACTCGTCCTTTAGTCAGCAAACGGATATCTCGCCTGCGCCATAAGTGACGCAGGTTGATAAAAGCCAATCGAGCCTTCTGTATCCGCGCTGAGATTTCGTCAGTCACCAGCCCATCAGCGCTGATGAGACTCCCCAGATACGTGAAGTGGTCAACACGCTCGGCTACTTCACTCCCTATCACTAGTTCAGGTGACGGTGAAACCCAATCTTGAAGCAACATTTTGCATTTCGATGGTGAGAACCGCATCCCGAACATGCTTGCATTGTTGCTTAGGGTGGTCAGAAGACTGCATTTTGTCAGCGTCTTCACCAAGTAGGACTACGTCATCGGCATATTCTAAGTCGATAAACGAGCCTCCTGGTTATAGGTCTACTCCTGAAAATTCAGACGAGGATAAGGTTATTTCTAAGAGCATGTCTATGATAAAATTAAACAAGAATGGAGAGAGTGGACAACCCTGACGGACACCACTTGATGTAGAGAATTTAGATGACAGTTCGCCATAGGCTCTCACCCGACCAGTGGTGTTCGAGCAGAGAGCTTGTATAAGGTTAATGTACTTCTTTGGTACACCTTTCAATGACACACTGCCACAGAACCTTACGGTCCACTGAGTCGAATGCCGCTTTTAGTTCCAGGAAGACAACTATTGTAGGACGCTTAAATGTGTGTCTGCTTTCCGGGACCTGTCATAGTGTGAAAATGTGGTCTATACAGCCGCGTCCAGGTCAACGTTTCGTGAACTCGCATTGTTTGCATTAGCTGTGCAGTGTGATAAAGGAATGTGAGAAGAGTTAGTCGTTGAGATAAGAGAGGTACTGGGGGTTTTAGGTAGGATTTGATTTTGACCAATTTGGTCTCGTGTGCTTTTACGGGTTTGAGGGCGTTTGTCACTTCCTGGCTGTCCACACCATCAAAGGCTTCTGGTTGTCAGAAGGGACATTGGCCTCATGACACCGTGTAAGGTTGTTTCTTGAGGGACCTGAAAAGGAAGATAGATTAGTGTGGGTCTTGGAGACCCTTTCTAACCCTTCCTTCCTTGTGAGAAGGCAGTATCTCTGCAGATGCTGGTTGTCCGAGGAAAACACCTTACTGCTGTCACACCCCTCTGCAGTCAGTGGTACGACTTGGCCTTCAGAACTTGAGTAGCTCCTTTTAGTCTCATCGCTCTCCAGTCGAACTGCCTGGTGTGGTAGGACCTTCAGGAATATATATATTTCAGCCAACATAGCTCGGTTGGGTCATCACGATAGTCAAGGCCGACCACCACGTTAACGTAGCAGCTACGGTCGGGCAATATCGTTTCCTAACGTAAGTGATTACGAGATGTCAGTTTCAGTGGTCATCCACATACCACTGAAAGTACATTCTAAATCTTCAGTCTAATGCTTGGGCGCATTTAAATTTTTTATTAGTTGGTTTTCGTGCAGAGCGCCCATATTAGATTATGAATGTACTACAAATTATTCAGTTCAGGCTTTTCTTGGAAAATCACAAACTCAGGAACAATAAAAATAACGATCCTTCACTAAAAAGATCCCTTCTACAGTAGTGGTTTCTCAATTTATTTTCAGCGAATAAGGTATTGGTTAGTTTGAACTTTAATAGAGTGGTAATCTCTTGATAGTGTTATTCCATTCTACCTGTTCTCTGTAGTATAATACCACTCAACACAAATTTTGGTTCACCTTTTTTTCGTAATCTAAATTAAAACGTTCTGTTTACTCATACCTAACTATGTTTTTATGGGTAACATTTATCCACTTCTAAAGTGTTTTATTTGCAGAAGCGTATAACGTGCAGTTTGCATTTTAAATCAGGGACTTAATATCTTCTGAAGTTATGCCATTGTCTCCAGTCTCCAGCAAATTTACTGTTGCTCTTTGCGTACTGAATCAATGGGCTCTTGACTTCAATGGAAATACTGAACGTGTAATTGAAAGTATTAAGACTGCCAAACGTTTGGGAGCCAAGTATAGAGTTGGTCCAGAACTAGAGGTCTCAAGTTATGGATGTGAAGATCATTTCCATGAACTAGATACTTATACTCATTCATGGCAATGTATTGCAAAAATCTTGCATGAAACAAATGAAAATGTTGAAATGCAGGATATTGTGTGTGATATTGGAATGCCAGTTTTACTAGGAGGTGTAGCTTATAACTGCAGAATTCTGTTGTTAAATGGGACTGTTCTACTAATACGACCGAAATTGGTCCTTGCTGACGAAGGATTGCATAGAGAATCTCGTTGGTTTACACCTTGGCCTCATCACCAACAAATCATCGACTTTGAGTTGCCCGAAATAGTCCGTAAAGTTACCAAGAATTCACAGTCAGTAACAGCTTTTGGTGATGCTATTTTACGATTTTCTGGAGATGGCTATTCTGAATATGTAAAAATAGGCTTGGAAACATGCGAAGAACTTTGGACGGGAACACCACCTCATATGGATATGTATGCAGCTGGTGTTGATGCTGTACTGAATGCTAGTGCTAGTCACCACGAACTACGTAAACTAAATAGAAGAATAGAACTAGTGAAATCTGCCAGCAGAGCAAACGGGGGTGGATTGTATGCATATACAAACCTTCGGGGATGTGACTCTGGGAGGGCTTGTTACGATGGTTGTGCATTAGCTGCTATTTCCGGTCAGCTGATTCATATGAGCCCACAGTTTGGATTTGGAGATGTCTCCGTTGAAACTGTCACTGTTTGCTTGAATTCTCTCAGATCAAAACGAATTACTAGTCGTTGTTTTGGACGCGCAGCTGCAGCTATTGCAGCTAAGAAATATGATACATTTGGCATTGCGCACAATCATTATCCAGTAGTTAAGGTACGAACTTTCATTCAATTATTGGATATAATTTTACCGTTTAAAACACTGAGCGAAATACCGAAGCCCTTTTTTTATTATCATACGATTCATTTATTTTTATCAAAAATTGCATTTCAAGAATTCGAGAAAAATAACAATGGGGCTAACTAACCAGAGCCGGAAATTTATTGAATAATGACTTATCAGAGATTAACAATACCGTACCGATTAGATATATATTTTCTATTATCATTGACCATTTCATTCATGTTCTTAAAGAACCGACCCCACTTAATATGGGAAAATATCACGTTAAAAAGCAACTACAGGTTATTGAAATAGTATAAACGCAACTATACAATCAAGTACAGGTTCATTAACTTTTATATGACGGCTAATGATTCAAGCTGTAGGTATGGATCTTGTTGTACATGACAAGATTCAGATTTGTAGAACATAATACTTTGATTACAGGACAGCAACTCCGAAATAACTAACGGACGTTTAGAATTAATTCTGTTTTCTATTCCACTAAAAACAGTTTATAAATTGAT
This sequence comes from Schistosoma turkestanicum, assembly GCA_944470395.2. Taxonomy (NCBI): domain Eukaryota; kingdom Metazoa; phylum Platyhelminthes; class Trematoda; order Strigeidida; family Schistosomatidae; genus Schistosoma; species Schistosoma turkestanicum. The sequence continues at coordinate 20,888,064 of OX103973.1, forward strand.
GCTGAAAGGAGTGTTCGTAAGAATTAACTCTTGTAGAGTAATGAAATTTCAAACAACATTCTTAAAGCCGTATGAAGGGTTTACCGGCATGTAATTTATTTACCAGAGTTTTGATATTAAGTGAACCAACCATCTGTTCTTATTATGCGCCTAAATATATCGTTTATAGCTCGTAAAAAACATTTGTACACACAAAATTTATGTTGTTTGTCATTAGTGTGTCCGTAACTTTTTGCCACTCTTCAATATATTTTATTTATTTAAACACAAACATTGGTACGAAAGGGCATCTAAGTTATTACTTTTTACTTAGTACTTACACCTAATATCACCAGTGGAGCATATGCCGCCGTCCAGCATTCTCCAGACTACTTTCTCTTGAGCCTTCTTCTCCAGCTCTATCAAATTAGTGTTCATTCTTCTCACGTCTGTCTCCAATACTCGGCGTAATGTGTTCTTCGGTCTTCCTCTTTCCCTTTGGCCTTGAGGATTGCAAGTGAGGGCTTATATTGTGACGCAGTTGGATGGTTTCCACAATGTGTCCTATCCACTTCCAGCGCCTCCTCCTCCTAATTTATTCCTCCAGTCTTGTCCATTCCAACCTTGGCAATCGAGATGGTCAAGTCCTCTTTGGGCATTTCTCGACGATTGACTGCAGCCTCTCATAGAATTGACCTTCAAAATCTCGATTGTTATCGTTGGTAGACTCATAGCACTGAATGATTTCCATTGTTATCCGCTCTTTTTGAAGGAGGTTTTGATGATCCTGGGTCCATGATATTCTCATGCTATAAGTGTATATTGTACTTCTTGGACAGCGTCAGTGTAGCTCCTTGTGAATGTGAGGCATTTTCTTCATGACCGAAGTACAGCATTATCTCTCCTGAAGCCAGTCTTTATTGTCCAACCTTTCTCGCTGATTCCAGGTACCACCACTTTGTATCTTCTTCTGCAGCAATTCCCGGTCTTCTACAATGTACGTACATCCAACGTACCTAAATTAATGGTTGCTCTGGTTGTTAGAAGAAGCATTCGCCTTGTGACTTCCGGAGAAACCCGGTTTTCATCACGAGACGTCATAACTCTTCTAAACGAAGGCTTCCCAACTCTCAGATCACAGTTTAAATGGTCTAAAATATTTTTTCTGGTTAATGTTGTTTTAGCGATTTGGTTTCCTACGGGATGGGGTCGCTAACCCAATACCCAACCCTCCTCCTTTTTCTGAACTTGGGACCAACAGTAGCCTCAGAGGGGATCGAGGGGGAGTTACATAAGTAATTATGCGCTATGTAAATTGTTGGATTAGCTAACGGGCTGGAATACTGACCGTCTGCTCAAACCCAAGCAGGCGGATCTCTTGCGGGACCAATCCCCAAGCCTTTGACTCCAAGGTCTATTCCAAAAGGTAGGGGAGCAACGTCAGGATATTCAGTCCCATGGTAGACGGCCACCAATAATAGGTTCCCCATCAAGATCATGGAACACATATGATCCATTGATTTGATGAAATCTAGTTTTCTAACTCCCCTAGATGAACCCTTTGTTCCTACTTGCCCGCTTAAAGTGCGGAACATTCGCTTTTCGCCTTCTCATGATCAGCACCTCCGCAACGAAAAGGCCTTGAGTAAGACTTCTCTGTCATTGACTATACTCGCGTGGCTATGTGAGAGCATTTCAAAGGGGACAACGGACACCCTACTATCGGTCGTACCCAGAGAAATAGGTTGCCTGTGTAACGCCTTCATTGACCTACAGAATGTTCGGTCTTCATACACGCAGCTAGCGCTCAGTATCACTCTTCACTTAAATCTGTTTGCACCATCAAAACATCCCTTCCATAAGTAAGCGAAAAATTCTAATAAGTTCATGCTTTAATTTGTAAAAATCACTTAGATCGTTTTCATTTTTAGGTTGATTTCAATCTCTGCCATAGTGATCATTGGTCTCACCAATCCTTACAGCCACACCTTAATACTCGTATTCTCTCACCTTCAGAAGAGATTTCTTGTGGTCCTGCATTGTGGTTGTGGGATAATTTACGCCGAAGCAAGTCTTCAGGATTTTTTCTTTGCCTTAGTGGAGGTTTGGACAGTGCAGCAGTTGCGTGTATTGTGTTCTTTCTTTGTAATCAAGTAGGTTATTTCACTAGAAAGTTTCATTTCAGTAATCAGTCATTTAGTTATTTATTTAGTCGTAAATAACTCACTATCATCGTTCGAAAATGTAAACTCGTTTACTTTGTAATTGAGTGTTATTCAAAAAATTGGAAAAACTAGCTATTCTAAAGTCCTATTCATGAGTAATTTGTCGTAGAATAGAAGTTATCTCTACTATTACTGATACCTTAGTGTATTGTTCTAACTCTCCTGTTTTGACGACTCACTGGAGCTATATTAGCTGGAACGGTTTTTTCTTGGAATTTTGCCATATCTAGCAGGTAGTCAGCAAAATGAGAAGGCAAAGAACAGCAGATCTAGAATCTAATATTAAAGTTTTACTCCCGACTGTATCAAGATACGGCAGCAGTAATGCACTTTTCGAACGTAACTAGCACCTGCATCAGTAATGTCTTCTGGCAAACACAAATGTATGTCGTATGTGTATTATCTTTCCTAGCTTGATTTGTTCGTTATTTTGATTATTGTCTCAAGCGTATTCTCAAATTTTGGGGTGCCATTATATACCACAATGATCGTATTTGATTCAACTAACCAGTGACCAACTTATTAATTAAAGAAGTTAGGTGGTTTACTGGAGTACTGCTAGTCAAGGACATGCTTGTTGTATTATTCTTCTATCAAAATTCAAATAATCAGCCAGGCATTTCACAATGTTTACTGAATAATAACTAACAAATGAATTCAGATTTTTTACTGAGAATTTAGTATACATATATATAGTGGTGCATTATCTTACTGTATATAATATTTAGCAGATGTTATTACGTATTTACTAAAATATAATACTGTTAAATACTTACTTTTTTATTTTATTTTAGATATTTCAAGCTGTAAGACAAGGTAACTCGTCCGTTACCCACGACTTACGTATTATCTTGAATGAGTCGGATAAATATATTCCTGAGAGTGGTCGTCAGTTGTGCTCTCGTCTACTAACAACGTGTTTTATGTCAAGTCAGAACAGCTCTACGCATACAAGATTACGCGCTGATCGTTTAGCTAAACTTATAGGTTCAAATCACTTAGAAGTAATTAAATTTCAATCGTTTTACGCTATTCCAAAGGTTAATTCGACAGTTACGAAGCATTCACCACTGTAGCGAACCAATTTTTGTATGGTGTATTCCGAGACTGAAGACTTTTTATTACCTGTAAAACTAAATTAAAAAGGAGAAAAAAGAAACAACAGGGATTTTTATTACATGCTAGTTTTCACCATAAACTTGTGTCAACTGTAGGACCAAAAAACACCTGAAACGAGTGGACATTTTGTTTAATACCCGCCCTAAGACTCTTTAGAAGTGTGCATGACGTATATACTCCACATAAATCCTTCATTTCTCTCTTTGAATCCGGCTTTTTCAAACCATTGAGTCGGTATTTGATGCTTTTCATTTCTTGGCGATGTTTGTCTTAGGTTTACCTAGAATAGTATCGCCCAGGTGCCTGAAAGTAGTTTAAACCAGTTGTTAAGGGCAATATGGTCTTCAAGTTGATCTCACTTTGTCAAGAAAACTATCTTAAAACTTGGAAAAATCCGTATTAATCAGCTATTTAGAGAAGATTTATGCCATCTCGTTACCAAGTAGTGTTTGCTAGTGACTGATAGTAAAACTCAGGTAACGCGTCTCGTGTTATTTAGAAACTCATCAAGTAGGCGTATAACTCCATCTCTTAAATTCCAGTGTTTGTATTCATACTTAAATTCAAATTCCAAGGTTTTACTTATTAAGCGGTTTGGTTGCTTGGATGACTTGCTTTTTATACAAACCTTTCCATTATTGTTTACCCTTGATATTATTTATGATTGACGAGTTTATGTTCTGAATAAAATTCATATTAACCTCTACTGACATTATATATACTTCTTAGACCGATATTACACCAGTGGTAAAAGAATTTGTCCATATGGCTTCCAAAACTTTGAATCTTGCTCAACCACCTCGTTTCACTGTTCATGGAGGTTCAAGTAAAGAGAGTTTAGCTCTTCAAAATATTCAAGCTAGAAGTCGTATGGTTTCAGCATACTTACTGTCTCAATTAATACCATGGGATCGGAATTTGCCATCAGGTCTGTTAGTTTTAAGTAGCGCGAATCTAGATGAAGGACTAAGAGGTTATTTAACGAAGTATGTTTCTAATTTATCAAACTTTTTCTATTACAAATGCGATTTGACAACTTTTTATCAAGAAATATTTATTGCCATTTAAATTTTTTGTACTAATTAGTATATATAGTGGCTTTTATTGCAATCACTCCATGATGAAAAAATTAGTTGACTAATTTTAATGAGTTCTGATTCTGTCAGGTTTTTAACTTCTCTAGTAAACCTTCAAACTGAACGGTTATACACACTACAGGACAAGTAACCAACTGGCTTGTCATATGTATGAAATAACAACTAATTCTCATAATACAATAAATTGACTAAATAATATCGCCCCGTACAACCTGATTATTGATCATAAGCTACTGATTAAACTAAGGTCAAAGTGTGGATGGAATTTTATTGGCCGTATGACATTGAAAGTCAAATCCTTTGTTACTAAGCTTATCTAAACTTGTTATATACTAGCCTTTAGACAAACGGCTTTTCCAGTCGGACGTGCTGACTGGTTAAAACACACTGTTTTAACCATGAAGTTGTGGGCTCAAAACCCTACAACACGTACTGTATTCTTTACCCTCCAAAAGCGTCACTTCAAATAACCAATCTAACTCGAGCCACAGGTTCACAGTTATTGTGAAAGGAAAAAAATCATTGTTACCACGATTTTAAAACGAATTTACGTAGATTGTAATCATGTGGATGAAGAATAACCTCTTCGGTGACTTTTAACCAGCTTTCGCAATTCTAATTTACAACTCAAGAAAATATCTCAAATTAAACAAAACCGATAAATTTATTAATGTATTTGGCGTAAATTTTGTTTTTCTTTTGAAGCACTACTCTGAACCTGTAACCAAAACTTGATTGGAATTTACTAAAATTAAACACATTCCTCCTTCATATATATTTGCCTCAGTATAGTAGGAATTCCTTAATTTTAAGCAAGCCACCATTTCGTTGTTGTTATTTAAACCTGTAACCAGTTACTAATGTTATCATCGATAATAATCAGTTTTTTCGACTCATTATTCAATACATTTTGTCGCAACTTAATCTGTGTATTCTAATCGAGCAAAGTATGAGATGTTCTTACAACTGAACAAGGAACAAGGTTTGGACTACATTTCTAATTGACCTACGCTAAAAATGCAGACTATTGAATTCGAATCAGCAAACTCAAAATGTTTGGTTCGATGAAATGTTTTAAGAAAACGCGAAACGAAATCCAAAGTAAACCCAGAGCGATCTTACAATATATCAAGCTTGATGGTAATCAAAAGTGCTCAAATCCAGGATATCATGGAAGAAAGTAAATACCTTGAATGCTCCACTTCTCTTTCGTTACGATGTTGCTTTTCCAAAACGAGTAAAGAAGCCTTGCTCCCAGTTCTTAAAATGTACTTCATACAGATGGACTAAAAAATGTACGCCATTATTATTTTAGTCTAAGGTAGTCAACATAACCGGAATTTTTCTTTCCTAATAACAAACAACTAAACATTAAAATAATAGTATTCAAAGATCATAATGTCAATGTATTAAACACTTTATCACATGACTGAGTAGCTTGTATTTTTAACTTTTTTTCGAAGATATGATTGTTCTAGTGCAGACTTGAATCCAATTGGAAGCATTAGCAAATTAGATTTGCGCTTATTTATTTCCTACTGTGCTCAAACGTTTCCTAATTATATGGATTCTGAGAGTGGAGTAAAACTTTCAGAGGTATTGCTAGAGATTTTATCTGCTCATCCAACAGCTGAATTGCTGCCACTTCAGCCTAACGGTGAGATTAGTCAGACGGACGAATGTGAAATGGGGTTAACCTACGACGAACTATCACTATTCGGTAGACTTAGGAAAATATCCAATTGTGGACCTTATAGCATGCTAGAATCATTACTGGACGGTAGTTGGATACTAATAAAGAAGGTTATACCTGGTAGTTGTTTTCAAGATGAAAAACCTGGCGCTGGACTTGCTCAATATCTTAGTGAAAAAGTGAAGTTGTTTTTTCGTTTCTATGCAATAAATCGTCATAAGGCTACAACTTTGCCACCGGCTTATCACACTGAGGCATATAGTGCTGATGACAATCGGTAAGTTGATCTTTTTCTTTACTGTTCATTTTGTATGGCTGTTAAATACCTGTTTTGTGGTGTTTAGGAGTAGTCAGATTTGTGATACAAAAATGAACATATTTCATGCTCAGATACAGTTCACTTGGTTAGTTGTTGAATTACTCCAGATAATCAGGTGCAGTATAACCCTTTTATACTTAACGACTAAATCACAAGACAGTGTCGTGATTTACATATCATGAATTTTGTAGATATAACAGTCAAGAACCACTAACGACTAGATTAAGGTTTATCTTCTTTTTGACCTAACGTTATCATTACCATCAGAAACAGTTAGAATTTACATTTACAAAGTGTTTTAACAGAATATTATTGTAAGGGACATCATTCACTTGTTATAATGTTGGCTTCACTAACATTTGTAAATGGTTTTGTAAATAATTGGCCCTATACGACTGCGTAATACAGTGCAATTTGTTTGGATGCAAACAACCAAAAACTTGGTAGAGTTGTGGTAAGTCGCATCACTCAACGAAAGCAAACAAACCGCTCTCAATTAGAAAGTTGTTTTTCTAAAATATAATGCGACAGAAAGATCCAATTGTTCTAATGCAGTAGCGTCGAGAATAAATCAACGAAACCTGTTAATGGTATAGTATCTATAGTTAGTGATATGGACATTGATGTAACCCTCTTTCATCACACATTAACTTCACCATATATAGTTGTATCTTATTCCGATGTGCGTGGGTATTTCATGAAAATACCTAGCCCACATTATGGACGTTGGTAAAATTTTATTATTTTCAGTGTTAATCCATGCACTATTTCCGAACTCAGTCTGTGAGTTGTCTTCTGTATATACACATACTTTTCACGTAGTAATAAGATATCTCAAGGTTGTCAACCGGACACAAAAATTTAGTTTGGGCGTGACTCAGAACCCGACCCACTTTATTCCCATCTTACTGTGTGCTGACAAAACCACTGGAATTCATATAAAAATCTGTTATATAAGGTCTCTTATCCCAGAAATTACTGTTACACACACTCACCATCTTGTTTTTTCTTCTGTATGAATATGCTGGTGAAGATGTTTATTCCATCTTTACAGCATATTTTTGTACATTCTTCGGGATTATTCAAGTCACTAGATTTTTTAAGCTGATGGCCTTCCACGTGTTCAGGGACACATATAGTTCATTTTGATAAACAAGGGCACATGAAACTTACATTTTGCTTGGTATTGTAATGAAGAAATTCCAGATCATAAAGCTTTGGTGAAAAGCGTATTGTTTGGATTTATAAATTTGAATAATTCGTTAAGATCGCATTAAGAAGGACAGATTAATGTCGACCGCAAAAAATCTCAGTGAAAAGAGCTAATACATCACTTAAAAATGCGAGAAATGAGACTAATAGGTAAGTACTAACGGGATTATTTTGAAAATACCAAAAAAGAAAGTAGGATTATAATGACTAATTTGGATGTACAGTTATTCATAATCCAATTTCTAGATAAAAAGAAATATTTATGGCTTCATATGGGGATTTCGGAGGTGTCGCGTTCTGTGAGCTGGATGGTTCTGTCGTGAAGCTTTTGTCGGCTACCAAACTTTTATTCCGGGAAAAGATCAGATCACTTGGCTATGAATAAGTGTCTGTTTGTTCTGCTTTTTAATTAAGCTATACCACACGCTTGATTAACATGCGTTAAATATCTACTTCATTTTAGGTTTGATTTTCGGCCGTATTTGTATCCTACTGATTGGGATTGGCAATTCACATGTTTAGACTTATTGGTACAGAAATGGGTAGAACAATTCAAGTAAATTTGTTCGCATCGTTTTATACCTGAACTTGTTTACTGGGACGCTTTCTGGATCCTAGTCAACCTATATAATTTAGAAACATTTGTATATTTTCTCGCAATCACTTTTCGAAATTTTTCTTCATTTTTTAGTATAATACTTTCACTAGTTTTCTTATATAATAGCTGTTGTGTACAATAACTATACTTAGCGCCAAGTAACTTTCCAGTGATTGTAAGACCGTGACGAGAGAGTAAAATCGTACTATGATTTCGGCGTTGCATTAAGATAACATGGCTGGGGAATTGCAATGTTATATATGTTGATCATTTTGTTCAGCGTGCAACTTTGTATCAGCTTTTTTTGTTTTAAATCTACAGATACTTTAATCTGATTTTGCAAACTACGATCACGTAAATCCTATCCTTCTACAAATATTCATGAATCTTTCGACTGCCATTGATTTTATGAACAATACCATAGTATTGTTAAACATAAATTAAAATATTCAAAGCAAACTAATCCAAAATGCTTTGTAATCGTATTTCAAGATAGTCGCGTATTTACCATAGAGGCTTCTGACAAGTAAACAGGAAAAGTCACGCTCACTAACGTTCTTTGAACTTCTCTCGAAAAATTGTGCGTTATCGATATTGAGCTGACCAGTACCATACTGACAAAGATACTCTGGGATCAATTTATTAAGATATAACTTTACTAAATAGGAGCATGTAACCACCCCTATCAAAAGTAGATCTTCGGGAGTGATAGTATCAAGCACTTGCAGTTTCAACAAAAGGTTACGGAGAAATCAATTAAAGCAGACAGTATATTAAATTTAAAAAATAATCTAGGAGATTAATTAGACAAATGTTAAGCATACATGTATATGTATACAGATAGTTGCCTCATGATAACATTAGGTGCTGCTTTTCACCAAAGAAATTCTGGATTATTACGTTGAGCCAGGAAATCGTTCATTTTGAAAACTGCCACTTCTGTTTCATTCACTGTTAAATCAAATAGTGTGTACACAGATATTATATATATATATATATATATATACTCAGGCTGCATAATCCTACTCATAGATAATTAACAAAAAGTAAAAACGATCAACATTGGAACGTTTTATTAATTCATGTTACACAAACCCACTAGATGTATTCTTTAAGATAATCTATGCGGTCAGATGACTGGGTTAGGGAAAAGCACAAATGGACGACACTTATAGTGCAGGGGCGTTAGCAGCTATTCTTTTTATACCGCAACTGTATGCAAAACTGACACGCAAAAAATATCGTTCTTCCATGAACCAACACTTAGTTTTCCAGATCAGTTAGTAAAAGAATGTGGACGGTAATTCCGTTGTTAATACATTTCCATAACGTATTTTTAGTACCTTTATTTTTTAATTATTCGTTATTATCACCACGTTTATAATCCGTTCTTTGTCTTTCCTATGCTCTGTAAGCAGACGCCAATTTCGACTCACCTTATTGCATTTCCTTAAATACTCCTTAGTTATGCAACCTTATTCTGACATCCGAAAAGATGTGATTTGATATTTCGAAACGCTACTTTATTTGTCAATCACACTGCTGAAAAGGTTTATATATATATATATATATATATATATATATATATATATATATATATACGACAGATACAACGTAGGACTTCGTACATAAGTACATCAGTTAAGGTTGCCATACCACGTAGGACAGAGACGTAACTGTCAGTTCAAATCCAAGAGTGATAGCGATAGTAGAATTACTAGCAGCAATGTAGAAGATAACTTACTTACGCCTGTTACCCCCAATGGAGCATAGGCCGCCCACCAGTTTTCTCCAACCAACTCTGTCCTGGGCTTCCCTCTCCAATTCTGTCCAATGTTTGTTCATTCCTCTCATATCTTTCTCTATTTCTCGGCGTAGTGTGTTCCTTGGCCTTCCTCTTTTCCTTTTGCCTTGAGGGTTCCATGTGAGGGCTTGTCTCGTGACGCAGTTAGGTGCTTTCCGCAATGTGTGTCCTATCCACTTCCACCGCTTCTTCCTGATTTCCTCATCCACTGGAATCTGGTTTGTTCTCTCCCACAGTTCGTTGTTGCTGATGGTGTCTGGCCAACGAATACGAAGTATTTTTCGTAGACAACTGTTAATAAATACTTGTATCTTTTGGATGATGGCTTTCGTAGTTCGCCAAGTTTCCGCTCCATACAGTAGAACTGTCTTGACATTTGTATTGAAAATCCTTATTTTGGTTTTGGTTGAAAGTTGTTTGGAGTTCCAGATATTTTTCAACTGTAGAAATGCAGCCCTTGCTTTGCCAATTCGCGCCCTCACATCTGCGTCCGATCCACCTTTCTCGTCGATGATGCTGCCAAGATATGTAAAGGTGTTAATGTCCTCCAAGGCATCTCCATCAAGAGTGATTTGGTTGGTGCATGTTGTGTTGCATCAGAGAATTTTGCTTTTTCCTTTATGTATGTTGAGACCTACTGCTGCAGAGGCTGCTGCTACACTGGTCGTCTTCTCTTGCATTTGTTGTTGAGTGTGCGATAGAAGAGCCAAGTCATCTGCGAAGTCCAGATCGTGCAGCTGCGTCCTAACTGTCCAGTTGATACCGTGCTTCCCTCCAGATGTTGACGTTTTCATAATCCAGTCGATGACCAGGAGAAAGAGAAAGGGTGAGAGTAAGCAACCTTGCCTGACACCGGTCTTCACCTCGAAAGAGTCTGTTAGCTGTCCTTCGTGTACGATTTTGCAGTTGAATCCATCATAAGAATTCCGTATGATGTTAACTATTTTCTCAGGCACACCGTAGTGTCGAAGAAGCCTCCACAGTGTTTTCCTATCCACGGTATCGAATGCTTTCTCGTAGGTACGCCAATATTAATTGGGACGTCCGTGGATGCTGCTTCGATGTTTAGTGTGTTCAGCGGAGCTGGTCGATTCAATAGTTATTGAAAGTGCTCTACCCACCTATTTCGCTGTTGTTCAGTGTTACTGATTACTTTGCCTTCCTTACTTTTCACTGGTCGTTCTGGTTTACGATAGTTTCCGGCGAGCTTCTTTGTTGTTTCATACAATTGTCTCAAGTTTCCTTCTCTTGCAGCCTTTTCCGCCGTCATTGCTAGATCTTGAACTATATCGTGCTACAAGGGAATTAAAACATAATGACATTTTGTGTTCTTCCGTTAATAATGTGTATCATTTGTTTTTAAGTCTGAAGCAAGGTCGCGGTTTTCTAAATGGGCGGAATTTTACGAACGAGAAGCCATATATTATTTTATAGAAGAGTATTAGGTTGTTTTTCAACCAACCAACCAATTCGGACTTCACATTATGCGAACCCGTGACGATTCTTCCACAGCCAAATCATTTCAAAAGAGGTTTCCATATCTAATCAAAGTTGTAGGATTTTAGAAATGTGGGCTTCGGAATTGGGTGGGTTCAGTGAGACTGGTGGATTCAAGAGTTCCTGAAAGTGCTCAACCCACCTACTTCGCTGTTCTTCAGTGTTGCTGATTACTTTGCCTTCCTTGCATTTCACTGGTCGTTCTGGTTAACGACAGTTTGCAGCCAGCTTCTTTGTTGTTTCGTACAATTGTCTAAGTTCCCGTCTCTTGCAGCCTTTTCCGCCGTCATTGCTAGATCTTCCACATATTTTCGTTTGTCAGCTTTGATGCTCTTCTTCACTTCCCTGTTTGCTTCTGTGTATGCAGCTTGTGCGGTAACTTTCTCCGCTCTTGTTCGGCTGACACTGATTACTGCCTTCTTGTTCCTCCTTTCTTTAACTTTTGCGAGAGTATCAACAGAGATCCATTCCTTGTGATGGTACTTCTTGTGACCCAGAACTTCGTGACATGTTGAAGTGATTGCCTCCTTAATCCCTTTCCAATTGTTCTCCAATGTTGCGTCCTCTCCATTGTGTAGATCCTGAAAGGCCTGGAACCTATTGGTGAGGGCTATCCTGAATTCGTTGAGCTTTACAGTATACCGAAGAAATGCCGTATTAAACTTGTGTGATGTTGTCTGCCCCGTTGTCCAGTGCTTCTTTAGTTTCAGTTTCATTTTAGCGATTAGCAAATGGTGATCTGAGGCTATATCAGCTCCCCTCCTGGTTCTCACATCCTCCATAGTCCTTCTGAACGTTTTGTTGATACAGATATGATCAATCTGGTTTTGAGTAGTGTGATCCGGTGAAATCCATGTAGCTTTGTGTATGCGTTTGTGCGGGAATATTGTGCCACCGATGACCAGTTTGTTGAAGGCACATAGGTTTGCAAATCTCTCACCATTTTCGTTTCTTTCTCCCAGTCCATGTCGTCCCATGATGTCTCCATATCCAGTGTTGTCCATTCCAACCTTGGCATTCAGGTCTCCCATAAGAGTCGTCAAATCCTTTGGTGAACATTTTTCGACGATTGACTGCAGCCTTTCGTAGAGTTGATCTTTAAAGTCGTCATTGTAGTCATTGGTAGGTGCATAACACTGGATGACGTTCATTGTAATGTCCTGTTTCTTTGTTTTGAAGGATGCTTTAATGATCCTGGGTCCATGAGATTCCCATCCTATTAGTGCCTTTTGTGCATGTTTGGACAGCATCAGTGCAACTCCTTGTGTATGTGAAGCATTTTCCTGTTCATGACCAGAGTATAACAGCAGTTCCCCTGAAGCTAGTCTCAGTTGTCCTACTTGTGTCCAATGCGTTTCACTGATTCCAAGCACCTCGAGGTTGTATCGTTTCATTTCTGCCGCAACTTGAAATAGTCTTCCAGTCTCCCACAATGTACGAACGTTCCATGTACCTAAAAAAATGGTTGCTCTGGTTGTCAGAAGAGGCATCAGCCCCGTGACTTCCGAGGGAACTCGACTTTCATCACGCGACGTCATAATTCTTCCTCCAACTCCCAGGGCAGAGTTAAAATGGTTTGAATTATTTTTTCTGGTTAGCGTTTTTTTGGCAAGTTAGTTTTTGACGGAATGGGGTCGCCAACCCCATGTCCAACCCTCCTCCTTTACCCGGGCTTGGGACCGGCAGTAGCCCCGAAGGTTCTACTGGCGGAGTTGGAGAAGATTAGGGAGCAAAGATATGATTCGAGAAGTATTATTCAGTGAGATAAATTTAGAAGGAGAAAGACAGACTATGAGGAATTCAGAAGGTTAGAATGAAAAAGCACACAAAGAGTGGATGCACCTGAGTCATTGCAAACGATTCTGAGCCATGTCGTTCAAGGTCTCTAATCATTGGTGACTTTCGTCCCGCGGACCCCAACCAGGTAGCCTACATCTACCAACACGACTCAGTCCACATGTCAGTGACTTCATACATTTCTGCCATGTTTTGGTCTGACCGCAACTAACTTTCTTCCAACCTACTCCTACAACACAAAACATAGATCGTTGCGGGAGTCCGTGGTTATGCATACGCAGCACATGTCCCAACCATTTCAACTGATGAAGTTGCATTACTTCGTCTGTTTATTTGCCATCCTTAACTGGAACTCGTTTCCTAACGATAGCATTGCTTACTCGGTCGTCCCAGGATACACGAGCAATGCTTCGGATACACATATGATCGAAGACTAGTAACCTACGAAAGTCCTCTACTCTGAACGACCATGTAGGCTACCTGGTTGGGGTCCGCGAGACGATAGTCACCGATGGTTAGAGACCTTGAACGACATGGCTCAGAATCGTTTGCAATGACTCAGGTGCATCCACTCTTTGTGTGCTTTTTCATTCTAACCTTCTGAATTCCTCATAGTCTGTCTTTCTCCTCCTAAATTTATCTCACTGAATTATAATTTTCGAATCATATCTTCGAACTCTAATCTCCTCCGTTACTGCTAATAATTCTACTATCGCTGTCACGCTGGTTTTCTCGAGTCTGCTCTTCACGAGCTACAGTTATGCGTCTAGGTGTATTCGACGTTAATAATTTAGAAGCTACATTAGTTAGACTTATTCCCCTGTGATTGTCACAAAAAGACTTTTATCCTTTCTTATAGATTGGGACAATCAGTGATTGAGGCCACTCGGATGGGATTATGTCCAGTTGCCAGAATCTACCTAAGATCTCAGTCAACCTAGCTGCTAAAACTGGACCACCATCCTTAAATATCTCAGGGGTCAGTCTATCAGGACCTGCAGCTCTCCCTCGCTTCAGATCTCCTAACGCTTTCTCAACTTCATAAAGACTATGGGGACTTACGTCGATTTGCCATCCAGGATGACTGGGGATCGTGGACAACCGAAGTGTATCTGAAGACCAATTGAACTGATCCCTAAAGTATTCTGCCCATCGGTCCAGTCTGCTCGATTGAGAGTGGATAATAAGATCATCCTTTTCCGAAATAGTCTGACTCACATTTGAGTTCCCAATACCAGTTTCCTTGATAAGTCGGTACAACTGTCTGTTGTTGCCTATCGCCGCTACCTTTTCCATCTCTCTCGCTTTCTCGACCCACCACTGTTCTCGATCATTGCGTAGGCTTTTTGTCAGCCTGCGCCTAAGCTGGCTTCTCTCCTCATCATGTTCAGAGCCAGGCGGGATGAGTTTTCGAGCATCCATCAGTTTGGTAGATGCTACGGAGATCCACGGCTTCATCCTAGGCTTATAATTTACCTTACTAGCAGATATCACTGCTGTCTCCACAGCCTTTTTGATATCATTCCAAGCTTCCTCCAGAGGGTAATCGTCTACATGGTCGCCTAACTGTCTTTCTAGTTGCTCCTGAAATGTAGTCTCGGCTGTGTTATCACTAAGTAGAACCCTAACAGGTTTTCCTGGGGTATCTTTCCTACGTCCAGTAAGCCTCAAACAAATACGCGCCCGCACTAGAGCATGATTTAAATCTAAACATGTACCCCAGAACGAGCGACAGCCCTCTATCGAACTGCAGTCAATGGGGGCATAGGCAGATAGACGAAGAGGCAACGGCGATTGTCCCTATCTTTCCGAGTCCTTACTGTCCCGTTTAGTCGGACAGCGCACAAGCGACTATCTACAGGGATCCAGTCTAGGATAGCTAGTTTTACCCTAGGAATCAGTGCTATACCTACGCCAGTGAGACCCCGGGAAGCAGCATCAGGGCCACCAGATACACGAAGGTTAAGTCGAGCTGCTTCTTTATTTTGACAAGGTGAAATCAAATTAATGACTTTACTAGGATCCTGTATGCGCGTTTCCGAGATGCAGCATACATCGATGACACGAGATTCTAAAGTCCTAGCCAATGAAGCCTGTTGCCCTATTTGACACAATGTCCGTACATTAAATGCTCCAACATATAGACTAGAACGAGGTTTCAGGAGACCAGGAATGACGTTTAGTGGACTCGCATTGTTTGCATTAGCGGTGCAGTGAGATAAGAGAATGTGAGTAGAGTTAGTTGTGGAGAGAAGAGAGGTATGTGTGGGTGTAGGAAGGATTTGATTTCGACCAGATTGGTCTCTCGTGCTGTTACGGGAATGAGGGCGGTTGTCACTTACAGGCTGCCCACACCGTGGAAGATTGTTTCTTGAGGGACCTAAAAAGGAAGATAGATTAATGTTGGTCTTGGAGACCTGGGTGCGTGACCGCAGAGTCCAAGGGACAACTGCTTGAAGCCGGTCACTCACGGCCTTTTTATGAAAGGTATTTTGAGGATTAGCTCCGTTCTTAAAGGCCCTTAGTGGGCACCCTTACCGACGGAGACGGAAATCCGTAAGGTATGGTGAGGTGTGACACTTTCAGGATCGGAATTTTCTAACCATTCCTTCCTTGTGAGAAGGCAGCATCGCTGCAGATGCTGGTTGTCCGAAGGAAACACCTTACTACTGTCACACCCCTCTGCAGTCAGCAGTACGACTTCGCCCTCAGACCTTGGGTAGCTGCTTTTAGTCTCATCGTTCTCCAATCGACCTGCCTGGCATGGTAGAACCTACAAGAACATGTGTTGCCGCCAATATAGCTCGGTTGGGTCATCACGATAGGCAAGCTCGACCACCACGTCAAGGTAGCAGCTTCGGTCGGGGTTTGTCTGCACTAGATAAAAATATTTATACACAAGAATAAAAGCGTTGACAGTTTTGTAAAACACATACCTATCTCAAGAGATTCTAAAGTTTGGTCGGAATCACTTGGTATGGGGTCACCTTCTATATCAACCAACAATTCTCCAGACTACGAAAAAAAACCAGTAAAAAGAAAATCATAAACTATTAATCTTACTTTCGTTTTAAAAGCTTTGTGACGAATTTTCAGCGCATCTTCGAGCGAGAATAGGATATATAAAATAGAAAGTTGAGATAAATTCTAAGAATTATTTGAAATTAAAACATCTCAAGCAGTAACAACAACGTACAAAAGTTTATAAACTAAGTACTATTCAAAAAAAGATGTCAAAAACTTATCATGCAGTTCTGTATAATTTTTATGTTGGTTTTTTACAGTTTAGTTACGAACAATGACTTTTTTAAAATGTCATAAGCTTAAACTCGAACAATAAAACAACCATGGTGGAACCTCCTACTGAAGCGAGTAAATTAACTCACTGCGTTATTATAAACTTAGTCCTTAGGATACGAAATACTATCTTCCAACTTTCTCGAGCAGGTTAGAGTAATGCATCAACACGGTAAACGAATGAGGCAACTATAACTGAGAATCATATGAAGCTCAATTAGGTTTTATCGCAAGGCAAATACACTGTTTAAATCACCAGGAGAATACGATATCTTTTGCAGCAAGGATTTTTTTGAAACCAAACCAAATTAATGTGAGTTGTATATAAATAACTAAAACTGCTAAGAAGGTATTTAGTATACTCCTACTACAAATCAAATCACTAAAAATTAACTTACCGAAGCAAAGATTCTTGAAAGGGGGAGGTATAACTGAAGAAGTCTCTATTTCTGAACATGAACAATCTAAAGCATATCTAATGTGATGCTTACCATGACGTATACGATCAAACAGGTCTTTAACAGTTGCCGACCGAGGAATGTTTGACAAAGGCAAATAAAACGTTGTGCGGTATTTGAATGAACGTATAAGAGTTACAGGAATGGTTATACTCTGACTCATTGATGAATTAAAGCTCTAGAAAAGAATAAGATCATACTTAGAATTTGGTGGATAGTAATGAGTAATAATATTGAATAGCACGATACTCTACAAACTAGAGCTATTTTTAAGTTCGTCATATTGGTGTGGATTTTCGAATATCTCAATAAACATGGAATTCCAGTGATAGGTATCAATCGTATCTTTGAGTAATTAACGGGATGTTGAGGACTAGATTCGACAGTAAAAAAGTTCCCAGCTTCTGGTACTCAAAGCCAAACCTACGCACCAACAGCACAAAAATACTTTCCTGCCTAATAACCCTTATTCACCTGACAAGATGTAATGCACTTTGTGATGCTACTTATGGAACTCTGATGTGAACACATCTGCAGAATAATATTTCACAGCTGGCTGTAATAATTTGTGGTCTATCAACAATGATTACCCGGAGACACGTCTGTGGAGTCTTCTGTAATAAATGTGTGCTAATCAACATTGACAATTTAGGACGCTCGAAAACTCATCCCACCTGACTCTGAACATGATGAAGAGCGAAGTCAGCCTAAGCGTAGGCTGATAAAAAGCATACGCATTGATCTCGAACAGTGGTGGGTAGTGAAAGCAAGAGTGATGCAAAATGCAACGGCGATAAGCAACAGTAGACAACTATTTAGACTCATCAAGGAAACTGGTATTAGGAATCTGACTGTAAGTGAGACTATCTCGGAAACGAATGGCTGTACCATTCATTCTCAACCCAGGGGACAGGATCGATGGGCAGAATAGTTCATTTGCCCACGATCTCCAGTCATCCGGATTGGCAAGTCTTTATGAAGTTGAGAAAGCGATAGGAAATATGAAGCGAGGTGGAGCGGCAGCACCTGATAGATTGACCCCTGAGATTTTTAAGGATGGTGGTCCAGTTTTAGCAGCTAGATTGAATGAGATCTTGGGGAGAATCTGGGAAATGGACCCAATCCCATCTGACTGGTCTCAGTCGCTAATTGTCCCAATTTACAAGCAAGGATAAAAGTCTTTTTGTGACAATCACAGTGGAATAAGTCTGACTAATAGTTTCTAAATTGTTAGCGTCGAGTATGCTTAGACGACTAACTATAGCTTGTGAAGAGCAAACTCAAGAAAACCAGGCTGATTTTCGATCTGGACGTGGCTGTATAGACCACATTTTCATTCGACAACAGGTCCTGTAACACAGACACACATTTAAGCGTCCTACAATAGTTGTCTTCCTGGAACTAAAAGCGGCATTTGACTCAGTGGATCGTGAGGTTCTGTGGCAGTGTCTGTCATTGAAGGGTGTACCAAAGAAGTACATTAACCTTATACATGCTCTCTACTCGGACACCAATGGTTAGAGCCTATGGCGAACTGTCATCGGAATTCTCTACTTCAAGTGGTGTCCGTCAGGGTTGTCCACTCTCTTCATTCTTGTCTAATTTTGTTATAGACATGCTTTTAAAGTTATCATTATCATCGTCTGACTCCTCAGCAGTGGACCTTCTACCAGGAGACATGCTTGCTGATGACACAGCTCTATTCGGTGAAGACGCTGACAAAATGCAGTCTTCTGACTACCCTGAGCAACAATGCAAACATGTTCGGCATGCGGTTACCCCCCTCGAAATGAAAAATGTTGCTTCAAGATTGGGTTGCATCGGCACCTGAACTAGTGATAGGGGAGTTAAGTAGTCGGACATGTAGACCGCCTCTCTTATCTCGAGAGTTTCGTCAGTGCTGATGGCCTGGTGACTGACGAAATCTCAGCACGGATACAGGAAGCTCGACTGTATTTTGCCAACCTTCGTGATTTATGACATAAGCGAGATATTCGTCTGCTAACTAAAGGTCGAGTGTACTGTGCAGCAGTTCGATCCGTTCTCCTCTATGAATGCGAAACATAGCCAGTAAGAGTGTAAAATATTCGCAGGTTACTAGTATTCGACCACAGATGTTTCCGAAGCATTGCTCGTGTATCGCGGGACAACCGAGTAAGCAATGCTGCGATTAGGAAAAGAGTACTGGGTAAGGATGGCAGGTCAACAGATGAAGTAATGAAACTTCATCAGTTGAGGTGGTTGGGACATGTGTTACGAATGCCCAACCACCGACTACCTCAAAGAGCTATGTTTTGTGGTGTAGGTTTAGGCTGGAAGAAAGTTAGGGGCGGCCAGACCAAAACATGGCAGAAATGTATGAAGTCACTGACAAGTGGAATGAGCCATGTTGGTAGATGTAGGCTATCAGGTAGGGGTTCGTGAGACGAAAGTCACCGATGGGTAGAGAACTTGAATCACATGGCTTAAAATCGTTTGCTGTCGCAGGTGCATCCGCTCTTTGTGTTCTCCCAAATTCTAGCCTTCTGAATTCCTCATCATCTCAATCTTTCTCTTTCTAAATTTGTCGCACTGAATTATACTTCGAACCCTAATCTTCTCCATTACTGCTAATACTTCTACTATCTCTACCACTATGGGATTTGAATTCACAGTTGCGGCTCTGTGCTAACGTGGTATGGCAACCTGAACTGATGTACTTACGTACAAAGTTCTACGTTGTAATTGAATGACTGATTTATTACTTTATATCCTTACCGATATCGCTCATATAACAGGAATCTTCTCTAAACGAATGATTATGCCATTTAGAGACGACTTATCTCTAACAAAGAGTAGTTGCACTTCAGTGTTACAAACACCGAACGAGAGGTAACCTTGGGGATGTGATAAGTTTCTGGATTTTTAATCGAATACACTAGGACTCACTGCATCAATTCAGCAACTTATGAACAGTAACGTGACAGGATCCTAATTTTTCTCGCCACATCCAACATAGGAAAATTTGTAGGACTATTAATAATTGCACTAAACTAATTTTGCGATATTTTTATCCTCCTGCACCAATACACTAAATATTGGTCCAAAATATCATTGTAAACATGATCCATAAAACAGATACTATCCAGATATAATTTACTAACCCAGAAAATCTAAAATTTGGACCTAAAGTAGAGATCTGGATTAGGAATATAGTAACAGGTAAGAATAGAAAGTCGATAGATAATGTAGTGAATCTTCATCAGCTGGTAGTTGAAATATGTCACGTACGCCTAGACACTGCCTACCTTGACGAGCAGTTTTGTATGGCGAAGCAAGCTGGAAGAAAGGGGAGGCCAAACCAAGGTAGCACCAGTCCATGAAGTAGGTGACGATTGGACTGAGTGATGATAGGTGCAGACTACCTGGGTGCGGTCCGCGTGTCAGTTGTAACCAGCAGTTCGTAAAAACTAAGTTTTACTTTTCACTTGACTGTCTGATAGAAATGGAATACTGTGAGAAACTGACTAAACTACTAACCGGCAAAAGTAACTATTGGATGGGTTATGTGAACTTTATGGTTACGGGCTAGTCCGCAACCATACTACACCAAGGAGAGAAATCTCTTCAAACAATGGTTTCGGTGGGAACTCAATGAACATATCCTCGAAGCCATAATTACCGTTAAGTATAGATTACTTTATAATGATCTACCATGGGGAAGTACTGACATTACCGTCAGACAGTAACGTAAGGTCTCACTGAGACAGACCTGTCACAATCCCTTACAAATGGCCTCTATAACGTGTGCTAATTTACGGGCGAGAAAAGGACCTCTATGTAAGCTGTTAGAAGGATTTTCAGCCTGCACAAGCAAAGCTGATGGCGTGTGGTATCCTAACGATATGTGAAGACCAGCTGAGTCACGCACACAAAACAACCCATGTATTCCTGCAGATAAAAACTTGCATTAAGTCATCTTAGGACTATAAATGATTTCAATTTATAGAAAGAGTATTAGCCAACACTCCCAATTTTCAAAATTATTTTAATATTTGCCACTAAGAACTTAAAGCTCTCTCGTTCTTCATTAGTTCATGTGTATATTTAAGGTCAACTGTATTTTCATCCGAAGGTAATTTTTGATTAAAAATTCGAGCATTATATATTCAGAGATATTTTCACGATGTACATCAACTAATATTTGCACGTACTACATGCAATACTTACGTGTTCATTAAAATATGAACACTAGTATTTATCGTCATCTTAAGTGTACTTATGGCAGGAAAAAAACAGATGAAGCTGTTCAGATTATGCCGGAAGGAGAGTTGTGTACTAGGAGAGCTGGAAAAGAAAAGAACACGGGAGATAAGCCAATGGCCCAGCCTGTGCATAAAATGAACTTATATTCATTGCGAAAAGCGAGGAACAAAATTCACCAATAACACTAGCCTTCGATTAGGACACTATGGAAAGTGGAGCTAGAAGCAAATAGTAATAAGTCCTTAACTAACCGAGATATGAATTGAAGGAAACAATCTAGATGTCACCTCCCCGTTGAAATACCTCGCATTGTCGGCACGACCTTGAAGTGTCAGTGGGTAATCGATATTTGCGTAACTCGAGGTGGTTCACTCGTGTACCGGCTGTCTTGCTTTTCTAGTATCTCGGGATTCAAAATCACTGGATATTCTGAAGAAGGGATTTACGGTTGGTGGATCATATCCAATAACAGGGCGTTCGTTTTTCCAAGTATGTATACTTTATTAAATGTTCTAAATCTAGGAACGCTTCAAAAATAACTTTTTTGAGTATGCGTAGCTTGCATGTTCGAGGTGCAAACAACGTGTACTTATTAGATTTATCCACAGAGTAAATGAAATCCTAATAATCGTAATTTTTCGATGTACTTTGGGAGTTAAGAGGAAGCTGCAATACGTCGACCCTTTACAGAACCGAAGGACTATTTACTTTTATGTACCCATGTTGGTGTGAGAACCGAGGTGGTCATTCAACGCTTTACAGTGCTTTACTTTACAGTTATTATCCGATAAATTCACTTAATTCTTCCCAACCATGCTTGTCCTTCAAACCTTTTTGTTTGCGACCTGTTAAGTAAAAGATTTTCATACGACACGACTTTGATAATTTTGTTTAAAATGTGAAAGGTACATCCGACCAAGAGGGAACAGTCAGCAATGTGAGCAATATGGTCTGATAACCAGTTTAATTAGACAAAGTTTCGCAGTTGAGTGTCACAGTTATAAATAATCTTAAATTACTAGTTTTCTGTATGCTTCGAGATGAAAGATGTAGGTAGGGGTCACATAATAAGTGTGTTGGCCGAAATGCTTAACACTTCCCTGGAATATTACTGTGTTCGAGTGAACAGCAGAAGAATGTTCGATGAACTTAGAGACAGTTTGATTACTGAAGTCCTGTAGTGAGCAAACATTTAGTTAACGTGACCCTTCAATAAATTGTCAAGCGTTCACTTTCTCCGCAGTGCCTTGGTCTGACCCCGTGGTTTCAGTATTCTGAATAGCGACTAACTTGGGTCAAGTATGGAATCTAGATTAGCGAAGAGTCTCGACCTCAGAGATGTCTTCCTAGAGACAATTTCGAATACAATCCTTTCATCTATTTTCAGATATTGTAGAAATCGTATGCAGATAGAAAATTTAATACAAGTGCTTGGTCCCTAGAAAAACAGTCAAGTCATTAATGGGAACATAAGTTATGACTTCTGACATATTTTACTATGTTAGGAGCTTCGCAAAATGAAATAATCATTCGTGTATCAGGATACCTTAGATGACAAGTTTTCGCGTCTTTAAAGAATGCTAAAATTACCCAGTTTAATCATTCTATTTAGAGCATTCATCATTCAAATAAAACCTCATAATATTCTGTATATGAACTTAACAGCAACAGTGCCTTAAACCAACAAAGAACTTGGTTTTATTGAGCACATTTTTGGGAAATTTTGCAATTGAAAGTGACATGATATGACCTAGCCTAGCGTTATGAGTCTTCCAGCACGTGTTAAGTGACTCTAAATATAGCGGCTTTTACGCAGGCACTTCATTACAGTTTCTGTTCCAAAAGAACTTATATCTCTGAGAGCACCGTAATTCTACCACTCGCAGCGGTAATTCGCAATAAAAATAATCTAAATAAGCGCTTTCGCTGAAAAGCTAAAATTTCTATGTATATGAACTCCAGAGTTTCCTTTTAGCCCCCCAATGAAGACGTGAGGACATGTTAATTCCATGGGGAGGCATGAAGGCGACATTTACACCATGTCCCCCGCTAAACGAGCTTATGATCGAACTGAACGCTCTCTCATTTTGAAGACATCGTTCGCCTTGATCACAGTAGGCATTAGGTATATAAAATGCTTGGTGTCCACTGCATGTCTATAAGCTGGCTATAGTTACCGGTATATGTGCACTATTAGACTCCTTTAATAGTATAACCTCTTGATGATGAACGTCGCCACCTTAGTTAAAAAAACTGAATTGTGGTCTTCTCTGTTCGCCTACACCTATTGCTGAGTGACTACAAACATTTTATTCATTTTTCACGAGAATAATTATTTTCTCTACTTGCTGAACAGTAATATCGACATGACTATTTTTGGTACTTGGATAAGTTAGACGGATACATTTTAGCAAATATAATCTTATGACGTTCTTCAGAAAGATTAAGATGTAGAAAAATATGAAACGCTTTCGATGTAGAGCAATGAAAATTTTCGGTAAGTTAATCTGGCGAGAATTCATGTGACGACTAAGCTCCAATTTTCACAAAACTAGTTGAATTTTTACAGAGTACATCACAGATTGTAATGTGGTTCATAACCACCCTTGTACTAACGTTTATATGGTACGCGATTAATGGAGAATTCCGAAGCCCACATTTCTAAAATCCTACAACTTTGATTAGATATGGAAACCTCTTTTGAAATGATTTGGCTGTGGAAGAATCGTCACGGGTTCGCATAATGTGAAGTCCGAATTGGTTGGTTGGTTGAAAAACAACCTAATACTCTTCTATAAAATAATATATGGCTTCTCGTTCGTAAAATTCCGCCCAGTTAGAAAACCGCGACCTTGCTTCAGACTTAAAAACAAATGATACACATTATTAACGGAAGAACACAAAATGTCATTATGTTTTAATTCCCTTGTAGCACGATACAGTTCAAGATCTAGCAATGACGGCGGAAAAGGCTGCAAGAGAAGGAAACTTGAGACAATTGTATGAAACAACAAAGAAGCTCGCCGGAAACTATCGTAAACCAGAACGACCAGTGAAAAGTAAGGAAGGCAAAGTAATCAGTAACACTGAACAACAGCGAAATAGGTGGGTAGAGCACTTTCAATAACTATTGAATCGACCAGCTCCGCTGAACACACTAAACATCGAAGCAGCATCCACGGACGTCCCAATTAATATTGGCGTACCTACGAGAAAGCATTCGATACCGTGGATAGGAAAACACTGTGGAGGCTTCTTCGACACTACGGTGTGCCTGAGAAAATAGTTAACATCATACGGAATTCTTATGATGGATTCAACTGCAAAATCGTACACGAAGGACAGCTAACAGACTCTTTCGAGGTGAAGACCGGTGTCAGGCAAGGTTGCTTACTCTCACCCTTTCTCTTTCTCCTGGTCATCGACTGGATTATGAAAACGTCAACATCTGGAGGGAAGCACGGTATCAACTGGACAGTTAGGACGCAGCTGCACGATCTGGACTTCGCAGATGACCTGGCTCTTCTATCGCACACTCAACAACAAATGCAAGAGAAGACTGTGAGTGTAGCAGCAGCCTCTGCAGCAGTAGGTCTCAACATACATAAAGGAAAGAGCAAAATTCTCTGATGCAACACAACATGCACCAACCAAATCACTCTTGATGGAGATGCCTTGGAGGACATTAACACCTTTACATATCTGGGCAGCATCATCGACGAGAAAGGTGGATCGGACGCAGATGTGAGGGCGCGGATTGGCAAAGCAAGGGCTGCATTTCTACAGTTGAAAAATATCTGGAACTCCAAAAAACAGAGGGAAGCCCAGGACAGAGTTGGTTGGAGAAAACTGGTGGGCGGCCTATGCTCCATTGTGGGTAACAGGCGTCAGTAAGTAAGTAAGTACGATACAGTTCACTGTGGAATAGATTATGCATTTCTTGTTCAATAAGATTTCATATATCTTACAGTTAAATCAATTAGTTAACTAAACATCAGTGTGATATGCTACGTCGATATATAGTCCAACATACAGAAGGCACAGTTGTCTGGTTTGCTTGTAACAGGGAAATGGTAGAGTCGATATATTTCAGAAACGTGTGCAAGATAGAGTTTAAACGATAGTAATGATAAAACCAACTCCGCCAGTAGAACCTTCGGGGCTACTGCCGGTCCCAAGCCCGGGTAATTGAGGAGGGTTGGACATGGGGTTGGCGACCCCATTCCGTCAAAAACTAACTTGCCAAAAAAACGCTAACCAGAAAAAATAATTCAAACCATTTTAACTCTGCCCTGGGAGTTGGAGGAAGAATTATGACGTCGCGTGATGAAAGTCGAGTTCCCTCGGAAGTCACGGGGCCGATGCCTCTTCTGACAACCAGAGCAACCATTTTTTTAGGTACATGGAACGTTCGTACATTGTGGGAGACTGGAAGACTATTTCAAGTTGCGGCAGAAATGAAACGATACAACCTCGAGGTGCTTGGAATCAGTGAAACACATTGGACACAAGTAGGACAACTGAGACTAGCTTCAGGGGAACTGCTGTTATACTCTGGTCATGAACAGGAAAATGCTTCACATACACAAGGAGTTGCACTGATGCTGTCCAAACATGCACAAAAGGCACTAATAGGATGGGAATCTCATGGACCCAGGATCATTAAAGCATCCTTCAAAACAAAGAAACAGGACATTACAATGAACGTCATCCAGTGTTATGCACCTACCAATGACTACAATGACGACTTTAAAGATCAACTCTACGAAAGGCTGCAGTCAATCGTCGAAAAATGTTCACCAAAGGATTTGACGACTCTTATGGGAGACCTGAATGCCAAGGTTGGAATGGACAACACTGGATATGGAGACATCATGGGACGACATGGACTGGGAGAAAGAAACGAAAATGGTGAGAGATTTGCAAACCTATGTGCCTTCAACAAACTGGTCATCGGTGGCACAATATTCCCGCACAAACGCATACACAAAGCTACATGGATTTCACCGGATCACACTACTCAAAACCAGATTGATCATATCTGTATCAACAAAACGTTCAGAAGGACTATGGAGGATGTGAGAACCAGGAGGGGAGCTGATATAGCCTCAGATCACCATTTGCTAATCGCTAAAATGAAACTGAAACTAAAGAAGCACTGGACAACGGGGCAGACAACATCGCACAAGTTTAATACGGCCTTTCTTCGGGATACTGTAAAGCTCAACGAATTCAGGATAGCCCTCACCAATAGGTTTCAGGCCTTTCAGGATCTACACAATGGAGAGGACGCAACATTGGAGAACAATTGGAAAGGGATTAAGGAGGCAATCACTTCAACATGTCAGGAGGTCCTTGGTCGCAAGAAGCAGCATCATAAGGAATGGATCTCTGTTGATACTCTCGCAAAAATTGAAGAAAGGAGGAACAAGAAAGCAGCAATGAATGTCAGCCGAACAAGAGCGGAGAAAGTTACCTCACAAGCTGCATACACAGAAGCAAACAGGGAAGTGAAGAAGAGCATCAGAGCTGACAAACGAAAATACGTGGAAGATCTAGCAACGACGGCGGAAAAAGCTGCAAGAGACGGAAACTTGAGACAATTGTATGAAACTATAAAGAAGCTCGCCGGGAACTATCGTAAACCAGAACGACCAGTGAAAAACAAGGAAGGCAAAGTAATCAGCAACACTGAACAACAGCGAAATAGGTGGGTGGAGCACTTTAAGGAACTATTGAATCGACCAGCTCCTCTGAAGACACCCAACATCGAAGCAGCATCCACGGACCTCCCAATTAATATTGGCGCACCTACGATTGAGGAGATCAGTATGGCCATCAGACAAATCAAGAACCGCAAAGCAGCAGGACCAGACAACATTCCAGCAGAGGCAATGAAAGCAGATGTAGAAGCAACCGCGAAAATATTTCACATCCTCTTCAAGAAGATTTGGGATGAGGAACAAGTACCATCAGACTGGAAGGAAGGATACCTGATCAAAATACCAAAGAAAGGCGACCTCAGCAAGTGTGGGAACTACAGAGGCATCACTCTTCTTTCAATACCAGGCAAAGTCTTCAACAGGGTATTGTTAAACAGAATGAAGGACTTCGTTGACGCCCAACTTCGAGATCAACAGGCCGGATTTCGGAAGGATCGATCGTGTACTGACCAAATTGCTACATTACGGATCATTGTGGAACAATCAATTGAATGGAACTCACCACTCTACATCAACTTCATCGACTACGAGAAAGCATTCGATAGCGTGGACAGGAAAACACTGTGGACTCTTCTTCGACACTACGGGGTGCCTGAGAAAATAGTTAACATCATACGGAACTCTTATGATGGATTCAACTGCAAAATCGTGCACGGAGGACAGCTAACAGACTCTTTCGAGGTAAAGACCGGTGTCAGGCAAGGTTGCTTACTCTCACCCTTTCTCTTTCTCCTGGTCATCGACTGGATTATGAAAACGTCAACATCTGGAGGGAAGCACGGTATCAACTGGACAGTTAGGACGCAGCTGCACGATCTGGACTTCGCAGATGACCTGGCTCTTCTATCGCACACTCAACAACAAATGCAAGAGAAGACTGTGAGTGTAGCAGCAGCCTCTGCAGCAGTAGGTCTCAACATACATAAAGGAAAGAGCAAAATTCTCTGATGCAACACAACATGCACCAACCAAATCACTCTTGATGGAGATGCCTTGGAGGACATTAACACCTTTACATATCTGGGCAGCATCATCGATGAGAAAGGTGGATCGGATGCAGATGTGAGGGCGCGGATTGGCAAAGCAAGGGCTGCATTTCTACAGTTGAAAAATATCTGGAACTCCAAACAGATATCAATCAACACCAAAATAAGGATTTTCAATACAAATGTCAAGACAGTTCTAATGTATGGAGCGGAAACATGGAGAACTACCAAAGCCATCATCCTGAGGATACAAGTGTTTATTAACAGCTGTCTACGTAAAATACTTCGTATTCGTTGGCCAGACACCATCAGCAACAACGAACTGTGGGAGAGAACAAGTCAGATTCCAATGGAGGAGGAAATCAGGAAGAAGCGGTGGAAGTGGATAGGACACACTCTACGAAAAGCACCTAACTGCGTCACGAGACAAGCCCTCACATGGAACCCTCAAGGCAAAAGGAAAAGAGGAAGGCCAAAGAATACATTACGCCGAGAAATAGAGAAAGATATGAGAGGAATGAACAAACATTGGACAGAACTGGAGAGGGAAGCCCAGGACAGAGTTGGTTGGAGAAAACTGGTGGGCGGCCTATGCTCCATTTGGGGTAACAGGCGAAAGTAAGTAAGTAAGTAATGATAAAACCCGTCAAAAATATGAGAAAACCTGAAAACAGGAAGGAGGGAGGATGGTGTATCTGCTCAGGATTCATGACGGTAGGGCGATAATCCCAATCCATTCATGTCTTTTGGGGTAGAACATTTTACTTGCTTACGGCTCCTTATGATATAACAGGATGTGAATAATCAATGGTACTGAAGTTAATTTTCTCAGTCAATCACGTCTTTTAATCATGTTTGTATCTTGGGACTTCCTACCAAGAAATCTTACTACAAGTAGTGCTTCAGCTGATTCATCACCTCTTTCGCTTTCCAGTTCTTCTGTTTGTGCAGTGCAGTTCTTTCTATTTCCCCGAATACCACCTAGTGGCAGTCGGACTTCGGTATTGCTAGCTTCAATGATAAACTGGATAGCTCAATATGTTAGGGTACTTAACTAGATGGAGATGGATAAATTAAGGGGAAGCGGGATCAGGAACGTTAGGAGAATCGTAAATAGTGACGATCCAATTCCGTACCCCTTGAAGTTTTGATGCTATTTAAAATAAAACGCTTAGCAATCTGCCAAAGGTAGTTCTCTTCCAACCCAACCTGGCTTTTCTTTGCGTGGCATTGAACGGTTTGTTTGATAACGGTCAACCAGGATTTGAAGTTCATTAGGTCTGTTGAGTCCATGTAGACCAGCATCGCTTTCAAGTTTTCGAAAAAATACACAATAAAAATAATTTGTTCTCACAAAACAATATGTTGCAAGAGGCATGCCAATTTGCAGGGAAGTCCAAAATGCTAAGATTGCTAACATGTTTTCTGTAAGAGGCTGCTTATTTGTATCAATAACTAACAAAGTCCACTGTCTTCTTATAGAGGGTTAATATTTTCGACATAAAGTTGTTAAGAATGTTTAATGGAATGTAAAATACAATAGTTGGCGCGAATTATGTCCGTTAAAATTCGATAATAACCCAAGTCATATGTCTTATGCCTCTTAGTCTTCAGTATTCGATCTCGGTTAATGTTTAACTCATGATTTTGCTTCGGTATAACCTGCTATCGAGCCATTAGCAATTAGGTCCTGTTTGACTGAATTACAATTTCACGATATTGTTGCTTTGACCATCTCTAGTCTTTAATTACTGACTGGAAACGGCTTCTCGAATTCTTGTTGTTCGATATTTGATCCCATCTTGGTGGATACACTGGTATTGACCGTGAGGTACCGAATAGTTACATATGATTTTGTGCTGGACTAAATATCACATGCAGTACCGTTTAAAATTATCTGTAATTTCAATGTGATCTCATTTTTCCATATATTAGGGTTGGTTAAATTGAGCACAGAGTTTATATTCTTCTGTACAAATCATTCAAAAACATCTTTTAATCGTCACTGCAAAACGTAAGTTGTTCACACTCAATGAAAATTTTGTTAGTTAGACCTGTGTTCAGAACAAATTCTGAATTTTCTGTCGTTGCGATGCTAGTGATTCTGTGAGTGTGCGACTTCAAAAGTCTCTTCCTCATGATACACATAACAACTGAACTTATATCTAAACATTAGTTGGCGTACATCTCCACTTCACTACTTTTGACGACTAATATTGTCACCAATCAGCAATGTATTATCCAGTAGTTGACTGGAGATATCAAAATCACCTACTAATAAAGTTCCGTTCACAGCTAAGGTGAAAATTCGCCTACCCATTGTCTATAGTGTTGAAACAAATCGACTCAACTATGAATGTTGAAGGAATTAGTTATGAACGAAATATGAACTAAGGAGCAAGTGATTTGAATGAGTCCATTTCATGCCTTTATTTACGCAGAGGCAGTAGAGTTAGAAGTAAAGTATGAAAGCGCACTATTTCATTTAGTAAACCGTCTTTATCAGATTAGTTAGCTTCACATCACCCTTTTAAGGTTAGGGTCAACCTTAATTTTTCTTCGGATATAGAATGTCTTAGTGGAGTTCCTCAAAGTTCAGTACTAGGTCTACTCTTCCTAATATATATCACTGAGCTTCCTCAATAATTGTCGTCTGAGTTTCACTTCTCATTAACGATATGAAATTTCAGAGGGACGCTAGCACCATGACAATGAATCGGCTCTTCATGAGGATTTGACTCAACCTCAAAGTTGGTTGAATGACAATGGACTTAATTTTAACACTTCAAAGAGCAAAATAGTTCACCTGACGTATGCTGAAGACTATGTAAATGATCTAAGGAACTTTATTCTAAAGGTGTAGCAAGTTGAAAAAGATCTAAGAGTCTCGGTACTCCATGATTTAAAGTCTTAGGCTAGCTGCAACGAAACTGCCTCTTAAGTTAAACTTTAGTCAGTAACATGAAAACGCCTTTTCGGTCTGCTTGAATGTTAACGTTCTACCTACTCTTTGACAGCTTTATTCGGCCTCATTTTGATTATATAAATATAGTGTTGTCCCCATCACTTTAAAAGGACAAGAATATAGTCGGTCAGTTACAACGTAGAACGTTGATCAATAATGCATACCACAGTACAGAGACGTAACTGTCAATTCGAATCCCAAGAACACATTGGAACTTAACCAAACATGGGCCACTAAATCGGTTCTAGTTTAAACTTCATGGAGAGCTCCTGAAGTAACTAAACCTATATAGATTATGGTATAGGCGTCTTAGAAACATTTTAGTATTTCATGACATTTCGAACACTTCTGAACACCCCATATGATGCAAACTTCAGCTAAGTCTCGAACCAAAGATTAGAGAGACACCTAGAAACTGTAGGCACGACATAACAGAATGAACTGTAGACCCACATTCTTTACGAGCAGTTAACTTCTACAATTGGCTGGCGGCTGTGGTGACACAAGTGACTTCCTAGTAGTCCTTCAAAAAGGAACGTGATCCATTCTGGATGCCTATAGACAGTATTTTTTAAAAATTTACTATTATGTTTTTGTCTGTTGAATAAACCTAGGTTCCTGCTTATAGGCATCGGTGACCTGCTTCTAATAAAGAAGGAAGCACAATAAGCGGAGGCATCTATCCATTCACAACCAGTAGAGTCACTCGAACTTACATCCACCATGGAATTCCTTATCATAAGCGGTGATTTTATAATGACATACAATGTAGTGAGTACACTGAGTCACCGCAAAACGAGCATATTGCCAGAAAATCACCACCACACCTCTCGAGTTAACCCTAGAAAACAAACATCAAAGAGCGAATACCCTGCTTTACGCCAACCCTTTATCATGAAGATAATTTGGGATGCTTTTCTAGCCAAAAGCGACCACAACCTCTTCAGTTATGGCTTCAGGAGGAGGCTTCATCAACACATACTCGTATATGAACGATCATTTCCTGCTTGGAGCAAATGTGGTTGATGCATGTCTCCATACTTGCTAGTTGTTATCAATATTATTTGCTCTCACAATATCTTCACCAGAGATTAGTTGACTTATTTATTGATCCATCGTCTCTGAAAAATCTGTCTGCTCTTGAGCATCATTATTCTTCACAGCGCCACCCATTGATCTACTATCTGGTAAGGAATATACAAATTTATGAACTGGTCCAGCGGACTATCATTTGTACAGTTGAATAGTTAGAATACTGTCATCGGATATTGAAAAATACATAAACAACAAGAACCAATCTCTAAGAAGCTCATTGACTTATACTGGCTCGTGACAAAGATATTGAATATTGGATTCTGGCAGACTGTAGGGAACTGAAATGCAGAATAATATTTCGCCGTCAGCTGAGAAGGCAACAGCAGACTTTTTCCATGGTAATATTCATTTTCCCCATATGAACTACGGGCTAGATGTTTGAACTCGAAGTAAATTGAAGTGATGTATTGTTTTTCTACGTAGACGATTCAGCTTTGAGGTAATCGTCATGCAAATAACGCCGTTTATTTTTCAAAATGCCAAAAAGTGCTAGAAATGTTAAAAGCAAAACACCGAGAGCCTCCATTAGTGTTTTGGACTGGGAATCAAAACTATGCGATCTCAATTTAGATGATGTATGTCAATTATTAGGAGTTTCATGAAGTTTTTAGGATGTATGGAAAATGTCGCTATCTATTCTTTCACCTTCACAATTAATAGAGAATGAGATTATATCAATTTTAGCTGGTAGTATTGTTAATGGACAGCGACAAAGGTTCACGGTCATAACTTATGAAGATGTTCTAAATCAAATTTCTACGCAGTGTAAAGTTAAAAATCCAAAGGATGCTCCTGAATTTCATGAGATTTGTAATGTTGCCAAAACTCTAATTGACTCAGTCAACGAACTAAATCCACAGACAATATCAAAAGTTTTGAAGTTTATGTTCAACAACATAAAAACTCAAGACGTCAAGCAGCAATCACTAAAGAAGGTTAGTCAAATAGTGGCATCTAGAAAATATTCCTAGAGTACCGTTTTATCCTTATTAGCTACCAGAAAGTTAGTGGAGAAAATCTGAACTGACTTCTATCCTATAATCACATGTAATGATATCAAACTCCGGCTTACTATCTACGAAATCTCCAAAACTGAGGAAAATTTGATCATTTATGGGGAAATTTATGGGAAATCCAACCCATGACTCTAAAATTCCTTCTTCAGTTTAGAAGAGCCCATAATTTTGTTAATATTACAGCGAATTCTGGGGAAAGATTTCTAATTTTACTGGAAAATCCCCAAAATTTCCTATTGTTTTAAGGAGAACCTAGAATCTTATCTAGCTCCAGGGAACCAAATTGAAATCCATTGCGAAAATTCCAACGCCGATTTTTTTGAGCAAAATATCCTGTTTTGCAACAAATAATGCTACATGATAACCTTCTTGTATTCTGCTTGCAGTTTATTCTGGAAAACCTAACGCAATTGTTCGCCCGCTTTTCTAAACGCATTTGCAAACAATGTTTGCGTAGGCGTTATTTTGTGAATCCTAGAGGACAATAACACGTATATTGTTTATTACAATAAATTGAAAAATACATCGACATTTTTAAGGATTGATTGATCATTTTATTCGCTCCATTTGATATGCGGATTTTAGTTTTCCCTCTAAACTGCCATCAGAAGCAGTATCCTTTTTCGTAAACGTAGCGTCAAAATTATTTAATGCCGTTGGTAGTCAAATAGCTGTGTACAGCAATAGTACTTGAATCACTGAATGGACTTTTAGCTCCTACACTTTTGACATGTGAAGAACTATTTTGCGTAATAAACAACTTACTGTTTTGTCGGTGCTCACTTGTGAAACCAACTGAAAATGATAAAAATATACAGTGAAAGACAATTTCAAGATGATCGTTTAACTAAAATTGATAAAAACATATACAAATAATCGGTAAGACATCCAGGCTTGTTCCCTTTATCTCTTGTGACGTGCAAGAAGACCAGGCTCATCGCATGTGTAATTTACTTCTTCGGACAGGTTACACTTTAAAACTTTGAACAAAGAGTACCTAACGAAAAGTGTATATCATAATACTAATTTATCGCAAATTTTCTTATACGATCTGAAGGTACTCATATCTTTTAGTTCCATGTAGGGTATAAATTATAGTTGGTTCAGGCAATAATACTTCTTCCAAATTAGCCTTCATGGACTTATGAAGATCTATGAGAATTTTTTAACCTTTTAATGTAAAAATAACTATTTGGACTTATAAACTGGTCAGAGAATTCGGCTTCTTAAAATTCAGCTTTAAGAGCATATAACTCCTCCGTTTTTAATGGAAGTACCAAAGAAAAAGTCTCGAAGTTACTACTGTCATTGCCCATTACAACAAGGAGTGAGCATTTAATGAAAGCGTTCATTTTATCTATCTTATTAGATCAATAAGCAGTTGCTTTCAAAAGAAATGTATAATTGGTGTCATAACTGCACAGTTCGTATAAAATCTAGTTCAGCTTAAACCTTGAAGTACTGGTTTTTGAGCATCTAATCAATACATACCTACGTAGCTGTTAGTGAAAATTTTTCAGTCAAGATGCCAACAACCAAAAGGTCAACTGTAACACATCTAGCTTTGATTTCAGCTACATCTAGCTCTTTAGATGTGCACAAGTATTCACGCTATTTTCGTTTGGCAGCTCTTACAATTTTTAGATTGCAAAAAATTATCAAATTACTTTTTAGGCTTTTCCATTTGACACAAATGAGTGTCATTTTGTTTTCTGGTGTTATAACCCAGAACCCCAGTCTGCGCACTCTGAAATTCCCAGGCCTTCTTGTAGTCATATAAAAGACGGTAATTTTATATGATACCATCTCATCACGATGACTCAGTATTACCGAATAGCCGCCAGATCATTTTACGCCATAATATTAATCTTATTCACATCAGCCTGGTAAACATAAAATTGCTTGTTCAGCAATCAGTTACTAAAGATGATTAAGACTTGCTTTCTTTCCTTGCCATTGATGAGGAATATGGTTTTCATTAATGCCATAAAATAATCCAATTTTGTTATAGAGTTTAAAAGTATTACATGTAATAACTTCATAACACTCTAATGAACTTATAAGGTCCTCTCTCATGATTCTAAGGACCTAACCAACGTGTAGACCTACTGTACTGTGTCTTTCCATATGATCCATGGCTTGAGAAATGCTACTTAATAGTGTTGTGTTGGGGCTGACATGAAGTGTATCTGTCGTAGTAACCCCTTACAGTCATGGCTTACTACTAAACATTTAAATAGACCTATAGTTCTAGGTGCAAACGAGTCAGTGAAGTAATATGAATGATATGAAATTAAATAGACAGATAATGATAAGTGAAAAAACGTACATGAAGTCCAGACGGTAATCAATTCAAAGTAATACCGCACCTAATTATAATGAAAACAATTCACCTTCAGTTGCTTTTTAAACGGAAACATCAGCAATAGGACGAAATTCTTTTGAAAGTCATGATGTATTGCCTGCACAATATTATAGCCACATTTACGGATTGCAAACCTGATGGATTCACTTAGTCAAGATACTTGTTAGATAGTTCAACCCATAAAGATATGAGGTTCTTCACCACATCTATGTCAGTGTAGTTAATTGGCTCTGACAGAAATACATTTCACATATCTATGGGTAAATTTTCGAAAGAGCTTCTACCATAATAATGGATTGTTTGGGACTAACTCCGAAATGTGATATCACTTCTCAAGTTATATTCACCATTCAGGGAACTCATTCGCCTACTGAGGCGAGTGTGTGAATTCACATTGGTCACAACCTGCTGTCGTATTATGTACTACAATATGCCAGATACTATTACCAGCAAGCGCGTTTCATATAACTGCCACTAACTGAACAGCTAAATCAACATTACACTTAGGAACAATAAAGCTTTCTGCCAACAAATCTTTCGATTCAGTTAAACCGGTTGCAGACATTGCGTTGAAATAAGATAGTTTTATTTCACTACAATAGATGTCCATCGTGAATGCTTTACTGATAAATGGAGCTGAGAGGATTCGAGATAGGTATCAGCTGTTGTCTAGAACTTTTAGATACCGACAAGCCATTGTAGTGCAGCTGCAATTTCAGTTCGCTATAGATATACAGCCAGACTTCTAAAATATGGAAATGGACTCCTGTGTTAAGATAGTCGGGTTTAATCTTATGGCAGCGTCGAAGTACACTTCTGACAAATATAGGAATTCCAGGTTAGACCGTTCTAAAAATACACAGAATTTTATTGGCCTTCCTAACAGTATTATCTCTTTCCTTCATTATTCCTATCACAATTCCATCGAGCTTCTATCACTGAGAGATGCTTTAGTGGCGACGTCTGATGAAGTTTTGCATCTTATTGGCTGAAACCCATCTGTTCTTCTCCAAGTTTCCTATTATCAGGCTAAGAATAAAAGTTAACTGTAAATAAGCTTGGGCCTACGAATAACGGAATGTTATGACAACAAAAAGGACTCACCTGAATGGCGTTATGTTTTTATGAATGTGGGGTGGAACAAAGTTTTATTTGTTGTATGCCCACAAGATGTTTTAAACTACTGATAAAAAAGTGCAGGAAGATAAAACCTTATGCTTATTACACTTAACCTGTCAGTAAGTACTATCAGTTGACTAAAATGTGACTTGACTACTGTTATTTTGTAACCTAATGTAATAAAATATCCAATAAAAAACATTTAAACATAAAGCGTTCTGAAATATAACATGTCTGCGAGTCCAGTTATGCAGACAAATAAATCGTGTTCGTTATCACTGAGATTCATTCGACAACTATAGGTTTTCTTAGGTGTTTGCCTTGAGTTTTCATCTACAAAACCCTGCTTTGAACTAGAATATGCAATCAGTGCATATATTTTGTCGAGATATATTTGAAGTGGATTGCTTAATTTTGAGTCACACATCAAGGACGTATATTTATAAAATTTCTGTGCTCTTTTTTTTACCTAATCTGTTGAATAGTAAGCATTTCAAAGATTTCTCTCAGCTACTTATTACTAGATATTATCAGTAGGTTTTATGGGATTTTATTCAGATAATTAGTTAGAGATATAAACATTTTGATCCTATGTTTAGTGATTAAATATGTTAGTCAGTCATTCGTGAGATACTCAGCTTATTTCAAGGCGTATTTAAGTGTACGGGGCTACATGTCCGAAATTATCAGCTGTAATCTATGCGGGTAATCTTGATAGATATCGGACGCCCATATGTTATTGATTCACCTGAATACGACTAAATACAAAAATCCTACAAAAGAGTTCTGGAATTATATTTCACTATTTAGTACTCGTCTGTTATTTATTTGTTATGTCTGTTTCTAATCCATATCGATATTTTATTTGCATTTTTATTTTTCGCACATTAGCCATCTTAGAATGAATGGATATCCTATGGTTTCGTTTTTCACTTTCTAGATAATCTATTTATGAAGTCAGTGATCAGAGGTAGTTGCAGTGAACTCTTATCTTGAATAAATACCAAAATTAAATGTACTGTGCTGAATTGTATACTAAGTGCACAGAACATCCTCGAATTATTTTGGTTTAATCTTTAATATGTTAGGAGCGGTTTACTCGACTGAAGTATAAAGCTTTGTTGAAAATTACATCTTATCAATTTTTTTAAGCTTGTAACTTGCGACTTTCGGTAAACACTAACAGCTGATGGGACAGCACGACCTTTTCGACCCATACTTATTAGCATTCAGTACAACAGATCACTCCGCTTTTCATGAATGCACTACAGATTTTTGTCAAGAAAGTTTGTTAGCTCTCATCTGAATGGAGTCTTTTTAAACTGCTAAATTTCATGACAAGATAATTTAATAGTTTTCTGTGTTATCCACAATGTGATTAATTTAATTAAAGATATTTCCACATAAAGATTTATTTGAGTGCGTGCTTATTAAGTTTTTCCGACCCGTTCCTGTATTTTAGCTAGTGCGATGGTATTATGTACGCTTTTAATGAAGCTTGGATCTTTCTGAAACATGATCTTGAAGACTAAACCATCGGCTTGATGTATTTGTTTGTCCAAACTGAGTATGGCTGACCCATTGTATTTAATAAGTAACGGATGAATGAATTGGCTAGCGTTACTATTAACAAAATCGATATCTGAGTGTACGCTGTTGCTGAGTAAAAATTGCTTTATAATTAAGATGAAAGACGGACAAATAGATCTACATATGAAGAACTTAAAGACTACAATAAGACATTACATTTGACTAAGTTCAAAATAAACAGTAGCAATACTTTTGAAGGAGATATGAAATATGAACAGAAGTTAAGTGCTCAAATTATAAACAGTGAAGGATAGGTATAAAGTCAACATTTTGTTGAATAATGTCTTTATCCGGTCAAATGGATATTATAGCACAGTTTTTGGATCTCCAATATATAAATGAATTTCCCCAAGTTTGTATCATGTTTCGCTGATCAGGTCAAATCCACCTTACCTATCTTGAATCAAATCCTAATTCTTATTGATTTCCGTTGATTTGAAAATGTCAACCAGTATTCAAGAAAAGTAAATTATTTAAACAGCAATTTGTTAATGGTCTTTGATTAGCATAACATATAATTCTATGATATTACTATTCTTTCTATGTGAATCAGTCCAGTTAACATCACTTTTTGTGATTCTGGGAAATTTTGAATTTGTTCGAATGGAAATGTTTCATAAAATACAAATAGAAACCCGAACTTCTGTTTAAATGAAGTAAATTTTGAGCTTTAGAAAATATGAAGTATGGTGTGAATAATTTAACTCTTTCATATTCATCTTACAGTCAATTCCAAGGACTAATCGGGCGGAAGAAACCAAAAAGAAAGAAAATCCCAAAGATAAAAAATCTGGTGCTAAAACCACGAAAGCACAAGAGCCACCGGTTAACAAAGAAAAAAGTAAACTTTATAAACGGGGAGAAGAAGTATTGGAGGACAAATACCTGGGTAGGTATATAAATCTCAAACACTTGTGTCAAAACGTGTCATACATATGATGTCTATTGTGTTCTCAAAGACTGGAAGCCTATAGTAGACTTTTTTGCATCATCTTTTTAATCCTAGTTTGCATGATATTTCACTTGAATCAAGGTTAGACTTAAGCATTGAATTTTTACTAAACTCATCTTATTTGTCCAACTGTAATAACTGTTTTGAGTTAAGAGGTGATATTCTTTCACTGTGATCAACAAAATAATTTTAGGAACACATTTTTCACGCACATAATATTGGAAATTAGTTGACTTTTGTATCCACAAGCTTAAGAAGTGGAGAAAATGGATGACTTTGATGGAGTTCTGTTCTCTGAGCTGGGTGTTTTGGTTGTAGTGCTTTGATTGTTCTTCTGAACAGTATTATCAGTACAAACCTCAGATAGAAATGGAGTAGTTGATTGGAAATAAAGTTTAGAAACCTGGTAGAGAGAATACAAAGAACACTAGAGAACTTTTCGAAGCTTGGAACTCAGGTTAATCAGCAATCAACAAACATATCGACATTGATCCAATTTGTCAACAAATCAGAAAAATCATAGACAACCATAGGATCAAGAGCCAAATCAAAGGGAGATACAATCAAAATAGAGAGGCAGATTATGACAGGTTGAAGGTCAATACCAGCTAATCAAGATTGAGGCTGACAGAACAAGCTACGGGTCAAACGTGGAGAAATTCGAATACTCCACTTCAATCTGAATTTTGTGCTGATGATGTTGTTCAGAAGAACAATGAATTTATGAGCATAAACTACGTTACCAGTATTTTCAGTATCACCTGATTAACAGATCATTTTTAGGGTTCATCTTTGGACATGAAGATTTAGATTTTGATCGTAAAGTAATTACAACTTGAGACTATAAAAACGTAACGTGGTATTTTCATTAGTGGCTCTTAGGCCTTCTGCATTTAATATTAAAGTGAAAACAAATCGTTTTTCCCTAAGGCTAATTTATTAAGTAGTGTTCCTTCGAAATCTAAAGAAAAATAAAGTTACCTTTCAGCATAAACGTTCATGTAATTCAGTGTTTTCTTGCTAACCCTGTTTCAATTTATTCAATGACAAGTAATCTTTATAGTGTACATGTAATGAATTTCAGTTTGTAGTTTTTGCAAAACTAAGTTATTGTTGTTAAGACATTACAGTTGTCAAACAAAACATTTTGATTCCCTTCTTACCTTGATTTCACCAACTTGGCGATGAAATTACGCGAATAGTATAATATTTAACGCTCTGATTATTAAGTCTGTTTATAAACTTTGATAAACATTGGTCTTATCCCTGTTACATGAATAATGCATCATAGTTTCATTTATTTTGCTCAACTAATTTCAAATAAAAGTTAGAATTTCAGTAGTTAAATGAAACTTTAATGAAGATTAATCTTACCTTTCTTATTCATTCAGTTGATGGCTTTAGACTACCAGGTGTCAAATCGGTTATTACCCTTTACTTACTTTGATTGAGTCTCTACGTCTCAGTGCAAACTAATCAAATTAACTCAGAATCTGAACAACGCGAAGGATTATAGACCCTTTAGAGTAATAAAGAAAACTTTAGGATAATTATGAATTGCTAGACATGTCAGCAGTTCAATCTTCGATGAATAATCGACTATCGTGTCCACCCTCGATTAAATTAAGTCAGCTAAAATTTATAGAAATGAAGAAAAATGATCGAAACTATTTCATAGTTTATCTTTCTTATAGTTATCTTAATAATTTCCTCTTACTTTAAACCTCCTATTTTGTTTAACAATAAATTTAACAGGTGATGAACCGGATAATGGAATTTGTCGATATATTATTCTTGTTAATTTTGAAAAATGTGGACTTTTAGAGGAGTTATGTCGTCTTCAAATAGACATCCACAGTATTATACGTTTACATGTACTTGATCAAGAACAACTTGAAGTATTAATCACCAAGCAGAAGGCTGAAAAAATGTGGGGTTCCAAAGGATGTAAGTAATGAAGTTTTTTGTATCTTCAAAACACGTTTCTACCTTTTATTCCTGCTCGCCTTATCAGCTTATTAATTATAGGAGTAGTTGAGTTCTTGAGTTCGCTTACTGAACTGTTCATCTAACCACCTATCGCAA
The DNA here is from genome assembly GCA_944470395.2 of Schistosoma turkestanicum. Taxonomy (NCBI): domain Eukaryota; kingdom Metazoa; phylum Platyhelminthes; class Trematoda; order Strigeidida; family Schistosomatidae; genus Schistosoma; species Schistosoma turkestanicum. The sequence goes on from OX103973.1 coordinate 20,929,300, forward strand.
CACGACTTTCTGTCTTACCAGGGAGGTAAAGATCTCTTGACCAATGACTCAATAGAGAAGAATGGCGACTAAGGAATCATAATGCTGATTAGCCAACATACTCGTCCTTACTAAGTGTCTGTTCAAAAGGCAAAGTTAGTGAACATATGTTTTCACTGAGATGGCGAAAACTAGTAGCTCATCTGGGTGATTGTGGTGGAGTTCTGTTCTCTGAGCTGGATATTTTGGTTGTGAAGCTTTCATTGTTCTTCTGAACAACATCATCAGCACAAAATTCAGATTGAAGTGAAGTATTCGAATTTCTCCACGTTTGACCCGTAGCTTGTTCTGTCAGCCTCAATCTTGATTAGCTGGTATTGACCTTCAACCTGTCATAATCTGCCTCTCTATTTTGATTGTATCTCCCTTTGATTTGGCTCTTGATCCTATGGTTGTCTATGATTTTTCTGATTTGTTGACAAATTGGATCAATGTCGATATGTTTGTTGATTGCTGATTAACCTGAGTTTCAAGGTTCTAAAAATTTTCTATTGTTATTTGTGATCCCCCTATCCAGTGTTTTAACATTATCTCAATCGAACGTATGTCCATGATTGTCGGTGTGTATTGATATAATCGAAGAATTGTCGTGGCGTTTGACTGCTGATTGGTGTTTACGTAAACGAAGCTAAAAATGCCGTCCACTTTGTCCTGTGCAGTGTTTTTCAGTCTGATTAGTTTATTTAGTAGATGATATTTGGTTTTTCTTCCTTTGTCATTTTGTCCTTTGGTCTATATCCGATTGATTGGATCTGTTGGTCTGTATCCTGAACCTATTCCAAATAGTTTCAGTAGTCGTGCTGTAAGTACCGATGTTTTCTATGTATGGTAGGATGATCCGCTTGTTGGATCCTGCACTTGGTTTCGGTTCTGTTGACGATTTCAGTTGATGTTTTTTGACGAAGTTGCATGGGTACCTGTTCTTTTGGAAGATAGTCATTAGATATTTTTCTTATTTTTTTTTTGTGATTCATGTATGCTGCAGTGTGTCTACGCTCTCTTGAACAACGTTTGTACGCAGTTGATCTCGTGAATTATTGGGTTATCGCTGCTACGTTTGGGAATTCGGTCTGCGTTGGCTTCAGGAAAACTTGGGTCTCCAGTTACTCTGCGTCAGTTCTGATGATTAGTACATCCAGGAATGTTGTCTGACTCTTTTTCCATGAGGAGTTTTATGTCATCAAAGACGTTTTTGATCCGAATGTAGATGTTCTCCAGCTCGTTCCTTTTGATGATGACGAATGTATCGTCTAAATAGCGAACCCACATTTTTGGCTGGACCACAGGTTCCACGATGAGTCCCGAAATCGATGATCAGATCGATCTTATTTTCGTTTGTTCGTAGAATGTATTGTTAAATTGAAAATACATTGTTACGCATCGATCGACGAGTTCTAGGAGACTTTGACTCTGGAGTTTCATACATTTTGAAGATTTATGTCGTTAGCGAGGAGCAGGGAAAGAGTTTCTTTAGCTGAGCTTGGCTCTTTCGAGGTGAATAAGGCTGTAGCGTCGAAGAATATTATCGTTTCGTCGTTGTCGATTTGAACCCCCTTGAGTTTATTCAAGGACTGTGTGAGAGACTTACCGGAGCATTTCAACATGCTTGAAATTTATCTTAATAGGGCGGATAATGACAGTTTGATGGGTAATAACAACTAATCTAGATTGAGGCTGACAGAACAAGCTACGGGTCAAACGTGGAGAAATTCGAATACTTCACTTCAATCTGAATTTTGTGCTGATGATGTTGTTCAGAAGAACAATGAAAGCTTCACAACCAAAATATCCAGCTCAGAGAACGAAACTCCACCACGACATATTTTCATAGTTTCAGTGGCATCCGTAATTCGAGACTTTTATGATACAAAACACTAAATACCAGTTCATTTAATTAATTACATTACATTTATCAACTAGTCATAAATGACAAGAAATCAGGGAAATAGAAGAACAGTTGATTGATTATAATTGTGGAATAATAAAATATATAATATAATAATAATATGATGATGATGAGAACTTGCTGTTAAGGGAATCCGAAAATTCAATAATTTATATGTTTCATATTTATACAATAAATATATCAATAATTCACCTTAATATAGTCTTGAAGCTGCGACTTTATCAATATTCTCTCCGTTATAACAAAGGTTCATTATCATAATATGCGGTGATTTCAGTTAAAAGTAATGCACAATAATCTGAACTAAATCCATGCATTTTTATGAACTTTTTTGAAGATTGCTGTAGTTTTGAATTAAGAAACACGTGACAAATATTTCATTTCTCCTTCACGTACTTATTATTGTATGCACACCTAATATTGATGGAGTTCAAAGTTGATTTCTCCCATTAATACAGATTGCTTATCGAGGTATTCTTTAGAATGATGGAAACAGGATTTTTAGGGATTCAGCCAACTCTTCTATTTTAGTCATCACAGTACCAACAAGATTACAAGGAAATTCATAGTTTAAAATTAGTTACAATCATTTAACTCACCAGAGGTGTGTGGGCTGTTAAGTTGATGAGTTCATATTAGATAATAAACCGTTGAAAACTAAATAACATTTTACAGCTGTTTTGATCGAAATCGGAACTTTAGTAATAACTTATTATAATTTAATAATAAATCTAACACAAAACATTCAAGCTTAATAGCTTTAGCGATAATCTAACGTCACTGAGTTGAAATCAGACGGTTACCTTATGCGAATGCAGTTAATTTTTCGTGAAATCCAGTTATCATGATTCAATGTCACAGGTTCTTTCTTTATTTATAACGTTTTGGAAATCGATGGATTCAGGTTTTTAATTTAAACTACCAGAAAACATCTTAAAATTAATATCTGGTGGGCGGATAATTATCGTCTATCTTGGTAGTTTGAGAAGATTAGTTCAATTAGAGAATAGTTATCATGGCTCAATACCAGTAAATGTAGGACCGATGCTATTCAGTTCCATCCACAAAACAGTTGTTTGATGCTTGATTTTCAGTCGTTATTCAGGATAATGCTAGTCCATGATGAAAATTAAATATTTTGCTTTTATTTAACTTGAAATCTACCTAATTATTGATTTATGTTTATAGATTCTTCGGAGAAACTTACTAAAACGTATATCACTCGTTTGATGATTTATTTAAATATTTAGTTTAAATAGTCAATTTTGAGTATTTATTGAAAAGAAAACATTTAAAGCTGCTTTCAAACCGAAGAATTGGGTGAAATGACTACTTAATATCATTAATCATTTGCAGTGGCTCGGATGCCTTAATTTTTTATCTTCTCTGAAGTTCTGATCTTCTGAATTCCTCATCACCTTTATCTTTCTCTTCTCAACTTCATTTCACTGGATTATACTTCTTGAATAATATCCTCGAACCCTAAATTTTCTAAGTACCGCTCATACTTCTGCTACCTCTGCTGCTATGGGATTTGGATCGACAATCGCATCTCTGTGCTAATGTGGTGTGGCAATTTTCACTGTTCTACGTTGTAGCTGACTGACCGACTGATGTAATTAAACTGCCGTTCGTTTGTTAGTTGTCGTGTTTTTGATGGCAGTAAATAAATTTGCAACAGGATGTTTTATAACACTACTTATAATCACAATTAAATCCTATATACCGGAAGTACAAAGCTAACAGTATCACCATTATTCCTGTTAGCTAGAGTACCAGTTTTCCTCCTATAATAAAATTCTAAATGAAGTCAAATGTTATAAACCCCATTCCTCCAACATTTCTGTTTTATCTTATGTAAACACTGTAATTTTAATTTTTAGCTGAACAAGATTTGGAACAAGTGAGATCTGAAGAAGAAGCATTATTATTGGCAGAAGAACAATTAAAACAGTATTGGCGTACAACCAGTATTTTGATGCGAGATCATGTTTATGATCGTTTAGGGAATATTGCCACGTTAGATTATAATGTCAAAACAGAATTACTTCCTGATGACCTAAATGGAGCGGAGAATAGGGTTAGTTATTGAATGCATCCAACTTATTTTAATATTCGGTACTTATCATAAACATAATTTATTCGGTAAAAAAAGTTACATCCGTTTCTGTTTGGAAATTTTTAGCCCAAGAAAAAGCTTTCAGTAGTTAGTAAAAACACCCACTCAGTTGTAGAACGGAACTCCTGAGGCGAACTTAAAGTCATTTTTGGCAGAACAGTTATAATATGCAAATATTCATTCTTTTCTTCGTCGTTGAGATGTTAAATTCAAGCGTCTCTTAGTTTTGATGCATTGCTGCAACCATGGAATAAACGTTTTCACTAAAAATCTTTGAACTAGACAAATTAACTTGAATAGATAACCGTAGGTGATTTTCTCGAAGGAAAAACTATAAATATGGCTGATCAATCCAGAAAATATGAAACGTATTTGAAAACTTACACCAACTTGTATAAAATAGAGGCAATTATCATGGCAAACTATTCACTAGGATAACAGATATTTAATACTTGAGTTGTAGATCTATGTTTTACTTTTCCTCACTGGTATGGAATTTTCAGAGTTGTTTGTTAGAATTCACGGTTCATCTTTGATGTAGCTTCACTGTGACCTGCGTTTAATAAATATCTTATTAATACGACTACAAATAATCACAGTCAACCATGCAACGATCAATTAAATACGTTAATCAAGTTAAAACTACTCAGCATAGATGTAATAAGTGTAAAACATCCAAAGAATAAGTAAACCAAGGATATGAAGAGAACTAGCTAGTCACTTCTTATCATTTAGTGTGGATGAAGTTAAGCCTATTCATGATCACAAAGCTTGTCTTTCACATTTTTATTGCTACTCTGCAGACAAGATCCATAAAAATAATTTTCACAAGGTAAAAGAAGTTTGAAGATAAAGGTGACCACGAAAATTTGATGTTAACCGAAAATTAAAACTAACAACTTATTTCGTTGCATCCCTATTCAATAATTAACAAGCAGAATAAAAAGGGACGTATATTTCAAGCCAACATTTATACTTTAAAATAGTTACTACTCATAAGTAGGTTGACTGATTTAGTTATTTGTTTTCATCGTGACTTATGAAGTTGGATGAAATAATCATTTAGAAATCTGAGACAAAAATAGATGGAACCAATCAGTATAGTCCAGCTTTGAAACTGCTGTCACGTACAAACTGAAGTTTTGTATTAATCTGCATCGTTTTAATTTTACTTCCTGAACTGTAAAGAAACGGATCTTAAAAATTTACCTTATATGACAATAAAGGTACTAGTATACCTACTTCATATAAGACAGATTTCGTGAGCTTAAATTCCTCAGGTTTTAGTTTGCTACACACAATAAACAGAGAATGTCAGAAAATAACTTTTGATAGTATTATCTGTTATACCGAGATTGTCAATGAAATTTTTTAACATCCTATCACTTACTTTTGGAATATTTCATTTAATTCTTGACGCATTGCTTTATTTATTTCCAATTTTTAGGCATCTTTTGGAGCCACAATGTTTAATGAAATATCTAGCATTCTATATGATCTGATAGACTTTAGACGCCAGTGGAAAAATTACTTAGAACATATAAAGGTTATTCACTTACCTATATGCCCTCCCTTATTGGATGAAAATAATTCCTCAAGTGGTAGTCAACTGTTGAAAATGTCTAAATTAGCAATCGGACTGCATCCGGACAATACTGATAAATCTGTACCGAGATCCGAAGACAGTGGTGATAATTTAGCAGAAAACTTTGTTGACACAAGATTTTATCAAGAAATTCTTCAAGGTTTGCCAACTGAAAGTACAAGTGTTGAGCTTATACTTCATGCTTTATTAGAACAGGTAAGTCTAATAAAAATAAAATTCTCTGACAATGCATAGTCGTCTGCATAAGACCAAGAGGGTTAGTTAATTTCGATATTGGATCATATTTTTGTACTGTTAAACTCCAGAGCATGATTTTAAATATATTCATTTTCTCTCCAGAACATTAAATAAATAAGTATTCGATTACATAAATTGACCCTAATCAACAAAACCTTCTAACAAACAGGCTCATAAACATAGAACCTAGAGCAGAAATACATAAGTTCCGGCTGCGAAGTTACATGACATAGTGGAATAAATCAGACGTTCATTATTTAGAAATATAAAAAGTAAATATATTTATTTTATTTGGATTTATTATCACTAATCTTGCTTACATATCTACAGGCCGAGTTTGAATATCTAACCATTGATCCTGGAGAACTGACGTAAGAAGTTTACATACTTCTACAAGATTCCGAACAGTGCACATCTTCATGAACTGATTCAGCTTTTCGTTCTGATCATTCTATTTCTTACTCTTTAATTCACATCGACTACGATTATCAGCAGGATTGTCGGTGAACCTTTATGCAAAATACATGACAGTAACTTCTGTTGATGGATATGCACAACGTCATTTGTCTCAGTCTGAAACGATTCTGGTTGACTCTTAATTAGGTAGATGAAAAATGAGTGCAATAACGAACATCCCAGTTCGCAGAATTCTAAGGCTTTTGCATTTTGGTCAGCTTTACCAACTAGGTAGGCGCTAATGAACTAGACAATGAACTAATCAACAGGGTTGTCATAAAATAGATAGATTCTTTATTTTCTCAGTCACTTACTTAATCTACAATTTTTCAGTGACCAAATCTATATCAAATAACAATAATATCTTGTAATTACCACTTATCTTCATCAAGGTAGCTTAGAAAGATTGACCAAGTACGATGGACGATAAGGTCTTCATTTTTATTGAGTGCAGTAACATTTAGTAATGTATAGAACGCTTCAGACTCTCGTTTGGTTCATTTTGAATCGTTTTGATATTATTAATGGGAAGACTTATTTTCATAGTTGAAATATTTTCATATTGTTAATATCGATTTGATTCCTTTTAAAAGTTGTACATACTAATATTGCTAACTTGGTTTGTAGATTTCCTAGATCTGAAGGATCATTTTGGGGCCTATTGTGTAGGTTTGATTTTCTTTGACAGGAATTACGACTTCACAAGACTCGGCGTAGGCTGAGTTACAAAGTGTCAAAAAAAATCCATTTTTCTACTCATTGGGATATTGCAAATATGTTTTCACACTGTAATTATTGTTACTGCATTATAACAGTGATCAACAAATTTTATCATACTTTTTATGGATTCCAAATAGGTTTCTGCTAATGTAAATGGAGTTTTACCAAAGACAGTATTAATTGACGAGAAAGCTAAAAATGAAGGATTCGATCCACATATCGCTAGGAATATTGCGAACGAAGTAGACAAACTGTTCTTAACTGAAGAAGAGAGAACTGTAAGTTATTATACTAAATATTTGTTGCCAAATATGATTGTTTTAGTTTCTGCTTAAACCGAATTGTCTTATAGTTGAAACTTCACTTTCCAACTAAAATTCAAAATTAGGCAAGTTAAGTGATCCATTTTAAGCTTTCGAAATGAAGCCAACTTTCACAGTAAAATGATCTTGGTTACCGAATTTAGTCATTATTAACAGAGATGAAATTTAGATTCTACTTGCTAAAAACATTGTGATTAAAATTAGTTAGTTCCTAAATTTCGTTCATCATCTTTGTATTAGTTGATTCGAAAAATGTTGAGAATAAAAATTATCAATGATATTATTGAATGATACGTTGAACAATCGTCCAAACATTTTGAAATGTCACTTTTATCTATAGTTTAACTGAGTCTTTTAATGTTCAATATGTTCTCATCGTGACAAAGTCAGTCTATCATTTTGAACAAACATCCAGACATATGTTCATCAGCCATATTTGCTAAATCTCACATTACTATGGTGCGAGGGAATCCACAATCTGAGAAACATGATATTAAAAGCAAGGAAGATTTAAAAATGAAATTTACATTTTAAAAGGAGCAAATGAAGCGGAAATATGGAAAATGAAAGGTGTCGATTCAAAGAAAAATAGAAAATGAATAAATTTACATCAATGTGACTGACTTTTTTCATGTTACCCGTTTTTCAGACCACTGATTATGAAACTATAGGCATCAGTGTCTTACTGCAAATTGGTCCAGGGGATTTGTGATAAGACGTATGGTCTTACACTAAATCGATATGTATATACATTTACCGGTCGAAATGTACTTTACTAATGTTTAAATAGCTGATACCTACAATTTATCATGATGTTAATAGGTGTAACAATGTTTCGAGTTTTATGGCAAGTTAATTAGGGTACTAATGTCTTAAATTATCGTTATCTCATCTTCCATTGTTAATTTATCGATGATTAGAATCTCATTTCATAACAGTGTACATTTTTCCGGCACTAGCTTAGTGAATATTCACTTTTAATGAAATTAAACTGATAATTCATTGATCAGCGAGATGGCATTGTTTTAAGCATCACAAATACTAATTTCACAATAGGATAAGACAATACTAGTTCTAGGAACAAATGTTATTCAGTTGGACTAATCGAATTCTGTGAGTCAATTTCAATGTGGCCAGTAGTCTAAGTGATACGAGATTGGATCCGTCAGGGAGTGCGAGTTCCCTGAATAATGCAGGTACACTTTTATGTCGAAGGCCAAATAGCACGGAACCAGCGTTCCCTACCGATTACCTCCAACCATTATATGAACTAATTAGATGCTTTTTCATCAGTGTCCTATGTTACGTGAGTGCAATAAACCACTCCTAGAAGAAATCAAATTATTAGAACTACACAAACCTGGTCTTCAAGTTGTGTATTATTCTTAAACTGAACAATGAATTTTTACGAAAATTTCGTCGACGGAATCGTTTCACTCTTACGTTCACAATGTTATACCATACTAACTTATCATTGAACGTGCTGAATTCATTTTGATAAAGGTCTATACTCTTTAGCACCTTGCCGTTTGAAATCCAATGGAATGTTTAATTATTACTAGATGTCCTTTTTACTAGTTCATTCTCATTGATATAGATGGTCTGTAGAAACTATTTTTATAAAGTACTTGTAATAAAGATGGATATTTTTAGCGAATTCATATTAGTGAACAAATTAATCGTTAACAGCTGTTGAAAAAAATATGTTTTCTTTACTAACAATAATTTGTATAACAGACTCAATAGGCAGAACGGGCGGCATGATGCTTTCTATTTTAATAACATAAATAAAAACAACTTATATTTATCGAACGAAATTTTGTTTATTAATTCGAAAAAAGGTGAAAAAAAAAATCAAAAATGATATGGCGGAAATGTTATGATATATACTTGTAATACTTTCCAGACTATTCAAATGTTTTCTATTCAACTAAATATATACTTCAATCTTTTTTACTAGTATATTTAAACACTGAGTATTATTTTAAGTACTGTTGAATAAATGATATCATTATTAGTAAAGGCTTCTGTTGTCCGAATGTTAATATTTAGATTGAGTTTTGACCAGCCTCTGTCGGCAAAGGTGGATCCCTTTCAGGTTGCCTTGATGTAGCCGTTGGATCACATATTATTAGGAATAGATAAATCTTGGTTAAATGTGAAATTTGGGAAGTGTGTTTTATTGTATTTGTATCACTATCGTTGACTTTCGTTCCATTTACCGAGTAAAGTGAACTCGTAATAGAATTCAAGCATATCAGTTGGTGACGGGAATGGGATCACTTGATATGTTCATCAACTGATAAACTTGGATGTTATTACAAGTTCACCTTATTCGGTAAAGGGAACGAACCTCAACGATTCAGTGAGGCGATAGGCTATTTTAATCCGTTGTTCCAGATCCTGTTAACTAGATTAGGAAGTCTTGATAAGGCGTAGAGAATGTATTCTACCAGTACCAAGAAAATACGTGGTGTCTAAGCACACGTATCAGGCTTATTTATACAATTATAGAAACTGCCTTGGGGGAGCCACAAAATAGCGTACGAAATCAATCCATCGGCCTATAACAGTCAAGGATTTTCCGAGGGGAAATGTAAGCTGAAAGTTAACTGGTGCGAAAACATGAAAGTTCAAAATTTCAGAATAAAATTACAAAATTAGGACCTTTCCAAGTGAGTTATGGAAATATAACGTCCCCAACAAATTGTTATACATCAACTGAATTTATTTGCATAATAAGTACCTGAATAATAAATAGTAAATCCATTAAACATGTTTTGGCTGTCTGAACTGAGTAGCTTGGGAGATGATGCGTTGATGTTCGAAGCAATAAGTATTGGCTTCATGTATCAATGTGAACGCTAACACTAGGATGCAGGTAACTTCAGCTGCTAGTTTCTACTACTATTCTGAATTGAGAATAATTGTTTTCAGCACACTCATCCACATAATCATTTTTTGTAAAAGTTTTACATGAATAAAAATTTAAAAAGTATGCGAAAAACATAAACAAACATTGTAACACAATTGGTATAATGTTTTAAAATGATATAATAGTAGCGAATCGAAATATTTGGTGTATTAACTTAGACAACATGGAGCCTAAAAGAATCCCCAATCAATCTATGTTACTACATTCTCTGACACAATCAGAAAACTTTTTTGGATGACCATGTTCACTTAAAAAGTACTTGGGTGCTGATTTGCACTTTTTCAGAGTCAATGGTGTTTTGTATTTCTAGAACGCAGTCAACCCTCCCAAATGTTTCAGTGAGTTCGAAATCAGTTGAAATTGGTGTATCACTCATCGAGCTCATGTTTTATTCCATCTAACTGGCCTGACATTTCTGACGTTATTCTACTTCCATCAAAACGGCTAGTCAAGCTAGAGATCAACTAAACCAGTTAAAAAGCTTACTAGAAGGGCTAAAACCTGTTCATTTAAGTCTAATCGAAAATTCCCTGTAAACTAGAAAGTTAATGTATTTTAATTGAAGTCCCTGGAAAGTATTTACTAATGGATAAAAGTATCCAATTTATTAAAATACAGTACTAAGAAAATGTAGCTCAGAATGTATTATTTTGAGTTAAATAAATAAACTTTTCATTTATAAATTATCATATTATTAATCTTGTTTTACTTAAGAATTTCTCTGAACTTATGTTTCAGTGAACTCCACCAGTAGAACCTTCGGGGCTACTGCCGGTCCCAAGCCCGGGTAAAGGAGGAGGGTTGGACATGGGGTTGGCGACCCCATTCCGTCAAAAACTAACTTGCCAAAAAAACGCTAACCAGAAAAAATAATTCTAACCATTTTAACTCTTCCCTGGGAGTTGGAGGAAGAATTATGACGTCGCGTGATGAAAGCCGAGTTCCCTCGGAAGTCACGGGGCTGATGCCTCTTCTGACAACCAGAGCAACCATTTTTTTAGGTACATGGAACGTTCGTACATTGTGGGAGACTGGAAGACTATTTCAAGTTGCGGCAGAAATGAGAAGATACAACCTCGAGGTGCTTGGAATCAGTGAAACACATTGGACACAAGTAGGACAACTGAGACTAGCTTCAGGGGAACTGCTGTTATACTCTGGTCATGAAGAGGAAAATGCTTCACATACACAAGGAGTTGCATTGATGCTGTCCAAACATGCACAAAAGGCACTAATAGGATGGGAATCTCATGGACCCAGGATCATTAAAGCATCCTTCAAAACAAAGAAAGAGGACATTACAATGAACGTCATCCAATGTTATGCACCTACCAATGACTACAATGACGACGACAAAGATCAATTCTACGAAAGGCTGCAGTCAATCGTCGATAAATGTTCACCAAAGGATTTGACGATTCTTATGGGAGACCTGAATGCCAAGGTTGGCATGGACAACACTGGATATGAAGACATCATGGGACGACATGGACTGGGAGAAAGAAACGAAAACGGTGAGAGATTTGCAAACCTATGTGCCTTCAACAAACTGGTCATCGGTGGCACAATATTCCCGCACAAACGCATTCACAAAGCCACATGGATTTCACCGGATCACACTACTCAAAACCAGATTGATCATATCTGTATCAACAAAACGTTCAGAAGGACTATGGAGGATGTGAGAACCAGGAGAGACGGAAACTTGAGACAATTGTATGAAACTACAAAGAAGCTCGCCGGGAACTATCGTAAACCAGAACGACCAGTGAAAAACAAGGAAGGCAAAGTAATCAGCAACACTGAAGAACAGCGAAATAGGTGGGTAGAGCACTTTAAGGAACTCCTAAATCGACCAGCTCCTCTGAAGACACCCAACATCGAAGCAGCATCCACGGACCTCCCAATTAATATTGGCGCACCTACGATTGAGGAGATCAGTATGGCCATCAGACAAATCAAGAACGGCAAAGCAGCAGGACCAGACAACATTCCAGCAGAGGCAATGAAAGCAGATGTAGAAGCAACCGCGAAAATATTTCACATCCTCTTCAAGAAGATTTGGGATGAGGAACAAGTACCATCAGACTGGAAGGAAGGATACCTGATCAAAATACCAAAGAAAGGCGACCTCAGCAAGTGTGAGAACTACAGAGGCATCACTCTTCTTTCAATACCAGGCAAAGTCTTCAACAGGGTATTGTTAAACAGAATGAAGGACTTCGTTGACGCCCAACTTCGAGATCAACAGGCCGGATTTCGGAAGGATCGATCGTGTACTGACCAAATTGCTACATTACGGATCATTGTGGAACAATCAATTGAATGGAACTCACCACTCTACATCAACTTCATCGACTACGAGAAAGCATTCGATAGCGTGGATAGGAAAACACTGTGGACTCTTCTTCGACACTACGGGGTGCCTGAGAAAATAGTTAACATCATACGGAACTCTTATGATGCATTCAACTGCAAAATCGTGCACGGAGGACAGCTAACCGACTCTTTCGAGGTAAAGACCGGTGTCAGGCAAGGTTGCTTACTTTCACCCTTTCTCTTTCTCCTGGTGATCGACTGGATTATGAAAACGTCAACAGCTGGAGGGAAGCACGGTATCAACTGGACAGTTAGGACGCAGCTGGACGATCTGGACTTCGCAGATGATCTGGCTCTTCTATCGCACACTCAACAACAAATGCAAGAGAAGACGACGAGTGTAGCAGCAGCCTCTGCAGCAGTAGGTCTCAACATACATAAAGGAAAGAGCAAAATTCTCCGATGCAACACAACATGCACCAACCAAATCACTCTTGATGGAGATGCCTTGGAGGACGTTAACACCTTTACATATCTGGGCAGCATCATCGACAATCAAGGTGGATCGGATGCAGATGTGAGGGCACGGATTGGCAAAGCAAGGGCTGCATTTCTACAGTTGAAAAATATCTGGAACTCCAAACAGATATCAATCAACACCAAAATAAGGATTTTCAATACAAATGTCAAGACAGTTCTAATGTATGGAGCGGAAACATGGAGAACTACCAAAGCCATCATCCAGAGGATACAAGTGTTTATTAACAGCTGTCTACGTAAAATACTTCGTATTCGTTGGCCAGACACCATCAGCAACAACGAACTGTGGGAGAGAACAAGTCAGGTTCCAGTGGAAGAGGAAATCAGGAAGAAGCGGTGGAAGTGGATAGGACACACTCTACGAAAAACACCTAACTGCGTCACGAGACAAGCCCTCACATGGAACCCTCAAGGCAAAAGGAAAAGAGGAAGGCCAAAGAATACATTACGCCGTGAAATAGAGAAAGATATGAGAGGAATGAACAAACATTGGACAGAACTGGAGGAAGAAGCCCAGGACAGAGTTGGTTGGAGAAAACTGGTGGGCGGCCTATGCTCCATTTGGGGTAACAGGCGAAAGTAGTAGTAGTATGTTTCAGTGCTTCATTTTTGATTGTAGCCTTTTAAACCATTACGACATAATGAAAATTTCTCTATTTTTCTATATTAATCATCAATTACTGATTTTATTTTTGTCAGTCTTTTAAAGAAAGATTCATGTGGAAAAGTAGTAATACTTAAACAGCTATATGTGATATAAAAAGACTTCTCATTTATGTTAAATTCTACTTCATTTTGGTCAACTGCTAAATAGTGTAACATAAATATTTCAAGAAAATTTATGATATGTACGCCTACAATCTAAATTTTATGATACTTTGAATCTGATGTCATATCTGCCATAGTTTGTTCATAATTACAGAGTCATCTAGGTTTTCAATTACACTATAAAATCAAGTTAACTTCTTTCATCAAAAATTAGTTATTGCCTGTTGTAAAAAAATTGTTTACATGAACTTAGCATGTTAAAGTAGCGGTATCTTCATAGCCAGTGCATAGAATAGTTTTATTACTCATCGAATAACTAACAGTTGTCATTTATTTTTAAGAAATATTTTATTAATGTTCGTGAACTTGTGTTTATCATTAAAAATGAGTATACCTGCAGATAAATTACCACATTTCACGTTTTACTAGAAGTTGTCGGCACAAAAATTTATCCCACAATGAGTCTGTGTTGACAACACACTTAGGAATTCCGTCATTGATGATTACTACTTCAGTAATACTTAATGCTGAATCAATGTATTGCATATTTGTAATGTACTTTGTCACAACTTGTCATTTGTTGTATTAGGGTGAAAAAAGTACTTTGCAAATTAAAGAAACTGTAGTAATTGTAGACAGATAACTTCAAATGTTATTTCAGATGTGTAATTAAGCTGGGTTTATATTTTAAACTTTAAAAAGCCTTATTTTATTGACCTTCATACTTAAATGTAATCATTTTGACATTAACTTAGAAATTAAATGAAGAAATGCCGTTACACGTAAAATTCAAAAAATCCCCATTGAGTACTTCACCATTTGTTATATTCCATCCATATGATGAAAATCGATACAAAACATTGTTCACAGCACATAATGTTCAAAATAGTGAAGAGTTATTGAACACTGAGTTGAATTTATACAGTCAGTTATTTCCAAGCCTATCTAACAACATATGTAAAGAAGACTTAAATTTTGAATGGAAACCAGAATTACAAGTTGATAAAGAGAATGAAGAGAAATCTGAAAACGAAGTGATCGATAAAAGTTTAAAACAAATGAAAGAAGTGAGATTCGATCAACTTATGCAGTTTGCTGAGAAGTTTGGATTCACGCCAGAAGGTAAGTTTATAATGTTTTTTCTTCCTCTAATTCTCAAAGTCAACAACACAGCTCAATTATTTTACATTATCAACATGTTATGTGAGTACAAAAACGCAATGCTAAATTTTAGCTTATTGTTTACGAATAATCACAGATCGAAAGATGTACTTTACCATGGGGCTGAACTAAGAACTATTAACTAATAAATTGGAAGTTATTTCACTTGGAAATAATAAACATATATTCTTTATATAAAGCTGGTTAAAAAAATAGATAACCAAAAAAGTGCTATCTTGTCATTTTTGGTGAGTGAAAATAATTCACAAATCCTAATTGTGGAAACATTTACAGATTCTGAAAATGTTAGTATAATTATTATTCAAAATGTCATTCTATTAATTATCGGTGAATAAAACAGTCTGCTTCTAAATTCTTGTTTAGTTCCTCTCACGTCGACAAAGAGTTCTCATTTTGTTTTATTAAAGTAGCGGGTAGGAGATTTGTTCAGTCATTAGCGATCGGTCTTATGGATAACAGGAATTCGTTTTCAGCCCAATCGATAATCTTCACTAATTATTTCCTTGTTCCAAGTCATTACGTGTAGTACATTGCATTGAGACTAGTGAATACTTGAAGTTACTTGAAAGATTGTCTAGATGTATAACACGACTGACTGAAAAATCGAAGATAATAGTAACATGTAAGCTTTCATTATCATTTCAGCTGATTTGTTGCAAACTGGTAGAGGATAAAAATTTTTGAATAGTTAACATTTTATTTTAAAATATTAATAGTTACAGGTTAAAGAGAACTAACTGAATTTATAAAACTTTTTGTCTTATTCAATATTTTATTTAATAACGAAGATTCAAGTTTCAGATATTTATGAATTAATTATTTGGCAAAATTAACTTATCAGGTAAGATAAATCAAGAAATTTTTTTCATTTTACAGATACAATCGTTAATAATAATTTTTACCGTTCAATTTTACATTTTTTTTTCAATAATGTACGTGCCAGCCTAATATGTACGATGAAATAAATCTATAACTATTCTTTAGCTCTAATTCCTCATTATAATATAAATTTTCACTATGATCAGGACTAATGTATCGAATCGAACTTATGTTTTTTCTTTTGATGGAACAGTGCGAATGCGTAATTGATCTTCTCTTAGTTCTATCAAAACTTATCAAAATGACTAATTGTTTCACATTTTTTTTGATTTCGCTACATTACAGAGTTTAAGCATTACTTTAGCAAACTTCAACTAGAAAGTTTACAGATATGGAAAGCATATTCAACAAGGAAACAGTTCAAACAATCTTTGAATACAATTCAACCGCTAGAATCTGCTCTGGAGACATTAACAGAAAATCAGATCAGTCTTCCAATGAACAAAAGTAATGACCAACCTAAAAATACAGCAATATCATTCGATGATCCATACTTGTTATATGAAAGTTTATCAGTTTTATTTTCCAAAATTGAATGTGAAATAAATAAAATGCTGAAATGTTCCCATGAAGATGAAACAACATGTGAAAGGCCTCAACATAATTCAATGCCTAATTCTTTGTCAGCTCATTCTTCATCATCATTGATGTCTGCGAAACAACGTAGCCGATCATTATCATCAGAGTCATCTGCCAATAGAAAGTCATCATTATCATCTAGACAGAGTATACGAACAAGTTATAAAGGTAAATTTTACTTACAGAGTAATCGATTATTATTTGATATCCGTGAGGTGGTAGGTGTTTTTAGAAAATATAGAATAAATAGTAAAGTAATAATATACTGATGGCCTTGAGTTAGCCAGTCAGAACAAAGATAAGCCCCATGTGTTTTGCACGCACACTAAAGTTCATTGGTAGATAAATTGTATGCTGTTGTTAATGAAGCAGATGTTGGCAATATTCAGTCTTTGAAATCTATCACATAAAATGAGCTCAATATAGTGCTCAGGCTAAATTACAAGGCATCCCTACTTCTAAGGGAGATTGTACGCTAAAGTAATGTGATTTAATAAATATTCAAGAGTGCCTAATAAATCAAAACAGTAATTTTATTAAATTTGCAAACAGAATGGCGAAAAGGCATCGCGTAATACGTGATATTGTTTCCTGATGAAAATTTCCACCTCAACTTTCAAACCCAACTCAGAACTACAGCTCAGATGTTCATACTGAAACCTGACCTTCTACTACTATAGCTGGTGTCAGCTGATGGTGAAAATTCTATCAATTGGTAGCCGTTACTCTTAATTATGAGTCTTAACTCTAGTCCGCCTTCTAATGCGCAAACTTAACTTTTTTCTTTTACTACGAGAAATAAATCGACTTCTGAGGGTTAATTATTCAGATCAAAGTAATGATAAGATTTTTATTTAATTGCCTCTGACTGTGAATTGTTTCGAAAATAGGCAGCGTTTCCTGATTGATTGATAGGTCATTGAGGATCGTGTACTTTTAGTGTACAAACTTAAAACAAAATGAATATCCTGTTTAAGAGTACAAACTCCTATGTCAGTCTTAAATATTGATCACTGCATATCAATTAAGGAATGTCACAGGGGCGATAACTCTGTAGACAGGGAACTATAATAGAATAATAAATCCTTTTTAGTTGTATAAAATTAGATTATTAAAACGTTTCAATTAGTTTTACGAACGATAATTCATTTCAAGATAAGGAAACTACTAAAGCTAAATCGATTGTTTACATAAGAAGGTGATCACGGACACATAAATTACCTTGATTGGTTTACTGATTTGAAAAGAAACGGTAATAAGAAATGTGTAGTAAAAACAAATGTTTTCTACTTCATTTGCTTTGGTTATTTGAATCTTCCCATTGATGGTCAGGAATGTTATTGATCATTCTCATTCGTTATACGTGCATCCTGTGCGGGAGGTCGTGACATAGCCATTATGACAAACGTTTATTTAGAATAAATAATGGTGGCTGGAAGTGGGATCCAAGAAATGTCTCTTTCTATTTCGGAAACGTCAGTTAGATGTACCTGGATGTCAGTGCTGATGCTCACCCCGGGACTCGAATCAAGTACCGTTCGCTTCAAACTTCACCTAATTGCACAAGCCAGTGGTTATCTGGACTCACCAGCTAAATGGATAACGCGATGACGTTTGAAGCGAACGGTAATCGGTACAAGTCCTCAAGTGAACATCAAACCTGAGGTTCAGGCGCATCCGGCTGACGAGTTCCAAACAGGACACAACGTACGTTTTGGATCCCGCTGCCAACCACCATCGATTTGTGCTAGAAATATATCCTAAGTTTTCAAACAGCTATCCTATTCATTTTCGAAACCCATTCAGAACAGTGGCATGCGTCCTTTCCTCACTGTTTGAAATATTCTAAATTATTATATCTTTTACACTAGTTGGTTTGATATATGATTCAATATACAATTCATTAACTTAGTTTATAAGATCGAATTCTAAAGATTTTCTAGGTTGTTTATTTAAAAAAGTTAGCAAAGTTGGTTAAGACTAAAAGCATTAGCAAAATGAAGTAAATCTAAATAACAATGATTGAAGTAGGACAACAGAACTGATTAGGTTTCATGAATTTTCGTCAGTTGTTTAGATAACTAATGAGATGCACATGGTTTGATTACGAAAAATATGAAGTTTACATGAAATTACTGAAGATCAGATAGATAACTGATTTTTATAGCTTCACATCAAACTGTATTATAGTGACATAAAGTGAATCAAACTTCCGTTCTTTTTATAACTGCACATTCAGAGATAAATCCGATGATCAGCTAAACTACTTCACTAATACCTGGAGTATAACTATTTTTTTCAAATGATGCCCTCGAAGTTTCTTGGGATAAAACAAATTTATTTGTGAATTTGAACATTAGTCATTTTATTTCAAAGTGGACTATTTTTAACTATTAAAGCGATTGTGGTATTCTAAATAAGCGTTGATAATCAGAAAAATTAAAGCTGTTTAGTCCCAATTATGTAATTTCAGATAATTGGATTCATGTTCATAAAGCTTTATTTTGTTGAATCACTTATTTTTGCTCTCAAATATTATGTCTGATTCATAGCGTAAAGTCATATCATAAAGTTCAACTAAAAAAACAAATAAATTTGATGGTTAGGCGTTCGCGCACAATATCGAAGGTCCTGGGTTCGAATCCTGCGGGGTGCAGGAGTCGTGGATGCGCACTGCTGAGGAGTACCATACTAGGACGAAACGGCCGTCCGGTGCTTCCAGGTTTCTAATGGTGGTCTAACATTGATCTATTCGCGGTTTCAAAAAATGTGTAACTTGACAATCTTCACAACCCCGTAATGCAAATAAATTTGAATCAACTAATTTGACTTATTTTTTTCTAGGAACTGAATCTCATACTACTCCCACTTCAATAGAAGCTGGATCTAGATCTAAATCAGTCAGTAGTAGACGGAGTTTATCAGCAGTTCATTTTGATGTACCTAATAGATCGAATAAAACCATGAATTTCGAAAATAAAAATCAAAAAAACAAATTTAGCCGATTAACTTTATTTGCTCAAGAATTGCAAGAAATCTTAAAAGAACTTCATATAACCAACCAGATAATGGCTACATCGGATAGAGAAAAGAATAAAAACACTTCGGAACATCCATTTGAAATGTATAAAGTACCACTGAAAAGTTCTAGTACACTTTTAGATAAATTTAGAAATATCCATTTAAATGAATGGTCAGTGGAAGAAAAATTAGAACCGAATGTATTATTACAGGTAAAATGTTACATTGTTATATTAATCAAGCATTCATTTCGAAAACCATTTCTAAATAACTAAGAGAATGTGCTCTTTGTTTATACTTGTAGTGATTATGAAGATTACAGTATTCTGTTACTCTTTTAAGTAATCATTGAGATGTATACAGAATCATTTTGAGCATTACAACATTACACGAGGATTAACCTGACAAGAACAAAGCGCTTTAAAATGTATTTGATCACTTGGGTTGATTCTACTACAACATGACTGATTTGTTCATACTGGTAATAACTCAGTTTTTGTATTCCTACTTCACGGAAGAGATTTAAAATCAAGAAGCTCAGCACAGTTGTTTCGTCATACTTTTGAATGACTTAACGGTGTTCGTAAACGATTCCACAGGGGTCTAATCCATGAACTTACGTTTGCCTACACTACCAACACCTAACCTGGGGATCACTGAATTAACATAGAATGGTTTACATTTCTTTTTGTAGTTATAAGGTAATTCCATAAGTTAATTGCTGAATAACTAAGTAACAGCATTTTCTGGCTTAGTTAGCCTCAAGATTTCAATCCGTGTTTGCAATCAAGTGTATCTTGATCAGTTCTTGTATTGTCGAATAGGTAACTGAATCGAGTATTCCGTTTTGATCAGTTGTTTAGTTGATTAACATGTTTATATCGATTACAGGAAGTCGAAACATGATTTATCCAAATGGATTATTATCATTGTTATTACAACTTAACTAAATGTCTAAGTGATCAAGATTTACGCATTATTTAGAGTCTTTCTAATCTTATACTTGTTATATAAGCGTTTTAATTTTATGACTCAGTTCACGTAAAGGAAATTGTTACTGACCAACCTATTTAAACAAAGTGACAGTAATAAGATTTGCAGAACAAAGCGAATTCATTTTATTTCAGGGTATGTTATCAGGTGAAGTTACAATTAGTATTGTTACTGTAAATAAAGTTTTAGGTACCCTAATCAATGAAGTTAAATTTGAAACGGTACAGAAAATGATAAAATAAACAAATGGACACACATTCAGCATATTCATTAGCATTGATGGGTCTCGACTTTCCGCGTTCGCGCACGAGCCCCAGGGTCCCGCGTTCGATTCTCGTGAACAGAGGTCATGGATGCTCACTACTGAAGGTTACCATACCAGGACGAAACGGCCTTTCAGTGCCTCCAGGTTCACGATTCCAATTTAAAAAAATAATCTCCATAACTCTGATGAAAAAACATGCTTTACTTAACCCTGTATCATGTTAACCAATTTACCGTAACGACAGAGGTCAAACCACGGCTTTTTTTTGTATAAAGTTCAAGTTGAAAGGGCTTGACGACAGTGGACTCAGTAGAACTGAGCGAAGTTCTGTTTGATGTTTTCCAATTATTCTGAACGCCTAAATAATATTTATATAAGTCCGCTATTCCTGTAATATAATATCTTCTAGAAATTTCGTTTGTGAAAAGTTTGTTTACATTCATAAATGTTTACGATTTCCGTTTGTACTATTTTACAAATGAAATGCATAAATTCAAAAGTTAATTTTTATTGAGTTACCCTCTTGTTTCATATTTAATTAATAAACATGATTGCCCGTCCATTTTTCTCATGGATTTTTATTTTAGAGACTACACTCTTTAAATTATGAAAAACCTTATTTAGATGTCTATAAACGTTTGTATGATGAGAGTTTGTTTATTGTATCACATCATCCATTCGATCGAACAATCCGTTCAAATCATTATTCATGGTGTAGCTGGTTTCATGTGAATAAAATTGGATTTAGACCATATTTACAATTGATTGAAGCGCATATTCGAAATTGGACAAGAGAGCAGGAAGCAATTTATGAAGCAGCTAAACTAAGCGCTGAAATACTACAAACTGATGAGATTGTAAGTCTATACATTATCTAGTTTAAAATCGATTTGTATATATGTTACTGGTTGTAGTTTATTATGAACGATTCCATGAATAATTAAGTATGAACAATATAATATCTTTAAATTTACTACAGGCTCATTAGTATATATATTGTCAAGTAGCGAAGAGAAACTGATTAATGGTAAATGACAGAATTTGAACATATTTTATATTCTTGTTCATAAATAATGAATTGACTTAACTTATGACAGTGGTGTTTTTTTCTTTAAAATGAATTATAAATCTATACAGGACAGATTATCTGATCAACAGCCTCATACAAAACAAGTTAGGAAAAATTCTCCCAAATCTCAAAAAGGTTCAAAAGCTAAACGTAATCGTTCAACTAGTGGATCAGAGTCAGATGTTGCAACTGCTGCACAAAGTGACATAAAATCATTACTGGGAGACCCAGATGATTTCATTTTACCTGGATCACTGAAAGCTATACAAAGAGAGCAGGTATATACACACTCATTTAAACTGCAGACAGATTATCTTATCTAGTTTTTGTTTCATTTACTATTTTAATCCCATTACTTTTATTCACAATGATTAGATGAATTTGATTACGATTCGAAAGTATCACTCTTGTTTATAACTTCGTCTCATATGTATTCTTGTGAACTATGCTGATTTCTGTTGATTTAACATTTCATGAGTAAATATACACTATGATTTTAGAGGCATGTATATGGTGTCATTGTTAATGGTAGCGAAATACATATACGAAAATGGAAACTGTTTATTTAAAGTTTATTTAAAGAGTGGTAAGAATATCATCACCTACCAGCCACTTTAAAACAAGGCTTAATTAAATTTTTCAAAAGTCAAAATGCAGTGTATTATATTACACTGAAAATCAACTAAAATATTCGAGAAGTTATGTTTTCAAAAAGGGGTTGAATTATGTTGAATAAAATATCAAAAAGAAGAATATGCATAAGTATGTGTACATAGCCTGAAGAAACATTCGATCGTGTTCGTGTTTGATTGAAGTTTATTATTCAACTTCTTCTGAAATACATACTGACTTAGCCACTACAAAGGATATTTTTGTAAAGAATTATCAATAAACTGTATTAGTATATGGAGAGAGGGAGAGACTGTACTGCACTAACCAACGTAACAGATTAGTTTCAATGAAAGATGATAATGAGGACTGTAGAAACGGTTGTGCCAAGTATTAACATAGATGTATAAATTTCTTGGTTATTGTTCTGGTTAATAATAAAAGCCTTTATCTTGGTAACTTACAAAAATGAAACAAACGGATAGCTGGAAAACTTAATTATTAACATTTTGAGACCAAATCTCAGTTTGCTCGAAGTCTTATCATTTGAGTGTTTTTCTCTGGTTATGTATATTTTCTAATAATTAAAAATCAAGCTCAAGTCGTACACAAAAGTCGTTATCTTTTCTGTTAAGGAACTGACTAAACTGAAGAAAGATGCAGAAGAACGTCAAAAAGAAACAAAACGTGCCAGGTCAGCCAAAAAACGTACAGAAAAGGAAATTTCTCCTACTGAAAAGAGGCCATCTTCTGGTAAGCGTCATAAATCACCGCATTCCAAGTCACCTGTTCAGAACAACAACCAGAATGATGAGTTGATGCAAGCACAACAGATTAAAACTAATAGAACAAATAGCGAATTTTGGCCGGTTAGTTAATTTTCCGAAAATTTTCATTCAGTACTGTAACGTAAAAATATACGCCATCAAATTGACCTTGAAGAATAATAGTTCTTAATTCAGAAAATCAGTAACAGTTTGTCTACATGTCTGCGAGTAATGTATAATAATCATACAAACAAAGCAACAGTAGAACAAGAACATTTATCAGTTGCCTAACTTTCTCAGAACTGATACTTCGTTTTAACTGTTTTGAATGACAGGTATTTCATCATTTGATCAAAGCTAAAACGGTCACATATTTTATTTAAGTTTCAGATGATACGTTAAACAAATATAGAACTCTAAATATTATCATGTATTCAGTTAGCATTATAACCAAATATAATGTGGAGACGAAATACAAGAACAGGTATAATGTGTTAGATTCATCGACCATTTGTTAAAACTCAAAGTCCTGTGGCTGTTTTCATAGTTTTAAAGTTATCACAGTCGTTCATACTATGTTAATATTCTTTGACACATTTACACCTCAACTGCTGCCCTATACACACCGTACTAACTACAGTAGCCATCAGTAAAAATTTGTAAGCACTTTACTTCATTTTATCCACAACATATCCTCTGCCTCTTAGCGATTTATTGTTTTCTAATGTTCCCATTAAAAATATTTAACTACTCACAAAATATTCTACAGTTTTATACCTACATAGCTGTAGTTATGGTTTTCGGAAGCTTCTTTTCAGGCAAGATTAGGTGGAATTTTACAATTCACATTTATCGGTTTATCAGCAGACAGGTTTTACAGTCTATATGGCTACAAAGCGTCTTTGAGGTTTCTTACAGAAGTTGATAATTATCCCACTCTCCTAATAAAAGGGACATCAACAGTCTTCAGTAGGATCATTTCGGCGCTTCTCCGGGGCAGAAGTCAGCGACCTCCGAAGCTTATAACTCTGGCTAAAAAGTCAAACGAAATTCCTCATGAAAAATCTCACACTAACAGTTCCAGTTTCTAAAAATTTTGAAACTGTACAAGTGGTAAAAACAGGACAACTTGTTTCACCAAAGCTGTTCTTAGGATCCTAGCAAGCATCTAACATCCATCTAAAACTTTCTAAAATTCAACTTCTCGAAACCAGGTACATTATTTGCTCGATAACCAATAAATAAACTGAATTGTCATTAGATGGTACTTCTTCAATGCAATCGTACGCACTGACGTTTTGCTGTAGCCTCAGCCTTTGAAGTAAATATAATTCTCTAACCCAGCCCTAGCTGGTCGGGTGGTGGTCGAACTTGCCTGTTGTGATGACTCAACCAAACCATATTGGATGGAATATATGTTGCTGAAGGTCATACCATGCAAGGCAGGTTGATTGGACTGAAAGTAGCTACTCAGGGTCTGAGGGCGAAGTCTTATTGCTGACTGTAGAGAGGTGTGACAGCAGTAATGTGTTCCTATCGAACAAAGAGCATCTACAGCGACGCCGCCTTCTCACAAGGAAGGAAATGATTGGAAAAGGCCTACCCAACAAAAGGTCACACCTCACCTTAGCTCACTGATTTCCGCCTCTGGCTAAAGGCTATTTAAAAGCGGAACTGACACGTTAACTTACGACAAAAAGGCCATGTGTGAACGGCCTCAAGCAGTTGTCCCTTGAACTCTGAGATCAGGCTCCCATGTCTCTAAGACCAACACTCATCCAACTTATTTTTCAGGTTTCTCAAGCAATGCCTTCCATAGTGTGAGTAGCCGGGAGGTGATTTCGGACCTCATACCCGTAACTGCACATTAAAACAAACCAGTTATCAAACATTTTACCTCTATGACCGAAAATTCCCACATTCCTTTATCACTCCACACCACTATTGCAAACGATTCGAGTTGGCGAAACGTCATTCCTGGTCTCCTGAAATCCCGCTCTAAACTACATGTTAAAGCTTTCAATGTTCTAACCCTGTGTCGAATAGGACAACAGGCTTCTTTAACTAGGACTCTGGAATCTCGTGCCATCAGTGTATGCTGCGTCTCCGAAACGCGCATACAGTATCCGAATACAATCATTAATTTAACTTCGCCTTTTCCAAACAAATACCGTTTCAGTTTACGCTCTGTGTATCTGGAAGCCCTACTGGTGCTTCCCGTAGCCTTACTGGTGTAGATATAGTATTAAGTTCTAAATCAGAACTAGCTCTCTAAGACTGGATCCCAGCAGATATTCGCTAATGTGCTGTCCGACTAAATGGGACAGTAAGGACTCATAAAGATAGGGAAACTGGCCGTTGCATCTTTGCTGTTTCTGCCTACACTCCCACTAAATACAGCTCGGAAGAGATAAAAGAGGAGTTTTGCAGAAACCTTTCTAACCTTCTTCAAGAAGTTAAGCGCTCTGATGTAGTAATAGTGGCTGGTGACTTCAATGCTCATGTAGGTAGACCAAGCAGAACTGAAAGGTACGGGTGAATCATATGGTGATGTGACTTACAGAGCAGATAATGGCGACTGTCTGCTTCAGCTATGCTCAGACAATCGCCTAGTTCTGGGAAGTACTAACTTTAAGCATAATGAAAAATATCTTTTGACGTGACGACCTCCCAACGTCGACCAAACGATGGACCCAATTAGACCACATCGCTGTCACCCACCAATGGAAGGGTTCGATAGAGAACTGTCACTCGTTCCGGGGCACCTGTTTAGAATCAAACCATGCTCTAATCAGAGCGTGTATTTGGCTGCATCTTACGGGACGTAGTAAAGAAATAATCCTCTTCAGATTCTACCTAAAGATAGCAAAACTAAGAATATATTTCATGAAAAACTAGAAAAACAGTTGAGCGACGGTGTAAGTGATTCTCATTCCTAGGCGGCTAGGAACGATGTGCGCCAAGCTATGGGAACAGCAGTGATATTAGCTAGTAAGGTAAGCCATAAGATTAGGAAGAAACAGTGGATTTCAGTAGCATCTATCGAACTCATGGATACTCGGAAAATCATCCCGTATGGCTTTGAGTTCGATGAGGAACGGATTCAGCTTAGGCGCCCACCGATAGGAATTTTACACAATGATTGCAAACGGTGGTGCGTAGCGAAAGTAAGGGAGATGGAAAAGGCATCGATGATAGGTACGAAGGCATGATAGGCTTACCCTTGAGATTTTTAAGATGGTGTTCCAGGTTTGGCAGTTAGATTGAGTGAGATCTCAGGTAGAATTTTGGAACTAGAAGTAATCCCATCCAAATGGACTCAAACACTAACTGTACCAGTCTATAGGAAAGGACAAACTTCCTCCGGTAAAAATCACAGAGGAATCAGTCTAACTAATATAGTGTCTAAAATGTTAGTCTCGATAATACTTAGACGCCTCATTTGAGCTCATAACGAGCGGACTCGAGAAAACCAGGCTGCTTTTCGACTTGAACGTGGCTTCATAGACTATATTCACACTACGATAGGTCCCAGAATAAAGACACGTTCAGACGTCCTGCAGTAGTGGCACTTCATGACCTTAAGACGGCTTCTGACTCTATGGATCGTGAGGTTCAATGGCAGTTTCTGTCACTGAAGAGAGTACCGAAGAAGTACATCAACCTTACAAAGGATCCCTACTCGGACACTACAGGTCGAGTGAGAGCTTACGGTGAAATGTCATCGAAACTGACTACCTCAAGTGGTGTTCATAAGGGTTGTCCACTCTCTCCATCATTACTCAACTTCCTCATAGACATACTTTTAGAGATAACATTATCTTCTTCCGACTTTTCAGGGGTGGACCTTCTACCAGTAGACTCGCTTATTGACCTAGGATATGTCGATGACATTGTTCTACTTGGTGAAGACTCTGACAAAATGCGCAGTCTTATGACTACCGTAAGCAACAATGCAAGCATATTCGGGATACGGTTCTCACCCTCAAAATGCAAAATTTTGCTCCAGGAATGGCTTGTATCGGCATCTGAACTAATGATAGGTAGTGAAGTAGTTGAGCGTGCCGACCGCTTCATTTATCTGAGGATTCTCACCAATGCTGACAGTCTAGTGACTGGTGAAATCGCAGCGTGGATACAAAAAGCTCGGATGGCTTTTGCCAACTTGCGTCACTTATGACATAGGCGAGATGTCCATCTGCTTATCGAAGGACAAATGTACTGCGATAAATGTACTGTGATAATGTGGTATGGCAACTTGTACTGATAAAAGTACGTACGGCACTCCAAATCCTTAGGTTAACAGACCCCATAACAACATATCTGCCTGAAGTAACTGATTACTTGCCGAGAACTATAACATTCAGCGGAAGTGAAGCTAACTGCGAACTGGACCAGTTCTATTGAGCGGCTTCAATGATAATGCCCATTGAAAAGTGAGGATTTCGCATATCGTTTTGCATTATTACTTGGTTATTTTAAAAACATTTCTGACATTAGACATACATTAAATACAAATATTCGGCGAACTGTTGATTATGCAATAAGCCAACATGATTAGTTAGTAGGGCTGTGCTCCTAACCGTTTCATACTGTTCAGTGTAAGTGAGATTTGCCAAATGGGGGATGAGCGCAGAGATCAATCCACGGACATTTGGCCAACACAGGCGTTTTCCGATATATTTACGGCTCTTTTTTTCTGAATTTTATTAATTCAGTCATTGAATAACGAAAATTCTCCTCGAGTGTAACTATTAGTTAAAAAATATAAAATGGCACAAATTCTAACATGTCAGTGAACAACAGTAATAAGTGATAAAGATGCGGTTCATTTTTTGTATCACCAGTAAAATCTCTGTTATCTATCACTATATATTTCGGTTATAGTTCACCGGTTACGATATTCCGAACTTGCTACCACATTTGACTGGAGAAGTTACTCATATGTTCCCAACTGATGGAGGTACAATTAAAACGCAGCGAAATGAAATTCCGACAGGTAAAAAAATGAGTGATTTTATATGTTTATTGATTATTCCTGAGTTACAAATTACTTAAAGTGTAAATAAAACTTTATTTATATTGTACCATGAGAACATTCGAGAGAAATGGACAATGAAACTGAATTTATTTTATAAAGCAAACCCTTATTAATCAGCTGAGGCACCAAAACATGCAATGAGGTACTCAAAGCCCTATGAATACAACTGAAACATTTATTGAATTGTCCAGATTTCAACATTTGCTGAGAGTTTGTTGACCTAACCTTAAAAATAGGAAGTTATAGAATTGGTGCGGAGCGAGAAAGAGTCAAGACCAGATAAAATATTTTTGAGTAGAAACAGTTTCTTTAGGAAATATGTTCACATAGTCTTCAATTATCCACTACCGATTCATGCAGATAATTGACTACTTTCTCTCCCTCTTAAGATCTTAAAAATTCTATGGTCATATGTGCACTTAAATCTATCTACACTTCGCTCTAGTAGCAACTTATAGGCGATACTCCTCTGCAAACTACTCATAAGCCACTGTTTGAGTACCTCCCACTATACTGGTGATTAGATTCAGGCTTTGAAACTAGTGAGTTCTTGAAAATGACTTATCTTAAATAAATAAAATTGCTTAACTTGTGACATTGTAAATGAAAACAGTACGGTGGAACCATGAATAGTCTTTTTCAAGTTGACTGACAACTCTAATGTTGTACAACATAAGATAACGAAATATAACATGATAGACTTTATAATCTACTATTATAAACAGCTTTAGTTTATCAATATTACTAAAATGTTGCAGGTGCACGAACTGAAAAGGCTGCGTACTGTACTGTGTACTCAGTACATCTAACCATATTGTAAATCATTATTTTTATTCGCTTCGAATTTATAAGTCAACTAAATATTAGATAAAAATGTGTTTAGGTTAGTTATCTTAACTATTTAGTGTTATGCTCGACTCTAGGTATGCTAAAAACTATTACGAGTTCACATTAGTCGAATAACGAGAACAAAACAACGAACTAGCGTCCAGGTAGGCCACTGTGGTCCCTTGACCAAATTGAATCAGCGAGAAGTCTTGATTTAGTGTAGAAATTGCATTCTACAAACACCCAGCCAGCACACAATGAATCCAAGCACTCAAATTTTGTTTATTTATACTCTATAGAGCCCCGTCCTTGGGACAGTCACAAAAATAGCACACTAAAACGACACAGTAACCAATCACAGCCAAGGATTTCCCTGGTGGGAAATGTCATCTTAAGGTCAACTGATCGGTCCATTAAATAAATCCAAAACAAAGATATTTTTCAAGCGAGTTCTAGAGGGATCTAACATCCCCAACATTTAGTTTGTAAGCATTTGTGATAGCCTTTATATTACCACTGATACTTCTAGTTCTGCTTTAGTTGTAATCTTCAGAATCTTATCTTGTTGTGCTCATATAATTTAGTATCTTTGGCCGATTCACGTGTTTCTCAGACTGTATGTTGATTATGACTGATTAGGATGATTTCATTGAGTTTTCCATAACTTTATTAGTACTTCCAATTGTGAGTAACAAACATTTAGCACCAATTCCCAAATAGTTTACGATAATCTGTTCTATAATTAGATTTGTAAGCATTCCTTCATATTATTTATGTATGTATATTTCTAGCTTATGGTTTTTCATATTCGTTGTAATATTTTACTAGTGTTGTCAAGGTACTAACATTCATCATAGAAGTATGTGATAAAGCCAAATTCCACTCTTCTGATTCTTTGAATTGTTGTTAGGGAAATTTAAAACTAAGAATATCAATTAAAAAGTAAGATTTAATTGTTGTTTAATGTTCTTATCCATTTTCTTACCATGTGATAATCCGAATTCGAGAACTAGTCTTGAGGTTGTGATTTGATATTTATCTGATTATATAATATTAACTTTGTGGTTGAAAGTTAGTAATTTTTAGTAATAATAATAATACTAATATCTTATCTCAGTCTACCATCATTATCGATCTAACTATAAAAATTAATGAATCATGGTATTGTTGTTCTCTATAACTACACCATTCAAACCACACTGTCTCTAATCCCTTATAAATAAATATTTTCCACTAAAATCAATTGATTTCACTTTGCTCCTTGTAAACGTTCACTTAACTAACTTCAAACTCTATTTAGGTGAAGTCAATTTACGAGTTAGCCTTATCAAAGATGGTCATGTTTTTACCATTCATAAAATTGACGGTCCACCTGAGCCGAACATTCCATATGAAAATTCTAATGAAATTAAATTTAATGATCAAGAAAGTGAGGTAAGATTTAATTATCTTTGAAATAATTACATAACAATGTTTATAAGATTTAAAATTATGTTTTGTGACGTTAAACTTAGTTTAAGCCAAAGTAAAATGGTGTTCTACAATTGTTACTCAATCACAAAGTAGAAATTCCATTGTTTTTGACATTCTCGGAAATAAGGCAAAAATAATCACTCCCTGAAAATTAAATTTATATAGTCGTCAGCTTAAAGTATATCTGTAAACAGCATGCATCATAGTGACCACATAGAAGCAAGCTATGAAATGTTTGATCATTGAGAGAAATAAGATTGAAGCATGCAAAGTTCATTTAAAATTAATATCTGAAAGTATTTACAAATATAAGTTAGAACAATTAAAAAATGCCTATTTTCAATATATCATAATGCTAATGAAATCAACATTACTATTTATTGACAAGTGAACACATACAAGCATCAAAAATTCCAATATTCTTTCAATGTTTAGATGTCGTTACGGTTTGACATTTTCAAACGAATAATAATAATAAGTGCTAATCGGCAATTTACTTTAGGATTGGTATTTTCAATTTTCAGACTGAGCCGAATGGAAAGTGAAATGAACGACTATTAAGTACATGATAGATGATTAAGAAATATAACAAATTGGTTTACTTTAAAATGAAGATAAGGTTGTAGATGTATGATTAAATGATATCATTTTTGTTGTAAACTTGAAAGATTGTAAATTTCTTACAAGATATGACGAGTACAGCTCTAGGTAACAGGAAACAATAATCAGATAAGTGCCGAGTAAACACATTTGCTTTTAATAGTTTTCCAGGGCCAAGATGTGCACTATGTTAAAAAAAGACGTATCATATAAAGACCCATTTCAATCGATCTGTAATTTAAAGTGTATCTACATGAAAATATGAGCCAGAACCTTACAGTCACTAATATAAATAATTCAATAAGATTTCATTTCATGTATTATGTATTTATCTATATCATAGTGTAATTTCTTTGTAGCATGTTGACGTAAATGCAAATTCATGTGACGTTGTACATGAGGAATATGAAGGATTGAAGAATTTTTTATCACCCGAGTTATTCAGTTCCATTACAGCTTGCTTTTCTGATGGCATTTGTTTATCTGTGTCTAGAGTCAATAAAATTTTTTCAGTAAGTAATAATTTCTTATCTACTTTACACATTATGTTTAGTTTGTTTGATGATTCAGTCATTCCTTTAAAAGGTGAAGTTTCGAAGGTGATCACTAGTGTGTCTTACAACTTCATTACTTGGTTAGTGACATTTATCTTTCAAAAATTATTGTCAGTGACACTACGTTTCAAAAAGTTACTATATTTTTTAGGCCGAAATAACTAATTTTTGTGTTCAGTCAGGTATAAAATTATAAAGGTTAGAAGGCTGTGAAGTTGAATATGATGTTAAACTTTTCACCGTTTCTTAGCTTTCAAAAAGTGAAAATGAGTTTCACCATAGATGTTAAACATATTTTTAATTTTAAAATATTCTGCTCGGTTAGTGTGACACTATTGTGATTATTACACCTTCAATTATCATTGTTTCGATATGTAAATTCTGAAATTATTTGTCTAACATAGTATATCAGAAAACTGATAGTTGAAGATTTTTGTGTCATTCAAAGTCGATTCAATTTTTTTCGTATCTGATAATTGCACAGACATTCAAAGTGAGAAAATCGATGATACTTTTCAATCTAATAGAGTAGTCTAGGGTTAGCTTATAATGAAGATTTGAAATACTAATACAGTAGTATCGCATGAAAAAACCAGATTAATTGAATGACAAGTATCTTGTTTCATTTTTTGAAGCTGTATTCTCTATGTAGCGAAATATAAATTTAGTGTTATGTTTACAATCGATTCACTTTTCTTTTCAAATAAAAAGTAGTCTATATGATCATAATAATAACGTTACCAGCTGCTTAATTACCTTAGGAATTGTAGTGTATTTTCTCCGATATGTTAAACTTTTAGCAGTGGATATGCATCTTTTAAATAGGGATTTAGAAAAATCGATAATGCGTTACAGAATATTAATGCTTTAGATTATCATCATTATAATAAAGACACAAATCATTTGATGAACTATCTTTGAATTGATTTTAAATGTTTCCAAAGTCATTATTGTTTCACAAAACAACACGTATTTAAACTTAGATATCTTTTAGTGGTAGATAAGTGAATTTAAATATTAAAATTGCCATGTTCATAAAACCTACGTCTGTTCCTCGTGAGAAGGAATTCCGAAAACCTATATATATTTCGGCCGTATATCAATATCTAGCACATTTAGAATGAAAGATTTTAATACTACTGTTAAAAGGTGTGAAAGGTCCCTATTTTTAAACACGCCATATTATGTAACATGTGGTCATATGAATCAATTTATGCATTCTTTGAATTACACACCTGAAAGTTATGTGTTTCAATCGTTTTTAATGCCTCAAAGCTAATGATCATTCACTTTGTTTTCTTCTACAGCAGTCCTATCCAAATTATCAGAAAGAATCTAATCCTTTGAATAAATTAAGCAAAAACAGCTATAATGATGATAACACTAACAGTCGAATTAGGATAAATTCTGTCAGTATGAATGACTACAATGGAACTGGACAGAATAATCCATATCAACATTTCATACATCTCTCCACACCTGATGGCGCACAAGTAGCTGTTTATCATAGTGTTGGTAAGTCAGTTCTACGTTGATTTTATCTTCGATTCATCGTGTGTTACGTTTCAAATAATTTACCAATCATAATATCGAAAACTACCAATAAAGAAAGAAGGTTAAAAATATCTACGAAAAGATAAACATACTTTCAGAAATGGTTAGCATGAACTCCAGGTCATTTATTATTAGTGTATCACATACATTCATGTAACAAGCAGTCATATTCACAATGTATGTATGATATCAACATGTCCTAGAGAAAAAAATAAAGGATTTTCTAAAATGTTAAGTTTGTAAACTTAGGAACACATATTTTGTACATGTTTGAACTATATGAACTGACGAGCTTTAAATGACTCTTAGCTACAATCTAATACTCAATAATAATAAAAACAATAATAATAATGGCTTCATTCAACATTATGCGTCCAGTGAAACATGGAATATTTCAACATATTTCTCTTACAAAGCAATCGGTGGTTGGAATTAGGAGGTAAGCAGTTCAGGAATTGACATCCTATTAACATTCATTCTTTTCTCAGAAGATTTCCAACGCTGCAATATCTTGGATTGTCCTTTTTTGTACCCTATGAAGACATAGCTTGTAAAATTTTCATACACATGCCTGAAGGGATGATGTGATCGATAAACACAACTGACGTGTTAGAACAAATCAAAAGAGGTAGCTTGTTGGAGTATTTTGATGTATGGACACGGGTAGCCCAAATATTCAAACAGGCCGCCGCTCATGATCTACACACAAAGCGAAAAACTGTATCATGTCGTTAAGTGTTTACAGATAGCCGACAGGTAATATCAACCAGCATTCGTAAGAGAACTGGTTCTCACTTTGGGACTTGGATGTTATCAATGAAGTTTTGAGGCCGTAAAAAACCTGCAGTCGAACTGATATATTAACAATCAAAACAGCTTAGTAACCAATATCATCCTTGGTTAGACACTAGTGATGGTAGAATATTCCTAATTAGTGAAGCTGGATGATAATTAGAATCCTGCTGCAATTTCACCTTGCTGGTAAGTGTTAACTAGCAAGAAAATTAAGTCGAAAGTCTCCTGCCGACTGTCTCTAACGAACATGAAAATATAGTACGCGCAAATCACCTAGACTAGTATTCACATTAGAAATCGGTCAAAACCAAAGACTAAACTTATCTGTTATTAATTATAACTGATCACTTGACCATTAAAAGTAAATCCGCTGGACAAATCGTTTAACTCCTTCCACGTCCGATGATTTTATAGAAAATTACAAGTTTTAAAGCATCGTTGTTTTAGAATGGACTAACTGTAAAGCTAAAGTTGCAATGTTTATTTTAATTAGTCAACTAATGTTCATTAACTGGAAAACGCATAACTCAATTCCATTTGAAAGTATACACCTTAACTAAATCTTCATAGTGATAAATCAAAGACAAATATTTTCTCAAACGTGAAACACATAAAGCAAAATTTGTTTTACACATATGACTTCGTTACTAGTAGTTATTTCAGCTTCATGAAAGTCATACAGATCTTTGTGAAAGAATACAATATGTTATACACATGTAAAGGTCAAACCATCAATTATTCTTTTCATACAATCACGTGTACTGTTTACATGGGAATAAACAAGAGGTATTAAGATTTTTTTTCAAAATTAATGATAAAATTGTTAGTGGACTTGTTGCTTTCCTGGTTTAATACTATTTCACGCAGCCAACAGACTGCTTGAATGTGCAATAAAGTGTAATGTTAAACTATCGATAAAAAGAAGAATTCAAGTCAATAAAAGACACTAAACACGAAAGCATGATAAAGATATTAATATCGTTTTATAAAGAAAATATTGTGATAAAATGCTTTAATATCAATCCCCTATTCAACAACATATGACTCAGCACCAACAAAAAAAAAATAAAATTTTGAATTTACACTATTTTATTACTGATAAGTTATGTATTTTTTTTGAAAAGAATATTTGAGGAAAGATGAATAGTGGTTGTCCACAGGATCTAAGTTGTATGGTTCTTCAGGTGGATTGCACCGCCAGCTACAAGTCAAGATGTACATATTGCCAAAAAGAGAGTGATCGAATCCAGTCTCTAGCATTAACCACGAAATAATTGAAACATTCATGACTAAATAGTTTTAACAAAATTTTACTGAGACGTTGAATTTTCAGTGATTTTTTGTTAGTTACTTGAATTTATTATTTGGATAATTTATGAAATATATGCAAGTGACATATCAAATAACAAATTTTAGTTATTCAATGTGGATGTTTAAATGATAGCAGATGACCGAAAGATTGTTTGTTCTTTTCAACGTGATCGGATCTTCCACATAATGTTTATACTTTTCGAATTGTGTTTCTTAGCTTTATTCAAATTTTGAATTACTTCTAACTAATGTAATTCCCAGCAATTTCGCTTCACTTGTGTACAATAACACAAGTTTTCTTGAGTGCATTTAAACCTCAACCCTCAGCTTTAGTTAACCAAACAATCTTATAGAGATATTTGCATTTTCGATTTTAAACAACATCACATCAGCGGATATTTGTTTAGTGAATGGATAAACATCATTCTGTTATTAGTCTCCTATGGGTAACTTTCTTTAAATGAATTATGGAATATTATTAAATTTTCACATATTAGAATTCTATAAAATTGCTCTAATTTATAAATTCTGTAGTTGATGTCTAATCTGAACATCAAATAGAATTGTGTATTGTTACTAGCTAATTTGAAGTATTCGGAATGCAGCTTAGGTTTTATTACTGCTTTTAGTAGTAATCAGTGAATTGAAAACTTTAACCATATAGTCAAAAATGTATCCAACTTCTGAGCAGACCTGATTCATTAAGAAATAAACTAGACATTCTATAAAGTAGTTAACTTATTAGATCACAGAATTATAAAACACAATTATAGCAAATAATCTTTGTCTATTTACTAAACGGAAAAGTTTATTTCTGCGATTTTACTGCAAATAAAGACAAATAATTAGTGTATAGTAAAAATAGACTATTTACTCAAATTTTTTATACTATAATTTGCTTAGCTAGTAAATGTAATGTGAGTAAGATGTTTCTTGACAAGAAAAATAACATTCCCAGTCCTCATTAGCATATTGAATTGTGTTTCCGGTTTCAAGGTTTTTAGAAATTAATAATTGCAGAAGTGTTTTTTTATCCAGTAAATATTCAATTTTTCAGCATGACGTAGTCTCACTGTCATGCATTGATTCATGATTATAAAGAAATCATGATATTAGATCGAGCTTAAATATATCGAATACCTTGGGTGTATCTGAGTTCAAAGGAAGTTGGAAGGTGTAAAAAGTAAGTAAGATTACACTAAGGCAGTAAGTCAAGTGACATGAAAGTTAGAAAGATCGACGTGAAGATTTACCATAAAGCTAGTTCCAAAACGTCCAGTGCTTTTCAATTTGGCTGGATACTCAACCGAATTTAATTATCAAATACTGTAGAATCACAATTATTTCCGAAATTTTTTCGTTAATTGCGACATGTTATTCTTTCAGATGAAATTTCAAATTGTGTCACCGAAGATAATATCCCTTCAAAAGAGGCATTTAATCGAGGAAGTAAATGTAATACAAACGACAACCAAAATAATGCATTTCCAAATTCACATCATAGTATAATGTTGAAGTTATCGTCAGCCACTAAATCTGTCAATGATAATATCAACACTAATGACCCGAAGAAAACGTTTGATAAAGAATATGAAGTAACACGTTTTATCACCTCAGACGGTATAGTGATACAAGTTTTAATGCCTGGTTGCACTTCATCTGCTTCATATGCTATCAAGGTTGGTGAAAATTCTTTTTTAATTACTTAATTTCATATAACCATAGAACATTACTTTCACATTTTACGTATGATTTGCATGGATGTGAGTGAATTTTGAGTCATTAATTAGGTTTAACACGTTAATATGAACACCTTATAAGATTTCAAAATATCCAATATCTCTGTGTTTCTTTGAGCATATAAATCAAGTTCATACTGAGCTGAATTAAAGGCTTTACGAATTCATTATTTAATGCCTTCATTGAAATTAAATCGTATTAAGTCATAAGAAAATGCAAATATTGTCATCCTGATACAACTAAATGCATGACAATACATCATATCAAAAATCAAGTTCAGGTAAAGCTGGCCGAAAGCATCTCAGAGTAATTCAAAACTGCTATCCAGGTTTGTAGTTGGTATATTAAACTAATCAAATATACCAAGTCATAAACTGATTTGAAAGGTCAATTAAAAATAATTGGATTTTCCAAAAGTCATTATTTACATTTATACTGTACAATTTTTATGTCATAACTGTAAATACTTTTATTCTGTAAATTTTGATATGTATCATTATTTGTCTAGTTACGTTAGTTAAGCATTAGTAGTGCATATAAGTAACTAATTCAAGCCATTGCTTTTATCGTTAACATGCTCACCAGAGATTCAAGATTATTTGGAAGAAATATGCATTTTCCAGAAACCTGTGAATACATCGATTTATTTTGCTGACTTCATTATTTTCTGTCTTAACTGTTTATTTTCGTGTAGTTCTAACTCAACCATAACCTAATATTATTCATTCTAGTGCTTTTTTTTAAAAAAGAAAGTATGTATAAACCTGTAGCAATGGTTTACTGCACCAATGTACGTTTATATTAACATGTTAAATCAGTGGTTATTTAGTCAAACTAATGCGCATGGAAATCAATATTATGGTACAGTCAAGTATTTTACTTGTTATCGACAGCTGTCACAAAAACAGAAGACTTCCATAATTTTGTTTTTTTTTTTGATAAAATATCGGTGTGATTATTGTGGTTCATTTTAACAAACAGATTAATATTTTGCTTATTGAGTTTGGATTTACAACACAATCAAAAATGATGACAGATTGTTGGGAATGTTAGATCCTCAGAACTCGCCTGATAAATATGTTTATTTTGCATTTATTTCATAAACTGATCAGTTGACCTTGAGATCACGTTTCCCACCAGGAAAATCCTTGGTTGTGATCGGTTACTGCGTCATTTTAGTGTGCTATTTTTGTGACCGTCCCAAGGACGTCTCTACAGAGTATAAATAAACGCAATTCGAGTGCTTGGATTCATTGTTTGCTGGCTGGGTGTTTGTAGACTTCTCACTGATTCAATTTGGTCAAGGGACCACAGTGGCCTACCTGGATGCTGGTTCATTGTTTTGTTCTCGTTATTCGACTAATGTGAACTCGTAATAGTTTAAGCATACCTAGAGACGAGCGTAACACAGATTAAGTTTACCGTGAATCTCATTTTGTCAAACTATTCAGCCTCCACAATAAGTTAGACATTTTATTTTCAATTGTAGCGTTGTTAGTTTCTTTTTGTACAACTTTGTCAGGTTTAAATGGATTTCAATAATCAAATGTTGAAATTTTGAAAAAAAAATTCGCACCATAGTTTATCACCTTACTTACAACCACTCAATCAATTATTTCTATATGAAAAAATTGCAATATATTAGCTATTCCAACATTATTTATTTCTATCATAGTTGTAATGAAGTATCTAAATTATTTATTTTCCTACTTTGTTTAAAATTAATATATTTCTCAATACATATTCAGTGTATTTGTAATTTTCCAACAAATATCATTTTTAAGCTGTGAATTAAAATTGTAGATTCTTTACCCTGACGGAGCAATCATGGAACGTGGTACAATGGTTGCGGAAGAATTAAGAAAAAGTGAAAATCCTCAATTTACATTGATCAATTCACACGAACAAGAAGAAGAACAACAACAACACGAAATTAACCCTCATTCAGAATTAGTTATACCAAATATACTTCAAGCGAATCCACTACAATCAACAAAATCTTCATCTAAGAAAAAAAGTGCCAAGAAAAAAAATGAAGATAAAAAATGTACACGATTCAATGTTAATCCATTTTATAAATATTTAATTGCTTATATAATTAGCTGTTAATATTTTGAAAGCTAATTGTTACTTTAGTCTTAATGCATTCTATCACTTAATCAACCAATGACAAACCTTAAAATATGATCACTCGGTAAAGTAATACTATTGAGGAAAATAATTTACATACTAATGTCAATAGTACAGTACATTTGAAACGCAAAAGTGAATGAAAGAGTTTGTCAATAATCTCACTGTTAGCGTTGAATCTTTATTATGATTAGCCTACGATGATAAGATTTTGAGTTGAGATACTATAGCAGTTTCTTTTGAATATGACTTGCAGGAAAGTAAACATAGTAATTGTTATCGACTGTAAACCGCATTGAATGAACGTTTACAAGTAAAATACATTTTTGTAAAAATGAAACACTAACCATTTGAAATAAAGACAGAATTCTTTTACATGATTTTCTGTTTACTGACGATATGTTTTACGGAACATTTAACCCTTATTAAATGCAGATCTTGGAGATATTTTTTATTCAGTTAACATTTAGAATATCGAATAACAAAAAATGGATTAGGAAGTAGTTTAAACATGACAGATTCAGCTGCATGAGGAAGACACAAGAGATTTCCTCAAAGAACAATGAAGGAAATATTGCACCACAATCATCCACCTGAGCTACAGATTTTCTTCACCATCTCAATACTGTTCTTCCGTTGTTTATACTTATTTTATTTTATCTGTCATCAAATTTACAGCTTTTCATTTGTCGCAAACTTACATACTGTTCGTTAGTAGACTTCTCTTTTTGATGTAACCGGCCTTAACTTTCAAGTCTAACGTCACTGTTACTCGCCAACTAAGTGAATTGAGAGGTTAAACCTCAGTAAATCAGTAGAACGTTAAATAACTTGATGAATAATTCATCTGTATTAAAAAAATTTCATGTCCACCACAATAATCTCAGTTAATTCTTTGTACCATTGTAGAAAACAGAAATTCCTGATGAAACGA
The DNA here is from genome assembly GCA_944470395.2 of Schistosoma turkestanicum. Lineage (NCBI taxonomy): Eukaryota > Metazoa > Platyhelminthes > Trematoda > Strigeidida > Schistosomatidae > Schistosoma > Schistosoma turkestanicum. Next base: position 20,969,592 of record OX103973.1, read on the forward strand.
CACGCGTTTGTGAATAATACATATTTTGGTGTGAACTGATTCATTAGTGTTTGTAGCCATATGTACTGATCCATTTGTACTCATAAAGGTACAATGTGAACAGTATTCTATATGATTATACAATATGTTTGTTATTGTTACGTGACAGCCAATCAGTAAGAATATTCAAAGCCAGGTATTTGAGGCTGAAATCCGACTAAAATCAATAGCTCTGCTAACAACGACTGATAATCACAATTCTCAGGTCTAGGGCTTGCTGTCTTTAGCCATGAAACATGCTCAGATTTATGTAATCTTCTTTCTGCAGTATTCGGAACACATAATCACCGCAAACCTCATTAATGTGTGTCATATTAAAAGGATTATATGCACTTCCGTTCAGCGTCCAATGATGTTATATTAATAATTACTTTTTGCTATTCCACTGTTAGAGGCACACACACATAGGCAGGTATAAGTAATATAAGTATGTGGAATGACGGTGAATAAATCACTTAAGATAAAAATGGTCTTTTAGAACAAGGTTATTTATAACAAGTGATTTTGCCATTGTTAATTTATTTTGGTAAACAAGAATTTTATGATGAGTGCTAACGAATCGTGACAAGCAATTGCTTTCTTATTATTCTGTGTACAAAGCAATAATGACAGGAAACAAGTCCAAGATACAAACTGTGTTCATGTTTAAGATTGCTAGTTTTGTTTGTACTACTGAAACTAAATTACATGCAAAATACCATCTGTTTTTAAAAAAAACTGGTGCATGTCACTCCGGTTTAGTTTTCTGTTTTGAAGATCTTTGCATTATTTTTTGCGAAATTCATCACTTTAAATCAAACTTAATCTTGCAGCCCAAAACTTTAGGGATTTTGATTTGAGTTTATCATCTATCAGTCATATGAAATGAAGTCATATCATTTGTTATACAATTCATGCAAAGCTTTATGCAGTCATAAAAAAGAGACTTAGAAATCTGATCAAATGAATAAATTCAATGAAAAAAAAACTGTTACAAACAATTAACCTATGGTTAGTAATGCAAAAATGTAACTAAGATTATATTCTTTTCAGCCGATGATGATGCTCGGAACGGGGCAGGCCCAGTTTCCAGTGACATCACAAACATCGTGACTCCATCCAGTACGCCAAGATCAACAACTAATGATCCAGATGACAATTTACCATGGTTAATTACTCTTTTGTCTGGTGAGCGGTTTTGGTTCAAACCAGAAAAACCATTCACAAATATCGGTAATTTAATCGAAGAGACTTCAACAGCAAACGTGTCTGACAGTGTATCCCAAGAATCAGTGACGTTAGACATACCAAGTACAAAACGTTCAGATGATGCAGCAAAATATGAAATATATCCAAGTAAACCAATGGAATCTTTTCGAGCCTATGATCCAGCCACTGGAGAAACATTGCATACGCGTCCTGAAGATAATTTAATTGCTGTTGAACCTCATCCAGATAGTCCATTCAAGTTGATAGTACAACATGCAGACGGTACACGACTGACACAAATCTTACTGGTATGTAAATATTTCATTGTTGTATGATGATTTGAAGAATGATACTTTTTCATTCCATGACAAAATATATTTTTTTTCACGTAGTCATGATTTGAAAAGCTTTAGTCTACTACCTTTTGTACAACACACCATAAATAGTGAGCATTGATAAAAATTTTGATGATATCTGATTGTTTTTATTTTCGTTTATTCATTTCAACCTAAACTGGTTTGTATCATGAGTTGATAGTTTTTAACTAACCTTTTTCAATCCCCAAATTATTCTGTACTGATTCATCTTGTCAATTTTGTTTTGCTTATTTGCATACGCTGACTGTTGTACAGTATTTAGTTATCTCTATATAGACGAAGAACTAATTAGCCTAGTCGAAATGATTAATTTCCTAATCTGTAATTAGGCGAATTTAATAAATGCATAATTTTTATATGGTATGCTTTTCATGCTAGAATTATTTTTCTATAATTATTTCTTTAGTTCATGATTTATGACAGTGAATATTGCAACAAAAATATTTATGATTTCCAGTTTATTTCAATAGATTAGTCTTTGTTGAAATAACAAAGATTCAGTTTTTTTCAATTTCAAAAGACTAACCAAGTGGAAGATAAACGTTTTCTTCATAAATTAGTATACATTACAGCTTAATTGTTAGTTTGATGCGACTACATAGTATTCTATATATTTAAATGCAACTTAGTTTATCAAACAGAATTTAATATATGAATACTGATAATATTAACTCTCATCTTTATAGTCTTGGGATATTTCGGATTATAGGACTTTTCCAGAAGAACTTCTCAAGACCTATTGGCTTTATTTGTTTTCATCATAAATTCCATTATGTTCCGTCAAGGAAAATAAATTACTTGGATTTTATTAGGTCCTATGTGTCAAGAAAGCAGTTATATGATCTCTCTCTCTAATCCTATCATCAATTAGTTTACTTAAATTGATAGTAAGACTGGTAAATTTTTAATTACAAATTGACTAGTGAACAGTAAGCAAGACCTTAACTCTTCTAGCTTCTTTTAACTTAATGACCTTCCCGAAGACGAAGATAGGGAACATACCAGTTTTCTATTGCAATGAATGTTCAAATGTAGAAATTCTGCCCAGATATATAAAGCATGTTAGGTCCTCCGAGTCATCTCCATCAATTGTGATGTGCATGGCGCATGTTGTGTAGTATCGGAGAATCTCGCTTTCCTCTTTGTCTATGTTGAGACCTGCTGCTACACTGGTCGTCTTCTCTTACATGACTTGCGAATTTATCTCAGTATGAAGAACCAAAGCTAGATTTTTAGCACCAAAGAACGTAACACGTCATCATTAATTTCCATCTTAAGATTAATTGTTCAGAGGTTTGAGTTTCTAAGCAACCGGTTTGTATCACTCCCCAGACAAAAAGCAGCTATTAAAGGTCGAAAGTATATGTACGTTACTAGTGTTTGGTTTTCCAGGTGAACGCGTTGTATCTGTAATAAGCTGCATGATTTGCCTGAGAGAAGAGTGATGCCTCTGTAGTTCTCACGCTTGCTGAAATCTCCTGTCTTTGGTATTTTGATGAGTAATCCTTCTTTCCAGTCTGTGGGTGCTTGTTCTTCACCCCAAATCTTGTTGAATAGAGTGTGGAGTATTTGTGCAGTCGCTGCCAAGTCTGCTGTCATTGCCTCTGCTAGAATGTTGTCTGGTCCCACTGCGTTGCCTCTTGATTTGTCTGATGGTCATGCTGATCCCTTCCATTGTTGGTGAGCCAACAATGATTGGGAGGTCCGTGGATGCTGTTTCGTTGTTGAGAGGATTCAGTGAAGCTGACCAATTCAAGAGTTCCTTAAAGCGCTCTACCTACCTGTTTCGCTGTTCTTCAATGTTGGTGATTAATTTGCTTTCCTTGCTTTTCACTGGTCGTTCTGGTTTCCGATAGTTTCGAGCGAGTTTCTTAGTTGTATCATACAATCGTCCTTCTTCTCTTGCAGCCTCTTCGACCGTCATTGCTGGATCTTCCACATATTTCCGTTTGTCGGTTCTGATCTTCCCTTCACTTGCTTGTTTGCTTATGTGTATTCAGCCACAGAGAGACTCCAGGCGGAGTTGAAGTATCTTAATACATCAGCACAATTAGAAAATTATACTTATCAGTGATATGGTGCCAGAGTAATTGGTGAATCCACAACAAATGACTAATCTGAGAAATAAAACCCATGACAATGATTTTAGGATTAAACAAAGTCTTAGAAATCGGAGCTTCCTATAGAAATCTTACATACTTCTAGTTTTTTACTGACTGTTTCCAACTTAAAATTGTAACAGAATATTGATATGAGATGAATACTTACAGATTTCTATATTTTACTATTGTATAGGCAACTGAGAAACCTAATGACGAAAACGATTCTGCAGATTTAAATTCAAATCTCAACAAACCACAAATATTTATTCGTACAGAATGTGATGGATTTCCTGCTGTAGTACTAAATAAATCAACTGGCGAGTTTGAAATATCTCTATTTGGTAAAAGTCAGTTTTCGTCAACATTTCATTTCACTCCGAGAGGTCATCACGTATTACAGGTAAAAAGATGTTTTCAACAAGTGACATTTCGTCTTCAGAAATAAAAGTTAAGCACAGCAAAAACATGTACATTTGTAAATGTTGAAATTGCATCTATTTTATATAGTAAATTGTCCTGTTATTATATGACCTGGTGATGTCTAGTCGTAAGACTTGTAAATTCTGTTTCTTCCATTTCGAAACTAGTTGCGTAACTGAAATGTATGATCCGCTTTTATCGATTGTTATCAAGTAATGTAGACTTCAATGTTTTGTCATGACCGCTGTTTGTATTCCTTGATTATAGTCTGAGGAACACTGAATGGTATTTAATTTCCTAAAGAAGAAGATGATATAAATTTAAAAGTCCATTTAGAAGAGTCGAATCTGCTACTATAATTCCAGTGTTAGACCTGTTATCAATCAATATAGGTAATTTGCGTGTAATCAGATCGGTAATAAGTCCTGATCAAACTATTAAAAAACAGATGTTCCATAATTATATCAATTTAATCCATTGCGCATAAAATGATCTTTTTAAAATAAAGGTACTAATAGCATGTCTTCAGAATTCAATTTTCCGGAGGAAACTTCAGCAGGTTTGATAGTTTTTTGTATTGATTAGCCAATGAAAATCTTTATTCGTTCCCTGTCTTCTCCTTCAGGTTATGCTTGAATATAGAGTGTGTATATCAGTATCAGAAATGGAAGACAGTCCAATACAACAACGTAAAATTGTGAATATCTCCTCATTATCTGATGATTGTTACTGTTTTACTTTGCATTGTAGCATTTTAATGGTGGTCAATTAAACATAAATCCAGATAGTTCAGTATATTATACCACCCAATGTCTTGAAATAATCAATCTCAATGAACCAACTGTTTATGAAATGCGATCTAAAGATATGGAAAGTTTGTTGGAGTGCACTGATCCACACAAAAATGTGTACACAGTTGACAACTGGGCAAATTGTAATGTGCTCTTAACTGGTTAGTACTATATAACTTTACCAATTCATCTCCTAATAATAAGTTGACGTTCTGATGTAGCGTGTTCATAATAAAGTTAACCTAAACAACACTCAATAGAAACAACCGTAGCAGTTTATCAAGTTTATGGTAAAGTTAAGACCTAGTATTTGTGTTTCTTGAGAAGCGATATTCAGTAATAATCTTGCTCAATCGATCTCATATTTTACTCTCTACTGAATTATATGACATAGAATCTTAAAATTCACATGAATTAATTCTATTGAACATTAATATTTTTTTAGGATCTGTAGTTCGATCCAGTAAAACAACATGAGATTAAATGAAGTAATTTTTTGCACTTAATAATTAACGATAATGTATTTCATTGACGAGTAAGGCTTTAAATACTTGACACAATCTATGTGAAAGCTAAAGATGGTCTCCTCATCTCTAAGCTGTAATAAATCTACGAGGGTTAACCAAGAGATCAGTTAATTAGATGCGAATTGTTCCAACTACTCAAACAAGTTCACTAAATCTAAACCATTAGTTTTCCGTACAGTATATAATACGACACATTATAAACAATCACTCACCATCATATATATTTGAACTAAATAGAGAAAAAAATAATTACCTTCTAAAGTTATATATAGATATCTTTAAGACACAATCAGCATAATTATGATGAATATCAGAAAAACACTGGATCTAACAATAACAAACATACTCTGTAATGCAGTATTTCAGGTCAAAGATCCTTCTATTCAGCATATTTGAGAACTTTGTCTACAGATCAAGTTGCATCAATGGCGAAATATATTTTATCGAAAATTCCCGTTATCTAACCTTAATTGGTCCAAAGGCAGTCAGTCAAGTTTATGACATAAGTAATATCAAGAGATGCGAAGTAGGCCAGCTCATTTTTTCAACGAAAATTTAATCAAATATCTTCTTTTTATTTTTTTATATTTTCAGTAGGTAATAAAAAGCAGCCTAATGATGATGATGATGGTGATGATGATGGTTTAAATTGTCAAACTGATCAAACTAATTCGAATGAAACAATAGCTGAAAACAATCAACAAACGAACAATTCACTCCACAATACTTTACAGAACAAAGAGTATGCGAACAATGATGATGAAATGGAGGAATTGCATAACAAAGAAGTTGTAAATGATGCTCATTGTTTATATGATGAACATATACCAAGGCTATTTTATTTTGATCCAAATAAAAAGGCAGCAATTGAACTCATACATCATGAAGAATTTAAGTGTTTACTTCAAAGAGCTCATAATATTCAAGCCCCACCTCGTCATGTAAAGAAATTTACAATGGAAGAAAAATTAGTGTATATGAATGCAAAAAATCAAAACAGCTCAACATTAGATAATGCTTTTATTGAAGGTTTATACTTAAGAGAACCAATTCAAAATAATCCAAAGGTATTATGAATGGAAATTTGCACTTATCTATTTAAACAGTATGGATTTCATAACATTTTTCTTTATAACTAACTATTTGTGACCATTTAGTTTGGCGAATGATAAAACTCCTAAAAATATTAATTATACTTTCTATTTTGATTAAATTTGATGGCTTAAAAAAATTAATTCTCGAAAACAATTATCAAGGTTAAACTAATAGGAATATTCATAAGTTGTGACTGTTAATTGGACCATAAAATTGTCCATACTTTCACTCTGGTGTTTCTGTCTTCAACCATGTAGTAGCATATACAAATCGTTTGCATTTACATTTGTACACTAATCATAACTTATTTAGGAACTAGATCTATGGTAAGTCTTTATGATGCTTAGCCAATCGGATCATGAAGGCAATTTATGGAGTTAAACATGATATTTTCAGTTAGAGTTTTGGAGATTTGTGTTTTTACACATTTGAAATCATCAGTCAATCATTGTTAGACCACCATTAGAAACCTAGAAGCGACTAGATGGCCGTTTCGTCCTGGTATGGGACTCATCAGCAGTGCACATCCACGACTCCTGCACCTATCAGGATTCGAACCTGGGACCTTCTATATTGTGCGCGAACGCCTAACCATCGGACCACTGGGCCGGCATCCAACGGTGTTAATGTCCAACTCTGATTGATCTAGGGATTTTGCGCGACTTCACCCATTTGTCTTCGGTAGTTACTGCCTACACCCGACAGGGTTGAATAGAAAAATAATTTATCACGCTGAAGTATGAATAAATGTTTTCATTTTGTTTTAAGCTTTGACTAGTTTCAGGTAAATAACTATAAGGTTTACTTTACATACATAATCAAATATTACTGATTTTTAGATCTTCGGTTTAACAATGATGAAGTCAATAACTACCAATGAAACAGGAAAATACTACGTTCAAGAAAATATTATTCCTGAAGGTTTGAGTAGTCGGGATTTTCAAACTCTAACACATTCATCAAACTCAAATGTGAATTCAGATATTAGAAAATTAGGTGAAAGAGCTGGTAAAGGTTTAGATATTAATATGCCATCTTTGGAATATCTTGGTTTAAAATTTCCAGAAACGAGCGTTACTCTTCTACCAACACAAAAAGGCAAGTCGTTGAAACGTGAGAATCAGAAATTTAACGCTTATAAACAATCTATCCATGCAAATGTAAGACAATTTACTGAATTTCCATTAATTACATCTGAAATTAAACAAAGGTAAGTCAAATGGAAATCTGTTTAAATTTATTACATCAAATATAGTGTATTTAAGCAAATGAACTATGAAAGAATTGTCTGTATTCAGTCAAACTTGAACTATAGCCAGTATTTGATTATACGAAAAGTAATAAAAGTCTTATGTGCTTAGTTCAAAAAGCATTATAATGGTAAATCCTATTCAAATCTAATAGATGAAAATGCTATGTATAGCAGGACAACAAGTGAGATTTCACTAACGACATTACATCACTTTCATCTTATCAACCTAAGATTTAATTATGAGGTGAACACCATATTCTATGCTGCTAATATAGAGCTGAAGGTTTCCTATGAGACCAGAGGTTCGCTGTGAACATTGTGGATGGCTTGGTATTACTTTGGCAAGCATTGCTAACAGTCCATATACAAAATTGGTTAGCAGCGTGACCGATTTCATTGATACTAGTGGTTGATTTGCAACATTCCCGAGGGCCATTGTCAATGGGGTGCTGTATTGCATATCACTATTGCTAATAATAATAAGTTTGACAGTCATGTAATCGGGATGGTTCGAAATGACCTGTTCATGCGGTGCATATTGACGCGATCATGGATCGGAAATAATCACTATATATGTAATAATGTATATATAAATGGTACCTGTGTGGTTGCACCACAGGATTGAGCCGAACTGTTCATGTCGAAATGCTAACACGTGAACAGTCTCCTTGGTTCTCCTGAAAACCGATGTAAAATTGCCCTTGACAATAGAGGGTTAATGTATATCATTGTAAAAAACATGAGGTGAACACGAATAGGTCATATAAATACAAATACCTGTGTAAATTTTACAACCTACAATGCCAGTCCGTGAACTTTATTAATGCCGGTTGTGCCGTTCAAATCTTGTTCGTGATTACAACGGACTAATAAAGTTACCACAAAATATGTACAACCAAAGTAATTTTCGAATTTAATATGACTTTATGAAAGCATTAGTTTAATTCTTCATAGACTATTTTCCTATCGGTCATTTAACATTTCGAAAAGCTGAAGAAAAACTCACTTTGACGTTATATCCAATTTGATTTCTAAAGAATTTTGCTTGAATTCAGTTTTTAGCATTAAACAAAAATTATACAATTTCGATCCATTATGTGTTATTATTTAATAAGATTTTTAGGTGTATTATGCGCTTACACAGAATACTACCTCAATCGTTTAAATGAATGGAGCATTCAACAGCCTGCAAGGTTATCAGAAATTATGCAATCTGGACCGACAGTGATCTTGGATACTATGCCAACAATATCACGTATATTATCTACAGATAAGCAGATTTCAGATAAAATTGAAAGTGAGAATTTGACAGATGTGTCTAGTTCACCAAGTCAACAAACTATTGTCAGTCAAGAAATATTGCAACGTAAGTATGCATTATGAACAAAATCTTGAATCATAAATAAATCAGTGGTTACGAAAAACTAAATAATCTACTATCATAACATTTCTAGGATCAGAGTAAGATTCATTTGTCCGCGAAGATCAGAATGTTCTAATATTTAAATATTTCTGAAGCTTATCCTGTTAGATAAACCCAGGAAGATCGAATCTGGACAGTGAGAAGTTGCATAGAAAGGGATAAACAATAACAGAATTTTACCACGCTAAGCTTCTTTTAAAGTATGAATATACGACCTGCTCAACAGTTAATGTGGTTAAATCATCCAAGTGTATTCATGTGGTGGTGTTGAATTGTGGAGCTTTCATTGTCCTTCTGAACAAAATCATCAGCACAAACATGGAAGATAGTCATTAGATGTTTCTCCTCGTGTTTTAGTGCTTCATATGTGCTGCAGTGTTTCTTCGCTCTCTTGAACAAAGTTTGTATGCAGTTGAATTTGTGGGTTCTTGGATTGTTCATACTGTAGTTGAGAATTACGCCTGTGTGGTTTGGCTTCCGAAATACTTCAGTTTCCAGTTTTCCTGTGTTAGTTCTGGTGATTAGTATATCCAGGAATGATAAACTGCTGTTTGATTCTTTTTCCATCGTGAATTTTATGTAATCGAAGAGTTGTTGATTCGATTGTAGATGTTCTCCAGCCCGTTTTCTTTTAATGACGAATGTGTCGTCTACATAGCGAACCCACATTTTTGGCTTGATCACTGGTAAAATCAACGCTTCTAGTCTTTGCATTACCGCTTCCGCGATGAGTCCTGAAATCGGTGATCCCATTGATGTTCCTTTTGTTTGTTCGTAGACTCTGTTGTTGAAATGAAAATACGTTGTTAAGCATAGATTGATGATGTCTAGCAGACTTTGGCTCTGAAGCTTCGTATGTTTTTGTAAATTTGTGTCGTAGGTGAGGAGCAGGGAAAGAGTTTCTTTAGCTAAGCCTGGCTCTATCGAGGTGAATAAGGCTGTAGCGTCGAAGGAAATGATCATTTCGTCGTTGTCAATTTGAATCCCCTTGAGTTTATCCAAGAATTATGTGGCGGACTTAATTGAGCAGTTGGATTCATCCATCAGATGTTTTATTATCCTTGAAATTTCTCTTGATAAGTTGTAGGTCGGGGTTCCGGGGAGGGATACAATAGAGCGTAGTGGAATGTTGGGTTTTCGGAGTTTCGGCCTACCGTAGAATTGTGGAATTACTGGTCCATTGGATTTCATTCTCCATTTTTTCTGCTTTGACAAGCCTCTTTAGAGTGCTCGAGATTTTGCTGTCCAACTTTTTTATTGGGTTTGTGTCGATATATATACGCTTCTGTCCTCAAGTAGTTCATCGGCTTTCTCGATATATTCTTCCTTGTCCATAATTACTGTGGTGCGTCCTTTTTCCGCTGGAACTATGACTATATCTTACCTGGTTCTGAGTTTCTTTAGGGCTTTTCGTTGTTGTGCTTAGTTTGTTGTTGTCTCTCTTCCTCACAAATGTTTTACTGTTCAATTAAATATCCTTTTAATTGTACTTTCAAACGAAAATGATTTCAATTTCTTATTGATAATATTATCTGTTATTACTTGATCTATTCGGTAAAAAGTCAAATTTTTTTCGGTACCAATCAAAACCGTGATCATTTTACTTTTCACTTCATAAAAACAAACCATATCTAAATATTAAATTTTCATTTCTTCGCCCAACTATAATCATTAGTTAGAATATTAGACGATGACCCATAATTCTGTTACGTGATAATTTATAAAACGATTTAACCAATATACGAAATCAAATTGAAATAACGAACTATTTCTTTCTCTGTAGTGAAACACAATACAAGTCAATCAATAGGAGTAGGTAAATAAAGAAGTACAAAACAATGATTAACCTTAATTTTTATACAAAGAGAACTGATCAAATCGAACTTTGATAATGTGAAAATGATAATCTATATAAAATCTTTAGGTCATTATGATTATTATTTCTTGCTTTCAAATAATAAACTAAAAAATTATCACAATATTTTAACACTAAATTAAATATTATCTTCATTCATACATGTACGTGTGTCTGTGTATATGTGTTGAAATACTCTGCATATTTTGGATGGATGAAGTGGACATGTCTTAGATTGAGATCTTGTAGTGTTTTTTAAATGTTCTGTTAATTTTGACGAATTATCATGAATAAACTTAGCAGTTTTATTGATTACGTCATGGAATTCACTGTTCTGGTTAGATTCTTGATGACAAACTTAAAATAAGGAAGTTATTAAGTGAATTAATTCCATTTACCTAGTGGAATAATTATTCAGACTACTGATTACTACAATAAATATACTACATAGTTTAATATTGAGTTATTGAAGGACAATGTTGGTTGAGAAAAGAAGATTATCACTAGAATGTATTCATTCAAAACACAGAAACAGTTTTTCGATTCTTATTACATAGTCATGTAATCTGCGTTATTTATAACAAACAAATGCTTTTTATTTATGAAAGATTGGTTCATGAAGTTTCACAGTTAATCTAAAATCTAGATGTATACCAGAATGTTTATTTGCAACAACGTGAGAACACTATACTGCTCGTAAATTTTAAAAACAGTTTAGAATTAAAATGTTACAAGTAATTGACATCATGTTATACTAATTAATTACAGAAATGTGAAATAATTAACCATTGGGCTTAGTTAAATAAATTTCACATCACAGTCTTGTGACTGCCATTATTCGAGTAAAAATTGAACTTTGTATCTTTACATTTATCAAGTTTAGAAATGCACATTTTTCCGCACAAAACAGATAGTATTTACTTTAGCCAGAGAACATGCCGCATTGGTTAAAGCGTAAGTATTTTTTATTAGTCAATGAGAAAATCATTATAATATTATGACGAATATCTTAAATCTTCCGGGAATAGAATGGTGTCTGCAAAACGTATCTGAAGAAGTTTAGTGTATAATATTTGCTGTTAGTTATTATAAGTGTTAACAAAAATACACAAGGTGTATTTCATAACTCTAGCGATTTAAAACTAAAGCATAGCAAACAATGAACACTTTACATATGTTTTTTAACAGGCAATATAGAAAATAAAAATAGACGACAAAAAATTACATAGTTTGAAATTCTTTCGAGTAGAACTGTTAATGGTGGTTGTCTTGCTTAATCCATTTGAACTTTCCAAAAGTTCGGTGTTTCAATCAAATTACGTTTCGTTTGTTGTATAATTCTTGTGTTAAGTACTGTTTATCACGGTAACAGAATTCACTGATACTATACAGCATGCCTAAAACATAATTCACTCCGGTATATTTATAAATTAATTATTTCTGTATTCGATAAACTTATTAACCTAGAGGGATGTTTAAATACACTTAACTCATCAAGCATAATGAGATTCGATTTTTACGTATCAATGGAAACAATAAGAAAACAATCAAACATACACTAATCTTCTCATAATCCATTTCATACAAGCAGCAACATAATTGTTTAGTATTTCACATATCTTTCTACAAAATTATTCACTTGAATTCCACATGGTTTAACATTGGTAAGAAGATTTAAAAACGCATACGTTTTCAATAAATTGTATCCATTTATCAGATTAATACCAGTTAGTTCACGCAATAAGCTGACAAATCTGGTTGATTTCGGGATCTAACAGGATTTTCTACATCACACACATTAAATATTACTTTTTTTAAAGCTGTGATGCTGTTTTCCATGGTTATCTTTACAAGATTAGCATCCTTGCTTATAAACTAAAACTACTAGCAACGGTGACAAGAATTAAAAACTATTTAATTATTTTACTACTCAAAGATTATCAATTTTTCCTATCATATGTAGTGATTATTTTGCGAGAATACTGATAGATTATTATGTGGCTAATTTATACATAGATATGTCATTATGTGTATAAAATATAAACGAATTTCTTGTTCAGTCAGAAACTTATATCATCTATTCATTTGAAGCTAGAAATAGAAAGGAATAACAAAAATATTTTATGTTTAAGATAGAAATTAAATATGATGTGAGGCACCTGATCAAATGGTTTCTAGTTTTAACTTGCCAAAAATCATTCTGTTTCAGTATATATTCAACTGAGTTGTTTGCATTTGCTGAATAGTTTAATTGAGCGCGAAAGGAATAAATTAATACGTTTCTGTTCATTTCGAATTTCACAGATTATTCTGACTTCTTTTCCAAAGTTAATTGTATTATTATACTTTCTGATTCTCTTTGAATCAACATAGTTTTCATCATACTACTTAAAAATTCTTTATGATTCCAATATCTTGGCAAAATGATAGAATTTAATTTAAGAATAAATCAAGCTTCATGAACTAGGTGAATTAGAAATATTTTTAAACTCAAAGTCTGTTGTGTGGAAAGATCAGTTTTCCAACAAATATTTCTTTCATTAGTCCAGACTACTTAAATTCCATTATCTACATCATCAAGTTATTTATATTCTCTTAACAAGGTAAGATTTCATTTTGAAAAACTTTCTGTACAGAATCTGTGAATGGTAAGGACTGCCAAAATTTTCGTGTTCATACATTGAAAACAATAAATCGATTAGTACTCCTTCAAATTCTTATCTATACCAAGTGTTTTTTTTAATCAACATTCTAGTGATGAAAATCATTCAATAGGTCTTTGGTAAACAACAATCAGTCAAAGGGATTTAATTTTACTTCTTTTGTTAATGAGCAACAAATAAGCTTCAACTTGAAAACTATTTATCATTTAACATATTATATTTGCAACAAATTTTATCTGTGACAGATTTAGTTACAGAGAAAAACACATTATCATGTGCCATTTAGAATGAAAAGTACATTTTGATTGATTGGTTCTGATAAATTGTAAAATGATGTTCACGTGTTGAGGCATTTTTGTCAGTTTGTTATTTTTTAGTGCAGAATCCAAATGAGAAAATACTCTCCAGAATGTCGTATTTTAAATATGAATGTTGCATATTTGAATAGATACTTCCTGTTTTTGAAGGTTTAATTCTTATAACATGGCATTAAACAAACCGATTTTCCTTTGAAAAACCAAATCTGATATTGTGACCGAACAAGTCATTAAGTTGTTTTCCAATGCGTAATTCATTACTACCGACGACTGCTTTCAAATAGCCGCTTCAAACCAATGAACATTCAAATAACATAGTACATCTTTTTTTGATTTGAAGTGATTAAACATTTTCACACCTGTCTACCATCTGAATTAGCTTTTCCATGTATAAAATAATCATGAAAGTATATGTTTGTAAGTTTCATGTGATTGACTTGTCATTATTGTCTTCCTACTTAAAACTCTTTTTATATATATATATATATACATATATTGTAGCCACTAAAATGTTTTCACCAGCTAGACAATCAGCTTTCGAAGTATTGCGTCAAGAGATCGAAAAAGCAATGAGAGACAGAGCAGCACTTAGAAGTACTCATATTCCTAACTACTTTCGGTCAAAGGAAGGAATCGAATTTCTGCTATCACAAGTAACTTTTCCAAAAATATTTTCGATATAATCGTACAGTTTTATGATCAAGATTAAACTGGTTATCCATTTTATGTTGAGAAATGATTTGCATTAGTTATTTGAATAAATTTATAAATTTTCTTTCAAATCTATCATGATATCTAGTTTGGACTAAAAAGAGTGGTTGTTCGATATCTGAACATTATACTAACCTGCTGCAAAGCAATCAGATGACTGAGATTCTCGAAACTTAGAACAACACATATAAGCGAACAATGTTATTTCCGATTAGATCGTCATCAGGCTTTACTCTAATATACATGAATATTTATATGAAAATGTTAAACCAATCAAGGCAATGAAATGAAATAGATTACGTAACTACATATAATAGGCAAAAGTTCAAGTGGATAGTAGGAAGACAGGTGTACTGATAGTAGTAAGAAAATTATAAAATATGATAACTTAAGTTTTATCAATAGTAGGTCAAAGGTGGATGAATAGACATCAAATAAACATTAAAAACATCAAAACAATTACGTAATAAGCAAATATTTGCTTTGATGACGATCTAATCGAAAACAATATTATTCGCTTATATGTGTTGTTCTAATTCTTGAAACTAACCAAAGTCACTTGATAAACTCAATTATCTCTAGATATATACCTCCCAATTATCTGTCAACCAGGAACAAACTTCCCACCGTTTAATCTTGTTAAGTCTTAATGCCATCAACAATTAGACTTGAAAGTGGAATTCTACGTTATACTGAGTACTTAACTACTCAGTATCCAGTATTGTCCAGTTTCACGTACAATAACTCGACTTTTAAATTGTATGTTCGTCTGTTTTCATTAGATATTTCTATATCTGCCTCCGATTGCAAAAATATTATGAAATATACATTATAGCATAAGTAGTGTATCATCAAATAACTATTGTTTTTATTTTTACTAAAATACAACCTCAGTGATTGTTCAGTTTAAATGTATCTTTCAAAAAATGTTTACGTAAACATTCTTTAAACTAATATCATTCATGCTGAGTACTTCCGTCTGATCAAAATTTTGTCTTCACTACACTTTTTATGGCTAACTTTAGACTATAAGTGCCTTTTTTATCTCTCAATGTTGATAATATTTTATGCTTATAATCAAACTGATTTGTAGAAATTACAATTGATTCCATATCTGGCTCATCAAAAATAATCTCGAGACCATTTTACTATTGATAGAATACTTACATAAAAATACGTTTCTGATTTTGTTCAATGATTTTGAAATTGATGAGCTATGTTTAACCAATTTTCACTAAATGAGGATGTTGAATTGAACATTTAGAATAAGTCGTAGTGACTTGATAAATAAATTCTTGAATTTCATAACAGGTTGTTGTATTATGCTGAAAATATCAAACCTTTAAGCTAAAAAGCGACTGAATATACTTCATTTAAAACTGTACGAACGGAATGTACAGAGAAGACAATAAAATTTCCTAACTAAAAACTATTTAGAAAAGTGAATCATATGAAATATTGTTTCATCATATTTTAGAAGATACTTAGTAATCTTTCACAGAAATAATTAGTCAGCCATGTCACTTTCTAGTCGTTTAAATAAAACATTTATTATTAATCATTCCAGGTACGTTGCAAATACTCACTTGAACGTAGATTTGTTTGTATTATCGGTGCGAAACCAGAAATGTAATGAGTACTCAGTTTTATTCAGACAGTTTGATTATTGCCTTCACTCCACATTAAGCAAGATTGAGTATCTTGGAGAAATCAATGATATTAACTTATGTTCATGAGTTTCTATCGGTTCCTTGGCTCTAAAGAATGCAAAATGAGAATCTTGCTCGTTGATGGCATGTATAAGAAATCTTTCTTAATAAAGTTTTATAAGTGGCATTTCCTGTCAAACGGACCGAGGTAACTGAAACATAAGTCTAAAAGTACACCATTATCCACAGAGTTTAATATTCCTATGCTCAACCTCTCTTGATACCTTAGGTGAGCACTACCGAAGAATTTCAGACTAGAACTAATTAACGGTCTAGTGTTTTTCCTGATTCTTGAGTTACCTCCGTAAATTGAAATATAGTTTTATTCACTTTCCTGTTATTTATTTTGAAGTGTAAAATTTTTTTTCAGGTCCCTAATGTGAAAAAATTATCTAAATTAGTTCCAGAATTAAATAATTCAACGAGTCAAGATCGTAAACAAAATGAGAAATCGAGTAAGTAAGATAACTGTTATATTAAATTTTGTGGACAGTACGAGCCTTATCACTAATATTATGTGAAATGTAGTACCCTTATCAACCGAATGATATATCTCAAAATTCACATTGTACATATCTCTACACTAATAATCTTCTAGATTACCCTTTATAAAACTTGCAATTATTACCAGCATCAGTAGATCTCAGGGTAGATATGCATCGACAAAGACTGAAAAAAAATCATTCTTTAATATATGCAGCTGTGCACAAGCTTCAGTCGAATGTCTCGTAGTACTCGGTTGAAATCCTTGAATCTGCAGTTTTCTTTGTTACGATGATATACGAAAACAATAACTGCTACAATAGTCTACTTTGCTCATGTTTTTGCAGTGTAAACTCAAATAATAAGCTTCGTAAAACGTACTGAACACGGGATGAGATAGCATACAATAAAAGTGTGCTGAATAACGAAGTCTGTTAGGAAAAAATTATGTAAATATTAACTTAGATACTCCTAAACCTATTACTGTGACTAACAGAGTGAAAAACTGTTTGCCACTTATGCCTATAGAACAAAACATTGTCATCAGTTTTTAGGATAACTTCATTCAGAGTTCTATAAATGGACTGAGTAGACAAAATATTTTCTAATTGCTACTTATATAATATACCAAGCGTCGTAAAATATTCTTTTAAAAGGGTGTTGTCGCTTTTGTTCCTTTTTTTCTGTTGTTCAAACAAAATAACCACCTGTTCAAAATTCAACATGGTCATTTTAAACTTAAATATGTTTGATATTTTCGTCAATTCTTTTTTTATTTTTACATATTATTAGCCTCAACAGAACAATCTTTTCCAATTCTCTGTGATTCTCCACCGAATATACCCAGTCCGTTATTAAGATCAATAGAGAATGATAATGAATTGATCAAAGAGAGAATAACTGGAAATACAAACAATGATTCTTTAACTATGAATAAAATTAACAAAATTGACAAGACTTCTAAGAAGCAAATTATCCAAAATGTCGATCATCAAATTCGAATGAGAATGTCAACTAGGGAAACAACAACAAAAAAATGTTTTTATTACTATGATATTGACCAGTCACAAATTGAAATGATTGGTAAGTGAAGTTATTCGTATTTATACTTGTTCATGTACAATGCATTTAATTAGGTATACTTGTGTTAGCTTGTTTTATGAGTACAATTATTAGCTTAACATTGGGAAATCGATGGGTAGTTTCCTAATCTCTTCCCTCTGTAATCAATATCAATATCAGTATGTCATGATTCAATGAATTAATTAGGTTCGTACTGGATAAACCTGATTGGTATAATTTTAAACAAAAATAATCTAAATAGTTCACATGATTGGTTTGAGTAAATTAAGCATTCACAAAATCTTTTCATTCACAGGTATTTATTGCTTTTGTACTGTTAAAAAAAAAATTGTTCATCATAATTTTGGGATGTACTGTAAACTTAAAGTTTCATGATGATAATATAGATGATAAATAAAAATACAACTTGTTACCAATTTGAAATTATTTTCTCTATTCCATGCAAGTTATAAATATTTTTTTTATTAAAATTAAAGATAATATTCTCTTTATTAGTCGATTAGCATCAACGGATGTGAGTTAACTAATGATTAGCATGGAATGAAGATTGTGTATCTTGTCCATTTTGATGATACTATACATAAATGACTCATTATAACTAAATAATTATAAGAAGCTGGACAATACAGAACAACTGCTTTAATCCACAATGAAACTGAAGTTAAAAATGTTAACCATCATATCCCTTATTAGTTTTCTAAAAGTAATGCTGTGGGACCGAGATTTGATGATCTTCGACTCAATAGCTAGTTCAGTCATGAATGCCTACTCCTGAAAAATCTCATTCATGAATGAAATATATTTTAGCTTAAACCATTTCATTATTGAAACTATCTTTATTATTAATTAATAGAATCATTCTTTCATTATCATCTCATAGATTATCGCTTCATGAAAATGGTAAATCAATAGTCTTCAAGTAGTATTAATTATCTCTTACTAAAATAAAACCTTTACAATAGAAAGGCACGAATAGATGGCTGAATGAGAGTTCAAATTGACTTTTATGAATGGCATGAGATGAATACAAAGCTCATGATGAAACAATAAAAATATGTAAAAACAAATTGATTTTACAACTCAATCACCTTAGTTGAATGAACTATTTATCGTATTTACAAGGTTTTTAAACTATATATCTAGACATTGAAATGATGAGACCGACTGAGGATTTAAGATAAACGTCATTGAATTATGAATCCACTTGGTCTGTTCAGAAGATCCTTCCGTTGTGTATTGCGTTTATTATTTAGTCGATAATGTATCCAGTTTGCATATTTCAAAATACGAACTAGTTAAATTTAGACTCTGTTTATCAGTATAGAAGCAACAAACAGTAGTGTCACAATTATTACCTAGAGAAGGGTAAAGTGTTATGGTTTATGTTTACTTTAACCCTTGCCACCATGATTTTTTACATATGCTACTCGATGTATTACAACCACAATTTCTTATATTTTCATCGTTAAAACATTTTGGAAGTGACACAGAAAATTTTAACATTACAGTTTTGTTCATTTTCTGGAAGGTGGACATAATACTCACGTACCATTGGACGCTGTTGCCTTGGCTAAACAAAAACAACTTCGAGTACCAAAGTATTTATATGCTAAAAGACCCAGCCTATCAAAATGCAGTGATGGTGTAAAGGAGATCAGTTATGCCACAAGTTTCAATATGCAACAAGCACTTATTGAAGATCCTGTACGTCGTCGAGCTCTATTCACAAGTATTATTGGCGGCCCACCATTCGGTCAACTTTCACTTAGACGAATGCGTGGTTTACGCCTAGCACCAAGTCGCGTCAATGTTGGTGTACTACCGTACGGTGTAACCCGTAGGTTTTCAGTGAAGTTAGTCAACTGGGGTCCAGAAACATCATACTTCAGAATTAAACAGTTGCCAATTTACAGTGGGATACGCGTCTTTTATACACCAGGACCGATTCCTGCAGGTACGTTATCACGTCTGGTAGTTATCAGTTTATTTCTTCATGTAACCGACAAACTGACTAAGTTTCAAATTATGTTACGCAGCTAATGGTCATATTTAGTTACCTTTGTTTGAGTCTTGAAGACATTTTATTTTGCTCAGGAAAACATTATCAACAGATTTGATATCCTTGCCTTACTATGTAACCGTTTTTTAAACCTTAAATAATCTTATATTTAAGCTTCCTTCTTTATAAGGTTATGAAAAACTATTTTGGACCAGCATTGGCACTTTGAATGGTCTGTTCAAATATCAACTTTGAAAGCACACACAGAGATATATTTAAGATTGCTATTTATGATATATTCGTTATTTATTTATTCTACGGTACTCATAACCATATTTATCCATCCAAACAGCTAGATATGCGATTTCTGATTATTGAATAAGGTCGAGATTTTAAATATATAATAGTAATGATCTTACATAAGAACAGTAAATCTTATCTCGCTACTCATATCAGCTCTGTCTACATATTTTATCTCAACTTATTCTTTATAGGCTTATGTCGTCGATTAACAATTGAAGTATCGAATCAACTTCAGAACCAACTGGAATGTTGCTCAAATCACCAACAGGTTGACGATCAAGAACTACAACAGACAGAAATCGATGATGAATCAAAGAAATGTTATCATTCAAATATTAAATGGCAAATCAACGAATATCCTGAGCAGAATTCAAAAGATATGAACAATGATTGTGATATTGATGATGATGGACTGAGAGAGAAATTACGTTTCAATAATAAAATCATCACCTTTACGGAACATCTACAAATAGCTACTGACACACATATAATGTATTTATTAATTACAGGCCATCGGATTAAAAATTCTAGTTCGATACCATCCGCAGTGCTCAATTCTGGTGAAGATATCATTAAACCCAAGTTTATTGCACCTCTCATGTCGTAGAAGTACACAAGAATATTACAGTTAAATACCAGACTAAGCAATAACTGCTTGTTGATTTATTAATTAGGAACTACATTATTTAATAAAATTATATTCTGAATGAAATATATTTCTATTTTTCATACATACAGATTAATAAAACTTCAATAGATATGTAACGTGGTAAAGTCTGAAATCGCGTTACAACAATCCAAGTATTCTACGTAAAAATTGTACTTCAAATTATTCCAGTGACTGAGATTTAAATTGTTTCAATATTCCGCCTATCAGTTATCAAGAATATGTTTGATGATTATGACTGTTTTCGTAAAGAAGCCCCGATCATTTATTGAGTAAAAAATTTGGAAATACATAAATTTCAATCACTGAGCTGACTTCAAATACGATTTTACATTACATGTCTTTTGTGTACTCACTTCAAATTTCCACCAAACCATACATTTAAATGTCAATAAATGTTCATATAAACTATTCAAATGTGTTTAGTTACTTCGTCCTTATTGATAAAATAGCAGAATTTTACTTCATCGTTTACCATGAATATCTAGGGGACGTAGTTTGTTCTGGAATCTATCAGAACGCTTCACTTAATAATAACAGTGGAACTAATTATGTCTGCTGGTTAAGATGCCCAATATTTTTTAATTATTCACTCAGAACAGCTTAAGGTTATACATTTTCAAACGGTGTAATGTCAAACCAAATTATGATTTCCGGTTACATTCGAATGAATAAAAATTTGTTTTTCCAACTTTTTGTGACTTCATGCAAGTCACATCTTCAGAGTAAATAAACAAATAACCGAAGCAAATCATCACAAGTTCAAATAGTGAAAAATAAACAAAGTTGACTATTTTTATTACATTCAAAATCATGATAGGCTTGAACCTAACAATGTCATGTTATTTTCGGTCAAGGTGATTCTGTACGAAACTTGAAAGTGTCATTTGTGTGTGTAAAGAGACGTAAGAAATGCTAAATCCTTCTGCCTTCAATCGTAAAGGAGGCTTGATTTGAATATCTGGGCTACCCATGTCCTAACATAAAAATATTTCAGCAGGTCTCTCTTTCCTGTTTGTATTAACATGGCATTTCTATTTATTAATCACAATAATTTCGGGTGTGTATGAAAATTCTACAATCTATCGCTTCTCGGGTTAAAGAAAGTATTATCCAAGACACTGAACTGCTGGCAAACTTCCGAGAAAAGAATGATGTCAATTCTTAAACTGCTTACCTCCAAACACCAATCACTAGTTGTTTTGAAAAGAAAATTTGTTGAAATGTTCTGCGTTGAGAACCTCATTTTATACTGAACATATAATGTTGAATAAAGCCATTATTATTATTATTATTATTATTAAATCTAAACTGATTATCCAAACCAACACAGTTGACCTATTATCTATGCTATACTATACTATGTACTACACACATACAAATTTGTACTACTTTTTAACACCACTACTTCATGTCACAAATTACATGATTTTTTCTTACTTCTCTTCTAATACACAAGTTTCGTACAAGTATTACCATGACCGAAAATAACATGACATTGTTAGGTTCAAGCCTATCATGATTTTGAATGTAATAAAAATAGTCAACTTTGTTTATTTTTCACTATTTGAAATTGTGATGATTTGCTTCGGTTATTTGTTTATTTACTGTTAAGATGTGACTCGCATGAAATCACAAAAAGTTGGAAAAACAAATTATTATTCATTTGAATGTAACCAGAAATTATAATTATTTTATTATTCATCACTTCTTAATCAATACTCAGTTTCTTTGCAATTATCTTGTCCCACCTTAGTACTGATACCAAAAAGTTACTGTTTTAAAACCTGTTTGGTGTGGTAGTAAATTATAACCGACATGTCCAATTATCATGCACTAATAGCCAATAAATCAAAACAAAATTTAACAGCCTATATTAATACTTCATTTTTATGTAGGTAGACGTTTCCTCAGTTCATATTGAAAATGAAACTATTAATCTCATGAATAAATGTTACAATGCATTATATCAAGTCTACTTAAGGTCAATTTACCCATATATATAAATTCAAACTAAAACATTAGCACAAACATAAGTTCGAATGTTAGATTTAAATCGTTACTCAACTAAAGGTTTATGCTAAATATTGACTGCAGAAATCTGAAAATAATACTATGAAGAAGCATAGAAACGAGATCAGCTCATCAATGTATTAAAAATTTCCCTGTACTTCACTTTTTATCAATAAATATCTTTGGATATATTTGAAGTTTAAAGTAGGACCTAAAAAATATTTCACATCATTTAGAGAAAGCATAACAGTTTCATCCTTCACTGTGAAAGCCTAACGAAATGATATTCTCCATAGGAAACAAATATAAAAAATGACTCGTTACATGGCTACTGTAGATTTTAGAAATTTTGACAAATTTTCTTCACTCACTTTAATAATACCCTGAGAACTTTACTATTTTCGAAAATATACTGTTAGTACAAAATTCTTAAGTATTAATTCGGATCAACTATGAGAAATTCATTACCAATAAATTCAAATATTACGGCGTAAAATAGTTATTACAAAGTAATAGGGGAATATCATTGTTCAGCTCCAAGACATTTTACGTTTTACGGTTGCATAAAAATCCTATTTTCGTATCGAAAAACACATAAAAATCTTTAAGCAACAGGAATAATTATCTGAATATGTAAAAAAACTCTACAGGTATTCCACACATTTAACAGTCATCATTAAATACATGTAGATAAAAAATTATTTTCAATAATGAATTGTTTTAATAATAAGTTATCTATTCAGTCACTGGATTACTTGACAAGTCTACTGTTTCATAATTCAAAATTGATTGATTTTTTTCAACTGAAAATGGTACAAAGTGGATAGGTGTATAGTTAAATGACAAACATGTATTTTAGAACAACACATAAGCGAACAATATTGTTTTCGATTAGATCGTCATCAGGCTTTACTCTAATATACATGAATATTTATATGAAACTGTTAAACCAATCAAGGCAATTTGAGTCAATAATCACAATGAAATGAAATAGACTATGTCACTCACTACACATAATAGGCAACAGTACAAGTGGATAGTAGGAAGACAGGTGTACTGATAGTAGTAATAAAAATAAAATACCATAACAAAAGTTTTATCAATAATAGGTCAAACGTGAATAAATAGACTTAAAATAATCATTACAAAACATTAAAACCATTACGCAATAAGAGGTGTGTACATAATTAGATAGTGAAGGATATAAACGAGCAGAGGCAGAAAATTACAGATCCAGGATGTGGAAAGAATGCTAATGATAACGAAATGAAAATGAAAAATTTTTTTAACATTAATTAATTCATATCCGGCCATGGAAGAGGTAGGGGTGTGACGAATTTCTTCTGAACACATAAATTAGGGTTGAATGTACGAATTCCTATGGCTTCTGCCGTGTGTAGGAGACGGGATCGAACTCCGTTGAGAAATGATGGAGGTATGCGATAGACCACTCGAAAAGATCTAGACTTATCTACACTATGACCACTATCAACCGGATGTGCTAAGATAGAAGTAAGTATTGTTTTTTACTGGCCATTCAAAAACCCTGCTGGGAGGTGTTCACTCATTCGTTGGTTAAGTTTCCTGGTAGTACATCCGATAAAGCTATCTACACAGGAGCAGCTGAATTTGTAAATGCACACAGAGGAGGCCAACTCAGGTAACTTATCCTTCGTTTGAGTAGACATCGCTGGTCAACTTGAGAAGGTCAACGCAAGTTTGGCTGAATTGAATGTTCTACTAATTACTCTCATTAATCTGTCATTCAGAGTACCTTAGGCCACATATCCGTTGAATTGTAATTAAATAAATAATGGCTTTTTCGAACAGTCGAAGTCTCCGGCTTCTTTTTTGGGTTGTACAAATACTTCTTTAAGAACGCACTAGGGTAGCTGATTTCGGTTAGTTAGCTGTTGATGAATTCCAGCTCTGCTAGTGAGACATATAACCAAATTTCTTTTGTAGCGGACAGGTGTAAAATTAAAAAAGTGAGTGTATTGACAAGCAGCGGGATTTTTTCTGTATACGCTTCTACTTAGAGAGTCATTACTTCGCTTGCTTGGTGTGGCATCAAGGAAAGTCAGCTTTTTAGCATACTCCTCTTCATCAGTGAAAGTGACTGCCAAGTGTACGCTGTTGAATTGTTCAAGGATTTTTTCTTCACTGATGTTCTGATCTACAATGATGAATCTGTAATCGACGTACCGGCAATAGAGATTAAGTTTCTTAATAGCCTGATGAAAATCTAATCGAAAACAATATTTTTCGCCTATGTATTGTTCTAATTTTCACAATTGGAATCTTTAATATTCTTAAATGTATTTTATTTGGTGCTTTTTACATGCTTACTTCTACCTTATAACCTTCATGGAGCATAGGTCAGCGAACAGCGAACTATTTTTCTGGTTAGCATTTTTCTTAGGTATTTGGATTTCTACGGGATGGGGTCACTAACCCCATGCCCTACCCTCTTCCTTTATCCTGCCTTGAGAACGGCAGTTACCCTAGAAGGGCCCCAGGTGGAGTTATTTTATTTGGTGTACGATAATTTAACATTAATCAATAAAAATATCTTGCTATGTTCAATAGTTGGATCTGTTTGATACGCTTAAAACATATATGTTTACTACCCAGTTGAAAATGATGTTCATTTTAATATTATATCAAGAACTGACCTGTCTTCCTTTGTATTCAACAGATATTTTCTGGTAAAATGGGTTTATTGTTTTTCCATAAAAAAGTACCAACTAAAGAAGATGGCTATAAACATTCTTGATCTCATAAATAATTGACTATTGATAATAGGGTGGTCGATTTTCAATTGTTTGGTTACGTGATGAAAGAACGTGGCTTTTAGAAAATATCAATAAAATAATTTATTGTATGTAAACTGATGAAAATGTGAAAATCATAAAGAAATGTTAACAATGCTAATAATGTAAATTAGTAGGCAAACAAATTAAAATTCATATGGGAAAAAAGGAACTGTTTACTTGAAATTTGAAAAAGGCCCATTGGTTATTTCAATTTAATAGTAAAAACAAGAAGCAAATGTTAAATCAATATCGAACAATAAGCATTTTAAACAGACGGTATTATACGAAATAACTCATTTCAAAGTACTATGTACACTCAGATTATTATAAATATTCCTCAGAAAAACTTATAAAATCGTACAAATTAAAATAATAAAAGTCAGTCATTTGTGATTATCTTTCAAATCAATGAACATTTTGTTAAGGTCATTAAAATGTTTTACGATCCTTTAACATGTTAAGTATTAGTATTATAATTTAAAAAATATTACTGACCTAAGTAATCAATCCACTTCCACAACATTTGTCCATAGGTCTTGCAAAATATCAATGCAATGATTATTTGTAAGTTAACAAAAAACAATGTAACATAAGCAAATGATAATTTATATTTATAGTTCCGTATAAGGACATAATACTTGACTAACCGGAAAGGACACGGAGGAAAGAGATGAATGAACTTGTTTTTACTGGTGATTTCTATCTGACTAGTTGTTTTTATAGAATCAGGTTAGCAATAATTAGTCAGTAAAAACTAATCGATCTGATATGGTTAAGCAGTCGAAACTAATCGAATTTTGGCGATCATGGTGTAGAGTAGCTATTGACTTGACTGGAAAGCCTCTATCCTTCTTTGAATGAGTTTCGATTTCCAAACTTTTGCACTAACTTAAATGGATTCGGATCCAACGATGGGCGATGAGCTTCTAAGGATATTAGATACATCTTTCTGAGAAAAAGCAAAAAGCGAAAAGATATTACTTAAGGCTCCTTGCTACTCGGCATCGTTTTAGAAATTTAGACCAAGAACTAAAAACTGTCAACCTGATTATCATTACTACTATGATATAATGTAGTTACAGAATTCAATCTCCAGTGGTGTAAGTGAAAAATGAACTTTCAATGAGATTAAGAAGCAACATTTAACGCCTACACGTGTATACAATAATCGTCACTAGTTTCATCTGCTTATTATGCAAACAACCTCAGAAATGATAGGAATAATAATACTGAGTATAACGGTGATAACGATGTAGGTTCTAACAATTAAATTACATCACCTTTTTTCCCTTAAAATTGACATTACTGTGAACACATAGATCATAAAACTCATGCTTCAGTAGCGGCAGGTCTCAACATACACAAGACAGAAATTAAGATTCTCCAATACAAACACATCATGCACCAACCGAATCACACTTGATGGAGAAGCTTTGGAGGATATAAACACTTTTACATATCAGGATAGTATTATTGATTAGCGAGGTGGATTCGATGCAGATATGAAAGTGCGGATTGGCTAAGCAAGGACATAATTTCCACAACTGAACATTATCTCAGAACTCAAAACAACTATCAAGAAACACCGAATTCAAGATTTTCAACACAAACATCAAGATTGTTTGATAAACGACTTTACATTTAATTGAAGATAAAAATGGGAATGTTGAGTAAATATCCATAATACAACTAATATTCATACAATGATAGTAAATTGATTTAATTTATAACATGACCTCTTTTTATGAGCACTGAAATGTTGTTACAAAAAAAACTATTTTGAAACATGAATAATTTTTTTTAATCATTCAGATTATTAACGTTGAACTTTTTAGTTCAAATTTACGAAAAAAACAATGTTTTCATTGTTATGAATTCAGTAGTTAATTGCTAAATTCGATTAATGGATACTGAAATGTTCCAATATAGAGATTTACATGATTGTCATCGCATATTGAATGAGTAGTTGCATTTGTAACCTGGAAAGAAACTTATTCTAATCAATTAGAACTGAGATTTCCTTGTTTGCTCAATGACATCATTAATTGATTTTTCTTTCTACTTAACTTAAATAATGTTTCCGAATTGCGTTTTGGGCAACAAATTTTGAGTTTCTCAGTAACGACGAGTGTTACAGTGTAATTAATGTAAAACCTGACTACTAATCAACGTAAATACACTTATGAAGACCAGAATATTCCTCATACTTACTTACTTACTTACGTTTGTTACCCCTAATGGAGCACAGGCCACCCACCACTTTTCTCCAACCAACTCTGTCCTGGGCTTCCCTTTCCAGTTCTGTCGAATCTTCGTTCATTCTTCTCATATCTTTCTCTGTTTTTCGGCGCAATATGTTCTTTGGTCTTCCACTTTTCCTTTTACCTTGAGGGATCCAAGTAAGGGCTCGTTTTGTGAGGCAGTTGGGTGATTCCCGCAGTTTTTGTCCTATCTACTTCCATCGCTTCCTTCTGATTTCCTCCTCCGCTCGAATCTGGTTTGTTCTCTCCCACAGTTCGTTGTTTCTGATTGTTTCTGGCCAACGAATCCGAAGTATTTTGCGTACACAACTGTTAATGAATACTTGCATCTTGTGGATGATGGCTTTCGTAGTTCTCCAAGTTTCCGCTCCATACAGTAGAACTGTCTTCACATTTGTATTGAAAATGCTGATTTTGGTTTTGGTTGAAAGTTGTTTGGAGTTTCAGATATTTTTCAACTGTAGAATTGCAGCCCTCGCTTTGCCGATCCGCAACCTCACATCTGCATCAGATCCACCTTGATTGTCGATGATGCTGCCCAGATATGTAAAGGTGTTAACGTCCTCCAAGGCATCTCCATCAAGAGTGATTTGGTTGGTGCATGTTGTGTTGCATCGGAGAATCTTGCTTTTTCCTTTATGTATGTTGAGACCTACTGCTGCAGAGGCTGCTGCTACACTGGTCGTCTTCTCTTACATGAGTTGTTGCGTGTGCGATAGAAGATCCAGAACATCTGTGAACTCTGGATCGTCCAGCTGCATCCTAGTTGTCCACTGTATCCCTTGCTTTTCTCCAGATATGGACATGTTCATAATCCAGTCGATCAACCGGAGAATGAGGAATAGTGAGAGTAAGCAACCTTGCCTGACACCGGTCTTCACCTCAAACGAGTCTGTCAGCTGTCCTCCGTGCACGATTTTGCACTTTAACACATCATAATAATTCCATATTATGTTGACTGTTATTCAAGTGCGTCATGCTACTGAAGAATTCTGCATAGTGATTTCCTGTCTACGCTAGCAAATGCTTTCTCGTAGTCAATGAAGTTGATGTAGAGTGGTGAGTTCCGTTCAAATGATTGTTTCACAATGATCCGCAATGTCGCAGTTTAGTGGGTACACGATCGATTCTTACGAAATCCAGCCTGTCGATCTCGAAGTTGGGCGTCTACGAAGTCCTTCATTCTGTTTAACAATACCCTGTTGAAGACTTTGCCTGGTATTGAGAGAAGAGTGATGTCTCTTTAGTTCTCACACTTGCTGAGATCGCCTTTCGTCGGCACTTGTTCATCCTGCTGGCGAGAAATTGGAGTATCTCGCAGACACTTTTACGTCTGTTTACAATGCCTTTGATGGGATGTTGTCTGGTCCCGCTGCTTTGCTGCTCTTGACTTGTCTGATGGCTATACTGATCTCTTCAATTTTTGCAGGGCCTACATTGATTGGGAGGTCCGCGAATGCTGCTTCAATGTTGGGTGGGTTTATTGAGGCTAGTTGATTCAAGAGTTCCCTAAAGTGCTCTACCCACCTGTCTCGCTATTCTTCAAAGTTGTTGATTGCTGTTCCTTTCTTGCTATTCACTTGTTGTTCTGGTTTACGATAGTTTCCAGCCAGCTTCTTTGTTGTATCACACAATTGTCCTTCCTCTCTTGCAGCCTCTTCCGCCGTCATTGCTAAATCTTCCACATATTTCCGTTTGTCGGCTCTGATGCCCCTCTTCACTTGCTTGTTTCCTTCTGTGTATCATGCTTAAACCTCAGCTTTCTCTGCTCTTGTTCGGGTGATTTTGATTGCTGCCTTCTTCTTCCTCCTTTCTTCAGTTTTATCAAGAGTACCAACAGCGACCGATCCCTTGTGATGGTACCTATAATATCCTGATATGATGAAGTGACTGACTGTTTGATCCCTTACCGATGGTTTCCATGGTAGTTTCTTTTCCATTGAGTAGATAGAGAAAAGCTTGCAACCTATCGTTGAGTTTTATCCGTAATTCGTTGAGTTTATCAGTTAGACGAAGAAAGGCAGGGTTGAACTTTTGTGGTGTTGTCCGCCCCGTTTTCCGATGCTTCTTGAGTGTTAGCTTCATTTTGACGACCAGCAAGTGACGATCTGAGGTTACATCTGTTCCTCTCTTAGATCTCACGTCCTCCATGGTCATTCTGAACTTTCTGTTGATACAGATATGGTCGATTTGGTTCTGCGTAGTGTGATCCGGGGAAATCCATGTAGCTTTGTGTATGCGTTTGCGTTGGGGGAATATTGTGCCGTCCATGACCAGTTTGTTGAAGGCGCATAGGTTTGCAAAACTCTCACCATTTTTGTTCCTTTCTCCTAGTCCGTGCCGTGCCATGATGTCTTCATATCCAGTTAGGTCCATGCCAACCTTGGCGTTTAGGTCTCCCGTCATGATGCTCAAGTTATTTGATAGCCATTTCTCGAATATTGACTGTAGCCTCTCGTAGAGTTAATCATCAACGTTTTCACTGTAGTCGTTGTTAGGTGCACAGCATTGGATGACGTTCATTGAAAAACCCTCTTTCTCTTTTTCGAATGATGCTTTGATGATGCTGTGTCCATGAGATTCCCATCCTATCAGTGCCTTTTGTGCTTGTTTGGACATCATCTGTGAAACTCCTTGTGTATGTGAGGCATTTTATTTTTTATGGCCGGAGTATAACAGCAGTTCTCCTTAAGCTAATCTCGGTTATCCAACTTGCGTTCAATGCGTTTCACTGATTCGATGCACATCAATGTTGTATCTTTTCATTTCTGCAGTAACTTGGAATAGTCTTCCAGTCTCTTACAATGTTCGAACACTCCATGTACCTAAAAGAATGGTCGCTGTGGTTTTAAAAAGAGGCATCGGCCTCGTGAGTTCCGAAGGAACTCGGTTTTCATCATGAGACGTCATAACTCTTCTGAAAGGAGACATTCTAACTCCCAGGGCAGAGTTAAAATAGTCTGAATTATGTTTTATGGTAAGCGTTTTTGTAGAGAGTTAGTATTTTTGTGGGAATGGGTAGCCAACCTCTTGTCTAACCTTCATCCTTTATCCGTGCTTGGGGCCCAAAGGGATACCAGGCGGATTTAATATTCCTCATATTGTCAGTAAAAAGTTTAATTAAAATTATGAACAGATCACGGTTAGGTCACCATCGGAAATCTGTAAGCCATATACGGCCATTTCGTCTGACTGACTACGCCAGCTGGAATAGAACCCAGGATCTTTGGTCATGCGCATGAACTCTTAACCTTTAGACCAATGAGTCAGCACCCAACGACGTTTATATCAAACTTCACACGACTCTTGATATATTTTTGGGGTATGAGAAAAGTGTTTTGTTCTGTTAACCTTGTTCTTACCATCAAACCATATCAATTTATTTTCGGTTATAAAATATAGTCCGAACTAACATAAAACATGATTTCAGGACTTTTTACTGATTACCTAAAACATCAGAAATCCACAACTCTTATAATGAAAATCATGCCTTTTTACACATGCATTGTTTTATGCTTAATTAGACATAGTTTACATTATTTCTAGAAACTGAATAAAATATGCTACATGTGATAAACTGTCATATAGAAATACATTGACGTTAATTATTGACAAACATATATATATAGGAAGAAAACTAATTTTTCCTCGGAATAATATTTAATATCCATGCATCAATTAAGAGCGACTCCTAACTTATTTGGGTGTTAACTAGAATTCACTTCCTTTTAGATGTTTATCTGTTTATTAATTGATTAAGCAAATATTTATTGTT
The DNA here is from genome assembly GCA_944470395.2 of Schistosoma turkestanicum. Taxonomy (NCBI): domain Eukaryota; kingdom Metazoa; phylum Platyhelminthes; class Trematoda; order Strigeidida; family Schistosomatidae; genus Schistosoma; species Schistosoma turkestanicum. Next base: position 21,001,461 of record OX103973.1, read on the forward strand.
TGTTATTCATTGTTAGACAATATTGAGTAGATCAATAAAATTTACTAGCAACTGAAGTAGTTTCCTATAATAAAATTAACAATCAAGAAATCTAATTAGATTAATTAGTAAAATAAAGATTTGTCATCATATTTAATACACTTGAAATTATGAAATAAATAAAAATGTTGAATCACTATAGTCAGTAACTTAATTGGATTGTGTAGATTGGATTGGATAGATTTTGGTAATCTATTAAGACTGTAATATATTTATCGTATTCGGTCAGTAAGTCAGTCAGATGCAACGTAGAACTTTGTACGTAAGTACATCAGTTCATGTCGCCATACCACACTAGCACAGAGATGTAATTGTCAATTCAAATCCAATAGTAGAAGAGATAGTAAAGGTATTAGGAGTAATCGGAGAGGTTAGGATTAGAAGATATTCAAGAAATATGATTCAGTGAGAAAAGTTTAGAAAGTCAAAACTAGAGGTGTTGAAGAATCCAGAAGATTAGGATTTGAGAGAACACAAAGAATAAATGCACCGGCACCATTGCGAACGATTTTGAGCCATGTCATTCAGGGTATCTAACCATCGATTATTATCATCTCGCGGACCCCAACCAGGTAGTCGACAATTACCGACATGGCTAAGTCCACTCGTCAATGACTTCATGGATTTGTGCCATGTTTCGGTTTGGCCGCCCCTAGCTTTCTTCCAACCTATTCCTACACTACAAAACAAAGCTCTTCGAGGCAGTCGGTGGTTAGGTTATGGTTAGGTTAGGTTAGGTTAGCGTATTAACTGTTATTGTATTCGAAAACTATGTGAAAGTTTCAATACTTACTAATTTACGAACTCATCTACTTCACCAGTTGCCCAGTTATCAGATGCTCATATATTTATCCTTACACTTTGTCTGATCATTTAAACTATATTAACCGTACAAACTGCCTTTAGAAATAAGATTACTTCTAAACTTGAAATATTTTCAATACATAAACTATATATATATATATATATATCCTTATATTTATTTTTCACATTTGTTCACGTAAATAAAAAACTGTTATCACGAAGTTACTACTTTCATTGTACACATCTTTGTGTTTGAATTTGTAATTGTAAAATTGATTTCAGTGATTCATAGAACCACACATTTTTTTCTGGGAAAAACAATGAAAGTCACTTTTTATATTTAGAATGGAAAAGACAAATATCAGCAATAGTGAACTTGGCATAGATGTGTATCAGCACAGGTTACCATATCATATTAACATGATGAAATAAAAAATCACGAGATGAATAGTCAAAATGATAGGAACAAAATAATCATGACAATTGGAGCAATACTGAAACTCAATTTCGAGAAGACGACCAAGATTGAATATATCTTTGTCATTGTGAAGAATGTTGAACCATCTCATACAAATCCTCTAAACACTATTTGCTGACATTATGCGTAGCCCAACCAGGTAATTTGTATCTACCAGCATGGGTTAGATCAATAATCACTGACTTTACATGCTATAATACCGCATATATCATATTGGCAATATTTTATTATGCTACATTGAAATGTAACGAAACCTCTCAATCGCATCACTCATTAAATGTTTTTTGAAGATGAACTATTTATTAATTTAAGCGTAATTGAGGACCTTTTTTAGAATTTTTAACATAATATCTCATATAATAAAATGGGAGAATAATAAATAAATGACCGATTTTTAAAGATATTTTCCTAATATTGAAAAGTTTGCTTTCATCATCAAGCTTAGTGTTCATATTAGTAGATAATTTCTGTTTCCGAAAATAACATGGTCAATTAGAAAACTAGGATAAAACATTTGTTAGTTCAGTCCACTGTAGCATTTAGGCTAAATTAAAAGTCAGTAACACGACCTGGAGCAGAACTGTATAAGTTATTTGAAGCTTAGTAATCGATTACGCTTACATTTTAAAAATATATTTATTTGTAGTATGTAGACAAGTCAGTAAGAGGACTGATATTTTTCCGAAATCTACTTTTCAGTTATTAACAGTAATGACCAAGAGAGTACCGTTTAGGCAGGACCTGACATTACTATTCAGTTAAAATTGCAAGTATTAATCACAAATAAGATAGTTTGGTAAATACAAATTCAAGAAGAAAATTCTAATTTTGTAACAATCAAGAAACTGTTTTTCACATCGGGAAACGAAATAAAACCACCCAACCTGTTATTTGTTTACTCAACACATGGCACATTTTAATCACGTAGTTCCAATAAAAAACTGAAATAAAACTGTAGTATACGGTAAAAACACAAGTGGAAGACATACACTAAATAGAAATTCATCGATCAAAAAAAAACGTGCGGGGAGAATAATTATTATTCATAATTCCATATAAAATAAATGTAGAAATTTTATTCTACACTGGAAAAAGTACTAGTAACTGTTTTTGAACAGAATTTAACTGGACATACATAAAAAAACACAACTAATTCTAAACTAAGCTTAAATATCCTGTTTTACACTTCAAATGGAAGCTGTAAACAGTCTTTGACCTCTTGTATCGAATATTACCGACTTTAACTGCAAATAGGAAAGACCCGAAATCGTCTCAAGAATCTTCTCGCACTAGTAACTGTTGAAGATGTTAGATCCCCAGAACTCGTTTGCTAAATGCCTTATTTTGGATTTCACGTTCGAGAGCATGGGCTGATCAGTTGACCTTGGGATTTCATTTCCCACCAGTAAAATCCTTGTCTGTGATTGGCTGCTGTGTATTTTAGTGTGCTATTTTTGTGACTGTCCCAAGGACGTTTCTATGATGCATAAATAAACGAGAGTTTGTAACGGAGTCAAAATCACTATGTGTGATGTTGCTAACTTGTTCTGTTTTCTTTCTGTTTCAGGGCGATCTAACACAAATGCTTTGGAAGCCGAAGAGCAAGCCCTGAGTGCTCTAATCCTACAAGATGACTCATAAGACATTGGTACTACTCCCACCCTCTTCCTGTAAAAACCCCCGCGTTTTTGATTTTGAAAATAAAGAGTTCCGTGACAACAACCTTGTGTTCTCTCTTGGTGTGAGGTGTCGAATTAACCCTGTGTGTTGCGATTTAAGATTTCCTCTGCCTTTCACTGACTGCCGATTACGCGTGTTACAGTTGTGTGCTTGATTGTATTGTGCTCGCTAGGTTTTGTAGAATATACTCTCTACGCTTATCAAGACTTCTCTTTTGCAGTTTTGGGATCAAGGTAGCCTACCTGGATGCTGGTAATTGTCTGATTGGCGTTTATCGACTAAGGTAAACTCGTAATAGCTTCAAGCGTACCTAGTGACGAACCTAACAGTAACGTTGTTGTAAGACATCATTAACTACCTGATATGAGAAGAGTAAATACAAAGGTTTTAAGAAAAAAAGCTATATTTTAGAGACACTGCAGCAGCAGACTAATTTAAAAAGTACAAATAATGTACACACTTGAATGAAGTATGTAGAAAGGCTGTAATTCATTCCTAGACAAGCAAACAAAGCTTTAAAATGTACAATTACCAAAAGATTGACCTATATGTTAAGAGCCAAGTTAAATGATGATACTACAGATTTATCTTGAAGGAACAGGTTTTTTTTATAATCCACAAATTTTATTCAGTGTGACTCGACTCTCTAATCGTCAGTTTTGACAACATGTTCAAAACTGAAAATTGACAACTGAGAAATTCCAGTTCATGGTCTGAAGTGTGACATTTGCCGATTTTATCAAACAAATGATAGTAAAATTCATCTACGAATAACTTTATAGTACATTTTTTCAGTTGTCTATTCTATTGATGTCAGTTTAACAGTCAAAATGCACATTTTATTTAATCAAGTTAGTAGTAAATTGGAAACGCTCAAATTGAGAAACAAACTACGTTTGGTTACCATACACTAATACTTTACATGAGCAAATTTCTTTTATTTACACTATCAATAATTTACTTTATGGCTATGAAACTTGTTATTTGAAATCTAGAAAACGTTGAGTTCACTAAATGCTTAGTGACTAAATTTCCTATTTGTACATATAAATTCCAAACGCTTTTCTTAAGAAATCGTGAAACTTGGTCAAGTCATTTAACCACTTCGTCGAAAATTTACTTGATTAATTATTCTTCTAAATTGAACTGAAACTATTATGGATTGAAAAATCTGATTCATTTTTCCCCGAGTGATTACAGAGTTTATTATTGAAACTAATGAAACTGAATATACTCCAATTTTTCGATTATATATCGTTTAGAATATTTCGACTCAGTTTAAAATCATGAACACCTAATTACACTGCGTTTGCATTGCAAAAAAAAATGAAACTATGAGATTTTGTATTGGATGACAAAATCTTTCGTACATATTTTGCCCCAACAAAACACAAAAATAATGTCATAGATGAGCACTATTCATTTTTGTTGATAATATCAAGTGAATAAACTGGCTTTGTTCAAGAAGGTTTCTATTAAGAAGTTTCTTACAAATTTGGTAAGTGTTATAGATTATCAGATTATCAGAAGCTTTATTTGTATTACAGAATAAGGCCCGCGATAAACATAGACACAAGTAACGGATTTATTGACAGAGGTAGTGTATTCCGTCGGTGATTAAGACAAGTTACTATTAAATTCTCATGATGTACTTTAGATCATAATACAATGATGATAATATAAGAAAGTAACAGCATACGACTAAGGTGACATAAATAAGGCATTAACAAAAAACGTCTATTCAAAACATAAACAAACTGACAATATATAAACTGTGAACAAATTGAAACTCACCTGTGCAGGCGAAACAAATGAATGGTCAGTTCAATATTATTGGTTACTTAACTTATTTCCTTATTTGAAAATCACCAATCAAAAGTGGATTTAATCTTGTAAACTGACCTTCAAGGTTATCTGTATACGGGTTAAACAGACAACAACTATCTAATGGCTTAAACACATGATAATGTATTATTCATAAATTCCTATTCAGATAAGTAATGATAAAAACGTTCCCAATAAAAATGGTGGTCTTAGCTTCAATAAGCATCTTTATTATACAGATCTCTGTTTAATTTACAATAACTTCAGATCAAATGTGACATCAAAGTAATCACAAATCACTAGATGGTTTTCTGTTTATTGTGGAATACCGAAGTTTCCTAACACTGTCAATGACCAGAATATAAGTTTACAAAAATAACATATCATAATAAATGGACAAAGGTTGGCAACAGGTTGTCTGTTAGACCACACCTTTACAATACTAATACTCACTATCAGAAACCCCCACCTGGTAAATGCCTTCAAATTCTACATTTCCTGGGTCTAGTTGTAAAGAAGTACTGAAATCATTCTGTCGATGGACCAGTGTACGTGGATTACAGCATTTAGTTCGCTCAGAGCACCCACTACTTCGTACAATTTGGGCAATATTTGTGGCGCTAATGTGTTTAGCTAATATTGGCCTGGTTACTTTGCTGTTGATACATTACTATCAGTTTAATACAATTGAAAATATACGTACTCTACGAGGAATTCACGTAGCCTTTCCACATATTACTTTGTGCAATGTTGATCCAGTCAACTCATACCGTGTATATTGTCTACAAAATCCGAAATCAAAATATTGTAATATCAATCCGAAATATTCAAATATTTTAACTAAATATCAAGAAGCTAATCGATACTTCAAAACTTACAAAGGTTCAACTATCTGGCACAAACTAGAAGATCCAAGTATGGTAGCCATCTTTTACCAATTAATTGGTATGGAAGCAGCTATACAAATCGGTCATCAAATGGATGATTTTATTATACCAATCTTTTGTGAAGTGACTACAAGAGAGAAAGGTGGAATATTGATGAAACGAAAATGTGAAGAAGCTGGTATTCAAGGTTTACATTTAATTACTTATAAATATTTCAACTGTTACACTTTGTCAATGGAAAATATTCACATAAGTCACAATGCTGTCCGATTATCAATGATATTATATTTAGATGAGGAAGAAGATTTGAATTGTCGGCCTTATTGTACACATGAATTTACAGAATGGGCTGGAAGTAAAATTGTTGTTCATTCACCCAGTTCATATCCTGATATTGAAGCATCTGCTTTGAATTTATTACCAGGTGCATCAAATCAAATTCTTATCGATGGTATGCATCGTATTGAAAAAAAGAATATGGAATCAAAACCATGTGAAAATAATGAACGAAATTTTTCCATTGTTTATTTTGATCATGCTCAACAAGAATTTAAACAAAGAACAATGGGTTATACAGACACATTATGCATGCAGTTATTGATACAAAGTGCAACAATGGAAGAATGTCATTGTATTGATTTTTTGATGCCTATACCTGGTACACAAATGGAATTAGTTAATCAGTTACCATTCTGTGGTAATTTATCTCGTTCCACTGTTAATGAAAGTCTTGATTGTAGTCAACAGGTGAGACAAAAAAACTCCAAATACTTCCGTCATCTATGCCCGATTCCATGTGTACAAATGCAGTATAATTATGAATTGACTCAATTAAGATGGCCACAAAAACCGCGTATATTAAATTATTATGCTCAGCTGAAAGATCGTTTCGATTATAATCGAAAATTTGATATTTATGAAAAAATTGAAGAAATCTCTATGATCAATGCAACACAAGCGTTAACCATGCTACAGCACACAGATATATTTGAGAAGAATTTTCTACATGTTGATGTTAATCGCCCGAATTTCGATACATTAATGTCTTATAGAGAAAATGAAGAGTACACTTTACCAACATTATTAAGTCAAATCGGTGGAATTTGCAGTATATTTCTAAGTTTCACTTGTGTTACAGTACTAGAGTTAATTGAACTATTATGTAGACTAATCACTATTATATATCCAAGATTGCTAACTGTTTCCAAAAATGCAATACATTATTTAAATATGAAAACTTTAAAATTAAATTATACCACATCTACCAATGATAATAACAACAAAACTAAAACTACCTTGAATGAATCAACAATGAAATTATCAACACTTTTGTATGAAAGACATGAAAATCACAAACGTCGTGATACTTATGTTAATTACACAAAAGCTAATATAGTAAATACAATCAATGATAATGATGAATTGAATTGTTTCAAAGAATTATTACTTACTAATAAAACTAATAGTAGCAGTAGTAGTAATATCAATAATATTAAACTTAGAGAATATTCTTACATTGGTTTATCTAGCAATGACATAGAAAATTATCTAACAAATAATTTTATACAAATTCATGAACCAGATCATAATTATATTGCGCATAAACCTACAATACAATTACACTCTAATTCAAATTATCAAAATAGAAATCAATCAAAATGTAATTTAGATAATTCATTTACTAATCCATATCATGAACAAACAAATAACAATTTCATCTTACATCACATTTTCAATCAGAATGATGAATGTGTAAATAATAATAATAATAATAACAGTAATAACAATAATTTGAATAATTATCAATTAAAGACAAATCGATATTCAACAACACTAACACCACCAACAATGATTATCAGATCCAAATCATTTCCTGACTTATTTTTATTACATCAATATAATTAATCAGTTAGATTGATATTCATTTCGTTTCGTTTCGTTTTTTTCTTTTTTTAGTAAATGTGATAATGACTTACAAAATTTATTGATTTATTGCGAAATACAAAAAAAAATAGAATCATTTCATTATTCCTGATTCATTCATACACCATTGTACATGTTCCTTTTATGTGCATTGAATGATCATTGTAAAATCCATTCATGTCCGTAATTCATTGTGTTTTTTTTAATGATTATTAGAAAAGCTCAAATGTATTTAATAACCTGTATATTAATTATAATGAATAATTTTATGACAATTATTTATGATAACATGAATCATGAATGATTCACAATGGATCATTGTGTACATTTTAATGAATGAAGGCAAAAATGATGATCATTGTGAACTTATCTCAGGGTTTATTTTATGTTCCTTTTTATTCTTAAAAAAAAATAATAATTCTTGTTTTATCGATTTTTGGATAGATTACAAATACGGATTATTAAATTATTAAATCAATGACACTAACATATTGGGATCAATGCCTGTTTAGTTGAATAATTTTGGTTGAGTTATTAGAAGAAAAACAAAAACGATCGTATCAATTTTTATCATTATTAAATTACAAATGAACAGAATGAAATTAACTAAATTGTAATTGCAATGACCTTATTAATCAATAAGTTATATGATTATTATTATTACTATTATTATTTTGTATGAAACAGTTGATATCCAACTAAAAATTCAAATATAATTCACTTTTGTAGTAAGTTTGCATTCGTTTTTTTTCTCAACTGAACTACAAATCACTCATCTATTCACAATCTCTATACGCTCTGTTACTTTTCCAAGGAATGAAAACTGGTGTGACATAGTTAAAATGATATAATTATTACTCTTCATCTTTTTTCATTTTAGTTTCAGTGACATTAGAAAGTGATTAACTATACCTTACATGTTCTAGATCAGTAACGATAGATAAACTAGTGAAGATTTATTATACAAAAAACCAGGTTACAAACAAGGTCGCACTTGATAATCTGTGCACGAATGAAAAATTATGCTGTTAACTAGTAGTTTCCTAAAGATTAACTCTGCATGTTTCTTATCCAACCTTTTGAAAAAAGAAAGGAAGATTATAAGACTAGAATTTATGCAAGTTTTGGATAGGAAAAGAGTTTGCAGAAGATAAACCGATAGGCAACTTTCGGTACCAAGAATGAGTGACAGATAATGACTGATAGAAAGAAACATTTATTCGATATATGTATTTTGATTGATAACAATTTTAAAGTATGTTAAACAGAAATGTGTCACTAAATTACGGTAAGCAATTTAAAAAAATAGAGATAATATACTTTAACAGTATTACATAGAGAGAGAATGTAGAACAAATCATTATCACATATAAAACGAGTACATACCATATATAACATTCTGAATAAATGATATCATAGTTTCAGTGAGATAAGTAACAATGAATTATAGAAATATTAAATTAAAATTCCAAGAAAAATAAAAAGCATTCTCTTATATCACTTGAACCTCTCACCATCTCCACAAACTACAATTAAAATTATCATCTCTATATATAAATAAATTAGATCTTTGCAGATATAAGATTGTTGATTACCCATCGGACAATGGTTTACTTGTAGTTACCAGATGAATTATTATACGTAACAGTCAATTAAAAGTGAATTTCGCTTGAATAAAATGGTTTTGTTTTGTTTTTCTGATATTTTTTTCAAATTAATCGTTTAGAATGTTTACTGTCTCATAAGCAATCAGTAACTGGATATTAATGGGGGAAAATTATCAATAGATTCTCCTACATATACAATAAAACTTACCGATCTTAGTTACATCAAATGATGTGTAACCAGACAGAAAAATTGGTGTTCACTTAAGTTACTGATTTTTTATAGGAATCTAATGAATATGATATCTTTAAAACAACTAAATACTATAACATTACAGTTAAGTATCCTTAATTCTACAGATTTAATAGCACGACATTTTAGGTAATAATATAATTTGAAGAGATTTACAAACCAGGAAATTAGTTAACAAGAAAGTTGTAAATTATAAGATAGCCATGTGATTAACTAGGTTCTATACATTAAAACGTATTTTTTATCACTGATAAAAAATAAACCTGAATTTAGTTCATTAGTTTTTGTTATCCTTAGATTAACTCCATTAAACAAAAATGATTATTAAACATAGCTCCCCATATAATCACGTGTACTGTATACCGTTGCCAACCTTATTGTAAAACGATGAAACAAGAGAAAATCCATACATGAAATGTGTTTGAAGTATGCGTCTCATGTGTACGACACACGCACACACACTAACAACCTACTTAAGTTATGAATCACTTTATGTATAGAAATAGACATGTATAAAATGCAAATAAACAGACACAAAAAGCCGGAAATTCATACACCTTTACAGAAAACATACACAATAATCGAATATGGTTAGAAATGAAGGTTTAGGACAGATGTCCGTGAATTCATAGCACTTGAATTTCTTAAGGTTTTTAGTATATTTGCAATAAATAACATGGTTTCTGTTCAGTTAATGAGCTCATGTTATCTATAAGAACAAACTTTTCATTAGCTGTTATCTTGTCAGTATGTTGCAAATAGAGATGTTAATAGCTCTGAATTATTTTAAAAGTATTTTGAACTTCCATTCCTAGTTTCATGTTTATATCAACGGTAAAAAAAAAACTGACATAATTGTATGGTCTATTGATAAATGAAGAGAACGCTAATCCACTTTACTAATAATAGCACCTGATAATGAGTGTATACATGAATGATTTTACGAAAAACAAACTACAATAATATTCCCTTTCTTGGGAAAATTCAACAAGATGATCAAGGCTTGATAAGAGAAAAAAGAAGACGAACAGTTGAAGATTTAATTTATTTCTTACAAAAATTAGACTAACACATTGCAATCTACAGTTTATTACCGATTTAAGTGCACTAATTAACAGTTCGAACGGTTTAACGTTTTAAATAACTGCTATTGAATCACGCTCATCACAAGTAAATCAATAACTTATTCTGTACAGTAGTGATATTAATTTTGAAAGTGTCATAATTAACACTCACAACAGATATACTAAATCATATGCTTATTTCCAATTCATATCTTTCAAGGTTTTAACAGCTGAATGTATAGTATTAAATAGTAGTTCACTAAACCAATAAATAATACTCGAAGGATTTCTGAGTTGCATAAACAGTAATATCAGAGTTGTATTATTTATTCGTGTTTGGAACTCAACAAACGGATTGTAACACGCAAATTTACCGTGTTTCATCAACACTGTAGCGAATATTATATTGCAATAAATGAGTTAAGTAAAAATAGATTTCAGTTCTTGGAAAATCAAATAACGCAATCATTGGATACCGACCACTTTTTTTACAGTGAAGTATCTATAACAGATGACACTGTTGTGCTATTTCAAGAATTGAGTAATGTAATGTAGAACCCTGGATTAAGTTATTGCCATGAACTTAGAAGGCTCTATGTTTGCAACTGTGAGGAGTCCCAAATTGGAATGAGTAACATGTTCAGTTCAAATATTTTCCAAATGATCTGAGAGTATGACAAATCTTATCGTTGAAATCTTAGAAATCTTTAACTACCTAAAATTTTTTAAACTTATTACACAAGATAATAAATAGTTAAGAAGAACATTGAAAATAAGGTGACTTTTTCATCGGTGTTATTATTGTTAAGTTATTATTGAATTCATAAGTCAAGAGAATTTATTCAAAACATCGAATTTACGGAAAATAATCCCAAACGTAAAACATATCTCAGGTTTGAAGCTTAATTTATACATAATTGGTCTGTATTGTTTTGTATTTGGATTGTAAGAAATCAGCTGCCGCGTGTACTTCGATTTACTCAGTTTGAGCAATAATCTGTAAATTTAAGAAGAAAACAAATGGATATTATCACACTTTGGGTCTTTTTCATTTAGATAAACACTGGCTTTATATCAAGTTAAATTCAGACTTATGAAGAGTGGAAGATTACGAAACCAAAAGATATTCTCAGATCCGAACATTTTTAAATGATGTAGAAAGACCAGTAAGTTAGGTATAAGTAAAAGATAGTTAATAAAAAAATATATATACAAGGTTTTAAAATGCAGATCTTTACCTTATCATGAGTAATTAAGTGTGTTTACGAGACTACAATTTATCATTTACATAAGTACTGTAAAGTAGTCGATCTTTTGAGGAAGCGACCTATGGATGTATGTATCTCCCGAATGATACAGAAGATTTCTGTCCTATCTTTATCAGTAAAAAGTTTAACATTAACAGTTTCAATGAGACATTCAGGCATATTCTATTTTACCACAGTTTGTTGTAGTTAATCGGAGAGCATTGAAAATTATAGATTACTGCATAGTTGCTTCTGTTTCTTTCGTTTTCTAGTCCATCAACATTACAGAGGTTTCAGTGTTTGTTAGTGTTAACGGAAAACAAAACATCCGAATTATCTGAAACATTTGATCATGTATTTATTCAAGAGTGATTGGTTCAAATAATCTAACTTCAAGTAGTAAGCCATTTACAATATGAATGACTCTTCTGGTTTACGGTCTACATTATAATTATGAAACTTATACTTTTGACTAAATGTAATTATAACCAACAAACCATTGGGTCTTTTCATGATTTAAAAAATCTAAGTTATCTGAATATTATTTACAATGAGAGGTGAGAACCCTTATTAACTTATTTTTTCTAAAAGCAGCATTAAGTTCATAAGCTTTATATCTTGTGGGTTCAATGAATTTACACAATCATCTGAAATGCTAACCTGTCATATAACTTGGTGAATAAATCCTATGGTTTACCGATTCAGTGTTTCATGAATTATCAAGGGCCTTTACCACTCAATATTTACATTAATAATCAACAATCCCTGTACGACCAGTAAACGCTAAAGAGACAAAACACTTCTATAAAAAATCCAGTCATGTCATACAGTCTATAAAATGTTTCATTTGTACATTTCCGATTGATTTGAAATACGCATATAGTAAAGTCATTAACTTCATATGACTGAAATATTCTATTAACTAGATTAGGTTAGATCAAATCCTTCTGTTATGAAAGATCTTAAAGAAACAACTTTGTAGAAGTGTACTGATAGTATAATTCTCGATATCATTACATATGCCAGATGAGACGAAAAATAGTTCTAGAGCTGTCAAATCATTTGCTTAATCTAAAATACTCGCGGACGAAAGAGAAAGAGCAGAATGATAATTTCTTCGAAACAGTCAAACTATTCTTGAATTCTAGTTAAGAGCACGTGATAAATGATTTCCTGATTTGGAAAAAATACAATTTCGAAAATTCATTAGCTTAACCGCATGAGTTTGAAATATTTTATTCCCATCACTAAGTTATAACATATTCTTATTGAGGGAGAATTCAAAACTTCTATGTTCCAGTTTAACACAAACTTGTTCTAACAAGAAATAATGAAAGGGCTAAGAGACAGAATTACTTACTACGGTTATAAAAAGAAATCATATAATTTATAGCATGATAATTTCATTTTATCAGTCTAATGAAATAACTATTCAACATTCTATGGTTTGTGATGAATCTTTAAACATAATTTGCTTATGGAAGCGTATTGGGTTGTGATTATCGGTACTTAACTCTTAATATTTCTAACAAGAGATCATTGTAAAATTTATAACTCTTAACATTGAGTAGTAAACTGTGCAGGCTTATAACAACCAGTTTGTAAATCGAACCATTACATCTCAGTGATTTTCTACAATGCATCTATGTGAGTTCATTCAAAACTTTCCTGTTTAAAACAAGAAAAATACTGATATATTTCGAATACTACGATGAGTAGAAAATCGGATTCTTGACATTTCTCAGCGTATTGCATGTAATTCTCTTCTTTAGAGAAACTTCTCTGGGATTTTACAAATACATTGTTATTTTTAATATCAACAATCCATTCAATGATTGGTGTATTTAAAATTATTAAGTCAAACCTTGGGGATAATGCTTATAAACTCATTACTAAATGAACACATTTTGAAGATCCAAAATATTTAAGTCTGTTAGAAATCACCATCTTGGAAATTCAAATTTAATACGTTATCTTTATCCGGAAGTTTTACTCTGGATTAGCCCAAAGATTGATTATCGATTGCTTTTCATGTACATGTCAATAAAAAACATCTGTTATGATTTTTGTCAATCGAAGTAAGATAGATGGATATTCGATGACTTCATTAAAGCGGAAAACTGAATCATTTGATAGATTTAATAAATTTTAGTAAATATTTCTTGTGAACATTTCTACTTAATAAATTCTAAAAAATTTGTTGATTGTTTAGATTAGTGTTTTTCAAGTGTTTATTGACAATTCTAAATAATCAAGTAGTTGATAAAGTGTGATATCATTGTTTCTCTTGTTCAAGGAGTTTTTAGGCACTAGCGACGTTTGTTATATTTCACGATCAATGTTATGGTCACTCAATTAAAGGGACATAACGCTTGTTTTGACCAAACCTCATTTGTTAGAATTTTCAATCTTCAATCAGGTTTATCCACTAGAATTTCGATGTTTTCAATTTTTAAGGTTATTTTTTTAAATCAGAATTGTTATTACTAATTTTAGAATCTTTTTAAGTACAATGTGAGGAAACATTTAGTTACAGTCGGACATAATAATTTAATTACAGATCACTGAACACAATGAATCTAGAGACTGGACACATTCTTGAAATAGCTAAATGAAAAAAGTTTAGTAAAAACTGATTTTTAATTGTGTTTATGTGTAAATAGGAACAAACAGGGCTTTATGTTTGTTGTAAGCACTTCTATGTACGAACATATTCAAATTTCCTTTCAACCATTGTAAGGCATCTTGGATGTGCTCCATACCGATCAACTTTTGTATATGGGTAAGTTCATAAGTAACTCCGATTGAAGCCCTCTGGGCCTACTGCCAGTCCCAAGCACGGATAAAGGAGAGGGTTAGACGTGGGGTCGGTGACCCCATTCCACAAAAAACCAACTCTCTAAAAACGCTAACCAGAAAACATAATTCGAACTACTTTAACTCTGCCCTGGAAGTTAGGTCTTCTTTCAGAAGAGTTATAAAGTCACATGATGAAAAAGCGAGTTCCTTCGGAAGTCACAAGGCCGATACCTCTTTTGAAAACCACAGCGACCATTCTTTTAGGTAGGAGACTGGAAGACAATTCGGAATTGCTGCACAAATGAAAAGATACAATCTGGAGGTGCTTAGAATCAGTGAAACACATTCGACGCAGGTTCGACAACAAAAACTAGCTTCAGGTGAACTGCTGTTATACTCCGACCACCAAGAAGAAAATGATCCACATACACAACGAGTCACAATGATGCTGTTCAAACAACCTCAAAAGCACTGATAACATGGAAATCTCATGGACACAACATCATCAAAGCATGCATCAAAAAAAAGAAAGGGGACATTACAATCAACGCCACCCAATGCTGCGCACCTATCAACAACTTCAATGAAGACCTTAAAGATCAATTCTACGAAAGGCTGCAGTCAATTGTCTGAAAATCCCCATCAAAGGATTTCAACATTCTGATGGAATATCTAAATGCTAAGGTTGATATGGACATAACTGGATATGAAGACATCATGGGACGACATTGACTAGGAGAAAGGAACGAAATCGGTGATAGATTTGCAAACCTAGGTGCTTTTAACAAACCGGTTATGGGTAGGACAATATTGCCACATAAACACAAACACAAAGCTACACTAAATTCACCGGAGCATACTACGCAGGAGACCTCATCAAAATACCAAACACAGGCGATCTTAGTAAGTGTGAGAACTAAAGAGGTATCAATCTTATCTCACTACCAGGAAAAGTCTTCAACAGGGGAGTGTTAAACAGAATGAAGGGCTTCGTGGATGCTCAACTTCGAGATCAACAGGCTGGATTTCGTAAGGATCGATCGTATAGCGACCAAAGTGCAATATTACGGACCGTTGGGTTTAAGAACTGTGATTAGTTAAGCGGAAAAAACAACAGAATTCTTAGCCATGGCTACTATTTTTTTGATCTAATCAAATCAAGTTTCACTCAATCATGCTTCACAAAATTTCTGTCTGGAACCCAGTTGACATCCATGACTCATTGCACAATAAATGATTATTTGAATCGCATCAGTGAAATAACTCGGTAACAGAGAGTGAATACCGGATAAATTACTTAAGAGAATAACTGATACTTTTACGTGAGGGTGAAAACTATCAGTATTACTTGTTATGCTCACTAGCTGGCATTGTAGATTACTTATATATTTTTAGTCTTATATAATGTTTAAAGCATTAAGCGGGTTAATTAAAAATAAATTTACGCAGTACTAGGATCAAAGAAAATTTATTTACAAATAACAATAAGGATATTACTGGAAACTAGGAGATTGGAAATCTTGGATTTGACTATATTTTTGTCGATTCTCATTTCTAAATGATACTCGTAAGCCCGTCTTGACCTATAATCCTTTGCAGTCACTAACTATATATGATCGGTTTAATATATAATTTTAAAACTCTTAATTTGACCCCATTTTTGTATGAAGTCACTAACTGTATGAAAAGCTGTTCGTAGCATGAGATTTTAGACTGAGTATAGTTAATTTGATTAATATTAATTCTTATCTTTTTTTAATCAAAGTTAACGTTAATAAAGCTCAGTCATACCCACTAAGTTCACAGAAGCGTATTCCTTTCAAAATATCCAAACAAACTTAACTAATTAACAACAAATTCAAAGAAAAATAAAACTCATCGTCAGTGCGATAATAGTTATACATGAGTAATTCTATTTTCTGAGTGATTCATCATTTGAAAAAGTCATACAACAACTCATCAGGTTTCTTCCGTAATTTCTCGATGGTGATTAAAATAAATTATTTGGTTTTCTAACTATGAAATTATATTCAAATACCGTAATGTGAGGGAAAATACTTACATGACAGAGGGGTTGAAAAATGAAAAGTGAATCTGTCAAATTATAAGGCGAGAATAATTAAAATTTGTATTGACATCCGCATCTCACTCACTGAATACTAATTGTCAGCAGAAGTTGATATTTTCAAATATGAATTAATCAGTTTTAATACATGTGGAATCTTGATGCAACCTTCTTACTAAAAGATTGAATTGACATTGTAAATGCCACCACCATAAGCTATTAGATATAAACTTCTCTCTCCTCAAGATACGACCTTATAAAACTTTGAAATGTATTATGGAACAAAAGAGGAATTACATAAGTAATCGTATAACTTAACGCTTTATTGTTAATCTGTAAACCGTATGCAACTCAAAGTGAACACAAGGGACTACAACTAGGCTAAGAAGTTCTTTCAGAATTTCGTGAAAGTTCAGCAATAAACAACCACTAAATCTATCAATATCAAACATGAAATGCTGAGTTATTGTAACAAGAATACTTCCATTATACTATTACTTTACCACTTTCTGTCACATTGACACTTTTGTATTTGATCCTCTGTTGAGTTGACCATATATAAGTCAAGTGAATATGAATATTAATTAATATTATTAGTTTAATAAAAGTTTCTTTAAAAACGATCATTACTTCCTAAATTATCAATTTCAGGGTAATTGTTATATAAGTAGTGTTGTATAATTCATACTGTATTCATAAATCCATACTAAAATCGAACACAAATTGTTTATAGAAAAAAATTATTTAAGGATGATCACTTACTACCAGTATATCAGAGTAAAACATAAATCATTTTACTAAATACATACCATTTTATGAACTTATAAATCATAATAATCGTGTAAATAACATTCATGTGACAAAAGAAATCAGTTTTATGATTAAATAAGCTTGTAACTTGTACACAGATTTGTTTTAAATACTTGTGATTTAAACGATATACAAACTTAAGGTAATGATAAATTAGTTGAAACTGCAAAAAGCATCCCTCAACTTATTGTGAGATGATTATGTAACTTGATCAACTAATTCGATTGCTTATATATTTAGCAAAATATCTTTTCAACATTTGTCTAACCTAAAGATAAGGATAGATGCTAAACTACAAATGTGCGGAAGTTAACATTTTAAATGGTGCACATTTATGAAATAAGTGTTTTTCAGATAGAGTGCGGTGCGCGCTACTTATGAGTAGTACACGACGCGAGTGTAAACGTGATGTCTGGCAGCAGAAGTTGGGGGAAGATCAAGAAAGAAAGAGTGGGAACGCAATGGAATTTGTATGAAACGCATGAATAGTGAAGTGTCAGACAATGGATTGTTGATGGATTGAAGATTTGCAAATTAACGGTTACGATATGGTTTTCCTATTTTACTGAGTAACTCTGTAATTTTCATTAAATGCAATTCGGTTGCCCTCACCTGTGTTCTCCTTCACTACAAGAGTATTGTTACGTGTTGTTTGAAATCTTTTGGACTACTACAATGTAATACAAAAACAACACAAAATTTAACTAACATAAAAATGTAAAATCAACGATATCCATATAAGTTAACTAAACAAGATAATCTTTTAAATGTTTGTTTAATTTAAAGACTGAATACACGATCATCTTTGGTAGTGAAATTTCTCACTCTACTCCAACCTGTAAACTTGCCTAAGGTGATATTGTATCTGTGTACAGGGTGTTTCAGCCACGTAGTAAGTTAAACAAAATCCTTTTTCACTTCTTTTCTAATCACTTATATTACATAGTAAGCAATAAGTCAAATACTTAAACCTATGTTGATAATTCAGTGATGATACTTCCATTATAGTTAATGATGTTCAAATTCAGTTTGATGATATAATTAAAACCGGATTAACCCTGATTAAGCTAGTCAAGAAATGGTACTCAAGAAATCAAATATTAATCATAATAAAAGCGGAAACGGTCGATTGAATTAGTACCCATTACTTTCGAGATTTTAACAGCTTATAGAAAACTTAAAAGTATATATCACCACATTTGTTCCAAGGGAATGTGAAAATTCTTATACCGCTGTATAATAATAGTAAGTAGAAGCCTATTACGAAACAACTTTCTGTGAAGAATTACAAGAATTTATAAGCTTATTTTTAATAAGAATCATTGAATGAATAACAATTTTACTTGTGAGTCAAATGAATTTAGACAAGTGGCACACGTAATTTTTAGAACATTTTTTTTATTTATTCATTCAAGTTATTGAGTATGTGAAAAATTTACAGCACATAAACTGAAGCTAATGTATTTTATCCCAAAATGTTTTATGCCTTTGTTTTAAAAGATTTTATCGAGGTGACTACGTAAATTAATCGTATAGCTTAATGTATATACACTATTTTAAATTAAGAATTTGGTTGTGACGATTTAAACAGAAAATCAGATCAGTTACGTCTTCTCACTGTCCTAACAAAATTTATAAAAAGGGACTAATTGTTTTAGAAAAATATGGTTTGAAAGTGACTATAAGGAACAGATAATCACAAACAACAATAAGTATGCTCCATGTAAAGTTGGAGATAAATGTTTACCCATGGATTATACTGCCTACCAGTTATTCAGTCACAGTTTGAAATAGTCATCTAAATGACCGATTATCAGTATCACATCATCATTAATTGGGGAATAAATCTCTCTATTATTTGAAATATTATTGGCAGATAAGCCATGACTACAGTAAGGTTAATTTCGAAAATAAACATATGGAGTTCAAAATATGAAAATAATTTTCTGTGTTTCAAAAGCTAACAAATTAACATAATCGATTTATTTATGGAAAAAAAAACCAAATTGATTGGTAGTTTGTTCAAATATAATTTTGTTTTTTACTGGGATTTATTTCACTCACAAATCAATAAACATTTTAAATACGAAACACTGGACGTAATTTGTCTTGTATTGTCGAAGAAAAAAAACCGAGACATTTGTTTTACCGATTTCTATTATTAATGAACTATGAAAACACATGAATTAATTTACAGTTGAAATCAATTTTATTTTCAGTTTAACTGTTGGATTACTTCGTTATGCTGATCGTTTCTGAACTGACCAACTAGTTTATATATATAGTATAACCTCTTCTTTAGAATCATCTCCTGTTATGAGATTCATTTAGTTCTTCTTTAACTCTGCTTTTATATAATCGTATCAAACTATCAAAGTATTTTCGTCAATAGAAGAAAAGCTATAATGTTAGAAATGATTAACTTAGATCATTATGTGAATAGAATTGAAATGGACTACATGATATAAATCAATGGTCGTCATTGGTAACATCTACAAGATACAAATTATGAAAGTAAGTAAATGAACTTTATATCTTTATAATAAAACCGATTAACAGAGTAAACGAAAATAATTAACCTAAATAAACTTAAACATTTAACCTTTATATATCTAAGTTGACATTGTTTTAATTAATTTTTTATAGTTAAAATAAGATTATAAAACAACGAAACGGAATAGATATAAAATTCAACTAATTGTGAAAATTAATAAGAATGTTGCTATTTTGACAGCTCATGTTAAACTTTTAAACTATCACTTTTATAATAAGTGAGTTTGTAAAAACAACACTCATCAATTTAAACTTAAATATTAAACAGCCAATGGAGAGACTCATAATATGCAACAAAGCTAGCAGAAAAATACAGTAAACCGGAACGACAAGTCAAGAACAAAAGGAGACTGAAATTCGAGAGCAGAGGGACAGAGGATAGAGCATTTTGAACAGTTCTTGAATAGATCAGCCTTATTGGACCTATTGAACATCGAAGCACCACATACAGACCTTCCTACAAATGTCCCACCAGCATTGCTATCAGGCGAATCAATCATAGCGAAACAGCAGGACCGAACGATACACCTACAGTAGCACTGAACTCAGACAATGAAGTAACTCCAAAGAAGCTTCATATCTTTTTCATTACGATTTGGGATAGAAAACAAGTAACAACAGACTGGAAAGAAAAATACCACATTAGAATACGAGTGAAAGGTTTTAGTAAACGTGAGATATACAGATGAATCACATTACTATTAGTACCACAAAACATTTTCAAGACTGCCGATGACCGGAACTAGAGATTCAGTAGTCTTCCAACTTCGAGATCCACAGACTGGATTTCGTAAACAGTGATCATATACTGATCAAACCACGTTGCTGCAGATCATTTTTGAGCCATCGATTGGATGAAACTCATTTCCCTACATCAACTTCCCTGATTATGAAGAAGAATTAGGTAGCGTGGACATGAGACTCCTATAGAACGTTCTTTGACACTATGGTGAATATGAGAAGGCTGATACCGTTATACGGAATTCTTAAAACGAACTACATTACAAAGTGTTGCATGTAGGGCGGCTCACAGATGTATTACAAATGAAGACTGTTTACTCTTGTCTCTGCCCTTTCTCCTGGTGTTTGACTGGATTATGAAAACCCGCATACCTTAAAGGAGGCACAGAATGGTGAACAGCTTAGATAAAAGTAGATGACATGGACTTATATCCCATACACAACAACAAATGCAAGTGAGATAGCCAACAAAGCAGCAATAAACCTGCACATACACAAAAAAGTAAGATCATGAGATACAAGAAAACAATCACCAACTAATTTAAACTTGACGAAGAAGCTTTGGTAGAGGTGAAACCTTTTACTTACATGGGAAAGATTATCAATAAACATGAAGGATCTGATGCAGATGTGATGGTACGGATTGACAAAGCAAGGGAAGAATTCTTACAATTTAAGAACATATGCGACTCAAAATGACTATCAGCCAACACCATAGTACGAATTTTCAGTACAAACGTATGGAGCTGAAACTTGGAGAAATATTACAACCATCATCCAAAAAAAGTATTTACAAACAGTTTTCTAAGAAAGATACTCTAGATCCGTTGGTCAGACAACATCGGCAACAATCCACTGTGATAAACAACAAACCAGCTATCAGCTGAAAAGGAAAGTAGGAAACGACACTAGAGATGGATAGGACGCACATCACATGGACAAATGATTCGAAAGACATCTGGGAAGTTTAGTTACATTGTAAGGCGTTTTTCAGTACCAAGTTAAATATGATGCTAAAAAAAATAATCCACACGTTTAATATTGACTCTCAAAATATAGCTTTCATACTAATTATTCAGTAAAAACATATACAGACTTACTAAAATGGTAAAAAAAAACATCAAATGGGATTCAAAACCAAGAGCGGGAGACATATCTTATGCACGTAAGTGATTTTAAATAGAAATAAATATTAGATGACACATAAGTTCTTAACGTGCGTACCATTCAGTTAAACACTTATTTTCAAAATATTTAAACATACTGTCGGATTGCTAAGAGTTAAAATGTGAATAGGCTAAAGACCACTGACTATGAATGATTATCATCAGTCATCTAATAAGTAACTGACTCGTGCTATTTCCAACAGACAATGAGTACACAGATAACAACTTTGATTCCTTAACAGAATCAACAAGCTAATAGATCTTCTGACATTTGTTTTACTAAGACTGGAGTATCAGTTCCATGATAATTTACTAATCAGTTCAGTAACTGCAATAATTTCATTGGATGATCAAAAAGATTGAGTAGTAATAATAAGAAAAGATTTCAATTGAAAATTAGCAAAAAGGATTATGTTGCTATTCACTCATACTGACGAATGAAACAGCGGTAAAATAATACCGAAATTTAACAATCGAAATGAAATTAAGATTTAAGTAATTAAAAATAATGTTACAAATGGTTGTAGAAGACTATCCTAAGTTGCTGCAGAAATGAAAAGATACAATCTGGAGGTGCTTAGAATCAGTGAAACACATTCGACGCAGGTTCGACAACAAAAACTAGCTTCAGGTGAACTGCTGTTATACTCCGACCACCAAGAAGAAAATGATCCACATACACAATGAGTCGCAATGATGCTGTTCAAACAAGCTCAAAAGCACTGATAGCATGGAAATCTCATGGACACAACATCATCAAAGCATCCATCAAAAAAAAAGAAAGGGGACATTACAATCAACGCCACCCAATGCTGCGCACCTATCAACAACTTCGATGAAGACCTTAAAGAATCAATCAAAGGATTTCAACATTCTGATGGAATATCTAAATGCTAAGGTTGATATGGACATAACTGGATATGAAGACATCATGGGACGACATTGACTAGGAGAAAGGAACGAAATCGGTGATAGATTTGCAAACCTAGGTGCTTTTAACAAACCGGTTATGGGTAGGACAATATTCCCACATAAACACATACACAAAGCTACACTAAATTCACCGGAGCATACTACGCAGGAGACCTCATCAAAATACCAAACACAGGCGATCTTAGTAAGTGTGAGAACTAAAGAGGTATCAATCTTCTCTCACTACCAGGAAAAGTCTTCAACGGGGTATTGTTAAATAGAATGGACTTTGTAGACGCTTCGAGATCAACAGGCTGGATTTTGTAAACATCGATCGTGTTCCGACAAAACTGCAACATTACGGTTCATTGTGAAACAATCAACCGAATGGAATTCACCACCTTACATCAACTTCATTGAATACGAGAGAGCACGTGATTGAGTGAACAGAACAACACTATGGAGGCTTCTTCAACACTACGGAGTTCCTGAGAAGATAATAAACATCATACGGAATTCCTATGATGGATTAAACTGCAAAATTGTGCACAGGAGACAGCTAACAGACTCGTTTGAGGTGGAGACCTGTGTCACTGCGTCACAAGACAAGGCCTAACTTGAGACCCTCAAGTTCAAAAAAAGAGGAAGGACAAAGAACACATTATGCCGAGAAATGGAGACAGACATGAGAAAAATGAACAACTGGGTGGGACTAAAAAGGAAGTCCCATGACAGAGTAGGGAGCAGAACATTGGTCGGCGGCCAACGGTCGATTGGGGTGACTGACTAGCTGACTGGGAGTAACAGGCGTAAGTAAGTAATTAAGTATGATTCCGACCAACCAATCACACGGTCAGATGTCCAAAGAACAAAACAGTTAACGTGAATACGAAAGTAAAGGGATATAAAAAAAGCCCGAGAAGACAACCGAAAACAAACACGATCACGGGAACGGACTGAGTGGGCACTTGTGGAACAATTTTAAAAGGTTCGTTTATACTTAAAACAGGAATTGATATTTTTATCTAGGACGGTAACGATAGTTCTTCACTTGAACCATTTGACACAGAGGATTACACATCTCTATATTCAGACTGATTTGACCGTTAGGAATATGATGAATTATCGAACAGATTGTAAACTATTTTACTAGTTCTGAAGGAGACTTTAGTTACTAGTATATTATGAACAACTTGACCAAACCAACCACACTATCTATAGTTGTGCAAACTAATTAAATAAAAACTATTTGTACTGATTGCTAATACAAGCTCAATTATTTTCTACAATGACAGGTTTCTGTCCGAAGTTTGGGCAGTGAGACTATGAATAATACAACAAAACAATGTAAACACCTACTCACTGACACATCAAACTTAATCTGTGTACTCAAAAAGAAAAAGAGGTTATTCACATAATTTTCTCTTGTATTTTATTTTAGAATATCTGGAAATGTATGCACATAAAAATAATGATGCCTGTAGAAAAAAATCTCAAATGATCGTGTTAGAAACAATAGGTACAAGGATATGATTTTGAGTGACCATACAAGTATAGAATTTTGAAAAAGTAGCTTTCTCTGAAAAAAACAACTAAGTCCTCATATTTATGAAGCACATAGTCGCATACTTACTATTTACAATATGTTTGTAGAAAGTTAACAAAAAGTAAAGGTAATAATTTGGATCTGTAAGATTGTTTGGTTGAACTTTAAAATCTAACTGGAAATCAGGTTTCCTAATCACTCCAGTCAGGATCTAATACGTTGGTTGTGCACTTTGATGTTGAAGTTAAATGAGATATCCTACTAGATTTATGTGGACTGTTCGAGCTTGTCTGTGATTCCGATTGATCGGTTTCATCCACATCTGGGACACACTAGAAAATAAAAGCAAAAATATAAAAAGTTTATTAGTACATAGTTTAGAAAGTTGTTGTGATACAATGAAGTGGAATATACGATGTACAACAGTAAATAGAATACTGAGATGGACGTCAACAACATTTAGCACGACTTCTGAAAACCAAAGTACAGACAAGTGTGTCACGTTCTAGGAATTTAAGTATATTCACCCGAAAGATATAAGCTGTTAGGCTATAAGCTAGTACTTCATTTATGTAGCACATGAAAAGAACTGCATTGGTAAAACATAACAATCGATAACAGATGCTTTCAACAATTTAATCACTTTTCCTTAGTACTGAAAATATACATATGTGAAAGAAATTTTAGAAACTGAAATTCGATCGCATGTAATTTGGGAAAATAATAATCGATTCGTAAAACTATTATATGAAAAATTCACTGAGTAGATCAAGTCAGCAACTGACTAAGTAATAATTCCACATACAACCAGTTTCTTTTATAAATCTAACTAATGCAAAAACAACAATTAGCAAAAAAAAAGAATTAGTTTAATTTTTATTTCGTGGATTCTCATCAGTCGATTACAACCGTACATATACAAATCGAAAAAAACACCGTCATCGTACTTCATCTACTAGTAGTGCTGATTTCAGGTTTCATCATTTAGCAGAAACTGAATAGCTTAACTTTGATTTTGAGCGAGTTGATCTCTACTGTTAGGGATATGAGGACAGATGTCACCTCAGCGTTACCCACACTGTGGTTGCTTCTTGAGGAACATCAAAGAAGTTATTAGATTATCGTTGGTCTTAGCAACCTGAGCATGAAAGCAGAGCCCAAGGGACAACTGCCAGCCACACACGGATTTTTTATAGGAAGTGGCCTTACTACCAGATACAGAAATCAGTAGGGTAAGATGAGGTGTGACATTTTTGCGGTTGCCCTTTTATCACCTTTTCCGCTGTGAGAAGGCAACACCTTTCAACAGTCAACAGCACGATTTTGCCCTCAGATCTTAAGTTGCTGTTTCTCGTCATACCATTCTGTAATGGACCTGCTTAGGATGGTAGGACCTAAAGGAGCATATGTTCCAACCAATATAGCTCGATTGCATCACCACGATAGGCAAGCCCAGCCACCACCTCGGGCTAAAGAGTGGTGGATACCGCAGATCCAAATAGGGTAGTTGGAAAATCTCGGTTTTAAACCAATGATACACGTCAGCTTCAAGATCTTGAGGATACAAATGGCGTATGGACCTAATGTTAGTTACTGGCTATCACTGAATTGCATCTCCTGACGTTGCTTCACTGCCTTGTGGATGATACCTATACGATAAAGGCTCAAGGTGGCCCCCCAAGATACCAGCTGCTTCGGTTCGGACAGCTGGATAGTATCCCATAGACCACACAAATTCAGTGATTTGTGCTGTGCATAAATATTTAGGTGCAACTTAGTAATAAAATTCTTTTTAGATCAATAGATAGATCTTGTATGGTTATGAAAGAGGACTTTTAGTCGATTGTAATTCGATAGCATTTAAGTTCAAGCGTTATATCAGTTTCAGCTTTCTTGGTTTCTATTTGGTGGGTGAAATATAGAGGCCTGATTTGATACGCATTAGTTTCGAACTGACATACAAACAAACTACACAAATGACAATAATTTTACAAATCTTACAAAAAACTCAACGAAAGCAACTTCTCCATCTGAAATATTTATCATGTACTGGATCGATAGAAATCCCCGATCATTGATACGCAGTGAGATACGACTAGCCATTGACAATGCTCGACTTGTCGCAAGTCGTAAAAGTGAAAGACGGAATCGCGCTATTCGAGGACTTGCAGCTGCAGATTCAAAAACCTCTACTTGATCAGATGACCTAGGTAAGTCAAAATGCATAGTCCCAGAAAAGCCATACGTTGTCAAACGGAGGCGAGATTGAATAGCTGGTGGCGGTATCACAGCAACTTCCAAGATTTCGCTTGAGTTATCAAGTTCATTGAACGCTTCACGCATGCATTCTGACTGTAATATTTGAAAATAGTCAAGGAATAAATGAAAGTATGTAAGTAACTCCATTTACATCAGAACTCGATAGCTTGTATTCACTTTCTATCGTATTGTATCATGATTTAACAACTTAAGAATCCAAACCAAATACACCAGATTTTCATTATTATACAAAAGTGTTTGTAATATCTACCATGTTCTAGTATCTTGATATAAATCGAGTAAATCCATACTATCATGAATCAACAAATACCAAATCACTGAAACCTGCTAAGCACAAGGAATTAGTAGGAAACAAATACTGAAGCAACAACTGATGGAGAAAATATGATGTTAAGTACTAAGTAGTTATGAATACTTTTTAAGACACATGAGCCAGTAAACATGAAGTGACAAAAATTTTCAGCAGACAGACAGTAACAAAAGGTTAATTGGAAAATAGGAAGTACTTAAGTGGTATTCATCTCAGATTGTTGTTCTCAGTATACGTTAATGATAAATTTGACAGACGCCGTAACTTTCAAATCTCACGATGAGATTACACCACTCCATCAATAAGTCAAGCCTGAACGCCTGCCTCCAGTGTTAAGTCAATTTAAAACAACACGACGTGATACCAAGAACTATGGTATGGTTTTTAATAATTAGTGGGTAAAGAGATTATTGTACATAAACATCAACCAAACTTATGCAGAGAAGTAGAAGTACGATGAAAAATATATCGTGATAGTGAACAGTATAAGATAAATTCGGTGAAGGATGAAACGACGCAAGGGATACTTAACAAGAAAATATACAAGTCAGTGAGGTTAGTTAACCATGAAATGGACTGACCTTGAAGTAAATAACCAGCCAGAAAAGAACAAGATCTCTGTTGCACACTAAGTTATAACTCGATAAACTATAAATTCATTCTGTCTGCTTTGGACGGTTTGATATCTTGCAGATTAATCGATACATAGAGCTGAACATGTGTCGAATATCAAATAAGTAGGACCTCGACCGTAGCAACTACCTTGATGTGGTGGTCGAACTTGCCTATCGTAATGACCCAACCGAGCTATATTGGCTCGAACATATGTTCCTGTACGTTCTACCATGCCTGGCAGGTCGATTGGAGAACGATGAGACTAAAAAGTAGTTGCTTAAGGTCTGAGAGCGAACAAGTACTGCTGACTGTAGAGGGGTGTGAGAGCAGTAAGGCGTTTGCCTCGGACAATCAGCATCTGCAGCGATACTGCCTTCTCACAAGGAAAAAAGGGGTTAGAAAAGGTCAACCCTAAAGGTTTCACACCTAACCTTACCTTACGGATCTCCGTCTCCAGCGGTAAGGCCTTGTAAACAAGAACGGAGCTAACACTTGAAATACTACCCATAAAAAAGGCCGTGCGTGACCGCTCTCAAGCTGTTGTCCCCTGAGCTCTGCGGTCACGTTCCCAGGTCTCCAAGACCGACACTGATCTACCTCCCTTTTCAGGTTCTTCAAGAAACACCCATCGATTAGGCAGCCAAAAAGTGACAACCGCCCTCATACCCGTAACAGCACACGAGACCATACTGGAAACAATCAAATCCTTCCTACACACCCTAACATCTCTCTTATCTCCGCGACTAACTCTACTCACATTCTTTTATCAACCCGTACCGCTGATGCAAACGATGCGAGTTCACGAAAAGCTATTCCTCGTTTCATGAAACCCCATTCTAGACTACATGTTGGAGCTTTTAATGTACGGACATTGTGTCAAATAGGACAACTGGCTTCCTTAGTTAGGACTTTAGAATCTCGCTCAATCGATGTATACTGTATCCCGGAAAGGCGCACACAGCATACTAGTAAAATCATTAATTTGATTTCACCTTGTCAAAATAAAGAAGCAGCTCGACTTAACCTTCGTGTATCTGGTGGCCCTGATGCTGCTTCTCGGGGTCTCACTGGCGTAGGTATAGCATTGATTCCTACGGTAGAACTAGCTCTCCTAGACTGGATCCCAGTAGATAGTCGCTTGTGTGCTGTCTGACTGAACGGGACAGTAAGGACTCTGAAAGATAGGGAAACTTTCCTCTTCGTCGTATCTGCCTATGCCCCCACTGACTACAGTTCAGACGAGGTGAAAGATAAGTTTTACAGAAAGCTTTCAGACCTCCTCCAAACAGTTAGGCGCTCTGATATAGTAATAATGGCTGGTGACTTCAACGCTCAAGTAGGTAAACTCAGCGAAACGGAAAGACACCTGGATGGATCTTATGGTATCACGGCTAACAGAACAGATAATGATGACAGTCTGCTGCAATTGTGTTCAGATAACCGCCTATTCCTAGCGAACACTAACTTTAGGCAGAAGGAAAAACATCTCTTGACCAGGCGACCCCCAAGGCCGACCCAACTAGATCACATCGCCATAAGTCATCGGTGGAGAGGCTCTGTTGAAGTCTGCCACTCATTCTGGAGCACTTGTTTAGACTCAGACCATGCTCTAATTCGAGCGCGCATTTGTTTGCATATTACTGGACGCAAGAAAAATATCGCAAGGAAACCTCTAAGGGTTCTACTGAATGATAATACGGCGAAGAATATATTTCAGGAACAACTAGAAAAACAGTTAGGCGACCATGTAAGCGATTCCTATCCAGAAGCAGGTTGGAACGATATCAAAAAAGCTGTGGAAACATCAGTGATATCTGCTAGTAAGGTAAACCATAAGTCTAGGATGAAGCCGTGGATCTCAGTAACATCCACCGAACTGAGAGACGCTAGTAAACTCATCCTTCCTGGCTCTGAACATGATGAAGAGCGAAGTCAACTTAGGCGCAGGCTGCTAAAAGCCTACGCAGTGATCGCGAACAGTGGTTGGTAGCGAAAGCAAGAGCGTTGGAAAAGGCAACGGCAATATGCAACAGCATACAGTTGTTCCGAATTATCAAGGAGACTGGTATTAAAAATCCGGCTGTAAGAGAGACTATCTCGGAAAAAGAGTGGGACTATTATTCACTCTTACCCCAGGAGATTGAATCGATGGACAGAACACTTTAGGTATCAGTTCAATTGACCTTAAGCAACACTTCAGTTACCCACGATCTCCAGTCATTCTGAATGGCGAGTCGACATAAGCCCTCCGACTCTTTATGAAGTTGAGAAAGCGATAGGAAATCTGAAGCGAGGGCGAGCATCAAGGGCTGACAGTCTTACCCCAAAAATTTTGAAGGATAGTGGTCCAGTTTTAGCAGTTAGATTGACTGAGATCTTAGGTAGAATCTGGGAACTAGGCGTGATACCACCTAACTGGTCTCAATCACTGACTCAGTGGATCGTGAGGTTCTGTGGCAGTGTCTGTCATTGAAAGGTGTACCAAAGAAGTACATTAACCTTATACAAGCACTCTACTCGAACACTACTGGTCGAGTAAGAGCTTATGGCGAACTGTCATCTGAATTCTCTAAATCAAGTAGTGTCCGTCAGGCATGTCCACTCTCTCCTCTTAGCGTTAACACTATCCTCGTCAGATTTTTCAGGGGTTGACCTTATACAAGGAAAATCTCTTAATGATCTAGAATATGCCGATGACACAGTTCTGTTCGGTGAAGACGCTGACAAAATGCAGAGTCTTCTGACTACCATAGGCAACAAGGCGAGCATGTTCGGAGTGCGGTTCTCACCTCGAAATGCAAAATGTTGCTTCAAGACTGGGTTGCATCGGCACCTGAACAAGTGGTAGGGAGTGAGCTAGTCAAGTGTGTTGAACTCTTCACTTATCTGGGGAATCTCATCAGCGCTGATAGCCTGGTGACTGACGAAATCTCAGCTCGGATACAGAAGGCTCAATTGGCTTTTGCCAACCTGTGTCAATTATGGCGTAGGCGAGATATCCGTTCGCTGACTAAAGGACGAGTGTACTGTGCAGCAGTTCGCTCTGTTCTCCTATATGGATGCGAGACGTAGGTTACTAGTATTCGATCATATTTAAGAAGCATTGCTCGTATACCGTGGTACAACCGAGTAAGCAATGCTGTCGTTGGGAAAAGGGTGCTAGGTAATGATGGCGGATCAATAAAAAAATTATTGAAACTTCATCAGTTGAGGTGGTTGGGACATGTGTTACATATGTCTAACCACCGACTGCCTCGACGAGCTATGTTTTGTGGTGTAGGAGTAGGTTGGAAGAAAGTTAGGGGCGGCCAGACCAAAACATGGCAGAAATCCATGAAGTCACTGACAAGTGGACTGAGTCATGTTGGTAGATATAGGCTACCTGGTTGGGGTCCGCGAGACGAAAGTTGCCAATGGTTAGAGACCTTGAATGACATGGCTCAAAATGGTTTACAATGGCGCAGGGGCATCCACTCTTTGTGTTCTCTCAAATTCTAACCTTCTGGATTCCCATCATCTTAATCTTTCTCTTTCTAAATTTATCGCACTGATTTATACTTCTCGAATCATATCTTTGAACCCTAATCTTGTCCATTACTGCTAATACTTCTACTATCGCTACCACTATTTGATTTGAACTGACAATTGCATCTCTGTGATAACGTGGTATGAAAATCTGAAATAATGTACGTACGTACGAAGTTCTACGTTGTAACCGATTGACTGACTGAAATAAGTAGGACTGAATAAGGGGAATTATCGGTCCATTAGTGATAATTTACCACGTGTCGAAATAATATAAACACCACTTTCAGAATATAAGCTCCAAATTCCCTAGCACAAACCAAGAGTGGGGAGAGTATGCTCTCTCCCTTACTCTCGAAATGCACTCTATGATCACGCCTATATAGCCACCATCAGAGAAATCGTACTCGCTGCCTCCTCGTAGCGAGGGTGTTGTTTACGAAGTTGAGGGAACAAAAACAAATGTCCAGTGCTTTCACTAGGCTGGTGAGTAGCGAGGATCCACCTAGAAGAGTTAGAAAATCTTAATCACAAATCAATGGTGCACGTCAGCTTCAGAATCTTGAGGAAACAAATGGCGTATGAATCTTATGTCTGTTACCGGCTACCATGGAACTGCATCTCCTCAGCCAGCCAGTCAGCAACAACGTAAACCTTGGAACGAACGTACACCAGTTCAAGTTGCCACACCACATTAGCACAGAGAGATGGAATCATAAACTCAAATCCAATAGTGGTAGACGTAGTAGAAGTATTAGCAGTGATCGGAGAGATTCAGTCAGTCAGTTGCAACGTAGAACTTCGAACGTAAGTACATTAGTTCATGTCGCCATACCACATCAGCACAGAGATGTAATTGTCAATTCAAATCCAATAGTAGAAGAGATAGTAAAGGTATTAGAAGTGATCCGAGAGGTTAGGATTAGAAGATATTATTCAAGAAGTATGATTCAATGAGATAAGTTTAGAAAGTCAAAACTAGAGGTGTTGAAGAATCCAGAAGATTAGGATTTGAGAGAACACAAAGAATAAATGCACCGGCGCCATTGCGAACGATTCTGAGCCATGTCATTCAAGGTCTCTAACCATCGATTATTATCATCTCGCGGACCCCAACCAGGTAGTCGACAATTACCGACATGGCTAAGTCCACTAGTCAACGACATCATGGATTTCTGCCATGTTTTGGTTTGGCCGCCCCTAACTTTCTTCCAACCTACTCCTACACTACAAAACAAGGCTCGACGAGGCAGTCGGTGGTTCGGCATACGCAACACATGTCCCAACCACCTCAACTGATGAAGTTTCACCACTTCATCGATTGCTCTCCCATCCTTACCTAGTACTCGTTTCCTAACGACAGCATTGCTCACTCGGTTGTCCCACGGTATTCGAGCAATGCTTCGAAGACATCTATGATCGAAAACTAGTAACCTACAAATATCTTCTACTCTAACTGGCCATGTTTCACAGCCATATAGGAGAACGGAGCGAACTGCTGCACAGTACACCCGCCCTTTAATTAGAGAACGGATATCACGCCTACGCAATAAGTGACACAGGTTGGCAGAAGCCAATCGAGCCTTCTGTATCCGAGCTGAGATTTCGTCAGTCACCAGGCCATCGGCACTGATGAGACTCTCGAGATAAGTGAAGCGGTCTACACGTTCGACTACTTCACTCCCTATCACTAGTTCAGGTGCCGATGCAACCCAGTCTTGAAGCAACATTTTGCATTTCGAGGGGGAAAACCGCATCCCGAACATGCTCGCCTTGTTGCCTATGGTAGTCAGAAGACTCTGCATTTTGTCAGCATCTTCACCAAGTAGGACTACGTCATCGGCATATTCTAAGTCAATAAGCGAGCCTCCTGGTAGAAGGTCTACTCCAGAACATTCAGACGAGGATAAGGTTATTTCTAGGAGCATGTCTATGATAAAATTAAACAAGAATGGAGAAAGTGGACAGCCCTGACGGACACCACTTGATGTAGAGAATTCAGATGACAGTTCGCCATAAGCCCTCACTCGACCAGTGGTGTTCGAATAAAGGGCTTGTATGAGGTTAATGTACTTCTCTGGTACACCTTTCAATGACAGACACTGCCACAGAACCTCACGATCCACTGAGTCAAATGCCGCCTTTAGGTCCAGGAAAACAACTATTGTAGGACGCCTAGATGTGTGTCTATGTTCCAGGACCTGTCGTAGTGTGAAAATGTGGTCTATACAGCCACGTCCAGGTCGAAAACTAGACTGGTTTTCTCGAGTTTGCTCTTCACGAGCTTTCGTTAAGCGTAGAAGTATGACTGAGGCCAATATTTTAGATACTATATTAGTTAGACTTATTCCCCTGTGATTGTCACTAGAAGACTTCTGTCCTTTCTTATAGATTGGGACAATCAGTGATTGAGACCAGTCGGATGGGATTACGTCCAGTTCCCAGATTCTACCTAAGATCTCAGTCAACCTAGCTGATAAAACTGGACCACCATCCTTAAATATCTCAGGGGTCAGTCTATCAGGACCTGCAGCTCGTCCTCGCTTCAGATTTCCTAACGCTTTTTCAACTTCATTAAGACTAGGAGGACTTACGTCGACTTGCCATTCCGGATGACTGGAGATCGTGGGTAACCGAAGAGTGGCTCAAGGCCAGTTGAACTGATCCCTAAAGTGTTCTGCCCATCGATCTAGTCTCATGGATTGAGAATAAATAATAGTCCCGTCATTTTCTGAGATAGTCTCACTTACACTAGGATTCCTATTACCAGTTTCCTTGATAAGTCGGAAAAGTTGTCTACTGTTGCCTATTGCCGCTGCCTTTTCCATCGCTTTTGCTTTCGCCACCCACCACTGTTCGCGATCGTTCCGTAGGCTTTTCATAAGTCTGCGCCTAAGTTGACTTCGTTCTTCATCATGTTCAGAGCCAGGTGGGATGAGTTTTCGGGCATCCATCAGATCGGTGGATGCTACGAGGATCCTCGGTTTCATTCCAGACTTATGGTCAACCTTACTAGCAGATACCACTGCTGTTTCCACAGCCTTTTTTATATCATTCCATCCTGCTTCCGGATGGGAATCACTTAAGTGGTCGCCTAACTGTCTTCCTAGTTGTTCCTGAAATATATTCTTCGCCTTTTTATCATTAAGTAAAACCCTAAGAGGCTTTCTTACGGTGTCTTCCCTACTCCCAGTAAGCTTCAAACAAATACGCGCTCGCACTAGGGCATGATCTGAATCTAGACATGTGCCCCAGAACGAGCGACAGTCCTCTATCGAACCCCTCAATCGGTGGCTGATGGCGATGTGATCTAGTTGAGTCCAACGTTGAGACGACTTTGGAGGTCGCCAGGTCAACAGATGTGCCTAAAGTAAGTGTTTGCTAAGAATAGGCGGTTGCTTGAGCATACTTGCAACAGAAGGTCACCATTGTCTGTTCTCTGAGCCGCGACACCATAACATCCACCTAGGTGTCTCTCCTGCTCACCTAGTCTACCTACTTGAGCATTAAAGTCACCAGCCATTATAACTATATCAGAGCGCCTAGATTTTTGGAGGAGGTCTGAAAGCTTTCTGTAAAACTCATCTTTCACATCGTCTGCACTGCAGTCAGTGGGGGCATAGGCAGATACGATGAAGAGGCAACGGCGATTGTCCCTATCTTTCCGAGTCCTTACTGTCCCGTTTAGTCGGACAGCGCACAAGCGACTATCTACTGGGATCCAGTCAAGGAGAGATTGTTCTGCCCTACGACTCAATGCTATGCCTACGCCAGCAAGACCCCTGGAAGCAGTATCAGGGCTTCCAGATACACGAAGGGTAAATCGAGCTGCTTCTTTATCTTGACATGGTGTGGCCAAGTGTATGACGCGACTCGGATCCTGTATGCGCGTTTCCGAGACGCAGCATACATCGATTGCACGAGATTCTAAAGTCCTAGCTAATGATGCCTGTTGCCCTATTTGACACAATGTCCGTACATTAAAAGCTCCAACATGTAGTCTAGAGCGAGGTTTAAGGAGACCAGGAACGACGTTTCGCAAACCCGTATCGTCTGCATTAGCTGTGCACTGTGATAAATGAATGTGAGAAGAGTTAGTCGTGGAGATAAGAGAGGTACTAGGGGGTGTAGGAAGGATTTGATTTTGACCAATTTGGTCTCGCGTGCTGTTATGGGTATGAGAGCGGTTGTCACTTCCCGGCTGCCCACACCGTGGAAGGTTGTTTCTTGAGGAACCTGAAAAGGAAGATAGATTAGTGTTGGTGCGTGACCGCAGAGCCCAAGGGACAACTGCTTGAGGCCGGTCACGCACGGCCTTTTTATGAAATGTTTTTTGAGGATTAGCTCCGTTCTTAAAGGCACT
Source organism: Schistosoma turkestanicum (assembly GCA_944470395.2). Lineage (NCBI taxonomy): Eukaryota > Metazoa > Platyhelminthes > Trematoda > Strigeidida > Schistosomatidae > Schistosoma > Schistosoma turkestanicum. The sequence goes on from OX103973.1 coordinate 21,036,949, forward strand.
TAGTGGGCACCCTTACCCAAGGAGACGGAAATCCGTAAGGTAGGGGAGGTGTGACATTTTTAGGGTCGACCTTTTCTAACCCTTCCTTCCTTGTGAGAAGGCAGCATCGCTGCAGATGCTGGTTGTCCTAGGGAAACACCTTACTGCTGTCACACCCCTCTGCAGTCAGCAGTAGGACTGCGCCCTCAGACCTTGGGTAGCTGCTTTTAGTCTCATCGTTCTCCAATCGACCAGCCTGGCATGGTAGGACCTGCAGGAACATATGTTCCAGCCAGTATAGCTCGGTTGGGTCATCACGATAGGCAAGCCCGACCATCACGTCAAGGTAGCAGCTACGGTCGGGGAGATTAGGGTTCAAGGATATGGTTTGAGAAGTATATCCCAGTAAAATGAAACTAAAAAGCTAAATAAGGTCATGAAGGATTCAGAAGATTAGAATGTGAGAAAATAAAAAGAATACATGAGCCTGAGCCACTTAAAACGATTTCATCCAAAGTCCCTGAATACCGGTCACGATTGTCTCGCCGACCCCAACCCGGTAGTCTACACTAACCAACATGACTCAGTCCACTTGTTAGTGACTCCATGGATTTCTGCCATGTTTTGCTTTGGCCGCCCCCAGCTTTCTTCTTTCTACACCACAAAACAAAGCTCGTCGAGGCAGTCGGTGGTTAGGCATTCGTAACACATGTCCCAACCAACTCAACTGATGAAGATTAACTACTTCATTTATTGGTCTGCCATCCTTATCTAGTAACCGTTTTCTAACAACGGCATTGTTTACTCGATAGTCCCAAAATAAAGGAGCAATGCTTCGGAGACACCTATGATCGAATACCAGTAACCTACCAATATCTTCTACTCTTCTACATCGACGGCATGGGATTCCAGAGTCCTAACTAAGGAAGCCTGTTGCCCTATTTGACACAATGTTCGAACATTAAAAGCTTCAATATGTAGTTTAGAGCGGGATTCCAGGAAACCAGGAATAACATTCCGTGTACTCAAATCGTAATCATTAGCGTCGTGAGGTGATAAAGGCATACGAGAAGAAATAGTCTTGGAGATAAGAGAGTCATTAAGAAGTGGAGGAAGGTTTTGATTGTGACCGATTCGGTCACGTATACTTTTACGTATATGAGGTCGGATCCCACTTCCCGGCTGCCTACACCATGGAAGAGTACTTTTTCAGGAACCTGAAAACATGATGGAAGGTAGTTATAATAGCAATACCATAACATCAATATAACGGTTAGTTTTTAAAAGCAAGATCTATCAAGAAATATTGTTTAGGATTAACCTTCATTATGAATTTATCCAAAATATTACTGCTTGAGAAATCAAAGTCCAATATTTCAAACGCCTCCATGGTTTTAATGTTGCATTCTGCTACGACCCCATTTTCTTCTAGTCTGTAAACAGATAATAAATTAACATTAAATTACATAATGTTCAAAGCACTCCCGTGAGTTTTGTAAGATAAAATGAGTGAAACTGGTGATCCTTGAGCTGAAGTCCCAAAAATAGAAAGGCAGTCCTGAAGAAATTTAAGGAGCATCAAATTCTACTTACAACAAGTACACCAAGATTTGTTCTAAATGATACTATATCCTTCTTTACAGAATACTCACGGAAAAGCGCTGAATGAAGAAAAGCATTTCCTTGAATACATTTTGAGTCCTCTACAGTCACTTTAATACCATTATTTGTGGCAAATATTGTAGCAAGCTAGACACTAAAGATAAAGCGACTATATGAACATACATCACGGAAGTGCACGGCCTTTAATATATTGATGATTACTTTTGCATTATCCATTCCCAAATAGATAAGTGATCCGTCCATCGTTTTATCAGTACATGCGTTATCAATAAATGGAAGTTAATATTGTATAGGGAGAAAAAATTGAATCTATGGAAAAGAAAAGTAGCAACAACACAACCAAATACTGATGTATTTTTATCCAAATTACATGAAAAATTACAAAACATAGAAGATACGACTCCAAAACTACTTAGTAGATTGGTGAAACTGGACTGTTTAGATTCTAAATACACTCGTGAATTCAAAAGCCCTAATTTTCATTGTCGTTATCGACTTTGACTCATAGAATACTAACTATTGATATTTAAGCAAAAAAATCAGTGTTGATTATGTATGCTAAGTGCGTTAATTCAGCAAGCAATATTGAGTTTAAGTCAAGTCAAGCTCCAGTGGGTAGTATTCTGTTCAAATGAGGATACGGTTTTTCTAACATGCCAAATAAGGAACTGCTAACTTACAATTAATAATCATAACAATAATCTATGCTTCTTTCATTCTTTTTTAAGTGACAGAATGAGTGTTGGGATACGAGTATTCCGACCTACAGAATTGAGGCTTTTTGGTAAGTAATGCTTTAAATCTAATTTACCCAAATAATTACAGAGACTGTGGGGTCACGTCGCTAATCGCATTCCGAAAACGTTCCTCAATTATTGATGTTCAAGTAATCAGGGATTTATAATGCGCAATTGACAGAGAATTAACAAGCTGTCAAAGCTATACCGTGTCCAGAAGTTACATTTCAGCATGCGTTACTGGACTTGCAGTATTTCTAGTCAGGTCATTTAAGCTTAAGCGTGGTTAACCTTAGAATAGAAACGAAAATCACAGCTCTAAACGTACATCCATGTGTTGTCAGATAACCATACTCACTGAGATCCCTGACTCTGTCATAAAGCTTGATGCTTTATTGCAAAATTCATCAAATTAGCTAGCTGAGATATCAAAAACAACACTAATTAATGCTGAAAAATGTAAAGTTTGGGAATTAATACGAGTGGTATAAAAGCATATTCTCAACTACGAAATCAAGTGGAAACAGTTGCTAGTCCGGAAATTTTGTGAAACTAAACTAGAACTTGAGGATTTACCCCGATCTGGGGATCCCCAGTAAAATGAGGGGATCTCAGTGGTAGTTTTGATAAACTACTTTGATTAAACTACCAGAACTCCTTGCAATACACTATAACGCCTACGCAGACTTTTTAACATATTCCTCGGGATTATATCAGGAAGATAAGGAGCAAAATCGTCCCAAAAAACAGCAGCGTCAAGTGAGAACCACGGACAATTTTTTAAGCTGTTTGTTCTCAATCAAACAAGAACAGGGAAATGAAAAGGAACTTGGAGGAAATAAAGACCGTTTATTTTACCCTCCTGACGTAGACTAGCTAGACGAAAAGTATGGTCATTTACCCCTGCTAGGCGTAAGAGGAGATATTCAGCAACAATGTTGCCCGATTTCACACATTGTTCAAGGTCACTGAGAGATTATTTACCAGCATCCAAACCACCTCTGCACTTTGAATACCCAATCGTTTTCGCACCATTTTTACAGCTACTGTTCATACAGAGCAGATAAACGCGACTGTCAGAAAAGAAATACTTCGTGTTGGGACATTGAATCCACTGTATCTTTCTAGAAGTGACACTGCTGGAGGATCAAGTATAGTTGGGATGCGAAATGGTGAAGTCGGATCAGTCAAACTTTACTGACTTGGTACAACGTAAGCCTAACTGGACTCACTTAGAATGAGTAACAGAGCCTTATCTGAAAGTGTGAAGTGTTAAATTAATCCCAAAAATAATTAGTCCTGTATATCTTCGATAGTGATGATGATCCCACCAATGTGACTGGATACACTCTATCTGAAGGTGCTTGATCATACTTCCGCACCAGAAAACCGTTGAGTGCCCCACGATACCCATCCCCTCGCACCATTAGCCAGTTAAGATCTTTCATTTCTCAACACCCAGCTATCCTGTAAATACAACTTAGATCTCACTCATTCCTGACTTCTGGTTTGACTGAGTTACGATATTCTCAATTAGATGGTTGTTAAAGAAAAATCTGTTGTCAAATACAGAATATCTCTGACAACTTTGACGGTGAGCATGAAGCAATCTAGCACACATCATATACTACTGATCAGTGAAAGCAAATTGATTACAGACTATACCCACTCACGAGCAAATTCATAATCGACGAGTTCACCGAATCATTATTCGAAAGGTACTCAAAAGTGTACCAATCGGTGTCTTTATTGATCGCAATGTCAAACATCACATTACGACTACAGGACTGATTATCAAAAGCTCGAAGACTAACTCCTGAGAGCTGAAAACTGACCAAAACTTAATTCGAATGCATGGAAGGGTTAGGAATTATATGACCATAAAACAGCCCAGTAGTATCTTTCATTTTAGCCCTAAAGAAAGCAGGCAGTAATTGGCGTCTAGCCTCTGATCACGGGCAACTGAATATGAAAGCTACAACTGATCATTTCCCTTTGCCTCATATCCACAAATCAGCAGTTATACTAGTAAGTACAACTCTGTTTTAGAAAATCGACTTAGTTATATCTTATAATTAATTCCCTGTGGTTGTGGAAGCAATTACTAAATTTATATAACAACTGCATTACTGCATATGATTTTCGATTTAAGAAATGCTGCTTAAACTTTGCAAGCATTCATTAATGACGTTTTCGGGGTCTCATTCGTGTGCATTCTTATGTTTGAAACTGAATGATCATAGGTCCGGACACAAATATTATCTCAAAAATCTTATTACCAGCATCTGAATATTGTTTTTGAATGGTTTTTAAAACGTGACATTGCTGTAAACATACAGGAATGGAAAATTGGAACCGAGTTTCAAAGTTAATGTATTGCCGTCAGTCTGCAGTATAGCTTCTACATGAGAGCATGAATGTCAATCTTTAACATCGTCCCAGTTTATGTGTCATGGGCTAACATCGACTCCTGAATAGATTTGCCTGGTGTTGTGTTCAGGGGCTGTTGTAAAATATTTTTTTGGAAAAATGGACGAAAAACCAGCAGTACATCTTCCTGGAAGTGTTTGATAGAAATACACGATCATCAACTCAGAACACTGCAGGAGCACCTTAACAGCCTCCAGTTTGTCAGGATCTTCACTCATCATTCCCCTTAGATCTTCCTATGGTTTGAGTGGTCGAGATCACTTGTAGGTGTATTAGCTCCCAACCACACAGTCAGTGATTGGGAGCTTCAGCATCACTGACTGAAAAGACTCACAGCAGTTGTGGAACAGTTGGGAGATCAGTAACGATAAAGGCACGAAACACTCACTCAAGACAGCATCACTAGGTCGTGCAGGAGTGGTCATCACGTTACCTCCTACCTCTCATTTTAAAAATGTGATCCTCCTCCCGGCCAAATGTATATCTCTGGAAGTCCTAAGAATCACGCTAATGACTGACATGATAGGACGAGTTTGTACAATCAGATTATAGCAGGCCTGCAGTTGTAGAATGAGTCTATTATTCTAGTGCCATAGACGAGCTCACTATTACCTGCTTAGTCCTAAACGGAACAGCTTTTACCTCCTGAATTCAGTTCTAAAAAACTGCTTCTCATAGGAGAACCTAGCCCTACATATCAACTTTGGATGAGTTTCTTGCCATACTTATACTTATGTACCAGATCTGTGATATACCTATTATATGTCTATGATATACCACTCTACTTACAAAAATGTAGGGTTCAGAAACTTACATCAACGCATGATCTGGTTACCCGTTACTCCAGTAGCCTAAAATTAAAAGAACATGCTTCAACTGTTATCTCTAAATCTAATTAGGTTTATAAATAAGAACTTTTTTGATAGGTGAAGCTAAGCTTACACTCTTCAAAATGTGTGTAAGGCCCTCACTTGAATATTGCTCAATTATCTTCTAAAATATGAATATCATGAACAAGATAAGAGTAGAAAATGTCCAAAGAAGCTTCACCCGGCTACTGCTGAGGTGGAGCCATAACCTCAACTACACAGAAAGATGTAAACATCTTTCCCTAGAACCCCTATGGCGCAGTCACTTGAAAAACAACCTATAGATGCTGATCAGTTACTGTCAATTACAAGGAACTCAAACTCTCTGTAGCATTCGCCTTATTCCAATACCTATTTATTAGTCTGGATTTTTGCCGAAGACTTGGTTACCTTACCCAACGGCCTGTTAACTAATCAACCAGTTCTTGGCACATTTACCTCATCAACTCTTGTTATATGCAGACCTGGCTTTACCTTGCATTGTTTCACGGTCATTGAGAAGCTCGTCGTAACTCGCGCCAATTATTCGCTTTGTAGACTGTACAGTCTGCAAAATTATCTTTAATTATATGTGAAAACTTTTAGCCATCTAAATGGAGCCATCTTATGAAAGATATTAGTGACTGTACATCGTTTTAAAAGAAATGTGTTGCCAATCTTAACATTCAGATTTTGCCTGTAAATTGGAATGCCTCTTGTAACATGTTCGTTGCTTGAGAATAAATTATTATTATTTTTATTACATTTTGGTACTCTGCTTAGTCCCGTTTTGTGCTGTTAATATTTGTATTTTGTTATAGTTTCTATTTTGGTACCTTTATTCGAGTTTCTATGTTTCCTTCTGAACTATATTATATTTTTTAAGTTGATAATTAATTATGGCTTTAGCTATATCGGATTTGATACCTTGGCAGGTAAAACGTGCATCTGGACCTTTATGGAAACACACTGTGTTAATTTTGACGGAGAACAGTGTACTATTGTTTAGGTAATTATCTGTATTTTTTGATTGGTAATAGAACCGTTTCTTACCCAGATAAATTGCTTTCTTTCTGGGTTAACTAGGAAAGGTGCGTATCTAAACTGCTATAATTGTTTTTCCGAATCTTACACCGATTAGCTAATTACAACTCTGCTATTGTAAACCAGTTTGTGAATGACCTTAATTTTTTGTTCCTTGATTAACGGTTATACAATATGCAACGCTCCTAAACTTATGACAGCTTGAGAGAGCTATTATACCTGGTAATCAGGCTTTTGTGGTTGAAATATAACCGTTACACCAAAGCTCCATCTTCTAATAGGTCTAATTTCATGGGAAATTAAAGATATTGGCTACCGACAGACGAATAAGAGCGAAGATCATGTTATTACAAATGTCGTTATTTCAAATGGTTTTTGGACTCATTCGCCTTATTTTGACTTTCAAACTGTTTGTTTAAATCCTTGGCCTCGATCATTTTCAGTTTTGCTCTTTGGGTTTCGCATTTTCTCACTTTTGCTCAAAGAACCCGAAAATTGTATAACCACATACTTGGACTGATCATCCCAACCTGCAGACGAACTTTTGAACCTCAACCTCATTGCGAACTTCTTGTTACATAGGCACAGATCGTCTTTTCTCTATGAAGAAATCAGAGAGGAATTTAGATGTAACTACTGCTCTGATTGATTTTTAAGACTAATATCATAGTAACCAAATTAATATTCTGAAAACCCCGCTAGAGTCATTCATTGAACAGTGCTTTATTTCCTTGCTCTCTGACCCTATTTTAAGTTTAACTTTTATTCGGAACTCTTGTAATCAAGTCCTTTGTTTTCTGTCATTTACTCTTACTATTTAGTTTATCCGTTGCTTGTCCCCCAGTCACTGGAGTTTTTTATGTGTAAATTCAATCTCACTACGAGAATGATGTATTTAATATAATTAGGAAAGTAGTACCTAGCCGGCAATATCAAGACCCATGGTTTCGATACTGTTGCTGTGTTAGCCTTGATGGTATTTTACGAATTTTCAAAAAATGTTCAACATGCAGAGATAAATATTCTAAGATGGTGCACTTGTAGCCTTTGAATCGTTTTGTTAGAGTTCACCATTATTTCAATTTTTAAATAAGAGTAATGGAAATGACCGGATTTCAGCTGATAATTCTCAATGATTAAGTGCAAGGGTATTCTAGAAAGATTATCTACCTTTCGTTCCACATTCGAAGGTCACGTCTACAGGAAAATTTACCTTATCTAATTTGCTGTTCCATAGGAGCTATCAAACAAGATGATTTAAAGATGTTCGAATTTTACTGTAACTGATTCTGAGCAATCAATTCTGCGTTGTTTGGTACTCAAAATTATCTGTGAAGTTTTTAGTTTGAGAGACATTTTTGGGATCCTTATTTGGTTATGTAATAAAGTATCATCATACTTCATGACACTTAACGTCAACCCTGTGACACAACCTGACGCAGTTGGGTGCTTTCCGCAATGTGTGTCCTATCCAACCACCTGGCATTTTCCTGATGTCTATCTCTGTTGCGATCTGGTTTATTCTTTTACACAGTAGGTTGTTTATCATTTCTGACCGATGGATCCGAAGTGCTTTGTGTAGATGACTGATTAAAAACACCTGAACCTTATGGATGATGACAATCGTGGTCCTCCAAGTTCCCGTTTCATTCAGGAGATTTATCTTGATGTTTTGATTGAAAACTCTGAATCGGTGTTGGTTTTTTGCTGTTTTGAGTTCTATATGAGCCTCAACTGTAGGAATGCTACGCTTGCCTTGAAAATCCGTTTCTTCACACCTGCTTCAAACAGACCTTGCTCATGAATGATGCTGTCCAGGTATGTAGACGCTCCCATATCTTTCTAAGCTTCTGCATCAAGCGCGACTTGGTTGATGCATACTGCGCTGCATCGAAGGATCTTGTATTTTCCGTTGTATATGTTACACAAGGGAAAAAACCTACTGCTTTAGAAGCTCCTGCTACAGTGGCCGTCTTCATCCGCATCTGTTGGTGTGTGGGGCAGAAGAGCCAGATCATGTTTGAAGTCTATATGTATGATCCTTGATTGAAGGCTTTGTTTTTGAAAATCCCTTTATGTATAAATTTGTAATTTGTCCTTATTGATTCGCTAAATTGTACATTTTGTTAGTCTATTCGATTCCATTTGAGATGGTAGTATTTGTATTTTACTATAGTTTCTATTTTTTGCCTCCACTAAGTTTCTATGTTTCTTTCTGAACTGCATTTATGTTGTTTCAGCTGATACTTTTTCTTGGAAGCAAACATGTTTTCTTAGTCCTCCTTTGATTGTGTTGCTTGCATTGACTGGAATTGTGCATTTTGATTGTGAATTGAAGCACTCTTTCAGAATAGGAAGCACTCTGTGTTATAAAGCAACCAAATATTATCTTTCGAACGAATCAAATCTATCCAGAAAGGACAGAATAACATTCGTTTGTTGCAATTGACTGATTAATTGAAGAATTGTTGGTGGAATAACTGAGTAGTAATATTTGTTTAGGTAATGATGTACATTTATATTCATGATGAATATTAGAACCGACATTTACCAAATAACCTTGTTTTGGCTTCAAATGAGCAATAACGCTTATCTAAACTACCTAGACAGTTATCCTTCAGTCCAAACCTCAGTTTGGATTCTACATAGATCTTCCAGATGCATCCTAGCTGTCCACTGTATTTCATGCTTCCTCTCAAATGTTTATGTCTTCATAATGCAGCCAACTGCCAGAAGAAAGAGAGAGGGTGAGAGTAAGGACCTTGCTTAACACCAATCTTTACTTGGAACGGGTCTGTAAGCTGTCCTTCGCAGTTTAATCCATTATATGGATTCAGTATGATGTTGACTATCTTCTCGAGCTCACCGCAGTATCGAAGAAGCCTTCTTAATGTCATCCTGTCCACGTTGTCAGCTTCTCCATGAAGTGTGCTTTAGTTAGTGAGTGCTGAGCTTTATCGGAGAATATTGTTTCTGCCATGTGTATGCTGATGACCACTATTCCGGAGGCGATTGCTACACTGGCTGTCTTCATCTGCTTTTGTTGCTACATATATATCATAGATGAGCTAGATCGTCTACGAAGTCCAAGTCGTCTCTGCATAATAACTGTCTATTGTAACCCATTACTCATTGACCTAGTCCACCACCATGAGAAAGAGAGTGAGAGTAAGCAATGTTACCTGATACCGTTCTTTAATTCAGACGAGTCTGTGAACTGACTTCCATGCACGATTTCGTAGTTTAATCCATAATATTGATTCCGTATGATGTTTAATATCTTCTCTGGCACGCCATTAGACCAAAGAAGCCTTCGTAGTGTTGTCCTGTCTACGCTGTCGAATGCTTTCGCAAAGTCGAAGTTGACGTACAGTGGCGAATTCCTTTATGTTGATTGTCCTGCGATGGTCCTTAACAGTGCAGCTTGATCGTTACACGATTGATCCATACTAAATCCATACTGGATCTAATTGGGAGCCTTCATTCTGTTTAACGACACCCTGTTAATGACTTTTTCTGGTGTTGAGAGAAGAGTGATTCACCTGCTGTTCTCACTTAGCCGGAATGTTGTCTGATCCTGCTGTTTAGCCGCTCTTGATTTGTCTGATGACCATGCTGATCTCTTCCATAGCCGGGGGTCGAATATTGATTCGAACGTCCGTGAGTTCTGCTTCAGTGGGGCCGATAAATTCAAGAGTGCTTTAAGGTTCTCCACCCACCTTTTCTTCTGCCCCTTAATGTCGCTGATTACTCTGCCCTCAGTGTATTTCACTGCTCCTCCTGGTTTACGATAATTTACAGCGAGCTACCTTGTTGTATCGTACAGTTGTCTCATGTTTCCGTCTCTTGCAGCTTTTTTCTCTACCGTTGCTAGATCGTCTGCATGTTATAGTTTGTCAGCTCTGCTGCGCGATTCATTTCCTTGTTTGTTTCTTTATTCAGTCAGTGCTATAGCTTCCTCTGCTCTTGTTCGAATGATGTTGATTGCTGCCCTCTTGCTCCTCCTTCCTTGAATCTTTTCAAGGGTAACAACAGTGATTCACTCTTTGTGATGGTATTTCTTGGGGCCCAGAAACACATTGCGTGTAGAGTTTATCACTTCCATGATCCGTTTCCCGTTGTTCTCCACAGTAGTTTCCCTTAACTGAGTAAGGTTTTGAAAAGCTTGGGACGTCTTCATTGTAGTCATTTAACGTGCATAGCATTGGATGATGCTCATTGTAATGCCCCCTTTCTTTGTTTTGAAGGATGCTTTAATGATCCTGGGTCCATGAGATTTCAATGCTATCAGTGCTTTCCGTGCTTGTTTGGACAGCATCACTGCGACTCGTTGTGCATGTGGATCATTTTTTTCTTGGTGGTCAGAGTATAACAACAGTTCTGCTGAAGCTAGTTTTTGTTGTCGAACCTGCGTCGAATGTGTTTCACTGATTCTAAGCACCTCCAGATTGTATCTTCTCGTTTCTGCAGAAATTCGGAACGGTCTTTCGGTCTTTCACAGTGTTCGAACATTCCAAATACCTAAAGGAATGGTTACTGTGGTTGTGAGAGGGGGCATCGGCTTCACAACTTCCGAAGAAATTCGGCTATCATCATGAGACGTGATAACTGTCATGAAAGAAGACCTAACTACAAGGGCAGAGTTATAATGGTTTGAATCCTTTTTACTCGTCGGGGTTGCCAACCTCATGCATAACCCTTGTGCCGAAAAGTAACATCAGAAGGGCTGCAGTCAGAGTTTGATAAGTTTTCACCCAATAATTTTGGACGTTACGTTGAATGTTTGCGGGATATGTGTTTATTTAAAGCATGTAATATTGCCCAAATTCTATATATATATATATATATATATATATATATATATATATATATATATATATATATATATATATATAATCCAAACAATGTGTGCGAATAATAATAAGATCCTTATTATCACTGAATACGGATTTATTCTCTCTGCCTGTGATCAAGTAAAAACTAGGACCACTAGGAGCACCATCGTATTAAGTGGTAAGCAAGTTCAGAGCAAAACAGAAGCTGAAGGTGAATGAAAGATTTTAAAAACAATTTTATAGTTCAGAACAGTGATCGTTCAAATGAAGTGGAATTACTAATAGTAACAAGAACAAAAGAAGTTGTTTACAAAATAAGTTTACATTAAACACCACAGGTTTGTCTAGTAATACTAATTAGGTCAGCTCAATACTGAGAGGATCTGGATAATCCAGGTCTATTCCCAGTTGCATGCAGATCTATACCTTCAACAACAACTGGCTATTGAAGGGAGCAGAAGAGTTACTACCAGTTTTTCTCAGTTCACCATACTGAGAACCCTTCTTATAACGATAATTTGATCACGGTCCTTTCGAGTGTATGGATATCACGAACTTCCATCTCCAAAATTTGGACGAAGAGTTTTCTGAGTATTTGGAAGGCTTTTGGTAAGAAACTAAAGCTAGATTTCTTGTGTCCAGACGTCTACATTCCGAAAAGTATGTAAAAGAGAAGGAACAACTCACCAACCGTTGTTCAGTAAGATCATTCCAGATCGTTCCCACTTAAAGCCTAAACACGAGTTCAACTGAGTGCAGCTCTGTCTGCGTATACGGATAACCAAGTTCAAGGTCTCCACTGTTTAACCTTTTACCACGTCAATTTCACTTCGCCGGGTTAAACAAAGTTGTTGTCAAATTAGGCGTGCTAGACAGAACTCCTTTGCATAACGATAGTGAGTTTTTCGTTGCACAGTGTTGAAATTTTTTCTGTCAGATGAATCCTCTTTTGTACAGGCCACCACCCAATCCACATTTCCCAATGATGCCATATTTACCTGGCCCTTTACCACAGAGGCGTAAGTTCAGGTTTTGTTGGTGCTACGAAATTAGGTGATATTCAGGAAGAGGAAGATTTAGCCAGTGTCGCTTTGCAAGTCCAGAAAAAACGATTTTATGTCGATGTTAAGAAGAATAGGAGAGGGATATTCATGAAAATCGCTGAGGTTTGGTACACTTTAAACATGATGAGAAAGTAGGTCAGTTCCGACGGTCGAAAAGCCAGGATTCTTCTGACCCTGCAAGCTGCAGTAGAAATAAAAGACAAACTTAAGGATCTCATTGATGTCCTCGAAGAAATTAAGTCAAGTGAGGAGACCTCAGGTGCTCAAAACTCAGAGGAAAATAAAACGACGGATTTACAGCCCTCAAACAGCCTCATTAAGTCCCATATAGTCAACTATCCGTATAGACGTTACTTCCTTGACCTTAAACGCAACAAAAGGGGTCATTTTCTCCGCTTAACTATGCTGTCAACCCTGAACAGAATACAACTCGCTATTCCTTCACAGGGCATGTTAGATTTGTATAATGCTATCAATGATATGCTAGAAAAATGGTGGGATGGTTCAGAAGCAAATGATACTAAATGTATGTTCCGACCTTTTTCTCACTTTGATTTTATGCACAGCTGTAAATTTACCGGAGTCAAAGTCCCTAAGGTTTGACAATCGTACTCTATACTTTGACTCCTCGTTCAATCGGTTTGGAACTTACCTTCGTATTTCAGAAGTCCGGACAGCATCCAGAACTGCAATCACAATTCCCGGCCGTTCACTTTCACGCTTCAGAGATATCATCAATGGACTAGCAGAAGACTTGTCAAACGTTAAGGTAATTGATTAACGATTACTATCTGATTAAGCAGGTCACCAAAAATGCTGAAGATCAACCACCAAGTAACGAAGTTCCCAATACTCCTGAAAATTCTGAAACAAGTGAACCCCTTGTAAATGGCGAAGCTTCGTGAGTTTCGCAAAAGCAAACCTCATCTCTTGTATTTGACTTCGATGCCTTCAATGAGTAAATGCACAATTATTATAAATATCTTCTCTGGTCCATTTGTTATTTTTAATCGACTCTAAAATTAATTCAACACTAGATTGCATTCAGTACAGTTTCGTCACAGTGAGTTATAGGTTTGTTAGCATTAGTGGATATTACCCTGCTGCTGATTTACGAACGTACGATGTGGTACGTTGTAACTGACACTGAATTACCCTTACATGATTCCTTTTGAGGATTGGTAACAACTGAAAGTTTTGCTTTCATGTCAATGCCGACTAGTAGCTTACATTTAATAGGTCCAGTGTCTAGTGGCCTGTAATCCAGTAATATGCATTCCGGTGTAATTTCAACCCATTTGATGTGTTCATTGTTTAGACTAATCACATTGTTCATATCTATCTTAATGTTTAGCATACTCGTGTCTCCGGCTACTCATCCAATGAGCATCTGCGTGAAAACTGTGGTTATGTGAGCACGTTCTTGAAATAGTCACGTTTGTCCTGACGCTCCAAGTTTGTGTTGGACTACTCGGCTATTAGGTGGAAGTGAGTAGTGCAACAGGTTTTACTCACTCCTGATTTGTTCATTCAATTCAGCCCACATGACTTTTCGCAACAAATAACCAACCATCGGAACTCGTGAAGAATCTAAGCGTTCTAAATTATTGCACTGGTCATCTCAAATATGTCGGTGTATTTCAGTTTTATAATGGTAACGATACCACATGTTTTGCAGTAAAACGTTTTGCAACAAGACATTAAAAAATATTTTTCCTACACATGATATGCTTGTTTCATAACTGGCATATGTGGAGGTAGTGTTTTAGCTCGTGTTTCTGAATCTTGTTCTTGTAATAATGTATCAAAGACACCCCAAATACAGCTGTCCACGTACTCTTAAAAGGTGAAAGATTTGGTTCTAGTAATATTCTGAGGCCAATTCTGACATGAGTAACCAAACAGCATAAGTTCCGTATAGTTACGCTTCATTCAAATGTGCAATAGTTTTATTCGTTCTTGCTAAGTTTCACATTCATTCCTTCAGGTAAACTAATGATAAGGTGTTGGTACCTTTAATGGAATTCCCTTCCAGCTGACACTGGCTATCTGTTCAAGCTGACTACATATTCACAACATTCAATTTGAATCTCTTTGCTTAGTGAAACGAAGTTTATTTTTGGTTTTAGTGTCTCTTTCCGCTTGAAACTAAATGTATTCATAGATGCAATTTTCATTGAAAATAATGAAAGTTTAAACTTCAGGCCCATTTTTGACGTAAAGGTTGCTTCTATCTTTATTGTTCGATAAGCATTTCAGGTGTTCACAAAAAGCATACGAAAGCGACTCTTTCAAAAGCTATTCACTCTCGCTACATGTCACATTAGATTTCATGACTGAATTCCATCAGAAAAAGCAACCTCAAATGATGTTCATCAAGGTATCCTCCCCTTCCCCATTTATGTTTAATTTAGTAACAAGTTTTCGGAGATTACTCCGTCTGATTTAAATTTAATCCACTAATCTAATTAAACAATTTTCACTTATATCCAACGATGATACTTTAAAAATTTGGAATTATCTGAATTTCGTGAGTAATAGTCGAAAATCTCTTGAGAACTATTTTTCTTAAACGCGTAATCTGTTTCTTCGCGAATGGTTTGCTTCAGTCCCAGTCTGACAACATGGAGGGAGTTTGTGTAGCACACTGACCATGTCACTTATCTATAAAGTTTAATCATTAGTGGGAAGATAATTATCGACAAACTCACAACAGAGGGACAAAATATCCCATAGGATTTTAGCTATCTAGCACCGCTCATTAAGCACGTAAGTTATCCATTTTCATATCTTTTAGCCAGTACAGTGTACAGCAGTCTCACGGTTGTAGCGGCGTACGATAGTGGGAAGCAATTATTTAAGTATGCATTTGAAGCATTGGTATGATGATCGTATGTATTGCTGGTTAGTGGTAGGTAAAGAAAGCAGATTGCTGGCGAAGTCGTAAATCTTCATTTGTGGTGCTTGTTAGGGGTTCTTAGCCATCGCTTATTACTATTGTAGCTGCTACCTTGACGTGGTGGTCCAGCTTGGCTATCTTGATGACCCAACCGAGCTATATTGGCTGGAACATACGTTCCTGTAGGTTCTACCATACAAGGCAGGTCGATTGGCGAACGATGAGACTAAAAAGTAGCTACTTAAGGTCTGAGAGCGAACATGTACTGCTGACTGTAGAAAGGTGTGACAGCAGTAAGATGTTTCCCTTGGACATCCAGCATGTGCAGTGATACTGCCTTCTTACATGGAAGGAAGGGGTTAGAAAAGGTCGACCCTAAAAATGTCACACCTCTGCAATCACACTCCTATGTTGTTCAGACAGATGCTAACCCGCTTTCCTTTACAGGTTTCTCAAGAGTTACCCTTCCACGATGTGGGCAGCCGGTCACAATCAAATAATTTCTACACCCACGACCAACCCTTCTTCCGTTTCTTTGTCACTTCGCGCCGCTGATGCAAACGTTTGAGCTCACGAAACGTTATTCCTGGTCTCCTGAAACCCCGTTTTAAACTGGATGTTGGAGCTTTTAATGTTCGGACATTGTTTCAAATAGGGCAACAGGCTTCCTTAACTAGGACTCTGGAATCCCATGCCATCTATATATGCTCTCCCAGGATCTGAATAAAATCGTTGATTTGATTTCACCTTGTCCAGATTGAGAATCAACTAGGTTTACGCTTCGTGTATCTGGAAATCCTGCTGCTGATTCCTGTGGCCTCGCTGGGGTAGGTATATTATTATATCCTAGGACAGAACTATCTGTCTTAGACCGGATCCCAGTAGATACTCGCTTGTGCGCTGTCCGACTGAACGGGACAGTAAGGACTCGGAGAGATAAGGACACTCGCCGTTACCTCTTCGTTGTCTCTGTCTACGCTCAGACGAGATAAAAGATGAGTTTTGCAGAAACCTTTCTAACCTAACTCTGATATAGTAATAATGCTTGGTGACTCCAATGCTCAAGTAGGTAGACTAAGTGAAAAGGAAAGACCCTTAGGTGGGTCTTATGGTATCGTGGTTCAAAGATCAGATAATGGTGGCCGTCTGTTGCAACGGTGCTCATATAATCGCCTATTTCCGTACACTTATTGACATGGTGACCCCCAAAACCGACCCAACGATGAACCCAGCTAGATCATATTGCTGTCAGCCGTCGGTGAAGAATCAGGCCATGCTCTAGTGCCAGAACGTACTTGTTTGCAGCCTTGTGGACGTAGGAAAGACACCGCTAGGAAACCTCTTGAGGTCCTACCTATTGATAGCATAGCTAAGAAAATATTTCAGGAACAACTAGAGTAAGTTAGACAGCCATGTAGTAAGTGATGCTGACCGTGAGAAGAATAGTGTCATTGTTGCCTGTAATGCAGTTGACTTTGTATGCGCAAAATGTTATTATTTGGTAACATAGAATGACTTGCATGAACCACATAGTTTTACATACATACATATGATGTTTGGTGTCTGAAATCATGCTCGTCAAACATTAACCATAAAAGTCATTGTTTATCATTAACTTAATGTATGGTATCACTAATTTTTAAACCAGATCAGCTCAAATGTTGAAATTCCAGTGGCTTAACATTTACACCAAACATTACTTACATAGTAAAATTTGATCAGAAAACCCCAATTAGTAGTAAAAAGTGAATTTCCTATCACAAACGACTATAGTCTAGAATTCTAATCCTTATAATTTTATGTGGCTGTCTCGTGAAGTACCACTGATAGTTCGAAATTAACCACTTAGTAAGAATTGAATACCCAAAGACTGGGTTCATTTCTAAATTCTACCGCTTCTGTCACCGCATATTTCCATCTTTTTGAATATATTTTGATTAAAATGGAATTAAAAGCTTGATATTATCATAAGTAGTATGGTAACCGGTAGATTCACTTCTCAACTAAGAATATGCCGATGATATAGTTCTACTTAGTGATAACGCTGACAAAATGCAGTGTCCTGAACACCTTAAGCAACAATACAAGCACAATTGGGATGCGGTTTTCCCCATCCACTTGCGAAATGCTGCTGCAGGATTGGCTTGCGTCGGTGGTAGAAAGTGAAGTAGTTTAGCGTATTGACTGCATCAGTTTTCTTGGAGGTCTCATCAGTGCTAATGGTTTGGTGTCTGACGAAATCTCAGCGTGGATGCAAAAAGTTGGACTGCGCAGTACACTTGTCCTTGACGGACACCTCGCCTACGCCATTAGTGACGCAAGTTGGTAAAAGTATTCCTAACCTCTCTATCACCGACGCAAGCCAATCCTGCAGCAGCATTTCGCAGTTGGATGGGGAAAGCCGCATCCCAATCGTGCTTGTATTGTTGCTTAAGGTGTTCAGAACACTGCATTTTGTCAGCGTTATCACTAAGTAGAACTATTTCATCAGCATAGCATAATGCTACAAAGAATTTGATGTTGTACCAAAAGTTTTACTTGTGAGCCTTTCTTCATTCTACATGGTCACTTTTGAAAAGGCTTACACATGCATGACAATCATTAAATATACTTCTACTAGTAATAATTTCTTCTGAATCACTGACTTCCATCATAATGCATTGATTGTGCAAACACGTCAGAAACTAATTCTGGAACCTGGCCGAATATTGATAATAAATATAGCATATATTTGTAGTATCCTAATAAGTAGCAAAGTCAGTTTTTCTAAAGTTTCGTGACTCACTTCTTCCGAGGATAAATAAGCGAATTGAATTAACCCAAGTTTAAATAGTACATAGGTACAATTAAAGATATTTAGTACATTCAATCAGCCTTGGTGATGACACCTATAAACTAACCAGTTATTTTACAGATATATCATCTAACATGTTTACTAAACACTTGAGTGGCACGGTAGATTTTTCAGGATGACAGTCATGCCTTGACAATGTTATTACCTTTTACTTGTCTGACATGATTATCGTTTATGATTTTCATTTAGGGTTCTGAATGCAAAATCAACGTTATAGTTAACGGTGATACAGTTGTTGTTCAGACCTGTGTGTCGGCATGGTTACGTTTATTCTGTAATTCCAAACAGCCATGTCAACACTTATGAAGGTATTTCCCTGTGGTGTGGATCTGTTTTTTGTAAGAAAGAATTTTGGGACTCGGGTACGTTGATGTCATTTTACTGTGGGATGTAAAATCGACTGATTAAATTGTACCTAAACATTTTGAAGTCTGTGTTCATTGATATTGAGTAGCAAAATCGTATGATTTGATTATGACATATTTACAGCTCCACATGTTGGCTAGAATTGCTAATATTGGCGAGTTTGTCGAGTTCTATGTACCTAGTCACCGCTTTGGTGACCCACCGTGCTAAGTTTGAAATTCAGTATTACTAGTTTTAAAAAAGGTTAGAACCAAGTTTAAAGTTTCGTTCCTATACTATGATACTTTTTGGGGTCATTCTATATGGATCGTAAAAATAGACCTACCGGTCTGGATCATGTATTTTGTGTTAACGGTAGGCCTTGCAGAGTATGCAAA
The DNA here is from genome assembly GCA_944470395.2 of Schistosoma turkestanicum. Taxonomy (NCBI): domain Eukaryota; kingdom Metazoa; phylum Platyhelminthes; class Trematoda; order Strigeidida; family Schistosomatidae; genus Schistosoma; species Schistosoma turkestanicum. The sequence goes on from OX103973.1 coordinate 21,056,005, forward strand.
CTACACTGAAGTTAAAAGCAAGTAATCACAACTAAGGTGATTTTTAAGCAGTTTTTCCACTGGATATCATTTTTCTAAGATGTAAGTGGTCGAAAAATGTCACTATTTGCATATGTCTAGTAGGATACACGTTCATTTCCTCAGATGCCCTGGTACAACTGAGAGTGGAAAGAGTCCTGTCTCCCTTTTAAATTGACCTCATATGACCTGGCATGTATAATCTCTGACAGAAATATCCTACTCACTCCCTTCTCAGTTTTGGTGTTCTTTGAAATGTTCAGAAAATGGGGTGTGAATGTCTGGCGATTAAGCCGTGCTAATGCATACCGAGGATACACGTAGAGGAGTTGGAAAACCCTAGTGGGCATCAGGATCCCAGATGGATAAGTGGCGTATGAACTACATGTTGGTCACCAGCAACCATAGAACTGCACCTCCTAACGTTACTCTACTGTCTTTCGGAATAGATCTGTAGGTTAAAGGTACGGAGTGTCCCCTTAAGAATACCACCTGCCTCGGTTTGTGGACTCGAGTAGTTTCCCAGCTCATACAAATTCATTGATTTGTGTAATGCATAAATATATAGGTTCCCATTTCTATCAATTACTTTGTTTAATACATAATCATTCCGAACACTCAGTTCTCTTTATCATTCCCTTAGTTTGGTAGTGGTGTATCTGACAACCAACCTGAATTATTTCAAGATGTCTGCTGTTGAGTAGGACATATCTACAACAGCATCTTGAATGCTACTTAATTATTACTCTGAAAATACCCATTCTTCAAGTGCCATCATTTTGTTTTCAAAAAGATTTTACAAAGATGTCAAACTACCAATTTAAATTATGCAAACTAACGTTCTTTGGCTATTTACTTACATTTCCTGAATCATTGCTTATGCTGAAAGAATATTCGATAAATAATAAATAATTTTTTACTCTAATTGACTAGATTAAGCTATTTTTAACGGCAATAATATCAAAAACAAAGCATTAGACTGATAAAAAATTAGCTTTTGAAGATCTTTCGGGAATCGGCATCATGTTTTAATGACTTAGTAAAATAGATCACTGTTCATTTCTTCGTTTCAAATATAAACATGTACACCGAAAAATTAATGTCCATTTGTAGGCGAATTGTCTGAGGTGGAATAACTCTGCAAGATATTTCAAACGTCAGTATGTATTTGTCAATCTAGTTGTTATTGTGACAGAAGAGATATTTTGCTGGCCATTGACATTATTTTTAATGACAGTACAGCAATGACTCCTAATAACACCAAGTATAACTACCACCCTCATTTGGTTAACCTGATGGAATATTATCATAATATCGCAGGAAAAAATGCCCAATAAAAAATCAAATGGAAAATACTTTTAACAAAAATATTTCTTTTGGAGAGTTTAGTTCCTCATCTATACAGTGCCGAATTTATACCCTCGTATTCTGTTTTATCAGTGATTATAACACCATTTGATAATTAGATTTTAGTTACCATAATCACCTCAATCAGTAGTGTAAGATCAATACTATAGATTATAGAAACTGAAAAGGATGAAAGGTTTAATATCCTAGAAAAGTCTCAATGACATTGAGGATCATATTCTACATCTGCCTACTGTCAGCTCAGTGACTAGACGAAATAAAACAAATCATTATTGCATGGCATATTTATTTTTTGTATCAAAATATCATGAATATCTGATTTTTGAATCTAAAGTATCTGCTGGTAATATTTGCCCATGGATGTAGTGTTTGCTGGGTAGTTTAATTGCGAAACTTTTCATCATCGTTCTGAATAACATCAGAGCCTACTTCATATAGGAGTGAGTTGTTTATTTATTCTACTAGCCCTAACTTGATCTGTCCTGAGGACCTTTGTAAATGATAATCCTCACAGGCCTCACCATAACTATGTCGTTTCGAATTTTCATTGACGGTTTTATTCTGTAGATATTTGACTATCATGTTAGGGAAAACTAGTTTTGAACAGAGAAAATGAGATTTCTGATCGTTATTAATTAAGGATCATGGAATTATTGGAGGCACCCACAGATTTATTTAGAATCAACTAAAAAATTGTGATTACCTATGTTTCCCAAGCTGTCGCATTGTTATATTCATAACACTACCATTGATAGATTCTCTATCATGAATTTCCATACGATTGGTTCATTTTCTGAAATATATAACGCGAAAAATCGGAAGCAATATGAGTGGTCAGTATCGATTTATGGCACGAGAAGATGCAAGTGCAGCTGAAGGCTGCAATATATGTATTTTGATAGACATGTACGAAAGAGTTTTTATATAGAATTAAATATACTTTTAATTAGCTCAGTGTTACTTTTACTTGCTAAAATGGGTGGTTACTGTGTTTACAGAGCTTTCATTCGAACTGTGTAGATGTCATGCGATCACTGGTCGACAAGTACTTCTTAAATATCAAACAAATAATATGTACTTAGGCTTAAACATTCTCCTTTACTAGTCTTTTCCTACTGCATATAATAATTATGCGTGTTCTGTGTTCAAAGTTTTTGTTATTAATGTAATGCAAACTACTGAAAACAACAAGTGATTCAAAAACGGATAATCAACTAACTTGACTGACTGATCCTACATCAGGTGAACTATGTTGCAATGTAAGGTGGCGGTCGGGAGAAGTCGATCAGAAATCCTGAATTTTACAATTAGTACTTGTAAAGAAGGTTTGTGTGTAAGCTTGATCGAACTCGTGCTCTATGGTCGATTATTTGTCGTTTCCAAACCTCCATTTCAACCACCTAGCCTCGACATAATGCACGCAATATCAAATTACTTAAACTAGTGACCGCGATTTGCAACTTGATCGGTATAATTCGATCATCACTAAAGGGCTATACAAACAACGTTCTCTACTCAGCAATTAGTCAACTATAGATATCTCAGTCCTGTAGGAGGTTGGCAGTAGCGTCCCAGTTTATAAGGCTAGGTGACACGTCCACCCTGTCGGAGAGCACTAGTTTCCACAAGATCATAGATGCGCTTTATTAACGATTGTCATTAATTATTTTTAAGTAAACGTTACGTTGATGCACAAACAGTGTATTTAAGGTCATAACAGAGTGATTATAATCATTTTCAACTGGATAATATAAAACAGAAACAGCAAAAATAGAATAACATTATGATGCATTTATACATTTACCATGGACAGTGTAAGTTTAAATTATCTGGAGGTTGGGAGGTCTAATAAGTTGGATCAGTAATAACAATAACACAGACACACATTTAAGCGTCCTACAATAGTTGTTTTCCTGGAACTAAAAGCGGCATTCGACTCAGTGGATCGTGAGGTTCTGTGGCAGTGTCTGTCATTGAAAGGTGTACCAAAGAAGTACATTAACCTTATACAAGCTCTCTACTCGAACACCACTGGTCGAGTGAGAGCTTATGGCGAACTGTCACCGGCATTCTTCACTTCAGGTGGTGTCCTTCAAGGATGTCCACTCTCTCCATTCTTGTTTAATTGTATCATAGACATGCTCTTAGAAATAACCTTATCCTCGTCTGAATTTTCAGGAGTTGACCTATTATCAAGAGGCTCGTTTATCGACTTGGAATATGCCGATGACGTAGTCCTACTTGGTGAAGACGCTGACAAAATGCAGAGTCTTCTGACCACCCTAAGTAACAATGCGAACATGTTCGGGATGCGGTTTTCCCCCTCGAAATACAAAATGTTGCTTGGAGATTGGGTTTCACCGTCACCTGAACTATTGATAGGGAGTGAATTAGTCGAGCGCGTTGACCGCTCCACTTATCTGGGGAGTCTGATCAGCGCTGATGGCCTGGTGACTGACGAAATCTCAGCTCGGATACAGAAGGCTCGATTGGCTTTTATCAACCTGCGTCACTTATGGCGTAGGCGAGATATCCGTTTGCTGACTAAAGGACGAGTGTACTGTGCAGCAGTTCGCTTCGTCCTACTGTACGGATGCGAGACTTGGCCATTAAGAGTAGAGGACTTCCGTAGTTTACTAGTCTTCGATCATCGATGTCTCCGAAGCATTGCTCGTGTATCGTGCGACAACCGTATAAGCAATGCTGTCGTCAGGAAACGAGTTCTAGGTAGGGTCGGCAAATCAATAGATGAAGTAGTGAAACTTCATCAGTTGAGGTGTTTGGGACATGTGTTACGTATGCCTAACCACCGACTGCCGCAACGAGCTATGTTTCGTGGTGTAGGAGTAGGTTGGAAGAAAGCTAGGAGCGGCCAGAACAAAACATGGCAGAAATGCATAAAGTCACTGACAAGCGGACTGAGTCATGTTGGTAGATGTAGACTGCCTGGTTGGGGTCCTCGAGACGAAAGTCACCGATGGTTAGAGACCTTGAACGACATGTCTGGGAAACATCTGCAATAGCACAGGTGCATCCACTCTTTGTTCTCTCTAATTCTAACCTGAATTCCTCATAATCTCTACCTTTCTCCTTCTAAATTTATCTTACTGAATTATACTTCTCTAATCATATATTCGCTCCCTAACCTTCTCCATTACTGCTAATACTTCTGTTATTGCTATCACTGTTGGATTTGAACTGACGGTTGCGTCTCTGTGCTGAAGGGGCATGGCAACCTGAACTGATGTACATACGTACGAAGTTCTGCATTGTATCTGTCTATCTGTCTTTATATCCCTATTATTTCATTAGTCACCTCGAGATACACTTGAAGGTGTTGGCACGAGGCATTCTCAGAGAAGTAAGCATCGATACAGGACGGAAGTGATTTTATTTCACGGGCCAATTGCGGCAAATTATTCAAGTCTCCAAAATTTACTTGTGAAGCAATTAATGCAGAGAGATTTAGAATAAGATTATTTCACTGATTATAAAGTTACGAATTCTTTTACTATGCTTTTCTGCATATTAAGTCGCATTGTTGGATGCAAAAGATAATTAACTAAGTATTTTGAAGTCTGAGCTTCCAAATAGCTTAACAGTTCTGTTCAACGGATCATTGAAGCTCACTTATCAACGATCAATGAATAGAACTATACAGATGTCTTTCAGTCAGTACTCTCCAGAACATGGTTATTTATATCCATTTGTTTTCGAATTCATCCTTTTGCTCATTAGTGTGTTTTTGTTTCAACTTTGGCTTGACATACACTAAGTAAATTTTCAACAAATGTAGCTACCATTTAATTTTCAATCGTTCACTGTACGCTTTTAGCATGTATTGTAATTATAATTGCTGTTATTATTCCGTTCATACATACCATTTGTGTTTATCGATTGACTTTTCAATTAGTTACTTTGCATATTGGTTACTTTACATTTTTTCTAATTAGTACACAGCCTGACCTCTATTCGATTTCTATGGTTCAAAAAAATTACCTTATTTTCAAAATAATTTTCAGCATTAACATTGGTAATAATTGTGTAATTTTATTAATAATACTGATGGTAAAAACAAAAGAAATGAAAATTATCGTACTGATAAATGTGAATATATGAAGGAAATATCAGATATATACTACCTATCTAAATGAGTATTTCAAAGTGAATGATAGCTTCTCCGGGTACCTTGGAACCATTCAAATGGTACGTTATCATTTGTATATTTAAAAGATTCATGTCATCAGTAATATGTTCAATTGATAGGATCATGATACTTTCCAAGTTTTCTGTTTCATATGAAAATATAATTTAACATTTATAATACCTTCTGTATGTCAAAGATGAAAACTTCACAAGTACAGAATATCTGTCGTCCCTATATATTTTGGTGCATTATATGTTAATTTTATTTTGGTATGTTGTAAAATGTTTTTACTTCATCACTTTTTCCAAAGCTATTCTTAGTCATGAACTCAAATTCGTTTTTCAGTTACTTTGATCATGATACAATGTATCTCGATGACAGTCCCAGCTTATTTTTCTCACATTCTTCTTAATTCATCTATTTAAATATATCCATATTAATGTGTTTAATTTGTGTTAATGCTTTGCGAGAATTTGTATAGTTTAAAAATATATATTGGTACCAATGGACATCAGCTAGAGAACCATTGGACACACGTGAACCCATCATTGAATTGAGTTTAAAACTTTTGAACTTATTGTCGTCAGTGAATATAAGAACTATTTTTCATTTAAACGTTTGTTTTTTAACACGTGTAGATACTGTTTTTACTTCGTGCCTCTCAAATGAATCGCTATCATGTGATGTAATTACGTTTTCAACTTTCTTGTAGTTCACTTCAAATACAAATTAAAATATTTTAGTTGACAGCATAGCTTTTTATATACAAGTTCTCTTAGTGTACAATATTTCCGGTTTATTTTACTGAGGCTGTACAAAATTGACCATAATTAACACACCCCAAATATGCTTATCAGTAAACATACGACTAAAAATTATGTTGGTTTGTGCGCTACTAGTATATGAAACACACTAATTATCAAATTATTTTAAATAAATGAACAATTAAAAAATAATATATGTGTCTAATAATTTGATTATTGAATTGTATGTAAATGCCAGTAAGTGAAAAATAAGAGGGATATGGAAACCTGAATTCTCTTTTCCTGAATAAAAAGTAAGCTTCCGATCGTTTTCTTCTGTTCGTCTTGAACCAAATACCAGATCAGTATAATTATATGATATTCTGGATTATATATCGAATTACAATACATAATTACATTCTTTGTTGAAAATGCCTTGTTAACGTGTATAGATATTTTAAATATTTGTCCTCGTCAATAAAGTTCACTATAAAAACTAAGAATTTTGAAAGAGAATATTTCCAAAATGTTTGGTTGCTTAATCAGACTTTCCTTGATGTTTTAGGCTTTTTTTAATAGGTGTATATCCTTGTGAATTCACTGTTTGAATTAATTTTATGAGAATGAAACCATTATTCACTGAGAGAAATGATAATTAGAGGGATTTATTTGAAATTTCCGGGGTTGCTCACTTTCCTCACTTTGACTCAACATTTTCATAGAAATCGGGTTTACTCGACTGTTATAAGTGTTTGACCATAATTATCTGTGGAATATTGCTGGCACTAGTCAGGATGACTAAAACAAAGCCATGGTTAGACAAAGAGAACTAGCCATAGTTGTCAAACTGGAGTAGTTGAGATGTGTATTATGTACTCCCATCCATTGCCTACCTCGATGCAGACTGTTGGATTAGGGTTAAGAAAGACAGAGCTAACCAAACTAGGATATAATATCAATTCATAAATTGATTTACAGTTAGTTTGGGCTCTGCTGTTACATGCATACGCAGTTGGGGGCTGTGCGATAAACGTAACCAGTAGTTGGGTACGTTTGATGGAATGGGTCACTATCAGATATAAAGACGTAGGTTTAGTTTCGTTTTACCTACTTCTAGATCCCTTAATTCTTTATTATATTTTTTACATTGCTTAGTTAAATATTGAGAAAGATTTCTTAAAGTACTTACAAGTAAACATATTGTGCTTATTTATTATTCAAACATAATAATTGATACAAAAGGGTACTTAAATATTTATGCATTGAACCAATCAATGAATTTATAGGAGGTGGGAAGCTACTTGAGTCCACAAACCGAGACTAGTGGTTTTCTTATGGGCCACCCTCCGTACCTTTAACCTACAGGTCTATTCCCGATCATAGCTGCTACCTTGACGCGGTGGTCGAGCTTGTCTATCTTGATGACCCAACTGAGTTATATTGGCTGGAACATACGTTCCTGTAGGTTCTATCATACCAGGCAGGTCGATTGGCGAACGATGAGACTAAAAAGTAGCTACTTAAGGTCTGAGAGCGAACACGTACTGCAGACTGTAAAGAGGTGTGACGGCAGTAAGATGTTTCCCTTGGACATCCAGCATGTGCAGTGATACTGCCTTCTTACATGGAAGGAAGGGGTTAGAAAAGGTTGACCCTAAAAATGTCACACCTAACTCTACCTCACGGATTTTCGTCTACGGCAGTAAGGCCACTTAAAGAGCGGCGCCAGCAATTTTTAAACTTCTCATAAAAAAGGCCTTGTGAGACGGGTTTGAAGCAGTTGTCCATTGAGCTCTGCAATCACACTCCCACATCTGTCAGACCAGAGCTACTCTACCTTCCTTTTCAGGTTCCTCAAGAAACACCCACTATTTGGGCAGAATGGAAGTGACATTCACCCTCATACCCGTAAAAGCACACGAGACCAAATCGCTCACAATCAAATCCTTCCTACATCCCCCTAATAGTGGCTGGTGACTTCAGTGCTCATGTGGGTAGACTCAGTGAACAGGAAAGTTACCTTGGTGAATCTTATAGTGTCGCGGATCAAAGAACATATAATGGCGACCATGTGTTACAGCTATGATCAATTAACGACCAACTTTAAACATAAGGTGGAACACCTTTTGACATAGTGATCCACAAAGTTGTCTCAACGCTGGACCCAGGTAGATCAGATCGTCATCAGCCACCGATAGAGGGGTTGGATAGAAGACTCGCTCGTTCTGAGGCACATGTCTAGATTCAGATCATGCTCTAGTGCGAGCGCGTATTTGTTTGCGACTTACTGGACGTAGGAAAGACACTGCAAGAATACCCCTTAATATTCTCTTTAATGATAGAAAAGCTAGGAACAGGAAAAACTAGAAGAACATTTCGGTGGCCATGTAAGTGATTCCCATCCCGCGGCAGCTTCGAATGATATCCGAAAAGCTGTGGAAACAGCAGTGATATCTGCTAGTCATCAGCATGAACAGCAGCGTAGAACTTTGCAAGTAAGTACAGCAGTTCAAATTGCCATATCACATTGGCACAGAGATATAATTCTCAATCCAAATCACAGTAGTAGAGATAGTGACAATATTAGAAGTAATCGGAGAGATTAGGGTTCGGAGATGTTATTCAACAAGTATAATCCAGTGAGGTAAATTTAGAAAGAGGAATATATCTACTAGTAAGGTAAACTATAAAGTTTGGGAGAACGCGTGGATCTCAGTAGCATCTACCGAACAGATAAATGCTCGAAAACTCATCGCGTCTGGCTCCGAGCATGACAAATGGAGGAGAAAGTTCAAGTGCAGGCTGACAAAAAGTCTACACAGTAGTCAGGAATAGTGGTGGGTGGCGAAAGCAAAAGCGATGTTAAAGGCAGCGTCGATAAGTAACAGTGGACAATTGTCCAGACTTATCGAAGAAACCGGTATTAGATATCCGACTGTTAGCTAGACTGTCTCCGAAAAAGGTGGGTATATTTTTCATTTTCAACCCAGGAGATTGGATCGATGGGCAGAACATTTTAGGGCTCACTCCAACTGGCCCTCAGCCACATTTCGGTTACCCACGATCTTCAGTCAACCGGTATGGGAAGTTGATTTAAGTGCTCTGACTATCAATGTAGTTGAAAAGGCTATTAAAAAATCTGAAGCGAGAGAGAGTAGCGGGGCGTGATAGATTGATCCCTGAGAGTTTTAAGGATGTTGAACCAGTTTTAGCAGTTAGATTGTCTGAGATCTTAGGTAGAATCTGAGAACTGGACCTAATCCCATCTGACTGGTTTCAACCACTGATTGGTTTAGTCCAGAAGAAAGGACAAAAGTCCTCTTGTAACAATCACAGAAGAATCAGTCTAACTAATATAGTATCTAAAATATTACTTACGCCTGTTACCCCCAATGGAGCATAGGCCGCCCACCAGTTCCCTCCAACCAACTCTGTCCTGGGCTTCCCTCTCCAGTTCTGTCCAATGTTTGTTCATTCCTCTCATATCTTTCTCTATTTCTCGGCGTAGTGTGTTCTTTGGCCTTCCTATTTTCCTTTTGCTTTGAGGGCTCCAAGTGAGGGCTTGTCTCGTGACGCAGTTAGGTGATTTTCTTAGTGTGTGTCCTATCCACTTCCACCGCTTCTTCCTGATTTCCTCCTCCACTGGAATCTGGTTTGTTCTCTCCCACAGTACGTTGTTGCTGATGGTGTCTGGCCAACGAATACGCAGTATTTTGCGTGGACAACTGTTCATAAACACTTGTATCTTCTGGATGATGCCTTTCGTAGTTCTCCAAGTTTCCGCTGCATAAAGCAGAACTGTCTTGACATTTTATTGAAAATCCTGATTTTGGTTGAAAGTTGTTTGGAGTTCCAGATATTTTCCAGTTGTAGAAATGCAGCCCTTGCTTTGCCAATCCGCGCTCTCACATTTGCATCGGATCCACCTTGATTGTCGATGATGCTGCCCAGATATATAGAGGTGTTAATGTCCTCCAAGGCATTTCCATCAAGAGTGATTTGGTTGCTGCATGTTGTGTTGCATCGGGGAATTTCGAATTTTTCCTTTATGTATGTTGAGACCTACTGCTGCAGAGGCTGCATTTGTTGTTGCGTGTGCGATAGAAGAGCCAGATCATCTGCGAAGTCCAGATCGTCCAGCTGCGTGATAACTGTCCATTTGATACCGTGCTTCCCTCCAGATGCTGACGTTTTCATAATCCAGTCGATCACCATGAGTAGTAGAAAGGGTGAGAGTAAGCAACCTTGCCTGACACCGGTCTTCACCTCGAAAGAGTCTGTTAGCTATCCTTCGTGAACGGTTCAGCAGTTGAATTCATCATAAGAATTCCGTATGATGTTAATTATCTCCCCAGGCACACCGTAGTGTCGAAGAAGCCTCCACAGTGTTTTCCTATCCACGCTATCGGACGCCTTCTCGTAATCAACGAAGTTGATGTACAACGGTGAGTTCCATTCAATCGATTGTTCCACAATGATCCGTAATGTAGCAATTTGGTCAGTACACGATCGATCCTTACGAAATCCAGCCTGTTGATCTCGAAGTTGGGCGTCTACGAAGTCCTTCATTCTGTTCAACAATACCCTGGTGAAGACTTTGCCTGGTATTGAAAGAAGAGTGATGTCTCAGTAGTTCTCACTTTTGCTGGGATCGCCTTTCGTCGGTATTTTGATGAGGTATCCTTCTTTCTAGTCTGTTGGTACTTGTTCTCCATCCCAAATCTTTTTGAAGAGAGGGGAATATTTTTGCAGTTGCTGCCACGTCTGCTTTCATTGCCTCAACTGGAACGTTGTCTGATGCTGCTGCTTTGCGTTTCTTGATTTGTCTAATGGCCATACTAACCTCTTTATTTGTTGGCAGGTCAACATTAACTGGGAGCTCCATGTGTGTTACTTCGATCCTGGGTGGGTTCAGTGAGACTGGTGGATTCAAGAGTTCCTTAAAGTCCTCAACCCACCTACTTCGCTGTTCTTCAGTGTTGCTGATTACTTTGCTTTCCTTGCATTTCACTGGTCGTTCTGGTTAACGACAGTTTGCAGCCAGCTTCTTTGTTGTTTCGTACAATTGTCTAAGTTCCCGTCTCTTGCAGCCTTTTCCGCCGTCATTGCTACATCTTCCACATATTTTCGTTTGTCAGCTCTGATGCTCTGCTCCACATTCCTGTTTGCTTCTGTGTATGCAGCTTGTGCGTTAGCTTTCTCTGCTCTTGTTCGGCTGACATTTATTGCTGCCTTTTTGTTCCTCCTTTCTTCAATTGTTGCAAGCGTATCAACAGAGATCCATTCCTTGTGATGGTACTTCTTGTGACCCAGAACTTCGTGACATGCTCAAGTGATTGCCTTCTTAATCCCCATCCAATTGTTCTCCAGGGTCGCGTCCTCCCCATTGAGTTGATCTTGAAAGGCCTGGAACCTATTGGTGAGGGCTATCTTGAATTCGTTGAGTTTTACGGTATCCCGAAGAAAGGCTGTAATAAACGTCTGTGATGTTGTCTGCCCCGTTGTCCAGTGCTTCTTTAGCTTCAATCTCATTTTGGCGATCAGCAAGTGGTGATCTGAGGCTACATCAGCTCCTCTCTTGGTTCTCACATCCTTCATAGTCCTTCTGAACGTTTTGTTGATAAAGATATGGTCCATTTGGTTTTGAGTAGTGTGGTCCGGTGAAATCCATGTAGCTTTGTGAATGCGTTTGTGCGGGAATATTGTGCCACCGATGACCAGTTTGTTGAAGGCACATAGGTTTGCAAATCTCTCACCGTTTTCGTTCCTTTCTCCCAGTCCATGTCGTCCCATGATGTCTTCATATCCAGTGTTGTCCATGCCAACCTTGGCATTCAGGTCTCCCATAAGAATCGTCAAATCCTTTGGTGAACATTTCTCGAAGATTGACTGCAGCCTTTCGTAGAATTGATCTTTATCGTCGTCATTGTAGTCGTTGGTAGGTGCATAACATTGGATGACGTTCATTGTAATGTCCGCTTTCTTTGTTTTGAAGGATGCTTTAATGATCCTGGGTCCATGATTCCATGATTCCCATCCTATTAGTGCCTTTTGTGCATGTTTGGACAGAAATAGTACAACTCCTTGTGTATGTGAAGCGTTTTCCTCTTCATGACCAGAGTATAACAGCAGTTCCCGTGAAGCTAGTCTCAGTTTTCCTGCCTGTGTCCAATGCGTTTCACTGATGCCGAGCACCTAGTGGTTTTATTTTTTCATTTTTGCCGCAACTTGAAATAGTCTTCCAGTCTCCCACAATGTGCGCACGTTCCATGTACCTAAAAATGGTTGCTCTGGTTATCAGATGAGGCATCGGCCCCGTGACTTCCGAGGGAACTCGGCTTTCGTCACGCGACGTCATAATTCTTCTTCCGAATCCCAGGGCAGAGTGAAAATGGTTTGAATTATTTTTTCTGGTTAGCGTTTTCTTGGGAAGTTAGATTTTTGGTGGGATGGGGTCGCCAACCAGATGTCCAACCCTCCTCCTTTACCCGGGCTTGCGACCGGCAGTAGGCAGGCTCTTACCTCGTCGAATGCAAGCCCAGTGGGCAGAGCTGGGAATCAAGTGGGACGAAGAGGAGAGAGAGCCCAATTTCAACGAGTTGACGGAATTTATTATGTCTCGTGCTAAGATAGCTAGTAGTAGGTTCGGAAGATTAGCTTATCGGGCTAAAACAGGACATAATACGGAAGCTACTAGTGTTCTGCGTGCGAGACATGAGGTTTCTTCGTTTCTACCTAACGCACGCCCGGAAGATAAGAGAGTTGTCAATTATATCACGAAAGCATACGCTGATGAAGGACGAGTATGTGACCGTAACGATGTAAAGCCTCTTGATGCGTACCCTAGTAAGAAGCCGGTTAGTGTAACAGATAAGATGGCTTTTCTAAGTATGGAAAAGAAAGAAAAAGGTGAAAAGTGTAGGCATCAAGATGGATCCGAAGTGTGTGATGATAAAAGCCTCTTAGCTGCTCGAAAAGCCTGGAACGGTTATTTGGATTCGAGTAATCAGAGGTTAATGAGTTCAGTAAATATGAAGAAGGCCCAGGCAGGATTGTCTGGACGGAATAAAGCCTATTTTCGGAACCCTTCATTTAGGGTAAATTATATATCGGGACCTAGAGTTAATTCTAGGATAAGTGATGGCGGTACTGTAAAGGCTAAGAAGCCTATTATAAAGAAGCCTAAACCTCATTCTCTTTCGGATGCTATGACTAGCAATGGAAATAGTAGCCATCAGAGTCTTAGTAGTGACAGCAATAGTAAGGAGACAGAAGGTGTGAGCAGTCCACCTATAGTGACTAGTCTATCAACTTCATCGAATGAGCTTTCTAGTGTTTTGACGTCATCGAACCTTGCCTCAAATGTTAAGTTGATTGAAGATGCACAAGGTTGTGCAACTGTAACTGTTCCTATTCCGGTTGACTGTCAGTCGAGTGATGATGAGAAGAAAGTGTTTGATGGTAACAGCCAGTCTACAGTGTGGTGTGATGACGATGCTATTAATGTGCATATGTTTTGTGGCTTTGAAACGGATCATGAAGAACAGCAAGTGAGTTTATCGGTTTCGAATTGCGACACTAATGCTGTTCTTTCATGTAGTGATATGAGTTATACAAAAATGGAAGAGTTCCACTCTACGGATGCTAGTGCAGACCGAATCGACGCGACTTGTCTGACAGAACGGAATCATGATGACGTTGATAATAATCTGGATGTCACTGATGTGACAAATAAGTTACCGACGATGATGAATGCTGATCAAACCTCCTCTGTATCAGGAGACGGAGAGATAAATATTGATCCCATGTTATGCTACTTAAAGTCTTCTGGAGACGATGAAATGTCAAAATTGGAGATCCCACCCTTGCATATTATCTATGGGTCAAGAACTTCTGTTGATAAGTCAGCATCACGGACTTCATTGTATCTGCTGATCGGAGCAAGTGGTGGTGGATTGGCGACTCATCCCCATGATATGGAATGTAGTTCCCGGACAGGATATGACCAGTTTTACGACGTGTTGTACATGTTCGTGTGGGTTAATTGAGTAAGGTTTATACTACCGTTAGGTCATGCTACGATAGATAGGGGAATCAAGGGCCTGATGGGAAAGTATAGGTACCTAGTTAGCTTGATAGGTCACATCCATGTTGGATGGCGGGTAGGCGTACTGCTGTAAGTCCTACACGTTCTTCCGGTGTGGATTAGGGGATGAGTGGGAACCCTAAATTGAAGTGTCATTACCGCTTGCTCTTTTTGCATGGAGGGATTTTGCGGGCCAGTGTAGAATCCTTTTTGAATGTTTTGTTTTTTGGAAAATCCCTCCATGTTTACATATTTTTGTTATGACATGACGGACTTTTTCTGTTGACATTTTGGTATTTTATTTGATTCCAATTTGAGATTTTATCATTGTATATTGTTATTATTTCTATATTTTGTACTTATATTGAAGTTTTTGTGTTTGCTTCTGATCTGTATATATGTTGTTTAAATTTGATCTTTAATATGGCTACAGCCATATTTGGATTGATACAGTGTAACGGAGTCAAAATCACTATGTGTGATGTTGCTAACTTGTTCTGTTTTCTTTCTGTTTCAGGGCGATCAAACACAAATGCTTTGGGAGCCGAAGAGCAAGCCCTGAATGCTCTAAACCTACAAGATGACTCATAATACCTTGGTGCTACCCCCACCCTCTTCCTGTAAGAACCCCCGCGTTTTTGATTTTGAAAATAAAGAGTGCCGTGACAACAACCTTGTGTTCTCTCTTGGTGTGAGGTGTCGAATTAACCTTGTGTGTTGCGATTTCAGATTTCTTCTGCCTTTCACTGACTGCCGATTACGCGTGTTAGCCGCTGTACTTAACGTCACTTATCTATCGCTGTTTCTGATACTCTTCGGAGTAATTGTATCCTGGAAGGTGTATTAATTCTAGGTACTGCTTTGTATTTTCATGTTTTTAATAATAAAGACGCTTTCTCCTAGAATTTTTGCCTTTTGTTTGGACCTGGGACTGGGAGAAACGAGTACAAGAGTGCACCTATTGGAACCCATTGGAACTACCACCGTAGAAATCCATTTACACCCGTAACCATAAAGTTCACATAACCCATCCAATAGTTACTTTTGCCGGTTAGTAGTTTAGCCAGTTTGTCACAGTATTCCATTTTTATCAGACAGTCCAGTGAAAAGTAAAACTTAGTTTGCACGAACTGCTGGTTACAATTGACACGCGGACCGCACCCAGGTAGTCTGCACCTATCATCACTCAGTCCAATCGTCACCTACATCATGGAGTGGTGCTACCTTGGTTTGGCCTCCCGTTTCTTCAAGCTTGCTTCGCCATACAAAACTGCTTGTCAAGGTAGGCAGTGTCTAGGCGTATGTGACACATTTCAACTACCGGCTGATGAGGATTCACTACATTATCTATCGACTTGCTATTCTTACCTGTTACTATATTCCTAATCCAGATCTCTACTTTAGGTCCGAATATTAGATTTTCTGGGTTAGAAAATTTTATCTGGATAGTATCTGTTTTATGGATCATGTTTACAATGATATTTTGGACTAATATTTAGTGTATTAGTGCAGGAGGATAAAAATATCGCAAAATTATTTTAGTGCAATTACTAATAGTCCTACAAATTTTCCGATGTTGGACGTGGTGAGAAAAATTAGGATCCTGTCACGTTACTGTTCATAAGTTGCTGAATTGGTGGAGTGATTCCAAGTGTATAAGATTAAAAATCCTGAAACTTATCACATCCCCAAGGTTACCTCTCGTTCGGTATTTGTAACACTAAAGTGCAACTACTCTTTGCACTTATCACTCTTTGTTAATGATAAGTAGTCTCTAAATGGTATAATCATTCGTTTAGAGAAGATTCCTGTTATATGAGCGATATCGGTAAGGATATAAAGTAATCAATCAATCAGTCAGTCAATTACAACGTAGAACCTTGTACGTAAGTACATCAGTTCAGGTTGCCATACCACGTTAGCACAGAGCCGCAATTGTGAATTCAAATCCCATAGTGGTAGAGATAGTAGAAGTATTAGCAGTAATGGAGAAGATTAGGGTTCGAAGTATAATTTAGTGCGAAAAATTTAGAAAGAGAAAGATTGAGATGATGAGGAATTCAGAAGGCTAGAATTTGGGAGAACACAAAGAGCGGATGCACCTGCGACATTGCAAACGATTTTAAGCCATGTCATTCAAGTTCTATACCCATCGGTGACTCTCGTCTTGCGGACCCCGATCTGGTAGCCTACATCTACCAACATGGTTCATTCCACTTGTCAGTGACTTCATGGATTTGTGCCATGTTTTGGTCTGGCCGCCCCTAATTTTCTTCCAGCCTAAACCTACACCACAAAACATAGCTCTTTGAGGTAGTCGTTGGTTGGGCATTCGTAACACATGTCCCAACCACCTCAACTGATGAGGTTTCATTACTTCATCTATTGACCTGCCATCCTTACCCAGTACTCGTTTCCTAATGGCAGAATTGCTCACTCGGTTGTCTTGCGATACACGAGCAATGCTTCGGAAACATCTGTGGTCGAGTACTAGTAACCTGTGAATATTTTACAGTTTTACTGGCTATGTTTCGCATTCATAGAGTAGAACGGATCGAACTGCTGCACAGTACACTCGACATTTAGTTGGCAAGTGGATATTTCGCTTATGTTATAAATCACGAAGGTTGGCAAAATACAGTCGAGCTTCCTGTATCCGTGCTGAGATTTCGTCAGTCACCAGGCCATCAGCACTGACGAAACTCTCGAGATAAGAGAGGCGGTCTACATGCCCGACTACTTAACTTTCCTACCACTAATTCAGGTGCCGATGCAACCCAATCTTGAAGCAACATTTTGCATTTCGAGGGGGAAAACCGCATCCCGAACATGCTTGTATTGTTGCTTAGGTTGGTCAGAAGACTCTGCATTTTGTCAGCGTCTTCACCGAATAGAACTATGTCATCGGCATCTTCTAGATCAGTAAGCGACTTTCATGGTAGAAGGTCAACCTCTGAAAAACCTGACGAGCCTAATGTTAACTCTAAGAGGATTTCTACGACAAAGTTAAACAAGAATGGAGAGAGTGGACAGCCCTGACGGACACCACTTGATGTAGAGAATTCAGATGACAGTTCGCCATATGCTCTCACTCGACCAGTGGTGTTAGAGTAGAGTGCTTGTATAAGGTTAATGTACTTCTTTGGCACACCTTTCAATGACAGACACTGCCACAGAACCCCAAGATCCACTGAGTCAAATGCCGCTTTTAGGTCGAGGAACACGATTATTGTCGGACGTCTAAATGTGTGTCTGTGTTCCAGGACCTGTCGTAGTGTGAAGATGTGGTCTATACAACCACGTCCAGGTCGAAAACCAGACTGGTTTTCTCTATTCTATGTCTTCAGCATATTGGCCTCAATAATTATCGGACGCCTAACTAGAGCTCATGAAGAGCAGACTCGAGAAAACCAGGCTAGTTTCAGACCTGTATATGGGTGTCTGGACCACATATTCACACTACGTCAGGTCCTAGGACATAGACACTCGTTCCGACATCACACAATAGTAGTATTTCTCGACATTAAGTCGGTATTCAACTCTGTTGATCGTGAGTTTCAGTGGCAGTGTCTGTCATCGAAAGGTGTACCAAAGAATTACATTAACCTTATACAAGCTCTCTACTCGAGCACTGCTGGTCAAGGGAGGGCTTACAGCTGAAAGTAATCGGAATTAGTTACTTCAGTTGGTGGCCTTCATGGATGTCCACTTTCTCCATTCCTGTTTATCTTTGTCGTAGACATGCTTTTAGAGTTAACATTATCTTCGTCAGACTTATCAGGGATGGACCTACTACCAAGGGGATTGCTTATTGACCTTGAGTACTCGGAAGACATAGTTCTTTTTGGTGAGCACGCCGAAATAATGCAGTGTCTTCTTACTACCTTCAGCAACAATGCAAGCAAGTTCGACATGCGGTTCTCCCTCTTGAAATGCAAAATGTTTCTTCAAGATTGGGTTACATCGGTATCTAAACTGGTGTTCGAGAGTGAAGTATTCTAGCATGTAGACTGCTTCACTTATCTGGGGAGTCTCATCAGTGCTAATGGTCTGGTGTCTGTCGAAATCTCAGCACTGATACAGAATGCTCCATCGGCTTTTGCCAACCTGCGCCACTTATGGCGTGGGAGAGATATCATTTTGCTGACCGCAGGTCGAGTGTACTGCGCAGCAGTTTGCTCAGTCCAACCTTATGGGTATGAAACATAGCAATGGAAGATATTCGTAGGTTATTGGTATTCGATCATAGGTGTCTCCGAAGCATCGCACGTTTATTTCGGGACTATTGAGTAAGCAAAAGTGACTGAAACACATTATTTCAGGTGTCAGTCAGCTACAACGTAGAACTTCGTATGTAAGTAAATTGGTTCAGGTTGCCATATCACATTAGCACAGAAATGCAATTGTTGATTCAAATCCAATAGTGGAAGAGGTAATAGAAGTATTAGCAGTAGTTGGAAAGATCATGGTTAGAAGATCTCATTCAAGAAGTATAACCCAGTGAAATATATTTGAGATGAGAAATATGAAGGCCATGACGAGTTTAGATTACAAAATGAGAAAACACAAAGAATGAATATACCTGCGCCTTTGCAAACTATTTTGAGCCATGTTATTCAAGGTCCCTAGCCATCGCTTACTATCATCTCGCGGACCGCAACTAGGTAGTCACACTTACCAGCATGACTTGGTTGTCAGTGGCTTCATGGATTTGTGAATAATATCTTCTGACCATGATCTTTTCGATTACTGCTGATATTTCTAATATCTCTACTACTATGGGATTTGAATCGACAAGTGCATCTCTGCGCTTATGCGACTTGGCGACCTGAACTGATGTACTTACGTACAAAGTTCTACGTTGTAACTGACTGACTGACAGGTCTATCTCGAAATGCAGTAGAGCAACGTTAGATGATGCAGTCCAGTGGTAGCTGGTGGCCAACATGTAGTTCACACGCCGTTTGTTCATTTGGTATCCTGATGCTCATTAATATTTTCCAACTCCTTTAGTTGTATCCTCGATATGCGTTAGCCCGGTTTAAGCGCATGGCATTCACATCCCATTTTCTGAACATTTTAAAGAACACCGATACTGAGAAGGCAGTAAATAGGACTTCTCTCGCAAATACAGTTCAATTCATGCTAGTATTGAAGTTATAAAATTCCAAATGTAAAGAATATTGTACAAAGTTAACATAGAAAATCAACGAACGAAACATTTGGTATCTTTTGAAAGCTTGATATGTATCAGAGAGTTAAAGGTATAATCTTCACTGCAGCAGATTTTGCGCCATGCCACTAACCATGCTTAAAATTACCCCCCTTACTCGACGAACAAAGTGCTAACCTATCGACATCACTGACAAACAATGAGGCCTCATTCTTGACTCATGAAATTTATATCATTTGTTATGAGCCTGAAAAACTCATTAGAATTCATAATTCTACCGGTTGTTTGGGGTTAAAACGAAGTAAACATTGAATATTCAGGCGTTTGATAAGATCATGAGTATTATGAGAGTAAAATTTGTGCTAATTTATATCATGATTATAAGTAACTATGATATCCTCTCATCTAATCTGTATGACTAGTTTTTTCCTTGTATTACAACTTTCATTATCGTTTCAAACATCCATCCCAACTTCATTAACCAAACTATGTCATGTCTGTCTCTAACTATAATATCCTTTGCAATTTTAGGCTGTTTACAGTTTGTAGTAGTACCTAATAAACATATCCTTCGCGGGGTAACAAATATTAGTCCCGTTACTTTAGTAATCAGATGTAAGACGATTTTAGAGGAAGAAGTGTATTCATCGCTGGCCTCGTGATATCGAAATAATCACGAGACTAGGGTACACGAGCGGCTAACAGCGAGCAAGTAGAGGAGGCCGAAAGGCAAAGACACGCTTGGCGCTGGAGAGATAGTCTTTAGTACAGATAAACAAGAGGTGTACAGTATAACAATTATTGTCAGAATAAAGTACAATAATAAATGTTTATATTTCAGCAATTGTGTTTTCTTCGTAAAATTATACCAATACAAGTTGATAAAAAACTTCTAATTAAAATACACTTAATTTATTTTGCAAGTCATGTCATTTTTAATTTGCTCACATTTACCAACAGTATCAAATGTAGGTAAAGATATTTTATCACTGACTTATACTGATGTTTTCATTCTTAACAGTATCTTTGAATATCAGTATCAATAATGTAAAATTAGGACTTTAGTCATCCATTCCCATTCTGTGAATGATACACTTCCCGATGGCTTGACTGACTTGTCTTTTAATCAACATTATTTACAGTTTTGGGCAGAGAAACGTCACTAGCCAGCATATCCATCATTTATTAGACTTTGCTATTGAAATAAAAAATTTTTGATGTTGTGACGTTGCGTCAATTTCGACTACGGTTTTTGTCATCGAAAAATACAACAGCAGCTGTTGTATGTGCAAAGTAAACCTGTTAATACTGATGTTTTCATATATATATATATAGTAGTGACTCCACTCCTACGAAGAAAACGCGACTGGTCATTCATTATTATTCATTATTATAACCAGTTCTACCGGTGGCTGCGTTATTGAACTTCATGCTTATCCACACTTTTTGTACATTCATTTTCCTGTTATGTGGTTGTCATCTTGTTTCTCCTCTCTCTGTGTGCTGTTGCTGGCAAGCAGTTGCTAAGTAAGGATTGCAGATCAATCGATGAAGTATTAAATCTTCATCGTTTGAGGTGGTTGGTACATATATTACGTATACCTAACCACCGACTGCCTCGTCGAGCTATATGTTTCGGTGTAGAAATAGGTTGGAAAAAAGCTAGGAGCGGCCAGACTAAAACATGGCGGAAATCCATGTAGTCACTGACATGTGGACTAAGACATGTCGGTGGGTGTCGGCTAACTGGTTGGTGCCCGTGAGATGAAAATCATCCATGATTAGAGACCCTAAATGACATGGCTGAAGACGGTTCGCAATGGCGCAGGTGCATTCATTCTTTGTGTTCCCCCATATTGTAACCTTCCAAATCGCTCATCAACTTTGTCTCGTTCATTTTAAGTTTATTCCACTAGATTCTATTTCTTGAATAATAATTACATCCCTTATCTCCTCGACCAAACCTCCTTTCGATCGTTTATCTCTTCATGCCAAGCAAACGGTATGAGCTTGCGAAACATTATTCCTGTTCTCTTAAATCCCCGTACTCAGTCACATATGGGAGCTTTTAATTTTGGGACGCTATGCCGAATAGGGCTTCATCAGCCAGAACTCTGGAATCCCATGTAGTCGATGTAGAGTCCATTTTGAAGGCTTTTTTTGGGATTATGTTCTTACTGACTTTTTCTGTGCTACATTTTGGTACTCTATTTCATCCTATTTTGTGATGTTAATACTTGTATTTTGTTATAGTTTCTATTTTTATACCTTTATTGGGGTTTCTATGTTTTCTACTGAACTGTATTATGTTGCTTAAACTAATACTTTATTGTGGCGTGAGCCATATCGGATCTGACACCCTAGTAGGTGAAACGCACGTCTGTACTGGAAGGGTGCGAGTTTGGACCTAAACGGAAGCATTCTTCCAGAATTGGAAACAAATTGTGTTAGATTTGAAGAACATCAGTGCACTATTGTTTAGGCAATTATTTCTATTATCCAATTATTGATAGAACCGTTTCTTACCCGTATAAGTTGCTTTCCTTCTGGATTAACTGCGAAAGGCGCATATCTTAAATTCTAGAACTGTTCTTCGGAATTCAGAAACCATTCAAAAACCATACAGTCGATGTACCTTGTGTTTCCGAACCGCGCACACTTGATTCAAGTAAAATCATCAATGGCTAGTGACTTTAATGCTCAAGTAGGTAGACTAAGTGAAAAGGAAAGACATTTGAGTGGATCTTATGGTGTCATGGCTAATAGAACGGATAATCGTGACCGTCTGCTTCATCTTTGCTCAGGTACCCTCCTATTCCTAGATAACACTACGTTTAAGCATAAGGTAAGAATACCTTTTGACCTGGCAACCCTCAAAGCCGACCCAAACAGATAACATCGTCATCAGCCACCGATAGAGGGGTTAGATATAGGAATGTCATTTGTTCCGCGATAAATGTTTAGATTCAGACCATGATCTACTGCCAGCGCGTATTTATTTAGACTGGAGAAAAATATCGCAAGGAAACCTCTCTGGGCTCTACTTATTGATAGGGTAGCTAAGAATATATTTCAGGAACAACTGGAAAAAGTTAGGCAGCCATGTAAGTAGATCCCTTCAGCGAGGCTGGAATGATATGCAAAAAGCTATGAAAACAGCTATGATATCCACTAGTAAGGTGAACCATAAGGATAGAAAGAAGCGGTGGATTTCAGTAGCATCTACTAAACTGATAGATGCTCGGAAGCTCATCCCTTCTGGCTCTGAGTACGATGAGGTGCGGAGTCAGCTCAGACGCATGCTGATAAAAAGCCTTCGCAACGATTGAGAACAGTGGTGGGTAGCGAAATCAAGAGATATGGAAAAGGTAGTGGCGATAGGCAACAGTAGATAACTGTTCAGGCTTATAAAGGAAACGGGTATCAGGAATCCAACTTTAAGTGAGACCATCTCAGAAAACGGTGGGCTTATTATTTATTCTCACTCCAGGAGATTAAATCGATGTGCAGAACAATTCAGGAATCAGTTCAACTGGCCTTCGGCCACACTTCGATAACCTCCAGTCATCCTGAATGGATAATCGACATAAGTCCTCCAAATCTTTATGAAGTAGAAGAGGCTATTGGAAATATGAATTCATGGAGAGCATTGGGTCTCGACAGATTTTTAAGGATGGTGGTCCAGTTTTAAGTGTTAGATTGACCGAGATCTTAGCTAGAATTTGTAGACTGGACATAATCCGATCTAAATGGTCTCAATCACTGATTGTATCAATTTATGAGAAAGCACTTGTGACAATCACAGGGGAATCAGTCTAACTAATATAGTTTATAAATATTTAGCCTCGATTATCCTTAGACGCCTAACTAGAGCATGCGAAGAGCAGACTAGAGGAAACCAGGCTGGTTTCCGATCTGGACGTGGCTTTATAGACTATATTCACACTTCGACAGGTCCTGCAACACAGACACACATATAGGCTTCCGACAATGGTGTGTTTCTGTATCTTGCGTCGGCATTCGAATCTATGGATCGTGAGATTCTTTGGTAGTGTCTGTCAATAAATGGTTTACCAAAGAAGCACGTTTACCCTATACAAGCTCTACACTGGTCGAGTGAGAGCTTATAACGAACTCTCATCGGCATTGATTACTTCGAGTGGTGTCCGACAGGGATGTCCGTTTCCCGAATTCTTGTTTAATTTCGTCATAGACATGCTGCGAGATATAAGACTAACTTCGCCTAAATTGACAGGAGTGGACCTTCTACCAGGAATATCGTTTGTTGTCCATGAATACGCCGGTGACATATTTCTACTTGGTGAAGGCTCCGACACACTTTAGAGTCTTCTGACTACCCTAAGCAACAGTGCAAGCACGTTCGGTATGCGGTTTCCCCCCTCGAAATAGTGCTTCAAGATTGAGTTTCATCGGTACCTAAACTAGTTATTTTGGGTGAAGTATTCTAGTTTTTCAACAAATCTAATGGTATGTTCTTTGTCGTAGCTGCACAGTTCCAGTTCAACCACATGTTCGTTCCGATCAAATTGTTTAAATTCCTGCTAGACATCCTATTACAAGCTAATCTTTATAATCATCTGCTGAGTTATGACACGGCTTTAAACAGGGATATTTTGCGTTCTGCCTCTAACCCCTTTCTCCTTATTTCTCTTCTACATTACCTCATCGTACGCCTTAAATATCAACCTTGATGCCGCCGAAGAACTGCAGTAGCTTTACCCAGGAGCCTGTCAAATTATTATCCAGTGAATCTGAAGAAGAAGATCGTTAGAGATTTACCTCATAACTGATTATTTTATTAAGACCTGGATTTAACTTGCATTGGTTCTCATCCTGCAGTAGTTCGTCACAACGCGACCGACATAACTCACACCAAAGCCAGCGTATTTTTTGAGATATTTATCTGATTGAACTACTTTTTATCAAAAATATGTTAGCGCTGTTATCATTACGATACTGTCTGCAAGTTGGCATTCCTCTTGTAACCCGTTTTTTGAGAAAAAGCTGTTACGATTATTTTTAAGTCTCATCACGTCAACAATAAATATGGAGTAAGCTTCGTCTGTTCCTTGATGCAGTATAATGCTTGAAACGAAGTAAGTGGGATCTGTATCTATACTTACATATAAAAACTGTAGTGAAACGCTTATACGAAGAAAATACGATTTGTGAAAAATAAACATTATTGTACTCGTTTTGTTTAACTGTACCAAAAACACTTCTTCTACTTATTGCGCGCAACGTTCTTTTCGCGCTGATGCCATTTTTCTCTATTTGCTGTCCCCGATGTAATGCCTACTGTCTCCTTCCAAAAAACCTTGGGTCATGGATTTATCTTGGTTTTAAATGACGGCGGGATATTATGGAGCATTTAGTGGTGAGCACAGTCAATCTGGTATCTTGACTCGCTCATCACAAAACTGAAATAAATCAATGGAATTGAACTTTCTGCTAGGTGTAGTTGTACTCAACACATTGTTTACCGAAAACGCCTTCCGTTTACTATAATAACTGACGATATTTACTAGTTCATATAGGACTGCTAGCAAAATGTCAGCTGGACACAAAGGTGGTACAAGGCATCAATTTTAATTCACATTTTTTTACGACGGCTGTCTCTGAATCTTTCGTTTGAATATGACAACAAATGGAGCTCTGGTCACCTGTTGAGGAATCAAGTTCCATTTGTTGATTACTCGATGAAATAACCGGCTGAGAAGCAACCTGTCCTAGGACTGTGGAATGTTATGGAATGTTTTCGTAAATGACCTAATTTGAAATACCAGAAGAGAGAACGTCTGTCATTTGCAAATATATCAGTGAGTAACTAGAGAGCTTTGAATGACTCAACACCGTTCCTTCCATTTGACAAATGAAGTGTGTTTAGCTTAGGGTGAACGAACACTGTGGGCATGTTTTGAATGGTTTTAGCATTGACACATCTGAAAACTCTACCTATTGACTGAAATGTCCTGAGACCGTCGGTGTCTATCACATGGATGTGTGCTGGTTTCTCCTAGTTATTTTCTAATAATAGCTCCCAGGTTATTGTGTGTCCAAACAACAGATACCTCAGTGTTATTGCCAGTATTTGTTTTTGCGTCACAATACAAACCACAAAAACTCAACTAACAAAAAATAAATATTACCAGACAAATTAATGTATAATGCGCATGACATAAGCACCAGTTCCAGATATAAGCGTTCCTAGTAGTGACGTATTATCATTATGACCTCCTAGGATAGACGAACTACATTTATTTAGATAGGTAATGTCTAACAAGCGAAAAATATCTGTGACAAATACTCTAAGAATTGTGAGCTAAATTATTTACTAAAAAACTTGTTGTCGAAACTAACAGCATTGCCTTCACCGATCTGTGGCTTCACATCAATATACCTTTGGGCGGTGCGAATGCTAAGCTATCAATGAACAACCAGGAAAATATGTGGATTATCAAGCTGACAACTTATCTTGTTTACATCACATTTGTTTTTTCCTTCTGGGCACCAATCGACATTTGATGGCGGGCGGACCAGCTGATCAAGGTCAAAGTGACGCACAGCTGATTCAGGAAGTTGAGTCTTTGAAAAGAAAGCTCGAGGACGAACGTAGCAAACTTTCTGATGAAGACCGTTAGTTATATGATAGTTTGATTGTTGTAGTTGTCACTGCCAGTCAGCACATAGACGCAGTGCCGTCTTTAAACATTCGACTGCGACGAGTTCTTAAAGGTCACCAGGGCAAAGTATTGAGTCTGTCGTGGTCTTTGGATAAACGACACATAGTAAGCTCTTCACAGGTAAGAATTTGGTTTTGTCTGAAAGTGCCTAGGATGGAAAAATACTGGTTTGGGATGGCTTTACTACATCTAAAGTACCAGTCCTATTCATATACTTTACTCAAATTTATAGGAATATTCTATATCAATGCCTACCACCTGGGTAATGTCCTGTGCATACAGTCCTTCTGGAGGTTTCATCGCCTGTGGGTTAGTTGATGTTGTTGCCCTAACCGGTTTTTCATACTTATCTTTAGCGGTCTTGACAATAAATGCACCGTTTATCCACTTCTCTCCGAAGAGGACCCAGTTCCTAAAAAAAAGCTTGTAGCAACACATACTTCATACTTATCTTGTTGTTTATTCAACATATCTGATCACCAACTGCTTACAGGGAGTGGAGATAGTACATGCGTGTTATGGGACGTTGAATATGCACAAATAATACAAAGCTTCTATGGTCATTCAGCGGATGTGTTGAGCATTGCACTATCGCCCTCAGAATTTGGGAGAACCTTTGTTTCCGGGGTAGGCGGTTGTAACCTTTCGTGTTTAATTTTCTAGGGATGTGACAGGTGTGCCAACGTTTGGGATATGCGCACGGGCCATTGTGTTCAGGTATTCCAAGCTCATGACTCCGATGTCAACAGTGTCAGGTTTTTCCCCAGTGGTGATGCATTTGCTACAGGCTCAGATGATGCAACTATCAGATTATTTGATCTGCGCGCCGACCGCGAAGTTTGTGTTTACAAGAAGGATAGTGTCATTTTCGCCTGTAATGCAGTTGACTTTTCTCTAAGCGGTGAGTCAAGCTTTCCATAAAATTGTATGCGGAAAATATTATTATTACTTGGTAACAGAGAATGACTTGCATGAACCACATAGTTTTACATACATTTGATGTTTGGTGTCTGAAATCATACTCGTCAAACATTAACCATAAAAGTCATTGTTTATCATTAACTTAATGTATGGTATCACTAACTTTTAAACCAGATCAGCTCAAATGTTGAAATTCCAGTGGCTTAACATTTACACCAAACATTACTTACATAGTAAAATTTGTTTAGAAAACCCCAATTAGTAGTAAAAAGTGAATTTCCTATCACAAACGACTATAGTCTAGAATTCTAATCCTTATAATTTTATGTGGCTGTCTCGTGAAGTACCACTGATAGTTCGAAATTAACCACTTAGTAAGAATTGAATACCCAAAGACTGGGTTCATTTCTAAATTCTACCGCTTCTTTCACCGCATATTTCCATCTTTTTGAATATATTCTGATTAAAATGGAATTAAAAGCTTGATATTATCATAAGTAGTAGCCGAATGAAAGGAGCTAGAGGTAAGATAAATTTATATATGTTGCTCATCAAACTTGCTGGTTTATCTATCTCTGCCTCCTGACATAAATTAAAATTGTTAAGATAAGTTGATCAGTTATTATCAACATAAATCCTGGCACAATCGTGCATTGATTCAGTTTGCTTTATAAAGCAAGTGTACTGTAGACTAAAATTATTATATAACAGTTTAAAACATCAACTGTTAGACTTAAATTCTTCACCTTACCCGAAGAGCAAATATTTCGAGGACATCAATCATGTTATCCGGTATTTATCTTAAAACACCTTTTACTGTTAATGAAATCAAATTAATGTTTCTGAACATTGACAAGAAAAGGTCTGAAAACTCCACATCGTACTACCTTTTTACTAGCCGATATTTACAAAAAATATTCATTCCTTTGGAGACAGTGTGGTGAAGCTGCAGTAAAGTAAACTCGGTTATTATCTTGGTATGGTGAGAACAGCTTTCTTAACGAGTAGATAATCCTAAATTAACACAGTTGTTCATGTAATGTAATAAACGTTGTCATTCTCAGTTAATGCAATAACAACATTTATCTTGGGAACCTCTTTGGGTTCTACTTATTGATAGGGTAGCTAAGAATATATTTCAGGAACAACTGGAAAAAGTTAGGCAGCCATGTAAGTAGATCCCTTCAGCGAGGCTGGAATGATATGCGAAAAGCTGTGGAAACAGCAATGATATCTGCTGGTAAGGTGAACCATAAGGATAGAAAGAAGCGGTGGATTTCAGTAGCATCTACTAAACTGATAGATGCTCGGAAGCCCATCCCTCCTAGCTGTGAACATTACAAAGAGCGGAGTCAGCTTAAGCGCAAGCGGAATGAAATTCCTATATAATGATCGCGGACAGTAATGGGTAACATAAGCAAGAGAGATGGAAAAGGTAGTGGCGATAGGCAACAATAGACAACTGTTCAGGCTTATAAAGGAAACGGGTATCAGGAATCCAACTTTAAGTGAGACCATCTCAGAAAACGGTGGGCTTATTATTTATTCTCAATCTAGGAGATTGGATCGATGGACAGAGCACTTTAGGGACCAGTTCAACTGGTCTTTAGTCACACTTCCGTTGCCAACGTTCTTCAGCCAACCTGAATGGCAAATCGTTGTAAATCCTCCGACTCTTTATCAAGTTGGAAAGCTATAAGAAATCCAAGGTGAGGGATAGCAGAATGTCCTGAGATTTTCAAGTATGATGGTACAGTTTTAAGAATTAGATTGACTGAGATCTTAGCTAGAATTTGTAGACTGGACATAATCCGATCTAAATGGTCTCAATCACTGATTGTATCAATTTATGAGAAAGCACTTGTGACAATCACAGAGGAATCAGTCTAACTAATATAGTTTATAAATATTTAGCCTCGATTATCCTTAGACGCCTAACTAGAGCATGTGAAGAGCAGACTAGAGGAAACCAGGCTGGTTTCCGATCTGGACGTGGCTTTATAGACTATATTCACACTTCGACAGGTCCTGCAACACAGACACACATTTAGACATCAGACAATCGTTGTCTCCCTTAACCTTAAAGCGGCATTTGACTCTGGATCGTGAGGCTCTGTGTCAGTATCTGTCATCGAAAGGTATACCAGGGAAGTGCGTTAATTTTATACAGCCTCTCTACTCGAGCACCACTGGTCGAGTGAGAGCTTATGACGAACTGTCATTAGAGTTGGTTACTTCGAGTGGTCTCCATCAGGGCTGTCCTTTTTCTTCATTCTTGTATAATTTTGTCATGAATTTGCCTTTGGAAATAACGTTATCTTCATCTGACTTTTCAGGGAGATTCGCTCGTTGACTTAGAATATGCTGATGACACAGTTCTACTTGGTGAAGACGCGGTCTTCTGACTACCCTAAGTAACATTGCAAGCATGTTCGGGATGCGATTCTCACGTCGGAATGCAAAAGTTTGCTTCAAGATTGGGTTGAATCGGCACTTGAAGTAGTGATAGGGAGCGAAGCAGTTAAGCATGTCGACCGTTCCATTTATCTCGTGAGTCTCGTCAGTGCTGATGGCCTGGTTTTTGACAAATTCTTAGCTCGGATACTAAAGGCTTGACTGGCTTTTGCCAACTTGCGTCACTTATAGAGTAGGCGAGATATCTGCCTGCTAATCAAAGATCCAGTGTACTGCACAGAAGTTCGCTTCGTTCTACTTTGTGGCTGTGAAACATGGCTAATAAGAGTAGAAAATATTTGTAGGTTACTGGTTTTCGACCATAAATGCTTCTGAAGTAAGGAAACTTCATCAGTTGAGGTAGTTGGGACATGTGTTGCGTATACCTAACTACCGACTGCCTGGTTGAGCTGTTTTGTGGTGTAGGAGTATATTGGAAGAAAGCCTGGAGGCGGCCAAATCAAAGCATGACACAAGTTCATGAAGTCACTGACTAATGGATTGAGTTATGTTGATAAGTGTCGACTACCAGGTTGGGGTCTGCGAGACAATAGTATCTGATGGTCAGAGTCTTAGAACAACATGACTCATCATCGTTTCCTATGGCACAGGTGAATCCATTCCTTGGCTTCTCTCAAATTCTAATCTGAGTTTCTAATCTCCTTCATGTTTCTCTTCTCAAATTTATTTCACTAGCTTATACTACTTGAATAATATCTTCGAACCCTAATCTTATTGATTACTGTTACTACTTCTACTACCTCTATCACTGTGCGATTTGAATGGACAAATGTATTTATCAGTTTACATGTTTGCGTGAACTCATATATACTCTGACAAAGCAATTAAGGGTCATAGAACATTTGCCTAGCTGGCTTCAAAACCAGTAAGTGTCAAATGCTCCGATAAAAGTGAGAAGTTGTTACTTTCTTACTCGAAGTACAAAAGAGGTGTAGTTTAGAACTGCTCAGTCATCATTCTCAAGAAATACAATTCCTCATGATATGAGTTTTAGAAAGAACGAAATGTCTAGATTTGTCCATTTCTAGCCTCCTATAACTATTTTTATTATTAATATGCAATTGTGGAGATTGTTGGATCTGATTGTAATCATAAATCCACTATTGAAAACCTGGAGAAACTTGGCGGTCGTGTTTTCCTATTATGAGAATCAGAAGTACGCATCCACGACCCCTATACACAGAAATCGGACATCGGCCGCGAAAGTTAACCCCCTGAACCACTAAGCCCGGCATCCGGCGGTGTTTGTGTCTAACTTCAATCAAGTGACCATATTGCATGACCATCTAGCATTGTCCTCGGTGAGTGGTTATGGCCCTCACACCGAACACGGTTGGACTACATTGTCAAACAAACCAATGCACTTTGTTGACTATGTTAGTGAGAATTCCTACATTGACTGTAATTGATTTTGTATACTTAAATAACACTATTATCTGAGAAGTTCTCTATCAAACTTTGTGTACTTTTACTGAACACACAAAAAGTGCACAATCAATTAGGCATTCAGATAGGCAACTTTTAACTAACTTTTTAATTATGAAATTGATAAATCCGATATGTTATCTATGCTTCTGATATCTTGTCTCGTCATTCAAATTCTTGTTAAAATTATCTTTATTTCTTGTCTACCTGAGACTTTCGTTTTAACATTTGTAGTCTTTTGCTTTCAGCTGTTCTATTTTGAGCTATAGTCTTTGGTTTTACTTTATTGATAATACTCTGTGAGTTGGGTTCGTGTATACGCATCCTCCCATAACAGTTCTTTCCAAATAAGTGTAACCACTATAAGTAATGGAATGTTTTGCTAATTACTGAAAAATAAGCTTTGAGAATTTTTCCAAATTCAAGAATAACGTACTATTCATCCTTAATTGAATACTATTTCAGTGACCTTATGCAACTAATCAATCACTCTGATCTTTATTTTTCGATTTAGGTCGCTTACTGTTTGGTGGTTATAGTGATCATGCTGTGAACATCTGGGATGTACTTAAAGGTCAGCGTATAAATATTCTCTATTGTCATGAAAACCGTATTTCCGCTTTACGTGTCAGTCCAGATGGGACAGCAATATGCACTGGGAGTTGGGACACAACTTTGCGGGTAATTACTGTTCCTTTGAATTTCCTTATATGGATACTGTTGTTTAAGATAGCCGAAAAATGGGTTTTCACGTTGCTGCTTCATAACTAATATATTTCATCTTCAATTGATGATTTATTGATTCATTGTGCTGTAATTTCAATAGTGATTCTAATATTGGAATGGAAAATACCACAACTCACCAACTAAGATTTCTCTAACTTTATATAATTGACCAAAGAATATGATCATTGCACGAACCCCGACTAGGAATTCTTTCACCTACAATCATGACTCAGAATAACCTAATATCGTGATTCTTGATTAAATGTTGACATTGGATGTTACCGAAATGCAACTGGTTGAATATGAATAGACATTTTAAATCTATCACAGTCAAAGCAATGATGATAACAATTCGGGTATACATTCTTTTCGTGGAGTACTTCATAGATATTGTCTGTTATTTTGTAAATATTCAAGAGTCTTTTAGTAATTCGGAAATACTAATAAACAACATTGCCTAAGTGTAATTATTCCCGGACATTGTAATACTCAAACTAGGGAGTCTTTTTTAGGCTTATAAATATTAACTATATGTTTGTCAGTTACTAATTATAATATATTATTGAGAGTAAGAAAAACAACAATATTATGTATTAAACAAGCCAGTTGGTTAACTTCTTTAACTATTACTTAGTACTATTAGTTTTATCCCATTATGATAAGATTGATACTTTATGGTGTAATTGTTAAATAGAGTTAAAATAATATGTATACAGGATATATGGTTTGTCCGTTAGAATAATTTCGTATCTAGTTTAATAATGAACTGCTAAAAAATAAAATGAAATTGGAAATCGAAGACAAATATTGTTTCGAAAGTGACAATATAAAATGTACTGAATTCAGTGCTTTAAAACTTAGAAAGTGCAGTTCTAAAATGCATTAGTAGCCATCCGTAGGTTGAAGAACAGAATACTTCAGATTTCCCAACCACATTCCCTAAGTTTGGATCTTTTATTATAAATAGCTGCTTAGTGTACCTTTTTGAGCTTTTTATTCTAAAGAAATTCTTTAAAAAGTAGACTAGTAGCAATCGAAAATGCCAACCAACTCTACAAAGTGATGTATAAAGAGATATTCTAAAAGTAAGAAAAAAACTCAGCAGCGTACTCAGTATTTCATCGCCTATCTTGTAATGTGTGCTTCTGTTTTTGATCAGTCATTTTACACTTACCTTTCTCTAAATAATGTATTAATGTTGGTTCATAACAGCCGATTCACAATCATACAGCATTAAATTCATTTGTTTGTTGAATTTTCCATCATCATTCACATATTGAGTAGTTAGTGAACCACACCTACTGCTGGCAATAAGGGAGTTAACAATAACTTTGACTGAACTGAGCGTTAGCCTGAAATCATTTAGTTATTCATTGCTTTTGGTAATTGTCACTCTAACATTTAACTAACTTCGATTTCAACTCAAATCGATATATACACATACCTTTGTTTTGTGAATTTGTATCCTTAACATTACCATTCATCTTTTACAGATTTGGGCGTGAAAAATTCTTTGTTAATTCTGCAGAAAATTTAATGAACTCATGAACTCGTTTTCTAGCATACGTTCATGTTACCTGGTATCTAAAAATACAGACTTTTTTTTGCATTTATATTTTGTATTTATTTCAACTATTTTTTCTCATTATTTATTCATATGTTCAAACTTTCCACATGTGATAATATATTTCTTATTTTGTGCGTGTTAATTTTCCTATACATATATAGACTTTATTATTATTATTATTGTTTTTAGTTTTCTTTGTATATTAGATAAAATTATGATACTTTATAAACTGCATCAATTTGGTCAAAAAAAAACAACAGCATCTTATTTGCTTTATGAAGAAAAAGAATAATTATAAAAAGCTAAATTTCACTTTTCATGAATGGCACATTTGATCATTTTAGCCTTTATGTTTAGATTTTACGTCACACCTTTTGTTTTCACCTTTTGCATTTGTCGTTCTTGTTGTTTGTATTATTTCTGTGATCAAGCACATTGGTTTAATGCATTTAATAATATGTTAATCGACAAACCATGTCTTTTGTTTGAATGTATAATTCTTTGTAATTTCTTCTGTTTCAGTGTTTCTTTTTTAATTATTGTTCTACGATGCAGTAATGTACATCAATAAATCACTTCTAGGTACAATCATTTTGGTCTGCAATGCTAATAAATAGAAGATTGAGTAAATGAATTCCGGGTACTGTAATAATTTCAAAACATAGTATGATAATACCGATACCAATTTTTCTACTAGGTAATTAGATAAAATTATTTGTCTTCTCGGATTGAACACATTGACTAGCAGATGTTAATGGATAATTTACTAAATAACGGAAGCTATCGTAGGACTATATTCGTCAAGGTTACGTTTCGCACAAAGCGCCTCTGAACTCGTTCAAGTAATTAATAGTTTATGAATGTAGAATCTGGTGCAGAATGATTCAAAACGCTCAGTGTCAGAGAAGAGTCTGACGAAGTAAAGTACTGCAGGATAAATATTTATTTACAGTGACTCAGCATTTCACAAATCATTCGAATAGTCGTTTGACTAACTACGGATTGGAAAGAAAATTCTCAATACAATGGGGTATATTATATATTATTATTATACATATATATTATTATTATTAAATATTATCATATATATATATATTAGTTAGAATCACTATCAGAATGAGGCCCACAGTTTGTGGGGCGATCATATCATTTGGAGATGGATATTTTAGGAACACATGATCTACTTGTATTATTACATGATTGAACCAAGTTAATAATTTTTGCAAAATGTGGCCGACAGTGAAATCCAGGACGCGTGTTCCGTTCTGTGGGAAGCAGCTGAATGTACCATTCTATGTAAACTTGTGTCATAATGGTTACCTTGAGGCAATCAGCGTATGACAACAAAGACTGATCAAATATGAGTCATAACTTTAACAGCAGGATAATCCAGGTCATTTGAAATCGAGTTCAATCTCATACCCGTTGCACAAGTAAGATGGCTATCTGGATGGTATAGAGTTTCAAGTTATTGATACTCAGTTCGAGTTTTGGAGTGAACATAAAATATGGAGTCCAGGTACATTCAGCTGACAAGTCCCAAATAGGATAAGACGCGCTTCGTAGATCCCTTTGATATCAGCATTCCATCTACTCGACGGAAGCAGGTGGTTTTACCATGCTACACAGCTTTACTTTTGTCCTAGCGTCCTTGAGCGTATTCGCTCCTGGTTGGCATTCCATATTTGGAGTCCCTGCGGTCGATTAGGTATACAAATTGGCATGAATTTCTGGGTTTCTTTTAATTTACGCAATCTGCTAACTAATCGTTTTCATATTTTACATTTATCATAGTGATGTTTGTTTAGACGCGTAAAAAGTAATGAAATACATCATGAACTATCATTATCACATACTAATATTTAATTGACTGAATAAATTGCAATAAATAGTCGCAAAATTCACCTAAATTTTGTGTGACCATAAACGAAAAGATGAACTTCACCGTCTGTGTAGTAACTTTGGATACAAAAGTTGTAAACTCCAAGTAATCTGAAGCACAGCTTTCTGGTTAAAACTATGGAATAACTATTTTTCTTTCTAGCTGTGCACCTATTTTATTTGAAAAGATACTTTACTAACTTGCTGGATTTATGTTTAATTCATCAAATTCCAATGCAAACAATTCACACTATAATATATTAGTTTCATTTTGCTAAATCGTTTCGTTGAGCATAGTCAAAGTAATTTGTATGTTTTACCATACATTTTAGCTATCTGCCAACAAATGAGTTTTCGGTGAGTGAAGTATGTGACGATTGCTCTTGGGAACTCAGTCAGTATTATTCCTATAGCTTGTACTTAACTAAATTCTCCTCGGTCACCATGTGCAGAGAGAATGAATATATACACAATTTTCCTTATTTTCCCATTCAGCCAAAGTAAGTGTATCCGCTGCAGACAAACGGAATTGCAGTATGATCAGAGGAGATTAGTACGTCACTGTACCGAAAGCACTGACATCTCATTTCTGAGTGCCTCTCTTGAAAGCCACTTATTTCTTTTGCGGTCCAAACAACCATTTAATTATTCTCATGCTAATAATGTGTCACTAAATATAGACTTCCGCAGCTACATCTAACATAAAGTTTGACAAGCCCAAGATGCGAAACATGGCCGGTGAGAGTAGAGGACATTTGTAGGTTATTAGTATTCGATTATAGATTTCTTAGAACCATTGCCCGTGTATCCTGGGACAACCGAGTGAGCAATGCTATTGTTAGGAAACGGGTACAAGTTAAGAATGACAGATCAAAAGGTGCAGTGAAACTTCATCATTTGAGGTGGTTGGGACATGTGCTGCGTATACCTAACCACCAACTGCCTCGACAAGCTTTGTTTTGTAGTGTAGGAATAGGTTGGAAGAAAGCTAGGGGCGGCCAAACCAAAACATAGCAGAAATCCATGAAGTCACTGATAAGTGGACTGAGTAATGTAGGCTACGTGGTTGGGGTCCGCGAGACGAAAGACAACGATGGTTAGAGATCTTGAACGACATGGCTCAAAATCGTTTGCAGTGGTGCAGGTACATCCACTCTTTGTGTTATCTCAAATCCTAAACTTTCTATTTCCTTATCATTTTATTTTGTTTCCTTTTAGGGTTAATTTCACTAGATTCTACTTCTCGAATAATATCCTTGGACCCTAACCTCTCCGATTACTGCTAATACTTTTACTAGATTTACTACTGTGGGATTTGAAACGACGATTGCATCTCTGTGCTAATGTTTTATGACAGCTTGAACTGATGTAGGTACGTATGAAGTTCTAGGTCGTTGTTGATTGAGTGATTGACACAAATTTCAAAGAAATTATCGAGTGCACTTATGAACGCACTTTACTTCTCATGTGAAGACAGATAACATTCCATTCTTATGTTCTGAACAAAAACGATTTCAATTCGCAAGTGCATTTAATGATTCTGGGAGTGAGGAAGGACCTCAGAGTTACTCTTGAAATGAATGACGTTTAATGAAGGCGTAGACTTAATACTATAAGTACCAAGTAGACAGCGTACGGTTAGCAGCTGAAATCAAATAAAAATACTAGACAGTAGCTAGTACCATGTATTTGCAGCAGGGAAATCATCAATTTGGTGGCAAGTTATAACTATTGCCGTCGGAAGGCATAATGGGATGGCGAAAGTATTCAGAAAAATTTAGGCACTAATGGGGCTCATCGTAGCGAAGTTGGAAGCAAACCAATCAATCACTCAAATACTTTTTAATCTCACATGATCTTATTTCATGGAGTTTGAAGGCATAGTGACTGCACTTTCATGAGGTCCCAGTCAATTTTCTCTCTCGTTCCTGATTTCTTACAACGCTACGTAAAGACTTTTCTAACTGGTCAAAATGAATTCGATAGTCGGATTTTGCTTCTATTATTCAGTAGATTTTAAACGGTAAGCGATTCCAAACGTAAACACTTAAAAATGGTGATAAGGTCAGTCATATATTCCCTATTGATGAATCCAAAGTGTTGCGTAATCAAGTTCACTCATATCTAAATTTCATGCAATTTTTTCCGTTTATAAACTTGAATAAAGAAAGAACAAATATCTTGACCGAATAATACTAGTTCATTCACTTCGTGGATTCTTCTCAGCTGTTTACAACCTAAAATCAGAGTATTATTCTTTTAAATAAAACCAGTCTAAATACTTTATATTTGATACTTTTGGAGTAACCCAAGTTAGAATGAATAGACAGGCCAATATTAGATCATAATAAGTACGAATTAGGTTGTTCAAACGTCTGGAAATTTATAAATTTAGGATATAAATGTTATAGAAAATCATGGAAATAAGGACATTCCCGAAACAAAAAATAGAATGCATAATAAAGAATAGTTGATTCAAACTCAAAAGTGAAAATCATGGTATTTTCGAATTTTGATTGAAGATAACGGAAGCAGAAAAAAGGCAGTCTTACGTATCAAAGAATATATGGGGGACACCAATATCTTTTCACGAACCAGTATAAAACAAATGATTTCTTCGCGCTTGATTCTTGTTCCTTCGGTACAGTTAGAGGGGTTGGGAAGTGTCCAATAGATGGAGTCCAGGAACCCGGCTGCACTAAATCTGGTCAGTTGGCAGTTGTTTGTGAGTTCGGACGTCCCGTTATTTGAATAAATACGTTTGCTTCAGGATTTATCCTCTGGATACCAGAAGCTATCATATTGCCAGGCATGAGAACAGTTAGTTGCAATGTGGATAATGATAAGGAGATAAATCCAATGATAATAGCAAGAAGATTTCAGAACCAAGTATGTTAATGGATAACATAGCATTATTAATTGGTAGTGAAGATTGTGCGAGAGGACAAAATGTAATCGAGGGAGATGAAACAGAGATATTGAGTGAGGTACATCAAGTCTGTGTTCTGAGGATATGACAATAATAACTAGGCTTAGAATGATTGTAGGATGATGGCACCAAGTTGTCTTCGAATAAAGTGAGGAGTTGCATTTGCCTTGGCTGCGTCCCCTACATATTTCGAATTGGAGTGAACGCCTTCAGTAGTTATTAAATCTAGATCGAGCTCTGAGGAGATATTAGGGAGAATACTTTCATACATCGGTGACTTTTCAGGGCAAAACAAAACTGATAACCCCTTCCTTCTGGATAAATAAGTTCTGTTTTTATTTTCCAATTAGAAAAGCCACAACAACGTGTAACAACTCTGAATTTATTTGTTCACTGATTGCTTTAAGAGATTTGCGGACTTGAAAGTTATGACCACTGTTGGTGGAAATTTTGTTGCTTAAAAACATTTGTCCATTTTTTCTTAACTTTCTTGGATTATGTTTGGAAATTTAGACAAAATGGTTTCTCTTCATGACGGAATTCGACAAACACGTATTCACATACTGATTATCATTTCGCGCACCAGCCAATAGCGCATAATGCATATCTCAAAAATTGTTTGTCGTTATCAGTAGCACTTCGCGAGAAAACCAACTTGTTACATCTCGCTCATCATTTGTCTTTCACTTATTTATGTACATTTCTGTCTTATCATATTATCTTCACCACCAATTAATTATAACATGTTATCTATCCAGTTTCTGAAACATTCATTTCCACCCAAGTATTAGCATTCTATATTTATCATTCTGCACACGGCAATCAAATGATTTCCATATGCTGATCAGATATCTGCTGGTATCTGGAAATTCTACGGCCTTGAATTGAACGGTTTCACTCCAGGCACAGGATATACAAATTAATACATAATTGTCATCTGACTAGAATCAGTGCATTTTAGTCGCTGTACTACCAGCCTTTCGATTTTACCGGATACCTAAATCAGTACCGAAATAAGAAGGAATCAATCGATTCATTCTAGCAACGGGATAGATTTTGGCTAAAACAATGACAAGGTTATTGCTAATGTCATAAACCGACTCACTTTCAAACTGTTTGCGACACATAAGAAGAAATTGAGTTTTTTGTCTTTAACTCACTCCACACTTCGTTTCATCTGAACGACTGTAAAGATTTAGGTTGAAAATTCTTTGGTTGTTTCATTTAAACTCCAGTTTGCTTTAAGTAAATTAATACTTGGCACTAAATCGTTTTCGTCTATTCAGCATCATGGTGAATTAATTTACTGCATATTTCTCTTCTGATAAATAATGAAGATATAACAGTCATATAATAATGTCAGAATCTTTAAATCAGTTGGCGAAATCTGGTGCTTTTCTGATCCTTCATGAAAATCTGGAGCGTTGGGCATCCTCGTATAAGGTTTACTGAGTTGTTTTAAAAATTACAAATTTCAGACAAACACATGTGACGACAACGTGACTATGGGTTGTGAGATTATTGAACTCAATGCGAGGATTCAAAATCAGCTTTTTCGCCTTTTAAGCATCTGTGCTTCCGAAGGTATGAAATATACATGACTTCCTTTCCCCAAGGGGATTTAACCATAAATTTGTTGAGTAATGGTTCATAAAACGCTGAAATAAAGTGCAGATAGTAGAAGTGAGGCACCATGCGGTTAGAAAAATTGCTTTGGTTATAGTTTCCAGT
Organism: Schistosoma turkestanicum; assembly: GCA_944470395.2. NCBI lineage: Eukaryota > Metazoa > Platyhelminthes > Trematoda > Strigeidida > Schistosomatidae > Schistosoma > Schistosoma turkestanicum. The sequence continues at coordinate 21,095,899 of OX103973.1, forward strand.
TACATTAGGACAAGATTTTTTATTTAATAATAACATGAATTATTATTTAGTATGACTGCAATACTTCAGCAAGCACGATGGTAAAGAGAAACAGAATTACATTTCCTAAACTGCTAACCATTCGTTTTGTTGCTTTGCAAAGACTTGCTAACTTTCTGTTTTTAGTTTTGTTATAATATCCTTAATCGTCGGAATGTGGGCAAGAAAATCGCTCTTTAAACTATTTAAATGATGTCTAACAATGGATAGAACAAATTTATTAGTCGTGCTTGTCTACAAGAACGGTAAAGGATACTTGACTAAATGATGTTTTTACAAAGTCAAGGAAGATTCGTAGCATATTTTGTTGTTGCCGAAAATTCTTCCCTATAAGAAACAGTGAGGATAGTATCAATCCTGTTATTGCGTTTAATTCGAAATAGAGCTCACCATCTCAGTGGCCCTTGGTTTGACTCCATTTTGGATGACTGGTAGAGCATGGGATGAAACAAATCTCCCTTTCTATTTCCCCATAATACATAGATAGCAGGCGGGAGACAACTTACCGCCACTAACTTTTTATACCGATACGGAAAATTACATTATCATCAGTTTCTCTGATATTAACCAATGGCATTTAAAAAGATGTAAAGAACTACTTGGCAAATGTTAAAAAGCGGTTTTTAATAAGTTCTAACAGCAAACAATTTTAATAAATAATGGTCAAGGTCATGTTAAATCGTAGTTCTGAGAACTGTCTAATTTTCACTTTATTATTCACTTTTGTACTAGCGCCTAAGTCAGTGAGAACTCCGTGAGCACAACTCACTGTATTATGTTTAGAATAAAGTAACAAAGTTCACTGTTAATACAAAAATCTCACCCGATAAAAAAAGCTTCAAACTTATCGTAGCCTAATATTTTTGTGTTTGTTATTCACCAAAAAAGAATAGAGCACAGGCATGTATAAAAAAGAATTGACAACCTTAAAGTCACAGAGTTATATTGTCAACGAAATATATAGAGTCGGTGACGTTCGTTAGCATCTTGAAAGTCACGAAATTAGAATATTTAAAAAGAAAAAGGTAGCATTGAGAACTAACTTTTATCAATAGATATCAGCATAGATAAACTAATACTTACCAGAAACACTCCAAATATATTTAACTTTCTGAAACATAAGTTAAATCTGCTTGTTTTGCTTAAGAAAATACTTTGATTTATTCAGGCGTCAATTCCAACCAACTTATTTTTGAAACTCTCTTTTTCCTAAAGGTGGACCATATGGAGGTGCGAATGCAATCAAACTTCGACTTTTGCCACTTCTTGGATCTGGAACTGCATTCTCCAATTTTACCGTTGGAACACAAGTATCAAATCCTGATCTATTTTCACCCAAGACACATGAATTAGAACTCTCAAAATATCCCAGACAAGATAAATATGAATTTGATTTAGCGGAAACACGTAAAGAAAACATTCGACTGCGAAATCAGTAAGTTGTGGGCAATATATTAAGCCACAAATGTTCAATAAGATAATAAATTTGTTACGTTTCTTTCCTTGTATCAGCTGCAAATAGATAAGTGAAACCAGAATATTACAAGTAAAAAAGACAGAAATTGTCAATTAAAAGAATGAAACTTTAACTAAAGGCCCTAAGTATGGCAGCCTAAAATTTGAAAATTTTACTCTTTAAATCTCCTTGAAATTGTCTTTTGTTAGATACTAATCTACACAACAGTGTGCAAGCATTTGTATACTAACTTTTTTGGAACGAACCTCGACTAATTTCTTTTCAAGGGTTTGTTTACAAAAATGACTCTATGAGTCATGGATAGCCGCTGTCAGCAAAACGACTATAGAAGTAAACATAAATGTCCATTTCAGAACTCTTGGAAAGTGCCTTATATCTGTCTATATTTTTTGTCAAAAAGCTGAGAGGTATAGGTGGAACAATTCATAGAGTTTTCAGATTGACTAAAATGCTCCCCTTCAAAACTTATGTTTAAACTAAGAGATCGAAACATTGGCCATCATTTCAACTGTAATATAGAAAGTGAAGTATGTTTTACTCGTTGGTGTCTACGAACTTCGCTTAAGTACTAAGATTTATACATCAGTTTCCTAATAAGAACTCATGTTCTGGATGAAGCTCATTGGATGAATATGTCACGCGTTGCTAATATTATACAGCTAACTTTAGCAGTAATCATATCTATTTGTTACTAAGTAACCTTGATATCACATAGATTAGTGAGCTTCATCTGCTAATAGGTGGGGATGTTTCTAGCCAGTATATGATAATGAATGAGAAATCTCTCGTCAAGTATGAAAGCTAATAAAAAATTGAAGCACATTTAATTAATAAGCATCCTTTGAACAATTTATGGTTTTAGAACAAAATTGAACCTGCCACTGATTTTTTGTATCCTTATATTAACTCAGTAAAACCAATCTGTTTAAAATTAAATAGAAAGATGTGCATTATTCATAATTATTATGCTTTCTGAAACCTAAACCTTTTAAATCTTTATTTCGTTGATCTATTAGAATACTTTCATTAGAAGGTGAAAATGAACGTCTCAAAACCCATATGTATTGTCCTGTTAAGAATGAATACGATTTTAGTAAGAATAATTCTGGATCCCTGAAAAATATTCCAAATTTATCAAAAATGTGAGTATTGCAAATTGTTTTTATGAATACAAATCATCGTGCGAATGCAATCGATTCAATTTAAGTAGGCATTAAAAAGAAGACTGATATCAGCTTAATGATTTAGCAGTATGTTATCCAATAGAAATTCATTGATAATGAAATCTGATCACAGCAGTAATAGTTTTTATTTCAGGATTATTTATACTGAAAGCTCGGTGTGAAAGCCATGTTACTATATAAGGAGGTACAACTATCCAAGTAGATAATCGTTCAGGAAGTGTATTAGCTTTCCTTGATTAGAGTAGAGTTACAACGACTTGAAATTACTTTCTGTTAAAGTGTGTTGTCAAGTTATGTGCGAATAGGCTGATTTCGTATGGCAAAATGATATTTGACTATGTTTACACACATTTTTGACAAATTATCATAAAATAAAAAGTTTTTTACCTACCTTATTCATGACGTCTGATTTAAAATTGTACCATCATTTGACTTTTGATTGAATAATGATGGTCTATTGTTTGCCTTTTAACAATAGATGCATGTCGATTATAATCTATGATAGTAAAAGGTAATTCAAATTTGTCGCTAGCAAAGCGTTGATTCCATATTCTCATTTAAGGATAACCGTCTTTTCTTACGGATTTTGAAATAAAAAATTTAGCATTAATTTATACCCAGTATTTTAGATGCCACACAGTTACAAAGCTTACCAAACGCTGATGAAAATATAACTTTGTTGGTGTTTGTTTCATAAACTGCAGCAATTTATGCTCTGTTAACTACAAGAAAGACTCAGTCATACACCTTTGATAAACATATAACTAGATTTCTCTTAAGACCGGCTGCAGATTAAAACTGGGTCAAATGGTTAACTTCAGAGTAAATCTAGATTTCTACCTGATTGACATAGTCATGACAGTTCAATTTAGATATCAGTATTTCAATATATGAAGGAGGTAAAATGCCTGAAGTTTAATAGGATGATGGCATGGAAATGTGTTACACTACTGTATATGATCATCTTTGATTAGTTTGTAAAACAGAGGATAAAACTACAAGTGACTAACTAAGATAAAAGAAGCTTACACAACAGCATATCACTTTAAGCTTACATATCTCAAAACTTATCATTTAAAGGTATTATCAAGAGAAGCGAATAAATAAAAACGAAACAATCTGACTTAAACCAACTTTGAGATAGTTAAGTGTTTTAAATTCTCATGTTATTGATTTAGCGCTTATTTTGAGCCACTTAGATCGAAATTACTGGCCTCTTTATGTTCTCTAACTCTAAAAATTAGGACAAGAAGTTAAAAGCTTTCAGGAGACAAACAAATCGAAGATTCAATTACCTGACTTAAACCCTTTTTAGGTCTCACCTTTATCAAGAGAAAATACCCAGCAACAGTCTAAAGATTTTAGTTCACGAAAAGTTATAATTCCACTAATTAATTTGTCTTTCCCACATAAATCTTACGCTAAAAATTAGTAGTAGTAACTTCGTTAACGTACGTAATATTGATACAGACGCAAATATAATAATGGTGAGATATATGAATTTACTCCAGGTACTCACTTTTCAACCGCAGTTTTCCAGCTGTCCTGTAGCTTTATCGCTGCAGTGTGAAAACAACTTCGAGCTACTTTCATAATGAAAACTCAAAGGAGGTTATTGGAAGATAATCGGAAAGCCTAACGTTCTGAGTGCAGCCGTTTTATAATCATGAAAGATTTTTATTTTAAGTTTTAATCACCTGCATGTATGATACCAGATGACCGGATTTTTTATGAAAACAATCGAAACTTAATTTGACTATCTACTAAGCAATTATATTTTGTCATATTTTGGGCACATTTTCATCTAACTTTTCTTCATACGGTATACTATTCACTAATTATTACTTCTTTTCTGTTTTGGTAAAGGTATGGAGAAACAAATCTTGAACCGTTGTCATTGTCAGCTCCCTCAGATTTAACACCTTCTGGGCTCACTGGAGTTAGCCCATTAAGTCCCAATGATCCGATCCAACGATATAGACAGCATATCTTGGTGATGCGTTTTAATGAATTATTCTCACTGCATCGAGTTGAAGCAATGGGGATTTTAAGGCGTTACATAGATGATTATGAAGCAAATCAGAAAATCATATTCTATGCTGTTCTGGTTAGTTTGTGAATCATTTATTCACAGTTAATTATTTACTCCATGTTCTACAGTTCGGCGAATTTCCAAACAGCTTGACTTTTGTTATCTGCCTTAGTTTTAAAGAAAAAAGTTATTTTTTTACAAGTTTACCTGAAGTGATTACTGATTAGCAAAAGTCAATTAAAATGAGTAGATATTTGTTTACTATAAGTCCAAGTTCTGGTTCATCAGGCTCTTCCGAAAATGGTTTGAAAGACTAATTGTGACTTTATTGACATTGTTGAAGCACAGGGTTTTCAAAACGGGGACAAATTTATCAAGTAAATGAGTGAAATAAAACTCCAAATGTGAGGGTAAAATAAACACAAAGATTTTCAAGACTTGGAAAAAATCATTTAACCTGGATTTTATGGGTACTAACTTCTGTTTTACATCGTACTTTATTTATTCGCCATGATTAATTTATCGATGCTAATCACTGAACACCATCTAAAATGATTATCCACGATTCTAAGAAAATTTGTGAATTCTTTAGCCATTCAAGTAGGTAAACTTTATGTCAGAGGATAAACTGTTACATATGAAGAGATTGTGTACATGTTAGAAGCTAAGAAATGAAGTGGTTCTTCATACAAGAAATGGATTTCCCATCTATGACAATTCTTGCAACAACATCAAATAACAACACAAATAAGTGAATATTATTAACTAGCTATGAAAACTTCCATCATATTGAGCATAAATCAGTAATTAATATATTTGAAAATGTATTCCGCAAAATATGAGATATTATCTGAAATATGTTTGTAGTATGTTTTACTCGACAGTTTAATTAGGAAAAAGTATTTTGGAAACGTGTTTTTTGGAACTAAGCAACTTCAATGAGTGGTTTGTAAACAGCAGTCTAATCTAAAGATTACTTTCACTCTAAACTGACATCAACAGAGGAATCACTGAAAATCAGTAAGTTTTGCATAATTCTCTAATTCATAAACTTTCGAAGAATACTCTTGAAAGCTGGTTTCAATCAAACAAATTACTCAAATACATAAAACAAAATGAAATAATGATAAAATATATATTAACTAAAAAGCAGAAATCAAGGTAATTTAAAAGACTACATCGAGCTTTTGCGAACCATCTGAAAAACCGATGGCTATTAGGCAGAAAGGATTATAAAGTTTTTGATTTGGATGGATAGGTTGCATTTTATTGATGATATAATCACTTGTTACGAACAGAGTCAATACCATGATTATTTAAAATGATTTGAAAGTGATACGTTTAGTACCTCATTTAATATTCTGGTGCCATAAATTAGTCTAACGCTAAAATACGAAACTATTCGAGTGTCATATTTTAGAACCTGATTAGTTTTGAAAATACACCAACTTTACCTTCGGAATTCTAATAGCTATCTGTTTTACATAATTTAAGTGTTGTTTTTAGAAGGAATTCGGTTGAAACAACTCAGCAAATACTATAAAATATGTTGTCATTAATAAAATTTGTTAAGGATTAGTAAAGTACGTCAATAAATATGACTGATATTCAAAAGTGATCAATTTGGACAGGTTGTTTCACAACCAAGCTAGTAAGAATTGTTGGTACAGATCCATTTCATCCTGAAATTCACTCCTACTAACACTGAGAAGACTGAGGCAGGCGCGGAAGATTGTTACATGCTAATTTACACTCTTGGTCAATTAAAAACGAAAACATTACATTGAACACTCTATTTGCACACCATCTTTGAGTCTTGACTTCCAACGCTTCATTCTTCTTCTATTCCTGTTGTTGCTTCCTTTCCTCCCTGTTGGAACTCCATTTACTTCTCGCTTTTGCTCCATTTGCTTTCCGTTTTCCTCTTCTGACCGTGAGACTTCTTTCACGTCCCTTCTTATACTACTTATATCGTTCGTATAAGTAGCACACATCACAATACTACGTCTGATTCATACAACATTTACGTTCTTAATGATAGTTACTAAATGTAATTATTATCTCTTGGTCACTTGTAAACGAGAACTTATCGATTTACAAGCAAAAGTGATACCTCTTATAAGAATACATTTCGACGAGGTTATTTTTTATAAAGCTGATACCTAAAGAACTATGGGGAAATACATGTTTAGTTGTACATAATATTCATCTAAAATGTTTAAAAGTGAATACACATTCATACGCTGTTATAAATCTTAATTAAATGTTTGAAAAGTTCTTTTTCGCATGTATAATTATAGATTTAAAATCTCTTGCAAGTAGAGTTATAAAACACATTAGGCTTTTATTTCTTCGCAGTTTCTATTCTTTGTAGTATATCAAGCTGGGAAAATGCTAAGATAAACTGAAATTGTATTCTTTTATCATCTTACAATTCTTCTAAGAAGCTGTGTAATGTTTTCAGATTGTCATTTTTCAATATAGCAAAATATCATTGTTTATCTAGCGATATCAAGTGTTAAATGGGTAATAATTAGAGCAATTTGGAACTTATTAAGTTTCAGCTAGATAACACAACAATCATTTAAAAATGTTATTAGAAAATCAGAACAGCTATATAGGTTGGTAGTTAGTTACTAATGTACATCATGTAGTGTTAGCTAAACGAATTGTTTGAGGTTGAATCGTAGCTTAAGTTGACCAAAAATGAGGTAGTGTTTGAAACCTTAATTTTCATGAGTATTTTAAAAGTGCATTCATTGAGAAATAATACTTTTTTATATCGAAAATAATATTAACACGGCATGATAGTCTCAAAACACAAACAAGACAAGTGAAAAAGAGAAAAAAATTTATTTCTACTCCTTCAATTTAACTCTTCTGCACAATTAATTATAAAAAAACGATATGCTTATTGATACCATCTGATTTATTGATACTTTGGTAATATCATAATCACTGATGCTTTTCAAACAAGCACAAAAGGCACTAATAGAACGGGAATCTTATGGACCCAGAATCATCGAAGCATCCTACCAAACAAAGAAAGAAGACAATACAGTGAACGTCATCCAATACCAAGCACCTATCTTCGATTGCAATTACGACGTTAAAGATCAATTCTACGAGACGCTGCAGACAATCGTCGAAAAATCCCTATCAAAGGATTTCGGCATTCTGATGAGAGACCTAAATACTAAGGTTGGCATGGACAACACTGGATATGAAGACATCATGGGATGACATTGACCGGGAGGAAAAAACAAAAATGATGAGAGATTTGCAAACCTATGTGCTTTTAACAAACCAGTCATGGGCGGCACAATATTTCCACATAAACACATACACAAAGCTACACTGAATTCACTGGATCACAATACTCAGAACCAAGTCAACCATATCTGTATCAATAAAAAGTTCAGAATGACCATGGAGGATGTGAGAAGCAGCTCATCACTTGCGGGTCACCAAAATGAAACTGAAATTCAAGAAGCACTGGACAGCGGGGCCGACAACACCATAAAAGTTCAACCCGGCCTTTCTTCGATTAACTAACAAACTCAACTAATTACGGATCACCCTCAGCAATAGGTTACAATCTTTTCACGAACTACACAATGGAAAAGAAACTACCATGGGAACCATTGTAAATGGATAAAGGAAGCAATCACTTCAACATGTCAGGATGTTATGGTCCACAAGAAGTACCATCACAATGAATTGATTTCTGTTGGTTCTCTGGATAAGATTCAAGAAGGGAGGAGCAAAAAGGCAGCAATCAACATCAGCCAAACGAGAGCATAGAAAGCCAAGGCACAGGCTGAATACACAGAAGCAAACAAGCAAGTGAAGTGGGGTATCAGAGTCGACTAAGGTAAGGATTGATGGTGTACTGACCAAGTTGTAGCATTGCCGATCATTGTGGAGCAGTCAGCTGAATGCAATTCACGACTCTGCATCAACTTCATTGATTATGAGACAGCTCTTAATAGCGCGGGCAGGACAACACTATGGAAGCTTCTTCGACACTGCGGCGTGCCCCAGAAGATAGTCAACAACATACGGAATTCTTATGATGGATTAAACCGCAAAACAGTGCATGGAGGACAGCTGATGGTCACGTTCGAGACGAAGACTGGTGTCAGGCAAGGTTGCTTACTCTGACCTTTTCTCTTTCTCCTGGTGATCGACTGGATTATGAAGACATCAACATCTGAAGGGAAGCACGGTATCCAATGGACATCTAGGATGCAGCTGGAAAATTGGGACTTCACAGATGATCTGGCTCTTCTATGTAGAACTCAATCGAATGACAAGACAGTTCTACTGTATAGAGTGGGAACTTGGAACATTACTAAAGCCTTTATCCAGAAGATAAAAGTCTTTATTAATGAGATGATGGAGAAAATTTGTAGCTCAGGTGGATAATTGTGATAGTGTTTCGTTCTATGAGCTGAATGTTTTTGTTGTGGAGCTTTCATCGTTCTTTTAAACAGCATCATCAGCACAAACGTCTATCTGAAGTTTGTTTACAAATAGTTGTCTGCGCAAAATACTTCGGATTCGCTGGCCAGACACTATCAGCAACAACCTAATGTGGGAGAGAACAAACCAGATTCCAGTGGAGGAGGAAAGAAGAAGCGGTGGAAGTGGATAGGTCACACTGTGGAAAGCACCTAACTGCGTCACAAGACAAGCCCTTACCTGGAATCTTCAAGACCAACAGAAAAGAGGAAGGTCAAGGAAATGAAGGCTCAGCTAATCAAGTCATGTTATCACTATGTATACAAAGTTGGATTAGCCAATATTTTTAAATATAATTCATTTTAGAAACTGTGTATATTCCATAAGATATGATCACAACCATTCAGTATCTGGAATCAAATATTGGTTTAGAAAAAGTGTTGTATTTTGATTAATCATATTTATCCAAAAGTAAAGAATCCGAGAGAAAAAAAAATCAAAAAAGGATACTTACTCCTGTAAAATCTCAAGATTCAGTGATCTGTGAACTTAATATCCTCATATTTTGTTATCACATTTTAAAATATTTCACGTGATTGATTACACATTGTGTTTGAAAATACTATCTGATATGAATTCTGGATTCACTGATTCTGTTTACATAAACTAAATTTTTTAAAATTTTATTGTTGTAATCGTTCACTGAAATCACAAATAGTTTAACTCTGGTATACGAAGTCATATAGCTTGATTTTTTACATCCGTTACTTTCCGTCATTAGAATCTATTCCCGAAGTTACATTGAATACATTATTATCATTTTTTTAGGACTCTTTATATTCATAAACCTACATACTATTTTTTATCTCTTTATTCCAGGATTCATTTCATGTTGCCAAATCACATTTTCGAACGTATAAAAATCGTGTACGTAAACAAATTGCAGCGAATAATGTAATCACAACAGAAACACTAGATGAATTAGTCCAATCGTACATTAATATTCATGCTAGTCATTCAGCAGACATATCATTACTTGTTAAAGATGTATGTTTAGCCTTGGAACGTCGTGTACCACGTATATGTCGACCTTCACAAAATCTTGGTTTTGAAGTAATTAAAGATTTTCTTTATGAAACATGTAAGCTTGCCTGGGAATGTGCTGCTTTGTGCAATCCACTTGAAATTTGTAGACCGAATTGTGAAAATGAATTGATTGATGAAGCGAAGTAAGTGATTTCAATAAAAATGAACGGGACTTAAAAATTACTACATATAATTTCGAAATAAGACTCTCTTAGATGATGATATGTAATTAACCATTTCTTTATTTCACTAGGATTAGTTTAGTTCATTAACCAAAGACTGAACTGGTTAGCTATTCTGATTATTAAAAAATATATGGTTGTCTTTCGATGGCCCAATGATTCCTTAAGAAACATGGGATTTAGTGAAAACTATCATACAATCAAGTCACGTAGTAGATTATTAGTTCAAATTTCGACAATTTGCAACTAGCCACAACTCGAGTTTCATTTAATTGCAGTTATTGTTAGACTATTTTTGCACTTAGATATCATTAATTTTATTATCAGTATTTAACGGTTATATTTAAAAAGAAGAACGTAAAAAGTGGTTTAAGCTATTTGAACTATGTTTGGATCTTTTATTCAGATATGAAATAGCTTATTATGCTTTTAAATTTGCCGTTACTTTTAATCATTGTTATTAAGTAGAAGTTTTTAAACGAGTAGGTAGATATTTTACTTAAATAAGTGAACCAACCAATAAAATCAAATATTAAATGAGCATTAAGGGTAACCTGCCAAGTGAGATATATTGAACAAACGCGGTTAGGAATAATGTTAACTTCAGCAACCAATAGCAATCATGTCAGTAAGAAGCTTTGTTAATTAATTAATAGTCTTAAAAGTTAAGTGGGACAATATAAGATCAGATGGAAATCCACGGGTTTTATTATTAAGCCTAAACTTCAACAAATAGAGTGATTTGAAACAGTTTGTTCTTTTTAATACTAGACTGTCATTTGTTAACACACACTGAGTTATGCAGTGAGCTTACAAATACCCATTAGACAAATTATTGTGGTGCGCGTTACTTATAAGTAGTATATGACGCGAGTGAAGACGTTATGTCTGGCAGCAGAAGATGGGGGAAGATCAAGAAAGGAAGAGCGGGAACACAAAGGGATTTGCATGAAACGCACGAATAGTGAAATTTCAGACAATGGATTGATGTTTGCAACCGGAACAGTCCAGTTCGATATGATGGATTGATATTTTGCAAATTAACTCTGTAATTTGAAATAAATACAATTCGGTTGCCTTTCACTACACTATGAAGTTCCTCGAGATTTTATGTAGTCCCTAAAATTGTCGTTTATCCAGTCATTCTTATTTTATAAATCACTGAAGTTAACACACTGCTTACTGACATCTGAGTTTTTAAGATATGTTTTATTTGTCAGGACAGACTGACAAGCATTTTATCAAATTAACTACCACTTCTGTTCATTCCCTTGTGTTCAATATAGATATAGACGTAGTCATGATTCATTTTATCCAGCATCACTAATTCATCACTATATATGGCCGTGTTTAATGCAAAACGAGCGTATTGTTTCTAAAGGAGAAGTGTGTACCAGAGGAAATTTAAATTCATACGGTTTCGAAATTATGGTAATTTACTTTTTTTAATTAATATACATTTAAATAAGATATAAATCGTCTATTATTGTGAAGTAGGTTTGACGAACAATTGAGGTAACATATTTTCTATCGATCTCAATCAGAGGATTATGTAAAGCGGCATCAAAGACTCATTTTGAACAGATTGACTAACTAAATTTGAATTATAGGCTTTATTCGTAACATTAAGTTTACTCGAAAAGTCTAAATTTATTTTAATGGCTGTCCTTTAAAAGTTAAAAGGTTAAAAGCTAAAGTTCGAAAAAAAGGAACTATGATTTTATTAATCAGTTAGTGAATCAAATGGAATAAAAAGGTAACTATGAACATTAGGCCTTGAATGCACCATCATAATATTAGGTAAACAAAGAAATATTTTCATTGCTGAGAAAAGATAAAACCTAAGTGAATAGCAATATTTTCAAACTTGGGTGTTCTGAATTTTAACCACTCACTGACTAAAAATGTTAAGAAAGTGTTTTGTCTAAGTTCATGTCATGAATTCGTTAAATTTCCAGCATATTTTTATCAACAGTATCTTTCGTGGTATGATCAGTTGGACGACTATTGAGTAACAGAAAGCTGTGACCAACAGTCTCATCCTGGTGATAAGACTCCTTAGCAGTTAGAATCGGCTTTCCAATGAAAACGTAATTATTTCTGTTCAACAGTGATATTCCAGTTATAATGCATTATAAAATAGGTGCTACTCGCTTCATGTAGAGAATTAAAGGAAATTCTGATTAGCTTATATTTAAGTTTATAAATTTCACAAACAGCCAAATAGATTGTTTATTACAATAGCTTTATTAGATTATACGTTTATTTTGTCACGATCTCCAAAATTTGATGAAAAAACCTTGTATACTAATCAGTGATCAATGTGATTAAATATTACTGGTAACACGATGTTATTTCTATCACTATTATACTCAAAATAATAAAACTATTTAACTCGTAGTCCTGCATCAACTCACCCAGCATCTTAAATTAACAGAGTATCTATTTAATTCAAGGATTTGTCAGATCTAAGGTTTCTCAGAATCTTGGTGATGTAAGAAATCAGTGATTGGAGACCCTTAGCTGGATAGCCTCAAAACTCGTACCATTACGCAAACCTATTTGTTCGATTTTTGATAAGAAACAATTTTCAACCATTCTCTTTCTCTGTATTCGATTATTGTTAACATATATATTTCTTAATTCATTGTTCTTTATGCATAACATATTATATTAAAGTGTGACAACGGGATCTAATGAACTCCCAACGAATATTTGAACTAATCTTCAAGAAATATCAACACAACTATCTACTAAGTCAAATAACAAGCACTAGTTCATTAGATTGTAAAGATCTAGTATTTGTTCATACAAAATAGAAAACTGTTTAGTAAACACATTGCATTGTCATAAATCGGAATATGAAAATTATAATAATTAAAACAATTCATAAGTTATGTTCACAGTATTTTTAAAATTGAAAACTCATTCAAAAACTTGGTAACAATAATTATAATAATTTATTACTATAAATTTTGTAATACTAAAGAATAATCAGAATAATTTGTATAATATTGCAATAAATTATTCTGTAACGAACATTGAAACAGTGAATATTCAACGATCTTATTTCTATAAATATTTTTCCAATGGTCACTGTCTTTCATTCATGTTCCATAGTGAAATTTTACTACGAGTTCATTTACCATAATTAATTTCTCCATTCAACAAAACCTCCATCTCTTGCTTTTTATTAAATAGTAGACAAAGATAAGGAATATGTCAACAAATGCATTGTTTCCGTCTGAGATTTACAGTATTAAGCATCATGATAAGATGTAAATGTCTCATAACACCACTTAAGTTAACATAGTGGAGCTTCATAACAATTCTACTGGAACAAATCTAAAGAAGGAAGGTTTATTGTAAGGTTAGTAGGTACATTTGAAAAACGGATGACCAAAATGTTTGAGCAAGCTTCTATTAGTAATAATAACATTGTGATTATACAGATTTGATATCAGTGAATCGTTCATGAGTTTTTAAGAACAGACATTTGTTTCACTCTTTATTTTTACTTGATATAATCAAGTAAAGTAGACAGATAGCTAGATTGTTTTTTTGTCTTCATTTAAAATATGATCAAAGAATTAAATTTTTTAATGAATGGTAGATATTATTTAGTTACATTAATTAATTCGTTCTGTCAAATGCAGTAAATACATTTTAGAAACTATTTTTTGTTTCTGCCTTATTGTCATTGCTAAATTTCACTTTAGTCTTCAGGTAGTCGAAGGGGATTAGATCGCTACCGTAGTCAAATATCTTCACGTTCATGTTCGCCAGTAAGACCATCTACTTCTCCTGGTAAGTAATATATATATATATATATATATATATCACATGTATATAATAATTTTAATTTCTGTTCTAGCTATTTCTTGATTTCCTGTTAATCAAGCCCCCATTGAGGTTTTCTAGCTCAGTTTAATGATTTGCTTAGCTCACGTTATCAGGTCACAACTTTATAACGTATTGAAACATAATTGCTTATTATGTTGGCAAATGAAATATATTTATTAATTTCTTTAATAATGTCTAAATTGATTGAAGTTCACAAATTCGTATTAAAAAATTATTTATTATGTTGTTTTGTTTACCAACGAAATAAATCAAGGATGTCAGATTCGTTAAAAAAAAACAATTATGTCTGAATAACCTTAACGCTTTCTCATGTCGTATTTAATTTGTTTATTTTTAATTTTGAAAACGTCGGCATTTCACTCTGAACTACATAAACCTTGATCTGCTTCAAATTATTATTGGTTTTTGACAAATTGTTTTATTATTATTACTCAAACAAAGTGCAGACGTCAATTTTTTTTATCTTTTGATCACCTTCAGCTTATAGATTAAAACAATAACATTTACATTGTATATATGTAGGCTTGAGAGACAGGCTAACTGATCGAAGTTAATGAGTTGTGAGTTAACTATTTACGCACAATTGGTTTTATGAAAAAAAAGATAAAGATTATTTTCGTTTTATTTAAAAATTAAACTATTTCTGTTATTGTCACATATTTTTCGATCAATTTCACTTGCTTTTAACTTTTTATCATTACTTTTGTTTGAAATTACACGTGTTTGCATATTTATTTGGTGGATGGGGGAATAATGGCGGAACATTTTTATTTATTATTATCTAGTTTTTATAATCTAATGCTTAATGAATCTAAAGTAATGCATTATAGTATCAGAAACATCTCAGTAAAATGTATTAGTCGAATTTTAATTATTTCTTCACATTATTCTCTTCAATACTAAAAAAGTAAGTATTTCAACTCCCTCACAGTATTCTTACAACTTTGATGATACAGGAAATTTGTTATTAAATCCATATTTCTAAAGCAAGAAAAGTTGTGTGAACTATTATCATTTTCTTTCATGATTTCAAACTGACAAATTCAGTTAAATGGGAGAGTGGTTTATATATATATATATATATATATATATAAATCTCCATAGGTGTACGACAAAATATTCGAATACTGAACGGAATGAATCAGGTAAATTATTATTACTTCAGAAAAAAATTATAGAAAACTAATGGTTCGATAAGAAAGTTTCCTATGGTTTCATATCACATTAAGTATTTTTGGTTTTGATAATTTTATTCCTAATGAGATTAGGCTTTGAGCTTTTTGCCCGAATGTCTTGCACTGTACTGCATGTTTGATAAAGGCACTTTGACGTCTATGATGAGGTCACATATCACGCTGTGTTTTAATGTGTGGTTAGTCTAAGAGTAGTATTTTTTCACACCTTGATATGATAGATTTAGCTAATCGTTTTTAACGAAATTATCAAGATGATCAAGCACTGATATTTTGCGTTACAAGTTTTATGCAAGTGCTTTTTACTAGCTCGTCTAAATTTATTCTGTTTCCAAGAAATTATTCTCGCGAATTATTATGCCATAAAAGTCAAGTACTTTCCACATACTATTTTGAGGAATATTCTGCTTGATTTACTGCAGAGAATTGGGTAGGTTTCACTACTCTTAGTCACATGAATAATTCTAGTGATATAGCTTTGTTATCATTTTCATTCAGTGCAAACTGTTATAATGTATTAAGGGTTAGTCACTTGTTCACTATAAAGCTTTTGAAAGAGATAAATTCAAGATTTACCGTTTCTGTAAAGTAGCGCATCCTTTGATTTGCTTTTTTTTTAAAACTACACTCGTCAGTAATATCATTTTTATTGTTTCACCCTTTTATTTATGCCAAGTTATCATTAATTTGTGATCATAAATACATTTTATATAATTTGCCTTTCTATGTTGGGGATTCTATGTTTTTTCATCGCTTCAACCAGTTTTGTGGGCTATCGAGTAATTCTTCTTGCCTTACTTAATAATTTTACGACAGTATTCTGACAAACGTTTTCGTTTAATGTAACTCCAGTTACGATATATGTACAGACATGACAAATTAAGTAATTTAAAGAAATTTCAGACTGTGGGGTCTGCTTTCCCTCAACTTCTAAATATGCACCCTTCACAACTTTTTTGGGAGATTTCATTCCCGACTACTGATATATAAAAATTCCGAAGTTGTTACTTAAGATTAAATTACCCTTCACACTTTTATGCACTGGTGACTACTTCTTATAACGTGAAGTCTAGCAACCTAAGACAGTGAACACATCATAATGACTGATCTGAAGTATGCTTAACACTCATTTCATTCTAAAATCCCGCCTTGATTATCAATCCCCTTTTTATACCAAAACTGTTCGATCTATCACAACAGTTTGATTCTTAATCTCTTGAAATGACCATTAATTATCATTGAATGAAACGGATGATGAATTTACCAAATTTTTTATTAAATATGCAAAGAGACCATAAAAAATGAATTAAGCACGAAATTTGGATAAATTATATAAAAGAATTATAAACCTTTATTATAAAAGAAAGAACTAGAATAGTATTATGCAAAAGAAAAAATGATAAAACAAGAGTAAAGTACTTGTAAGTTGATTAGAATTCTAAGTAACCTGAGCATTTTACATAATTCCCCATTCCGATAGATTCAGAAAATTCAACTTGTAGACCTTATAAAATTAAGCATACAAAGGACCTACAATATAAGTGAAATTAACTCGTATTTATGAGGATATATATATAACAATACGAAACGACTAATAAATTCTTGATTTTTTATTTTTCTTTAGGTACAAGGAAGCGTCTGAATTTCAAAAGGTCGAGAAATTTGAAGATCAGTTAACTTTTTCGTTTCTGATCAAACTAGAAGAATTGTCTAGATCTTCTAATTGTAATAAACGACTGAGTAACATTTAGTTAAACATTTCCTCACTCCGGTTTGTTTATTACTCTTTCTTAAGCTTTGCATTTAGACTGAACAAAAAACTGTAATCTTTTCTCCAGTTGATATATTAATGGTTTTTATATTATTGTAGAATATTTATGTGACTGAATTTTACTCGCTTTGTTTTCAAAACCTTATAAATATGCAGTGAGCGAAGGAGGCAGAATAAATATCTGTGGAACATGAGTATTACATTTATCCAACAGAACCCCTAGTTGCTATCATTTTCGTAAGCTGAAGTGTAGATGATCAGAATGCTGTTGCAGTTCAGTTGAGATGTAATTAGGATTACAGTTATCAAAAGTCACTTAAGCAGAAAAAATCCATGAAACGCTTTTGTGCCGGAAATTATTTGTAGGATGTTAGCCTATTTCATTTTATTTTCCATGTAAAACACGACAATTTTAGCTCAGAACGAGGACTTTGAATGCGTTTTCTGAACAGGATGGTTCAGTTATGAAGCTTTCACTGTCCTTCCACACAATACCATTATGATATACTTTCATGAGAAGTGAGCCATTGGAATTTTTAAAAAGTGAACCAGTCTATTCTATTAACCATAGACAAGACCACTAATCACTAGACAACTGGGTTATTAGACGGAATTTAAAGCTGGAATGTAACGTCTTCAGCTTAAAAATACTAGAACCAGATATCCAACTAGATGAGTTTCAGTAAAATTTCGATTAAGCTTTTGAAATTGCCACTGCAGTTTCATACATTAACCAAACATCCCGTCACTAGGTTACAACAAAGTCAATACAAGAATAAAATGGAACCTCACTAAACGAACCTTTTTAAATGCAGTCATTTAAAATTGTACAACTTGACTAGCCCTAAGACTACCTGAAGATCCAAGTAATAGGAAACTTTGTACTACTGGAATCTATATTTAATCAAAAATGCAACGAATAAAATATAGTCCATAAATATTGGTTTTTTACTGAATCAGACATAAATATGTATAATTAATTTATAGATGTACTCAACAATAACATAAAACAGGTACATCAGGTATTTATGATGGAATAATTACAAGAAATACTGTCACATGCATATACATAAGCATTTAAATTATAGTAAAATGATAAATATTTTTAGTTAAGTGGATAAGTTTTTTAATTATTATGTAAAAATATACTGAAAGACAACCAGTGGTAATGTAATGTGAAATATATAAAAGCATTAGTCATTTAGAAATGTATTTATAAATGTAGATGAACATTCGTAACTACTAGATGAAGGACAAGTAGAATTCTGACTACTAACATTTTCCCAATCTTGAAGAGCTGCTCTGCACTGATTGACAGAAAATTCAGCATGCGTTTTAATCCAATCATAATTGTCAACTTCATTCAAAGAAATCCTCTGACTCGACAACTTTTTAAGCATCTAAAATTAAAAGGCATTACCAATTAATTTATCAGATAGATAAAAGCCTCATTTGCAAAATGCTACAATAATCTGATTCGTTTGATAATTATTGTTTGTATGGTGCTTAGTTATTAGGTAGAACCTAACTTCCAAATACGTTCATTCCACTTACAGTCAAAAGCATATTCGTAGCAAATTATTTTCAATACAATACAATGTCACAATGTACACAGTAACCATCAACCCACAGTTATGGAGCAACAAATATGAAATACTGTTTTATAAAGACAAACTCACACTAGTAATAAGCTTTACAGCACACGGATTTAAGGTATCCGGATATGAAACATCAGTAGTTTGGATCTTTTCGGAAATCTCCTGAAAGGTTTTACCATCAAAAGGCAGATAACCAGTGAGCATCTCAAAAGTGAGTATTCCCAAGCTCCATATGTCTACACGATGATCATGAACACACTCCAAATGGAACATTTCAGGAGCCAGGTAATTAAGCGTACCGAAAGTAGCCATACGTCTAATTACTTGTATAAAAGTAGAAATAAAACTTACCGTGACGCTGGTAAATGAACTGCGCTACCGAAATCTGCAATTTTTACTTCACCACGAGCCCCAAGAAGTATATTTTCTGGTTTGATATCTCGATGTATAACATCATTTTGATGGCAGTAAGAAAGAGCTTTTGAAAGTTGGTATACGTACTGTAAAACGTGAACAATGTAGCTTCATATATACGTAACAAAGGCCGGTTTAATATGCATGAAATTATAAATTCAGACAAATGAAACAATTAAATCCTACCAATTAAAATGATTTCACGACCATTTAAATGATCTTAAAAGAGATGCAACTAAGTACTATCAATTGTTGACTATCATTGTTTTACATGAGAACCAAAATATATAGCCATTTGTGTTTTACTTGAAGATGAATCTTAGGGGTTTCGCACTCGAATATACATATTTGTATAGAGTCAACTCTTACTTTCTAGGTCGTGCATTGAGAAAAACTACACCTGTTTCATTACAAAGAATAGGGTCGTATCCGTCCTCAGTTATCAGATGCAATGACAATAACGGATAAGTAAAACAGCATAAAAAATACCTGCATAACAATTGTGAATAATAAAACTATGTTTGGTTAAACCTAACAATATTAATGTAGTAAAAGAGCTTAAGTAAAAAATGTATAACAGCAAAACAGATGCAACTAGAATATACAGCAAATAAGCGTGAAATCGTCAACATCACTGGAATAAGTTTCGAGGCATGTACCAGCTTTCTGAAAAACAAATTATCGCCTGTAAACAAACTAGCGTCGATTGACAGATTAATAACGTGGCTCAACTGTAAAGTAATATGAACAAAGTAGTACCTAGTACAAGTGTGCACCTGTTGAGTCTGTCACACTCCACATTAGAAAGGTGGGATGAAATTAAAAAGAGCAAACGTTATGGTATAAGTAGTATTAATAGTGGTGAACTAGAAACAGGAAATAAAAACTGAGAGGAGTGAATTTGCCAACGAAATGGCCAGCAGAGAATGAAGCAATGTTAAAAATTCACAAGAGTATGAGAGATGAACCAATATGAATCAAAAAGACTGATTTTAAGCTAAGTTACCCAGTCTTCGAGCACAGATTAAAATTATCTCGCGAACTCTAATAAAACAGTTTGTCTCACAATAAAGTGTGGAATAAAAGCTCGTAGTTTTCTGGACTTATGTCGTATTATAGTCTTTCTGACTATGATTTCTTCAACCATTAAAGTTGGTTGAAATAGGAAATGACTAAGTGTGTGTAACGTAACTCCCTATCACCTCAGTCAATGGTGAACCAGTGTCATCAAATGACCAGATAAATTTGCTTAGGGTTCCACCATACGCCAACAAGGCTGCAAAAACAATGATGACCAAAAAATTGAGATATATAAATTTTTTCTATTCACACGGGCTGTTTTGCAAAATGCTGTGAAGCATACTTGCTATCAGATAGATGTATGTGGCATTTGCATTACAGATTATATATATATAACTCAAGAGGGCACCTTGTCACATCCTGATGTTATCGACCATCAGAGGGTGGAGTGCCAAACTCTTAGGCTCTGAGAAGCTGGTCATGATTAAATATTTTGCATATCAAGATAAGTAGATCCTAAACATTCTCATCTCTTACTCAAAGCGTCCTTAAGACTAAATTCTGTCAGTATCTTCTTAAAAAAGTCATTTTGTCCAGATACTCCTATTTGTGGACTCACATAAAAAGCTATCTATTTACGAGAAGTCAGACCAAGTGTTACCTCTTGGAGCACATTCATAAACAACTGGAGTAGAAGGGTAGGAGGTATTTTTGATAGACACTACTGCACCAAATCAAGCCAGGTACAAAATAGCAGTGGTTAACAGGTTTAAATTGATAACTCTGTACATGAAACTCAAAAGTTTTGATAATCGTTGGGCAGAACATGTGATTCGTCAGCTACATTTTTCATTATTAATAAACATATTAATAATTTTAACGTAACTCTATAGCTAATTACATGTCCATGGATTAAAATGTTAGCTACATAACTTATGTAAGGACTTGTCACATTATCCGATAGTCGGAAAATTTGACCTAACTGAAAGCAGGACACTTTAGGCATAAACTAACTTCTCTTATGAAAATATGCTTTTGGGCCTCGAACACTGTACTATTTTATCATTCTTATTTCCAGACTGAGCTTGGTTCCTTACGTTCATCCTAACTCTTATTAGTTTTAGATATAGTTTTAGGCACAGTCTTTTCAAAATAAATTCTTTATTAACACTTCATTTGTGAGGCAATTTACAACAACAATAATTTTTATTAGACTAAGTACTATCAATAATACTTTGTCTGATTCTTTAGTCTGTTTAGAGTTACCGCATCAATTTATTCTTATAGTATATTTTACGAGTCTGGGAGCCTTAAAAGCTCATCTGTTCTGACTAACTCAATGTCATAGTGTAATCATTACATTGATTATCAGATATAATAAGTGCTTACTATAACAATGGCTCGCACTTCGTCACGGAGTTGTGTTTCTTGTTACAGTTAATAAATCCAGCAGAGGATTACACTTTGAAATGATTGCGAAGGATAGGCAGTTCTTAGCGTCAGTATTAACACATCTAAGTTGCTCATATAAAAGATCGAATACCTTTTGACTAAAAGTGTATGCATGTGCAAATCCACACGTAGACATTTGAACTGTAATATTGTCCAAGATGTAAGCTATTGGCTGTCGACTTCATGCCTCACCATCCAGAGTTAAACAGCTCCTTTGAAGATATGCTAAGATATACTATATCGACTTCTGTAATATGTCTAATTAGGATAATTTAGATATTTGTAACTTTAAAAGCAGGTCAAAAAAATATAATCGTGACTTCATGACACGGAGATATTTAATTTTGTCAAGGCTAAGCATATCGAAATACATAGTTAATTGAAAACAATAGGAAGTATCTTGTTTATGATCGGGGATGCTGTAATTACGATTGACCGATAACAGGGGAAACATGACAGTTCATGTATTATTGGTGGTTCGACTTCACCAAATGAAATAATTTCCCAATCTCTGAAACTTCAGGAACTGATATTGTAAGTAGGTATGTACTGAGTTATAATTTTAACAATCGTTAGAATTCCACTGTGCTTGCTTAAGTACTTATGTAATGTGTATTACGTATCAATAAACTTACAGTTGCTGCGCGACTATCGCCAAAATGACCAAAGCGATTGATTTCTTTGGATAGTTCACCTTTAGGAACGTATTCAAGAACCAAATATATACGCTTTTTGTCGTAAAAATAACTGTACATACGAACAATATTTGGATGTCTGAAAAATAGTATGTGAAACATAAAGACTCCTACTTTAGATGTGACTGTATTTCTATTTCTCGTTGCACCTGTTTCATTAGTTCTTGTGTTATTAGTCGAGACTTTGATAGAATCTAAAGTATTAGACTTTTAGAACTGGGAAAACCTTCAAAGCAATGACGAATCGACTAGCTTTTTCCCTTGCAAGATGCACAGAACCGAAGCGACCTTCCCCCAGTTTCCTTCCAATGTCAATGTCACCAATGGTCCATCTGGACTTGGGTTTGCTGAATTCAGGTAGCCTTTAGAGTAGGTCAAAAATACTTACCTATGGAAGCCTGTAGAGATGCTTGCAAAATTTCTGGACACATGAGTTTTAGTATCACGAACATCTGTTGGAGATGAGCAGTGAAGACGACATGGATCTGCATCTGAGGGAACCATTATGAATTTAACACTTCAATAGCTTTGCGCTCAGCCTGAAAGAAAGTTATGAGCGGGAGGGGAGTGAGGAGCAGTATGCGAGAATCTGGTCATGAAAGAACAAGAGAAAATTGAACCAATGGCTTGGTAAGCAAATCTAATGTGCCTACTTTTATCCAGTAGCTGAGCCGAAAACAATCAGGAATAACAGGGTAGAACAATTATGACAACGTAACAAATGAAACTAAGAGTTGGAGGCGACAGGTCTCCAACATGTCAAATCGTAAAGCCGCCAAGTAATTTTCGATCCTCGGAAGGCGTCAAGGTCACTAGAGTACCATAGTATAAACTTTCAAATGGTTGTTGGTCGATCAGAGAATGCCTCCAATAATCTTTTATTTTAAGGAGCAGTAAATTAACGATTTTACCTGGAGGTGAAGTAAAAAAAGTTTAGTAAACCAAATAGATTAATATTCTGGGTTGTAATCATTATATCACATTTCATCTCAAAGAATTTATGGAAGGTTGCTTGAACCAAATCACACGGTATTTAACTCCAAAACCTGGCTACTTTTTGGATGTATATAATTTTGCCAGTATTTCACTTCGCCAATCTGTACTTATAACTTGTTACACTACAACAGTGAGTAAAATTCGGTAACTGTTTCGGCGAAAACACATGAGCTTTTGTATTATTTCAGATAATCATTCGAGTGCCTTATCTTCAGATAAGTCCAGACCAAATACTCTCAGATGTCCGTTGTGGAAGCGAGATTCTAAACCACCAAGTGATTTTGTGAGTTGCCTTTAGAAACACCCTAAAACATTTGTGTCGCTTTACAGTAGAAAAAATAACACTATATTCTTATACTCTAGATGAAGATAAATAACATTTTGAAATTTTTCTAAAAGTTTTTCTGTCAGAGTAGAACAATCACATCTCAAAATTATCAATGAAAGGTTAGTGCTGATGACATTCTTATTATTAATGACAATTCAGTCTACGTTGTACATGCAACATAAAGACTACATTTCTCCTGATATGGATAAATTTTAATCTAATCTTTGAAGTCGAGCCATTTTGAATATAATGATGATCTAACTTTTTGCTTGTGGACTTTCGTCGAATTTCCTGCTACAGGTTTGCTATAGTTCAAAGAAAACATTTGAATTGTAAAGTTGCCATTCTTCTTAAGTTATCTTAAAATGAAGGGAAATGAAAACAATAGTGACCATAATAGAAAATATGATTGAGAAAAGACAAAGGTGACTAGATGTTACCAATATTCATCAAGTCTCTAAATGCCAAATTCAATAAAGTTAGTGTTATAATGAAAGTTCATCTACTTCTGTTCATCTGGAGTTATAGGAAATGCTTTGAACGCTCACGTGAACAGATGCCATCATCAGCTTGATTGCTATCAGATAACGAGTTGAAGAAACAAGCCCAAAACCTTATCGGAATATTTGTTTGGAAAAATGATCTTTAAAGACTTAAAAAGTCCGTTGAGCAGCTTTATACGGAATGATTAGGCTTTTTCTCAAAGTTTTTGTCCATTCCATCTTAATTTTGTTCTAATCCATAATGTACGCTTTCACTTTTAGTAATTTGAGGATGTAATAACATATCATCTTCGGTTAACCTGAAGCTTCCAGGATTCTCCACACAGATAAACTGGTTCGTAATAGCCAAGTAACTTAGGTGATCGAAATCCCCATTGGCTTACGTCAGGGACCATCGAGTGATTCCTTAGTTTGGGCATTTATCGCATTTTCAGAGGAACATTTTGTGCCCACCGTAAGTCATTGGGAAAAAACTGGCAATAACCATCTATCGCGGAGTACCAGTTGACAAATAACTTTAAATATATATTATTCAACCAGATATATAAATGAAGTTAGCAGTAAATGGTTCATATAACATGCCGTCGCATCAAAATACTGTTGTACAAAAATGCCTGAGTAGAATATTTGTACTGGCGCCAAAAATTCAATATTTCTGATTCACTAATAATAAATACGTGTAGAATGAACCCAGCCAGATTGAACCGCCGGGAGTCTAATCACATCGGGAGTCCCAGGTTGAGAGTCAGTCAGAAATGGCCGGATATGAAGGCCACATGATGATAATCAGAAATGTCCCAAAGGATGAATTATTATCTTTGACCGTCAATGGATTAATCTTCTAAATGACGGAGTATATGTGTTTGTAAACGAGTAAATGTGTATATGATTCGGTAGCTAAATAAACTTTCTCTTCTCTTGCCTTTTCGCTGAAGTTGGCAGCATAGGGGTTTAGCATGTGTCATGTCCATATATGGGACATAGTCTATCGTATCGTGCACCCACTCTATCAGCAGATTAATAGTTTGCTCAGTGTCCGACGAATCGGACATCAAAGTTGATCAAACAGTCAGGAAGCACATTCACGAACCACATTTGACACGTATTGTCAAACTGCAAGAGAAGATATATTCTATTTCGGGTTAAAAACCACAGAAACTACACTTTGAGAAAAAGGGACTATTGCCAGTACGACGGACAGGTGAAAAACACAAATACTACAGCTTAAGTTCACCTTTCTACGTGACAGACTAAGAACAGAGATATAAAATAGATTACACAAAATATATGAAAAATCAGTAATGTAGTAAAACATGGCCGTAGAATAATAGTCTGGTAGTTGCGGTTTAGGGAGCTGCAAGTACCGTTTGAATTAATAGCAGTGGCTATCGAATACGAACTTTTCAAAATTACATTTAGATCCAATGAAAATAAATACTAAAAGTCAATTTATTTTAGTAGGTGTCAAAAAAGATTTCCCGTTTATACTTAAAATGATCTGGCAGAAATTCTGAGATGAAGTGAATATGTCAAGAGATCAGTCATTATCATGATAATTATCAGCCTGGACTGATTTTAGGTATTACCATGAAAGAATTCAAAATAACTACTTTTTAAGGTCAGTTTGACAAACATCGCGATTCATTTGTTCGGTCAGTGGTTGTCACATTGTAACACAAACCACTTTCAGAGAGAAATTCATCTGTGAATCTCTCAAAATGAGTTAGTTTCAGGGCAACGAAGAATTTTTCGTAGTCCCCTTCACTAGAATAAATGGAGCATAACAAAGGAATTTTGAGGTAAACTTATGTTATATTTTCCCAACTGTTCAAGTTATTAGACCGATGGTGGAGCATCAATGTATGCTGATGAGTAAGAAATATCATTTGTAAGGCAGTCAGCACACTGATGCAACTGACCTATTTCGGGTCTGGCATCAGTCTTTAATAACTTTGGTGTTAACTGTGACATTATCAGATATTCTAAAACAGCTTTAATGAACATACTATGAAAGTTTTCAACTTCCAGTACATCGCGTTCACGGGTAATTTGCACTAGAATTCCATTTTCAAGGACGAAAAGGATAGAATTTTCATAAAATAATAGCAATCTAGATTTTGTGTTATTGAAATTAATCACCATTGATCACGTGAACATTCGAAGATTGAATACTTTAGATACAATGTGTTCGGAAAAGTTTAAAATACTGTTTTACCTTACATTTAAATGATTGGCAACAACGAGGGGTTACAACACGTTTTCAGCTAAAAACGATATTATGAGATTCACTCTTATCAGAGTACATTCAAAGGCAGATTTCCTGACACTGGCTTTATACATAGGCAAAGAGTAGCAAAGTCCATAGATGAAGATCAGGCTAAATTCTGTTAAAAATGCTGGTACGGGGATAAAAGAGATGTCGAATGGTAAATAATGAAGACTGTGTAAAAGGAAAGTTGTATGAAGCTCTGTCAAAAACTGATGAAATCCAAGTATAAATTATAGATGACTGATCGACCCCTACTTCCTCGACTATTTCATCAAAAGAAATGTGATTTTGATGTGTAAATTGGACGTTACATCATCAATAGAAGCTAGTAAAACTAACCAGGTTTGCCAAGGCAAAAGTCATAACAACTGTTTGTGGGTAATTTTTCCGACGATTATTGATGGTACGGAGATCAAGTTAATGTTCTTATAGTCAGTAATATCTGTAAATAGTCCTTCTTGAATCTTTGGGTGACAGGCAATGTTTTCTATCGTTTTAATGCAAATTCTACACCTCCATACTAGCAAAAGCGAAGTTGGTTTTTCAGAATCAACCTTAATTTCATGGCCTTCACGGTTTTGATACGTATATTCCCTTGAAACACCGTATCCGATCTGGCACAATTTTATTTTCACTGAAAACCAATTTATCTGATCATGATCAAGAATCTCAGCAATTTACTTGCATCTACAGAAGTGTTGAACGTGAAAGATATTGACAAATGTATATCAGGATATCATTATATTCTTTCGAACACAAATATTACGGATGTCGAATTTCTGGATTTTCACAGCTTTGACTAAGTAGTTTTCAGGAAAATGGTCAAGAAATTTGTGAATGTTAGGAATTTCCATGTCATTTGTATGTTGGTAATTACTTTTGTTTCCTAAGACAGTATTTTTAATGTCTGGAATGAAAATAGCTAGCATGTGCGAAGTTTGTCTGAATGGCTTTGACAACACAAATTATTGAGACTGTTGAAACTGGTTTCATTGGTGGAGCTTAAGGGAAGTAACTCCAAAATTCGCTGAGAAATGATTAAAATGTGACAATCGGGAGACCGATCGATGAAAATGCATTGAAAGAAAAACAGGCACAGAAGTGTAAATAGAATACTGAAGGTAATTCGGAAATTAATGTTCTTGTCATATGCAAACTTGGGGAAACGCTGTGGTATCGAAAGAAACGCGAGCTTGAAAAGCTTCACCTTTGAGATTTTGAGCCAACAGGGAAGGCAAGCAAACATTTAATTAGCGCAAGACAAGAGGTATTAAATTCACGGATATACACGAGGTATATAGGTGATTCAGAAGGAGAGCTGGGTGAGTTGTGTTAATAAAAAAAGTAGTGGCACGAATCCGAAGGCTGCGAACAAAAGTAACTTCTTCTTGGATTTGTCCTTTGCGTATGAACTACCGATACACATGTTATTATGACCCAGATAAACAAAGTCCGAAATTACGTTTCGGGTCCAAATATTTCATTCAAAAGCTGATGACAACCAGTCGATCTATCTCATTGTAATACAATTTTTAACTTGAAATACAACAGACTTCAGTTTTTAAGTTACCGGAGCGAAACTCCGGAAACATCAAACGATGAAAGTGAAACGGAAAACTACCAAGATTCAAGTCATCAACAATAAGCCGAAAGTCTGAGTACGACACATGACTCTGAAACCCGATAAAAATAATGATATTCTTGATAACCCTTGACAATTAAATACTTTGAGATGTGCGTATAGCAGTTCCAACAGAATGTTGCTAACACTTACAGACGAACAAATCAGCAGCATTTATCGACAGAAATTGAAGCATTGAAAGCAATCAAAAAAGCAGTCCTCGGGATAGTACGTCTGACGTCTGACCTACGTACGCGACCCTTAGTACTTGCATCAGTAAGCCTTGGGATGCGAATCATCACCTACCATTGTCTGCCTCAAGAAGATAGGGCGTTCTAATATCTCTTACTAACATTCCCTTCCCAGTTCTCAACTCAACTTATCTTGCTGTAGATTGATCTGTCAATTAGACTTTAATGCCATTTCTTTCTTCCAGAGAAATGCGAACAAATCACTACCAAATCCCTTTCCTTACAGTTATCGTTAATTGTGTCTACTTGCATCTGTGTTACAAAAAGGAAGAACATATCTTGGACCATCGCCTCCAGAACACGCCTCTAGAAATTTGCTTGTCTCCACCTTTTAGAATACTTGTCACTAGATAAGATAAGACTGAACCCTGTTGCGTTCTCTCTTGAACAGTCTTATCGCCGCAAATACATTTGTATCGTTAGTGTTAGGAACCGAAGTTCCAAAATACTTAAATGTTAATGATTTCTCATTTACGAGACCACTTAATATCTAACGAACAAATCCATTCTTGCGCTCAGACTCTACCTCAGTGGTTAGCGTTCAGCGGATGCCAATGACAACAGATTCTCTTGCCAATGTAGTCTGTTTTTGCATACTTCGGTGTCATACCTAGAAGACAGTTGCTTAATTAGCGTTCAACCACTTCGAAAATGGGTCTATTATTACCATATACTTTTAATAGCCTCTCTTATACCGGGGTAAAATTAATCTATTGCAACTTTTCTAATATGACCGATGACAATTATGCCATTAGTTATTGCACAGGCTGTGAGCTACATCTTATGTAAGAAACACAGTTTCTCGTCATGTCAGCATCGGTAAACCTTCATGGAATTGTGGTTGCAACCTGTGTAGCACCGGAGCATACTTCTAAATTGTGATAATGCTCCATAATAACACGTCCCGATGTTAATACGGTAGGATACTCATGATACTCAAACCAAGAACAGCCGTTAAGTCTAACTCCAAAATAAGACCCATCTATCGCCAAAAGAGTCAACGTTCGTTGTAGAGAGTCTAACGATGTTCATCCCTTATTGTTGCCATAGATGATATTGAATGTTCAGTCATATCTGTTTCCGTTGGTACAGCAGCCACTGAGCGGCTGTGGATCACGCATGTGGACACCTGTGCAGAGTATGGAACAAACACAGTCTTAGATTCACTGAAATCGCGTATTCATCATCATTGAACCACTATCGGAAAACAGGACGGCCGTTTTACTGCACTATTAAACCCATCAAAAGTATACCCTCATGACCTCTTCACTCGACAACCGAACCCAGGACCTTCGGCCCGGCACATGAATGCCTAACGTCTATCATGGAGCCGGCATTCAGTGGTGCTGATGACGAACTTCAGTCTTTCCGCAATACTGTCTGCCGTGGGTACCTGTCTCACTTCAGGCAATGTCAAACTGCATTGCGAACGGATTCTCATTGAAACTCTGAGAAAATCTTCAGGAAGCTAATCATTAGTAGGCACATGATAATTGTCAGTTTTCGGTTGTGAAGGTTGATGAATTTCCATAAAATCGTGGATCAACTAACGCTAAATGTGATTTAAAACTTTAAAGCTTGTTTTTCAAGTTTCGATTTGGATAAAACGCCTTTTTCTGTTTTTTCCATTTTGGCTCTATCTTTAAATAAATGCATTTAGTTTTCGTCAAAATTCTTTTCCATATGAACTATTCGCTCTGTACTTAGACGGATCTTTGTAATCTAAGTCAACTACCAGACAGTTTCCACATCAGTAGCACCAGAGGACAACGTGATACAGTTTGTTCCGTTCATTTCCATACTGAAAAGTGAGAATCAAAGCATGTCGTTGACTTTCCTAAACAGAATGTTTAAACAAAAGAAACTAAATGTGAAGAGGTCAAATATGACCATTTAAATATGAATGCTCACTTAATTCCCTTATGTAACACACCATAACCTCCCCTCTATCAAATCTCTCCTCGGTTAATTCGATATAACGGTTACCTACAGGAATAAATGCAAGCATTCTACAATTCCTAGAAACTCATGCAACTTAATTTAAACGATAACGCAAAGTGTTATCAGACAAATAGTAAATTTAGACAATCACTAATAGAATCGGTTATAATAATGAATGTTATAATAATAATAATATTAAACCAATCGCCTTCTCTTCGGTAAAGTATTCCACTACACATTTTTCCTTTCACCACAGATCTCTTGTGATACTGTCTGAACCCTGCCATATTCCACATAAGCAGTTTATCTATTTTGTTTCTTTCATTGTAGTATTATCACACACACCCATTCATGTGTTGTACAGAATGGAGCAATACATTTCCAAGAAATGTTAACCGTCCCTTGTACATCTTAAACTTTGAGTATGTCTTCGGATACGAACATTATTCCCGTTAAACTTTCTTATTCTGAATTCAGGAATGTAGTTGTTGTAGCTTCTAATTATTCGCATTCAACTGATTTATCCTTAAACTGGAAGATTTTTGATAACCCAGGCGAAATGTGATAATCGATTAAATTCCAGCTTCCTAATAACCCTGTTCTCTGTAAAGGAAACTATGACATTCAGTCCTTGTCACTTTTTACTTAACGTATGTTCTTCAAACTTTCCCAGCTAGAATGGTCTATTCCACGTCATATTATTGATTGTAATTAGTGATATATTGAGTAAACGCATACGGTTTTTCTGCTTATCATTTCTTCGTCTACCTATCATCACTAGAGGCACCAGTGTTTGGCTTTTCATAAACCTTTGTTCTGAATGCGTCATGCCGACAAAGTGTGAGGGTAGTATACAACATAACTTACCTCATGTAATATAAATGCCATCTAGGGCCTCATCCGTCATAACTTATGACTATTAAGTCTCTGCATCTGTCAACTTTGGAAACCGTGAAGATCTAAAGGAGGCTTGGTATAGCCTGAAGAACTATCCCTCTAGTCATATAAGATCAGTGAGACAGTAACAAGGAGAAAAAAACAAGAGTAGAAAATTTACTTCTGTGAATTTTGATTTCAGAAACAGTAAGAAGTCATATACGCGCCTTGCCCAAGCCAACTTAAAACACGTTTTTTGGGTAAGAACGGTTCCATCATTGATCAAAAAAGAAATATAGACAATTACCTAAACAATATTTTAATCTTACGATCCGAAATTAACACAATGAGTTTCCAATTCTGGAAGAATGCTTCCTTCCAGTCAAGAATACGAAGTTAATGCAGGGGTATCAAATCCGATATGGCTGTAGCCATGCTAAGTATCAATTTAAACAACACATTTACAGTTCAGAAGGAAACATATAAACTCCAATAAAGTACGGAAAATAGGAATTATAACAAAATACAAATATTAACACCCCAAATTGGGACTAAACAGAATACCAAAATATTGAACAGAAAGAATCAGTAAGATCATAACACAAATATATACATGGAGGGATTTCCCCAAAAATGAAGCCTTCAAAATGGATTCTACAATAAAAACACACTAATGTCATTAGATCTCAACCAACATCCCTCGGCACAAGACACAAATATCATGGTCTCGCCGACTAACATCTGACTAATGATCAGCTCCTAGTACAGAATGTCCACGTAGACACACGTGTAAGAATTAGTGACCATGGCGCAGTCGTGCTTAACATAGTCACAAACTAAGTATTTTGGGACGAGGAGAATTATCAGCGCCTTCAATACGTTGGGGAATCTACACGACTGTTAGAAAGCATCATCTACCAGCATCATAGCCATTAGAATATTGTTGCAGGTTCTGTGGACTGCTTTTAGGGAGCCTTCGATTTGGGGGAGTATAAACATGCAATACGTACATATTATAAAATTATAAAAGCTACCTAAGTGCAACATGTTTAGGATCACACACCTCGTCGGCTAGAACAGTCATATAGAATCGGGCATCAAAACGGCCAACTTAGGACTAATTAAGGATCCCGACCTGATTATCCATGTTGAAACGGTAATAACTGAATTAACCACACTACATTTCTGTCATTCATAATAAAAGCGAATAAGCGAATCGAAACCTTTTCCCTTAGTATTGACTGAACAAAAACCTCCAATCGTTATTTCTCCTCTTCAAAAGAGAATTAATTAATTTTGCACTGACAATTGTAGATTTCGAAGCTGAGTGTAATTGAGTTAGGATTCCGTTTTTCACTCAAATATTCAAAGATTAAGGTATGCTTCGTGAACGAATAGTAACAAATGAACCAGTGGTTGACTACAGAAAGCTGCTCTATTCCCTAGGACTTACATACTGTAAGCAACAAGAAAACCCGAATGAAAATACCTTTTACACTAATCACCAAGTTCACATCAACTTCCAGCCGAATCGAAACATGCTATCATCCCTCCAATATTCAAATCAGGTGGGAAAAATCATGCCTGCTAAGGAAAATTCGCATTGCCACTAATACAATCGAAGTTTAAGGGAAGAAAAATGAAATCCATGCATCAGGGTGTAAGTTCTTTTCGACGGTGATGAACGAACAGATGACGAATTAAATGGATAAGGCCAAAATACTCCATAAAGCCCAACGCGTGTTTCCGAAAGGCAGGGCGTGCGCGTCACATCTCCTCATAGCATGAGACAGTCGGACGTGTAGCTGGGACCAAAAAATACCGGTGCACATCATGTTTCTTAACTTTGCAAAAGCCTATCTTGGCTCAGAAGCTACCGAAGTAACAGTAAGTTCCGCAACAGGATAAATAGATTGCACACGATTTGGCGAGTCTCAACAATGGTAGTTTAACAGGGGACCATTCGAGGTACACTTCCCTTCATGATATTCATTAACTATCTGGTAGACAAAAATAATTCCGGAACATCGATCTATGCAGACGATGCAAAGGAGAAGCGGAGAGGATTCAACTGAGCTTCATCAATTGAATAATGCGTAGCGAATAACGGCTTCCTAATATCTACTTACATAACGATCTCGGCTTAATAAACACTGAAAGCCTCTACTTCAACATGTCAGGCGGTTCTAGGTCACAAGGATTGGATGTCTG
Organism: Schistosoma turkestanicum; assembly: GCA_944470395.2. NCBI lineage: Eukaryota > Metazoa > Platyhelminthes > Trematoda > Strigeidida > Schistosomatidae > Schistosoma > Schistosoma turkestanicum. Next base: position 21,129,366 of record OX103973.1, read on the forward strand.
ATGGTACTCTTGCAAAAGTTGAAGAAATGAGGAACAAGAAGGCAGTAATCAATGTCAGCCGAACAAGAGCAGAGAAAGTTACCGCAGAAGCTGAATATACAGAAGCGAATGGAAAGTGAAGAAGAGCATCAGAGCCGACAAACGACAATATGTGGAGGATCTAGCAATGACGGCGGAAAAGGCTGCAAGAGAAGGAAAAATGGGACAATCGTACGATACAACAAAGAAGCTCACTGGAAACCATCGTAATCGGGAACGACCAGTGAAAATCAAGGAAGGGAAAGTAATCAGCAACACTGGAGAACAGCGAAATAGATGGGTAGGGCACTTGAAAAAACTCTTGAATCGACTAGCTCCACTGAACACACCCAACATCGAAGAAGCATCCACCAACCTCCCAATTAAGTTTGGCGCACCTACAACTGAGAAGATCAGTATGGACATCAAACAAATCAAGAGCGGAAAAGCAGCAGGACCAGACACTATTCCAGCAGAGGCAATGAAAGCAGATGTAGAAGCAAATGCGAAAATATTTCACATCCTCTTCAAGAAGATTTGGGATGTGGAACAAGTACCATCAGATCGGAAAGAAGGATACCTGATCAAAATACCAAAGAAAGGCGATCTCAGCAAGTGTGAGAGCTACAGAGGCATCACCCTTCCTTCAATACCAGGCAAAGTCTTCAACAGAGTATTGTTAAACAGAATGAAGGACTTCGTAGACGCCCAACTTCGAGATCAACAGGCCGGATTTCGTAAGGATCGATCATGTACTGACCAAATTGCTACATTACGGATCATTGTGGAACAATCGATTGAATGGAACTCACGACTCTACGTCAACTTCATCGACTAGGAGAAAGCATTCGATAGCCTGGATAGGAAAACACTATGGCGTGTCTGAGAATATAGTCAACATCATACGGAATTCTTATGATGGATCAAACTGCAAAATCGTGCACAGAGGATAGTTGACAAACTCGTTTGAGGTGAATACTGGTGTCAGGCAAGGTTGCTTACACTCACCCTTTCTATTTCTCTTGGTGATCGAGTTGATTATGAAGACGTCAACATCTGGAGAGAGGTGCGGTATTCAGTGGACAGCTAGGTCGCAACTGGACGAACTGAACTTCTTAGATGATATGGCTCTTCTATCTCACACGCACAAACAAATGCTAGAGAAGACGACCAGTGTAGCAGCAGCGTCTGCAGCAGTACATCTCAACATACATAAAGGGAAAAGTAAGATTCTAAGATACAATACAACATGCGTCAACCAGATCACGCTTCTTTGGCAGACGTTGGCACCTTCACATATCTTGGAAGCATCATTGACAACTAAGGTGGATCCGATGCAGATGTGATGTCGCGGATTGGCAAAGCAAGGACTACAGATCTACAATCGAAAAATATCTGGAACTTCAAACAACTTTCAACCAAAACTAAAATCACGATTTTCAATACAAATGTAAAGGCAGTTCTACTGTATGGAGCGGAAACATGGAGAACTACGAAAGGCATCATCCACAAGATACAAGTGTTTATTAACAGTTGTCTACGCAAAATACTTCAAATTCGTTGTCCAGACACCATCAGCAACAACGTACTGTGGGAGATAACAAACCAGATTCCTGTGGAGGAGGAAACCAGGAAGAAGCGGTGGAAGTGGATAGGACACACACTACAAAAATCACCTAACTGCGTCACAAGACAAGCCCTCATTTGGAACCATCAAGGCAAAAGAAAAAGAGAAAGGCCAAGGAACACATTACGTTAAGAAATAGAGAAAGACATGAAAAGAATGAAAAAAAACTGGAAAGAACTAGAAAGGGAATCCCAGGACAGAGTTGGATGGGGAACACAGGTGGGCGGTCTATGCTCCATTAGGGTTAACAGGCGTAAGTAAGAAAGCCTCCACAGTGGGACATAGGAGACAAAGTCAAGGCTGATGCAACTCTTTACCGCTTCAAAATTATTCCTAATGTTGTTTAAGGAGATTAGAAACGTCGTCGCTCCTCCTCTCTTTAAAAGAGACAAATCTCTTCGGATCGAGTACAGAGATGAGCAACGATATGTGTGATGAGAATGAAGAATTAAACCTACGAAGATAGATCCAGCACTTCGGATTATCCTCACTGAGGTACAGGAGAATCAGATACGATCTGGTAGTGCGCTAAATCATCCCAACGTGAAGCATCACCAGAACGCCCCTCGATGTAATCCTCGAAAAATGGCTCAACTGAGAACGAACACTAATGTTCCTTAACAGTTTTTCGGATGAGTAATCGCTGAGAATCAAAACGCCCTTCCAAAGGAGGTGACTGCTGCACTCTCAGTGGACAGCTTTAAGAAGAGACTCGATAAATACGTACTTACAGAGAGATTATCATCTCCCTTGTGGACAAGCTGTACTTGATGTATGTCTCGGGACCTGCCATCTCCTCAGATCACTAACTTAATCCACTTCGCTTATTACTTCGATTTCCTTTCTTTTGCTTACACTGCAGTCCTCTCGCATAATATTCACTTCTAACTAATGAACGAAATTATCCATATATTTACTTGGTCCTGAAATCTTATTCATATTAGAACTAGAAATTTCTCCTAACTATTTTCCACATTGCAACTAACTGTTCTCACGCTTGGCGATGTAATAACTGTTGGCGTCCAGAAGCTCTACTAAACTTAGACTAAACTAGACTAGACTAAACTTAGACTTATCATTCGAATCACGGGACATCCAAACTCACAAAAAAGTGTCAGCAGGCTTGAATTAGTGCAGTTCGGTGGCTAAACCACAAACCATTGAACACTACGGACTACCTACAACCATTCCGACAGAACAGGTATCGAGAGCAAGGAAATCGATTGGTCGATACTAGCTCATGAAAAGGATATTGGATTAGTATTTGTCAACACTTGATATACATTCTCAGTTGAAATGACTACAGCCACATTACTGGATGGCTTCAGGAGGAGACTTGACAAATATGTACGTTCAAACAGCTTTAATTGATGCATGCCTCGACACTCACTCTTTGTTATCATTATCACTTCCTAAGGGCACCAACTTATTCCATCTCGCCTATCTTCATTCTCTTTCCTCTCCTGTGCTTAAACGTCTGTCCTCTCTCACTATCTTGACTACCAATAATTAAAGTAATGAATTATTAACATAGTTCTGGAGTTTTCCTACTCCTATTAGAGTTAGAATTTTCAGATTATTATTTTCCATTTTGCAGCTAAGTGACCTTCGGTCTGGTAATATGACAGCTGATATCATCCTGAAATCCTTCCACTGAAATCAGGGGACATACAAATTAATAAATAACTGCTAAGTGAATAGAATTAGTGTATTATAGAGGCTAGAATACCATCCAATGGAAATTGTCGAATACCTGAAACCGTACAGAGAGAATAAGAATTGACGTAATATATATCAATTAGTTTTACTAGCTTACGAAAAAGATATTTGAATTGTATATTTAGCGGCAAAACAAACTTCAGATCCATTACTGCGTGACAATGTTATGATGATGTATATACAGAAAAAACAACGACGAACAAACGATCTTGACGAAGTTAAACTTACAAATATAAAGAACATTTCTGAAAAACATGCTTATGTAAACGTTTTAGGTGTGATTATTCAAAAACATCCTGTTAAACGGTGCAACAATAATCTTTTGGGTTCAAGTAGTCACGCTGTATTAGGATTTACGATAAGAGACAGTACGTATGATTGGATCAATGGAAGCTACTGGGGAACATTTTCAAATGTTAATTCTGTGGCGTCCCAGTTCAACATTGGTTAGTATTCTAATTCCTATAATTTCTTGAAAGGCGATTGCGTAATTGTACTTAATGCCAAATTGAAGTGCAAAGAACAAGACTCTTATGAAGAACGCTTTATGGTCCAAACGCCTTCAAATTATCATCTAGTTTTGAGGGACGGACTTGGAAGCATTACCCAATATGCTTTTCCTGACAAGTTATACATAAGCTGTCTGAAAGTTAGTGTGATTTATGGTTTCTCGTAAAACTGTACATTTTCAGTCATTATATCTACTTGATTTGGGAATTTATGGCATATGAAACTACGCTTGAAACAAATTTTTACTATGTCTAGCACCGTTAATCTAAAATAGTATATTAGTTTATCGGCATTCATTAAAAAATCATTTTTGTCTGGCGAAAGGTTTAATTTTTACTCAGCTATGACTGAAGGGTACTCGAGTCAGAAAAGTTGAGAAGATATTAGGCTATCGTTTCGATCTCGTGAGTTATCCTTTTGGAGATGACTGAATTTGAAAGCCGTGCCTTAGTGAACGGACATACACTAACACCAAATAAAATCATTCAGAAAAAAACGTCATATGAGACTGACCACTCTATAGAAGAAATGTGATTCAGGATTTTCTGATCGGTTGCATTTAGCCTGTCGTTTTTTGACGAAATATGGAACAACAGGTTGTAAACATCTACGTCAATGAAGAGAGCAACATCATTTAAGACCGAGTAATATATTGCACAGAGATCATTCGGTGAGTGCATAATAACGATCAAAGTGAAGGTTTCTTATTTTTGCGAGCCATCTACTAATACAGGTTTGCTCGGAAAACTTTTCATAGTTTCTTCATTTTATAACGTGTATGCATTACGATAATTTGTGAATTGAAAAAAGACAATATGTTCGTTTTAATTACTCATCAAACTAACAGTCGCATGCGCTGACATCTAGAAAGAAAAAAAGCCAATAACGCACTGCGTAAAACAAAAGATCTGAAATGCTTCTTATTATTATTAATCTAATTATGAACTTTAAAAACTAGTATGCAAATAAACAACTTTATAACGATACCTTCAAATATAAATAGTATGGAATAAAAACTAATTTTAATGGCTCACATGTAAAACAGAGGCTCAAGATTTCATTGACAGCTCTCAAATCTGAACTCCATGCAAAAGTTAAGGCCCAGAAAACACTTCAATGAAAGGTCCAAACTTCACACAAAGTGTTCTGTTATGAAACGAGCCTTAACGATTGAAAGTCTCGAGGATGCTAACGAATCATGATTGAATATTTCCTACGAGGAAGCGAAATAAGTATTATTAAGACCTTAGTAAGAGCACAGTTGCATATATAAAAAGGGTGAAGCAAACGCAAAATAAAGTTGAGCCAAAAGCTAAATAAACTATTTTTAATGAAGTTAGAATACATTAACGTTAAACTAAATGATCAAAACGTTCAAGATAATATGTACTTCCAAAAGAAACAGTCACGTAAATACAAGTTGGACGAAATCTTATAAGTTTCAAGTCTTTGACTGAATGAAACAACCGTAGTATAATTATTTTATGCAGGGTCTTAAAACAGTCTAACAAAAACAAAGTGTTGTTTAAAGATAAAATATCAGTTGAATTCATCCTTGTATAAGGATTTCAGCAGCGGCATAAAATCTAGGTTATGAGAAGATATTTGACTTCAAATATTGTAGATGAAGCCAAAGATCATCGGATAATTTAGTTGTTTGATATAACTCTAAAATGAGGACGAAATTACCAACAGATGTTGTCACATTCTAAATTATCTTGGACATACTTGGCATAATGCGATGCTGTATAGTATCTTTTTTTATCAGAGAATATCTGGCTCTGGTTTATATTTCTGCCCAGCTATCGATAATGATATTCCAAAAAGTGTCCAACTTTTCTGCACTAAAAACAATATATCGGTTTAATACTCACTCATTGAAAATGTTCATATACAACAGCTATTTGAGATTATACAAATATAAACTATAACCTGATATGATGCATCAGCTTCAAATAAACTTGAAGTAATTCCCTTTATCAACCACTACATTCATCAAACAGTGATTAAGGTTGTTGTTTTCGACAGTAATCGCGACTCAGTCAATGTTAAACTACCATCAGAAACCTGAAAGAATCGGACGGCCGTTTTATCCTAGTATAGAAATCTTCAGAAGCGTGTCTACGAATCCCACTCACAGGACTCGAACTCAGGACCTTTGGTCTTGCTCACGAATGCAAAATCTCTGGATCACTGAGCCATCTAACTCAAATCAATCTAGGGATTTCGCGCAACATCACTCATTTATCTTTGGTAGTTATCCCCTTCATCCGATAGGGTTGAACTCCATTGGTGACGTCTTCTTACTAGAATTCCGAGAACTTCCTTACGAAACTAGTCACTGGTAGGCACGAAACCCATGGATTGATCAAAGTTAGGCATAACTTCAACGTGATACTGTCTAAGCCGTTCAATAAATGCGTTTGTTAATCAAATCAACAGACAATACATAATTTTTGGTGCTTTCCAAAACGTAAATGTACACCTTATATAAACAAACTTTGTTTTATCAAAGCTTAAATCTAAATCTAACGTTTTTACCCTTTAAATCTCGCTAAACAAGTCATCATTAGTATGTTCGGCGGCTTACCACATATCTCTTCATCAAGTAATACAGACAATCTACTCTAAAAATATGTCAGCCAACGGAAACCAATTCAACTGGAAAATGTATGGCTGCCCTCCAGAATTCACATTTTTTGCGGTCGTTTCAGAAGTAAAGCACCCGAAAACCCTAATTACGTCTCAAAAAAAGGTGAAATGTGAGGAAGAAGAGGAATCACTTATACAAAAAAGGAGCACCATTGCTAAATCACAACCAATGCAGTCAGAATCAGTTCAAGTGGTACTCCAGCAATGTGAAGTTATGCTTTTTGATGACTCGTGCAGCTGTCTCCCACTGATCTTTTGGAATGAAGAATGGATTCACATAGCATTAACAGCTTTTATACCATACGTAAGCATTCAGTCATCCTAATTCATTTTATAAAAAATGAAATAAATTAAAGACTATTACTATGTAAGACGGAGTTTAACCATAATAACAAAACCTGGTTGACAAAGTAAGTCTGGTGACTCTCATTCAGCCTATGAAAATCTCCTTAGTAAGAAACATATATGCGGCGGTAATCAGTGGTTGTTACAACAAGGTAACCAGGATCAACGATAATGCTATTTCAGATGATAACTTGATTGGAAAAAAAATCGTTCATAGACTTCCTACTGATCACTTTGGACCTACAATTAAGACCTCGCATCACATATAAAATTTGTGGATAATCGGCTGATACCGTTGTAACAAACTAAAGGTGCTAACAACATAATCTTTTTTCCTCCTCATAATCTGTGTTATTTCTCGATGTTGGCTTAACTAAGCTTAACTTATCATAAACAACTACTTTAGGGAGAAATCAACTGAGTCATTAAAGCCCGTCTTCAGTTAATCCATATACAAAAGCAACGCAAGAAAGAATGTCTTATTGTTCGTCATTATACTGCGTATATTTCTAAAAAGCAGTACAGCAGTTAGTTAAATGTTTGAATCTATTCTTGAAAGACATAATGCATAAATCTTTCGAAGAAAATGCAAATGCACAAAGCATTCTGAAATCTGAAGGGGAAGTAAAATGCCCTTTGTGCGGAACAGTGGGAGTTTATTTTTTAAAGTTTAAGTAGATGTGTTCATTAAAAATAAATGTAGAATATTTTTTACTTGTCAGATGTTTAAATAGCCATTGCACTAAAAAGTTACAAAGAATCTTTTTCATTAAGGTAGCTAATATTTTAGAGACTTTGAGGGTAATAATTAGTTGTTCTTCCTTTAAAACATCATATCTTACGAATATATTTATAACTTCTTTTTGCCAACCGAAGTCAAAGAATATAGAAAGTCAAAAAGAAAAATGACCATTTAGTACGCTTTCGATTTTTTGTATGTAGAAATAGTGAAGATGAACCAATTCAAAAAAGTTGTACTTGGGTTGCCGAACTGATAATAGGAATTTAGGTTCCAAAGCCTCATGGCACATATATCATTTAATCAAAGGTAGTAATAGTTAATGCCTGTACTTGAAAATTAGTATTTTCTGCCTGATCCTAATGCTTATGATTATTCTCACTCGGTTTTATAGCTTGGCTGGTATAAAAATTTTATGTTTTTTCCCGATTTTTATTTTAGTCCACTGTTTTATCGGTTGTGAACTGTCCGGTTCGTTACGATCGTTACCGCAAAGGTGTGGTGGCCTCTCCAAATTCAAAAACCTTAATCATTATTTCACCTGACTGTGCAGAGGCCAATCGCTTAAGTCAACATTCAAAACACCGAGCCCAAAGTATAAATATTATTGAAAATGGCCATGGTTCGTTCACTGCTGAAAATGTGGATGAAAGGCTATTACAACCTTTACCAACAGGATATAAAGCAGTCCAACCGGAGGTCAGAAATCTGGGAAAAAGTCGTGAGAATATCACTTATTTTAATAATGCCTAAAGATTTATAACTGCCTTTTTTCTAAATGTTGAAATAACGAATAATTTGTAAACTTAGGCACGTCTGTTTTATTTACTTTCACGTATAAATCCATTTATGTTTGCGATAAGTGTTCACATCCCATCTGAAATAAACGAGTTTTGAGATAAAAATTGCCACGCTTGTTTTTATTCTAGGTTCTACCAATAGGCTGTCTTTTGACGAACTGCCTGTCTGGCAAACTAGGCATTTTGAACCATACTATGTTTCCGTGACCTCAATGCGACGTCAGTAACTACAAGTGATATTAATGCCTGACATGTTGTGCACAGCCATTTATTTTAGACACTATATGACTATTCTATCACAAGATTAGTGATTTGGACGCAAATAATTGCCCATACTGCTCATTTCTGTGCCATAACTCCGTGTAATAACACCAAAAAATTGCTTTTTAACAAGTTAAGGTGCGGTGTTGAATGTCTAGTTTTGTTGTTGGCTCTGAGCAACTGTTAAAAATATCCTTATGCACAATGATTAAATGTCACTGACAGCGAGGAACTGAGTGATCTCATTTTCCAAAAGGATTTCACTTTATCAGTAACATTAAAAAGTCTTTGGAGTGTCTAAAGCACTATTTAAAGTGTTGTGATTGATTAAATTAGCCAAAAAGAAGAGTAGCTTCCAAAAGATTGTGCTTCCTGATAAGACCTAGATGATCCTGTAATGATGCTAACAACAGTGACCTACAAGTTTGCTTGTTCCATAACAGGTCATGGAATAACCAGATAATGCCCTAGGTGAACTATTTTACCAGAATAGACGTACTAGACCATGATACTAGAAAACTCAACTAGCACTCGGCCGATAAACTGGATGAGTGGACCACCAAATTAATTCACCTGATACACATTTAAAAAACATCGGACCAATTAATGGGAGTCAGATTATATTGACATAGTAATTTAACAGCTCAAAGTATAGGCAGCCACTTATGATGTTCTGATGAGAATTCATGAATATGTAGTGTGTCGATTTTATTGCGTATTCTTAAGCTCAGTAATTAGCTCGTCTAGACAATCGTTACTAACTAGTGTCTGACGGTTTATAAATCAGAAGGTGAATTCGTCGTGATGAATACGTTTATTTTCGGACACACCACAAAGCGAAGCGGAGAAGCAGAGAATAAAACGAATGAAGCGACGTGAATTGGAGAAGGCTGTTGAGCCAACTCCTTGGATTACAATGCGAACAAATGGGCGAAGAAAAGAAGGGATGAATAGACGAAGCGCATTGGAGAAGGCTAATGATCCAACTCAAAGAGATAGAGCGTGACTAAGAATATATAGTCAGACAATTATAAGACAGACAGGGGACAAGCGAAATAGGTACACATGAATAAAAGCGGCGAATAGTTGACAAGGTCAAATGACAAGTGAAACACGTCATGTGAGCTCATACAAACCAGACAATAACAAGAACGAATGGTCAAACGAGGATACAAATGGCTTAGTTAAATAAATTAATCGAAAGGGCTTAACCAAATTAAATGTAAGCGAACTGGAATATATGTGGAGGCACTATAAAGAGATAAGTTCTGATATAAAAATGACCATTTATGTTACTAATTATAGTAATCATATCTGTCTATCCAGTAGTCATTTTCTGCTTACACCAGTTTTTATCAACAGAAATTAACTTAATATTTGTATTGGTATCATAAACTTGGAGTATATTCACAATCATTGCGTCCAAGTTACTGACCTAAAGTTTTTAATTCATTTGGACCTTTTAGTGCACGATCGTACTTCCCATTGGGGTGAGTCAAAAATCTACCGCTCCAATGACGATCAAGTTGCCAAAATTGTGGTTAAATATGGATGAGTTTGGACATTCTTATTCCTACACACATCATGAAACACGTAGAAATATTGTAGACACTGCAATCATACAGTATCTGTTAGTCCCTAAAAGGTGTATGGCGATCGTGGTGCTGATTTATATTTGAACTGAACTGAATAATATAAGATTTATAATTGCACTTAATAACCAAAACTCGCTTATTCAGTTTGAGTTACGTAACTAACGAGGTGACGAGACATTTCTCATCGAAGTTTAACCAGTCGTTAGAGATAACATTTCAGTAAGGGTCACCAAACCGTTGTAACTTACTAATAAATATGGTGAAAGAGATTTGTGACGTTGTACAGTTATAAGCCCAAACAATAATCCGTAACATGTGTTGCAAAAAATAACAGGATCCAAACCTATTTAACTGTAATTTAGAATTCATTTTGGCTTCCACTACGTAGATCCATTTTTTTCAATGCCTCATAAATTAGTAGTTAAATCTTTGATTCGCTGAGAAGTCAAAGTTATAGATGTTCAACTGGAAAGAATTCTGTCGATGATATCAGTGCTATGACATGAAACTTTTTCTACGTAATTCCTTTATGAACACTTCGGTACAAAAGTGAGTCGAAAAAGAATAGGTTTGGAAAAGTTCATCTGAAAATTTACCAACCTTTTGATGGTAGTTCCGAACTAGTGTTGTTTTTAAGTATTAGAACAGCACCTCAATGTTTCATTTTGTGCAGTTACATGAACATGAGAAAAATAACTGATATTATAATAAGAGGTTACTAGCTTGGCGTACTTTACTCACCCCTTTAAAAGTCACTTTTGAACGCGTTTTTTATCTAAGAATTGTGATAAAATATTATGCTCTTGGTTTGCCAGCAATTAATACTGATATATTTCCAAGGTATCATTTAGTTCAGTGTAGTAGAAAGTAAATAATCTCACAACAATTTTTGAAATCAATACTGTAATTTATTATAAAAATACTAGTTTGGTAACAGACTGAGATTATCATAAGCAGTAGTAAACTTCCCAAAATTAACTTGATAGTCTTATTCTTTTTTTTCAGATTTATAAAGTCCCTCTGACAAGTATTCACAACGTACTAACTGTTCGAGATCTTAAAGAAGGAAAAGGTAAGCAAATGTTTCGATTTACACATATAAAACCATCATATTTTACAGTTGTTAATTATCAGATGTGCTAATTAATTACTGTAAAACACTGAACCTATACCTTGAACATAAAGAATTTTCTCAAAGATATAATATGGAAATGCTTAATCAATCCGAGCATATAAGTTTAGGCGATAAAATTCAGACTATGCCTAGATTAAAGGAAGGTAAATAAAAACTGAAAAAACATAAGGTTGCTGTGTAAAAACTAACTTTTTGGGGTTGCTACTAAATGATATGGTGTAAAACTGTCCTCAGTCTGTTGCAGTTGTGTTCAATCTTTAATTCTATATACATTCTAATCATGATCTGATTCAATGCATTTAACTCCCAGGTTTTACGTGTTTCTTCCCAAATATATTTTTCTACTCAGCTTCCCATTGAGACTTATATATCGTCAATGCTCTACGTAGCATAATATTATAAGAAATCAACTAGGCAGAATCACTGAATGAGAAGCTCCATGAAGAGGTACCTAAGTCACCCAGTCCTGTGACTATCAGAACAACAAAAAGTCAAACTTAAAAACTTAAGGGATGAAAATGACTGGAGAAGCAAGTTGGCAGAGGTTGAAAGTGGAAGATTTTAAACGTTCGTCAACTACAGCCGGTATATATTTTTTTCATTCAAGATCGATAGCACACTAACCCCGGCAGAAAAAAACAGCCAGATAGAGAAAGAGGCTCTTTCCCTTATTTTCACTGTTCGTTGTTTTAACAAGTTTCTTTCTGCTCGCAATATTCAGGTCAAAATCTGGCATTCTAGCCCATTCTACAGATTGTCTTCAGAGATGGGCCTTGGTACTTTTGGGGTATGATTTCGAGATCCAATACCGAGGCACTCAACAATCCGGTCAGACAGACGCTTCATCATGACTCATTAATGAACAACTGGTGGCTGAACAAAACATGTTAATCGCATCTCTGTCAGCGGAAGACCACGCGGAATGTTATCTGACAACCGCAATATAGCCATTGCCGGTGTCTGCAACAAACATACAAAACGCTTCTAGGGACGACCCCATCATCAAGATGACAATCAAATATGTCACAGACGGTTGGCCGTCTAAGAAGTTTGATAGTGACATGATGCAATCGACGTTCTCCAGATCGGCTAGACCCACCACCCTGAACCATAGTCTTGTCACGTTGCAGATTAATGAGGCGCTGATATTCATTGGCAATGTCACAAGAGTGAGTTTAGAATCCCAATCCAGTCGACACAGTAACCGTGTTCTTACGTCACTGAACTTTTCGAACTGGAGGCTGCAAATGAGGGTGGAGGCTTTTAACTGGTCTTCTTTCAAAGACTTCAACTGGAAGCGTTTTCATTCACGATTGACGATGCCCAAATGCGTAATAAAATCATCGTCTTCGTTAACAGTTAGCTTCAAACATCGATAATGAGTATTAAACAATGAGGAGTTTTCGCCAAACTGCTGGCTTAATGACTGCACTGTGCCTGAGAATGGGCGGTCACTTGGTTTCAAATGCAGAATCAAATTACAATACCTGTCTGGCTCACTCGCTCCCAACTGTCAAAGTAGTAGCCAAACCTTCCAAGCATCATCTTGATTAACAAAATCAAATTTAAATAGGTCTTCATAACGCCGGAACTACATGTCGAAAGTAAGATTGGCACCAGGATTATAACGAGACTCAGCAATACTATTTACGATGCCGTCTACTGATGGCGCTGCGGTCGAATTAGGTGTGCTAAGCTGAGTGGGAAGCGGAATCTTGGTACCTGCCAACATCTGCATTAGCTTCAGCTGCTGTTGAATTAATAATAAAAGTTTAGAAGGATCCATGTTCCAACTATTTATTAAGATGAAAGTGTTGATAGCTGATTTAAAACGAGTGATGTAACTCTTATAATGTAAATAAACGAGATCATAACCCTTTTATAGCAGTAAGAACGGATCATCTAATTTGTCTCAATCACTTACAATTATTTTCACGTTCACTCCAGAAGAATATTTAAATAATGAACTGATCAGTGGTAAACCACCAGTAGAAATTTGGAAGCGACGGAATTCTGGATCAGCAACCAAGTGGTTAAGAGTTTGTGCACTAGACCAGAAGTCTTGAGGTCGATTCCAGCTCTCGGGGCCATGGATAAGTACTTATGGTGAGTCCCATACTAGAGTGGAACGGTCGTCCAGCGCTTTCAGACTTCCACTAATGGTCCAACACTGATCACTTCATGATTTCAATGAAACTCAACAATCTCCACAACTGTATACTTTCAAAAATACCATTTTAAAAATAAATTTTTAGTTGTTGCAGGATATGCTTGTATATTCGCCTTGTTTACGAAAATTGATTTGGACTGTGAGAAATTACGATACCTCATAACACTGCAATGCTCTAATTGTCATAGTTGTTTGAGATCTTGTGATCCTCCTGCAGATTATGATATGGCAGCACCTGGAAAACGAATTGACCCGAGTGTCAAATATATGTTTGCAATGTGTAATACTCCAGGTTGTCCCACCAATGGACAAAGATTGTCTTGGTTTGATAAACAACACGTTAATGTGAGTATAATTTCAATAGAAAATATTAAATTGTTTACAGTTGGTAAATAATCCCTAGATTTTGTTGCTCTGACGAATGAAGATTCTGCCAAATCAATTAGGTAAACAGTAAAAATTATTCGAAACCTGAATAAACCAAACCTTATTAATAATGACGAAGGATATCATTGCAAAAGTGATCACAAATGACTTAGTTTTAGTCCTGGAAAATCAATCATTTCTCAATTTTTCACTTAATTCGTTCCGACTTTTCATGGAAATCGTAAAGTTGATTCCAATAGAACTAAAGGTTTCAATGAAAATCACTTGCTGAGAAGTAAGAGAATCCATTCACGCCTTCTCTAACTACATTCAAACAATCAATGGGATATTACTTCTAATTATAATGCCGCTTAATACAAATAACAAACAGCAGCGTCTGTAGAATAATTTTAGATTAGTAGAATAAGTAACATCAAGAGCAATCAAACAATGCAGAATACTATCTTGACAAATCTACTTCAAAATATATGGACCAGTGAAATTCTGTATTATTATCATCTATAAGGGACGCAAAGTAGAACTCATGTGTATTTGTTTAATAACAATCCTAAATTAATCATTGAAAGAAGCTGCTTGCATACATCATCATTAAAGTTCGAAAAAATAAACATTCATTTTTGTGAAAAACACCTATATCTGAAGAAAAAAAATCACCCTTTACTGTTACATTCTGGTAAAGTAATTGGAATCTACTTAAGAGGAATGAAAATCTGAAACTTAGATTGAAAGAGGCGGTGTGTTATTCGCTTCGATGGAATTCACAACCATAAACAAAGCATACCGACAGTTTAAGAAAGTTAAGTGTAAGCTCAATGAAATCGGCGGGTTATATGAAATATATTAAAATGTGTACAAATATTATCAAAGAGCTAGCTGGTCAGGTTATGTGCGTTATTTTAGCAAATATACTGAACAACCATAACATATAAAGGATACCAATACTATGTATACAAGAAAACCTGAGGTATTTGTTTATTCACACAACTGTCATAAACATTAAAACTATATAATGGGATCTACCGAGATAGGTGTTTGCAGTATTTGAGTACGTCTCAAGTAATTACATAACAATTAAGATAAAATGTTTGTCAAAAATACAAAGATCTATAATAAAACTTACAAAAAATCTAGTTTTATAAACAATTATTAAAGAAGCAATATTTACAAAAGTCTTTGTAGAAGTTTTTCTACATAATCTAATCTTCAAATTACTAGAGTCGTAAAAATGGTTAGGATGAAACAAATAAATGATTAATGATGAGGACGCTTGATTGTGAACCCGGTGTATCGAAAAAGAAATATTCACATAAAGGAGGTGGATTCAAGCTGTTGCTCTCTACTTCCGATTGCAGTTTTAGGAAGATTATTTAAATCCGGTTATTTAGAATTGATAACGTAACACCGTTGGATGAATGATCATCATAAATAAACTTTTCCTGTCAGCACAAAAATGTATGACTTGATCAAACTAATACTGAACAGGCGTACGAATCTAACTTGAAAACAAAGAACTTTCCCAAAATTTTTGGTCTAACTTTATGCGAATTTGCTACTGTGAATTTTTCATGCGTGCTGTGGAGATCATGTCGCTTTAAAGATGTTTAGACAAGATGATTTAATAAAAGTTACACCTGATAAAAAATTAGGCATAATTATTATTTTTTCCTAATGAACCTTGAAATTTTTTTACAGATGGAATACGGTACCATTGTTCATCTATCAGATCACACAGGAACATATTCCAGATGTCTTTTAGCCAGTATTGCAATGGAAAAGCTTTTGGGTTGCAATGTTGAAGAATTTCTACATTTACCAATAGAAAAACGAGTTCGTTTGAAGTGGGAGTACTGTTTAAGAAGATTTAAGGTTTGTTTTCTATTTTGTATAAGAAATAAAATATTATTTGAAATAGCTAACTTATTTTAAAATATTTTGTTATAATAGGTAATGTTTCTAACAATATACTTTTCATAATCTCGTAAAGAAAGCATAATTTCCTAGTTCTAATAGTTTCATTTAAATGATTCAGTCATTTAATAATGAAGTTAACTATTCACACAATCTATCATAAGCCATCAATAATTCTTAAATAAATTTAATTTGGGTTAATATTTTGCTCAGTATAATTGCAAAGAATATTTTGACGAATCGCCTTTTCAATAAATTTACCATCATAAAAACTGTTCTTACCTGATAAAGGGGTCAAAATTATTATAGTTCTGTGATATATTTATTCATTTATTATAAAATGTGATCTCAAGTTAAATTAAATATGCATTATTATCTAATTCCTGCTCACATTGTTCCCATGATATACAGTTATTTTATGGATCCAAGATTTTTATAAGAGTCATGTCAATCTCTAAACCCATTGACTAGTCGCCCGGATTTACAGTTTGTGAAATAATCCTTGGCCAAATTTAAGCCTCGCAATAATGATGTAATTAAAAAAATATATATATGATTTAAATTCTCTTTTCATGAAACCAGTCTGGGTTTCATTTCTAGACTGATTAGATTAAAAGAGTACATTCTGTTTAATTCACAGAAGTAGTAATTAAGGGCATGGGGTTGGCGACCCCATCCCACCAAAAAGCTAACTTGCCAAAAAAAACGCTAACCAGTAATTAAGAATTAATAATAATTGGACTAATTTACACTAAAACAATTATTATTTTTATTCTCTAGGTTTATTTTTGGACAGAACAAATTAGTTATAACAATCCATCTCCTCTAATCGTTATTATAGGTGTTGAAAAACCTAATGTTTTTGAAGTAATGCATTCATTGAAGTTAAACAGATAACATCTATTTGTGAACTAATTTATGCACAAAAAATCCTGAACATTTCGACTAATAATTTATTGATTTGTTGAATTTGTACTAGCCTTATTTGTTGTTTTTTCACAATTGTTTTCGAAAGAAGTATTAATAACACTCTAAAGTGATAAAATGAATAGTTGAACTGAATTTATTAAGTGCGCTTTGGTGGGCAATAGATACAAAATGATGTGATTATGATGTTTAAAAGTTGATTACTGTTTACTTAGTACGTTTAATAGATATAACAATATTTGGAACTTGTATTATGTAATACACAGTCGAAGGAGATAAAGCAATGTAAATACGACTTGGCATCATTCTCTTAACAAGAATAAGGATAATTGAATATTTTGAAAATAATTCATGTAATAATGATCTTCAGTAATTAACAAATCGTTAAATAAAAAGCCAACCATTCCTGGCACAGCTTTATTAATCGTGCAATATCCCGCGGATTTAGTGAACACTGAACTATATTTCGATTTTAGGCAACTGATAAGAGAACTTACTATCCCACTATCGAATGTCTGAGTGGAGAGAGAATTCCGTGAACAAACCAGACTTAGTGGTATATACTATGATGATAGCTGTCCCATCCGGTCATCCTCAGAGAATCTAAATTATACCTATTTTCCAGGTAAAATTTACCGTGAAAATGTTTAGTCACATTCGATTTCACCAACCAGTTTCGTTAGATCATTGGGTACGTTTCTGGTTTTGCTGGACGTTTGAGAGATAGGTGGAAACCCGAGTGTACGTCAGTTATCGCCAATAATCAGGATAATGTTTGACTTATTATCAGTCTCAAGTTTGACCAGTATTCTTCTCACTAAGATCTAGATATATTTTTCTTTTTCAGAAAGATAAAAACTTTAAACATCAAAAATAGTGTGAACATTTGTATGCGAAACCAATTTGTATCCTTTTATACTGAAACGTGACGCACCATGACTCTGACAAAACCCCTCTTCGTAACCGATTCCTTGGCAGTTGTGGCATTTATTAGTTTTACATGAACTTCTACGTTCATGCCCACCATAAACCAACAAGCTACTTAGGCCTTTGTAACTGACTAGCCGTACAGTGAAATTTTAGCTGGTGCTCTGATTTCATGGTAAATGCACTCATTTCACGCGCATATCCTCCGTTTCCAGTTAGTTTCGTATCGTGTTCGAAATTTAGAATATGTAGGCACTCCTCCGTTAAAACTTGAGGTTTACAGATGCATCCTGTTCCAACTGAGCCAAAATACAAGTACAGAAGCAGATAGAGATTGTAGATCACAAGCAGGAATCAAACAGTTAAATTGGTCTCTGGTTAACGAACGTAGATTAAAACGTTCACAAGCTCAATTCACCTCACTAGCATAAGTACGAAAATCATCACTGGGTTCCTTGGATACTTTTAGGATACTGAATATGGATGATTGTTCTCTGAAAATCTTCTGAAGGATATTAAGCCTTTCATCAAAACTGATATCTCTGGACGATTCAGAAGAATGAAATTCGTATATCTAACACATTCACTTGTTCTCAACTTCCTGTAGTAGCTTCTATTTATTCGCATCTAACTGGTTTATCCTTAAACTGGAAAATTTTTGATAACTCAGGTGAACTGTGATAAATGAGTAAATTAAACCTTCTAATAACCTTGTTCTCTTTAGAGGAAATAATGACATTCAGTACATTTGTCACTTACATTCCTGTCCTTGTAATTCTATACTTAACGTATGTTCATCATACTTTCCCAGCTAGAATGGTCTATTCAACGTCATATTATTGTTTGTAATTAGTGATAAATTGAGTAACTTCCTGAAGAGAGCATGCACTCTTGTACCATTGTGTCGATCAGCCAAATCAATTTTAAATAAATCTTCATATCTGCTGTACCAAGAGGGATCGAATGAAATTCCGTTTACCCGAATCAAAAATAAATTCAGTAACTGGTTTCAACGCCATATCAACTTTAATTGAAGAAACACGTACAGAAGACTGATCAAATTTTCGAGTTAATTTTTCCATTAACCGTCAATATGTCTTCAAATAGTTTGTGTTGTACAAAATATTCCTTCAGTTCATTAACTGATATGGACAATTTTGTCTCAATTACTTCTCCATCGCCAATTGTTGAATCCCGAACCGTTGATCAATATCACATGACAAATACAAAACATCAATCAGAATAACGTCCTATGACTGGAAGCCATGAGACGGATCTAGAAACTTATTGTTCCACAACTTGATAGCTGATTTCTTCCTACTCTGCCCAGAAGTCCGTAGCCAGCCTCCAAATAACTTCGTTATATTTCAAGCAAAAATAGTTTATACACCATACGTAGCAAACCACATCAAGCCATAGAATGAGAAAATACATATATACATGAGCAAGCCAAAAGTGGCTGTGAATAGAAGAGACTGTGAATAATAAACTAGCAATAGACTAGGAATAATAGTAGTTAATGCCTAATCGGAAGATCATAATTAAATGAACATATATGTTTATAGTAATGTAGTTACTGAGTAGCTATACAATAAGGTCATACACACTGAGAATCCATAGATCAGTCCGGGAAGTTACAATTCCTCTAATCTTCCTAATATAGCAAAAAGAAAAAGTTTATTTTATAAAAATGAAATCTGCTATTTTTTCGTGATTAAGTGTCAATCGGTTTCAACTCCGGCTTTCGAAAATGACGCATATGTGAACTAGGGTCACTAGGTCGAAATGGTGCATGAGCTCCATATGGTATTAAAAGTAGGTTCATTTTTTGACTAGATATTTGATCATCTGAACTTGCAGGATTTGAGACTTGATTTGGTGGGCTTTCATTGGGTTTATTTGCTACATTACGGTGCATCACATAGACGTTAGGTCTTTCTGGTGCTGTAGTCCAGTATTCATCCGATTCTAAAGCCTAAAATTTAAAAAAAATGATTTTGATAAAAATGAAGTTCCAGTTTTGGAATCCTATTCTAAACTTATGCAAGTTAGGGTAATTGAATTTTATTTATTGCGCTGAATAAAACAAAAACGATATTTGCATTCATAGGATGTTGGCTCACTACTTAGTAAAATAATTTAATTAAATTAGTTAAAAATTGTTTAATATATTATGAATAAATATTTTCGAGTATTGGATGGGATAAAAGAACAATTTTCTTTAAATATAAAGTGCCTACTTCGGGGCTACACTGAGAAAATTCAATAATTCATTCAAAACCTTTACATCTTATAAGGTTTCCTAATTTTACGCCGAGACTCAAAAATATTTTGTTTAGTGCAAAGCAGGAGGCTAAAAGGTAATGCTGCGACCTTATCGACTACTTACATTTAGTAGATTAATTGGTTTGCGTAAATGAATAAGTTAAGTTTAAAGTTCGAAATAACATAGATATCCTTATTTTAACTCATACACGGATGAAATGTAGATTTCGTACATTATTCAGATTTACTCATATTTAGTGTTGAATTGGTTAATTCAGCCTAGAGAATCGTAATTTTCCCGTAATTTAAACTTATATTTAACAACGGTATTATATTTGTGGAGTAAATTCCATGACAATATAATGACTTGCTAAATTCTAGACATTAGTACAACGAACTAAACATGTTTTACATCTGTCTAAACTTAAACAATGACATATTTGCACATAATTTTAGGATGCCTTAATTATTTGGGTTATTAAAACCATAAAAAACCTTAACAATTACGCCTTAAAATTAAAACCTACCTTTGAGATCGCTCTTTTACATTTCCACTGAATCACTCTATTATATTTTTCTAATTCTCTAATTATATCATCTGTGGGAGGATTCCCAGCCTTCATGCGTCGATAACACTCTTTAAGAAAAGCTCGACGTCCCTTCAAATATGAAAACGTATTGAGTAAGAATGATTAAATAACTGAAAACTTAATGCTAAAATAAAAAAATGTTAAGCTTGATGTAATAAACTCCCCAATTAGCATAAAAATTCTCAGGCAGGTTTCACACTCTGAAAACTGATTAAATACCGCTGCAGAATGTAGGCATTATACATTTAAGCCAAAGTGAACTAAATCTGGGTAGCTCCGACCTATATACAGTTACTTTAGGCAACCAATGTCATCAGTTAGAGTTAAAAACGTTCTTTTGGTTATTGTTACCACTTTTTATCACTAATTAAGGTTTCACTGAGACACAGTTTCAGTGCATTCGGGTATAAGTTACCTCGAATAAAGTTTGCAAATACTTGTAGTAGTGTGCATAAGTTACCTGAAAAGCTTAAATTTACCACCATTGTATGACTGGCAATGGTTAAAAATTACTGTAAACTGAATCAAAATAAGATGTTTAAAAGACTAATGATCTGAAAACGGTAGGACCTTTTAAGGAAACTAGTAACTCTACATTCCAAACAGCTAATATGAAAAACAAATAAAAAGCTGTTTGTAGTCCAGCAAGAATAAGTGATTCGCTCATGTAGCATCAAATTTAATAGGTTACTCATATTAAAAAATGTACTAATTCAGTTTTATGCAGCTCTGTGGTAGTTGAGATATGCTGTAAGGCGATTCAGAACAACAAACTACATATAGTTCAAAGAAAACAGCAATAAAACTCAGTGGAACTGGAAACATTAATTGTATACTAGGCTAGTTCAAGTTAATGGTAATGAAGCTTTTCAGGATCTTCGTTTGTCTCAAATCAGGCGTGTGTTTTTGAAGAACCTATTTAAAAAGATATAGACTTTCCTAACTCACATATTAGCTTGTAAATTATCGTCTAGAGAAAACACTGTAGCTAACAGTTTAAAACCATCATAGTTATTAATAATGAGCTGACTAAGATCACTGAACATTGCTATCGTATTTAATCACTTCAACTTGCTGATAACAAGACAAAAACTTCATATGAATAGCTACTCATGAGTATAGAACTTTGTAATCGTGCAAATCGGAACAAACCACAAAGAAAATAATTTAATGAAACTACCTTATGCCGATAGTCTTATGTGACCAATCAAAATTTAATTGACTGTTGGGTGAAATTTCAACACCGTTGTAGCCAACTTGTTATTAAAACTTATGATTTGCACTGTACTTCATATCTTGGATAGGATCGGATGATATTTTGATCGACAAAACTGCGATCTCCACCTTAAGTTATCGATATTTAGCCCTCGTAAGTTTATCATGATTCGCTGTAATTTTACTTTTTTCTGTATTTTAGAGAATTTACACATAGGGCTTCAGTATAATATATTGTCACCAACATTTTCAGTTAATCGTCTGTAATCAGCTTTTTGTGACGTAATTAGTTTTTAGACAAACAATTAAATCACCACCAGGTTAATTTTATGATTAATAAACAAAATAATAAATTACCTCTACTTGCCGTTCAAGTTCAAGTGTTGTAGTCATCAACATGGTTACCTCAGCTGTTTTTGCTTTTAGACGTTTAGTAGCTTGAATAGTAGTAACCTTTTGTTCATTTGTTCTGATAGCCAAGGTTAATGTTACATCCCTGAAAATAAAATAAACTATATTGCCGAAATTTGTTCTCCTCTCAAGTTTCATAAAATACTATATATTGACAATCATTTATAAAATCGTTAAATACAAACTTAACTGAATGACTAACTTACTGACTGAAAAAAAGTGACATTAGTCTGACAGCTATACAGGAGGCCTAATAGTGTCATAAAGTTAAGGCGATTCATAGCATCACTACCATTGGTATATCACTTCAAATTCTGATGTATATCATCTAGACTTCCTTTGAGAAATGAGTGAGTGATTTAGTTAGTTGCTCGGTTATTGATTACTTGATTGTCAATCCATCCTACGTCAGCCTTAGGATTAGGATAATACTTAGCCTGTATGTGCAGTAAACGGTAATTCAATGGCTGTTGAAAATGTTATGCAATGCAAGTTTGCAAACACATTTTTTTGTAATAAATGCTTCTTATGTGAATTTCAGATTTAAGGATTTATATTTTATAACACATTGTAATCTCATGCAAATCGATCCCGTAATAAGTTTAGACAGATCATGAACAAGATTACCATAATATAATGAATTCATCCTATTTCATGGCTGCGTAGAGCATAAAATTACATTTTCAATATAATTATAAACAAATGTTTAATATACATCAACTTGTAATTGAAATCATTTAAGGAATAAAAAATAGGATGCAAGATATAAGAATGAATATGGCCGAAATCGCTGCTCTGGCAAGCACCAATACAAAGTCAAAAAGATGTTCTAGTTACTGCTGATCATAATCAAAATAAAAAAGTATTGTGTAGACAAATTCGGGAATTGACCAAGTTGAACATAATAAAATAACTATGAAAACGTCAACTGGATTATATAGGAAATAAATACTGGAATATGAAAAAAGAATGACTAATCTCAAATGAAAAGCTTCGCTTATTATTTCATTTACATTAAAAATCAGATCATTAGCTAAAGCCAGTGAGACAATAAATTATGGATGCTTTTGAGCTATGATAGCGACCTTGAGTATACTTACTTCTCACCAAGGTTAAAAGAAATTTATTAAATAGTGTGAGAAATTAGTAATTTAGGGCTGAGAATTAGATTTGGAGGGTTTTCATCACGAACATACATCAGCTATAATGCTAAAATGCGGTTTAACTCCATAGACGAACGAATTTAGCAACAAAGCCCAAAGCATGCTATCTCAAGTGAGATTAGTTCATCCATATAATTGTAGTCTCTCTCGAATGCTAGAAGTCTCTACTATACAAAAATCCAAAGAAGTACACTCCGAAAGACGATCGCACGATGTCAATTCGGTTTATAATAAGCAATAAAGTTTTGATTATTTAAAAACGACTGGTCGTATTTATCACAAATCTAAATTAAAAATGCTTTACAGCTCAAATGTTGTGGCTAAGCATTCCAAAAACAAGGTTTCAATTGGTGACATTTTTCCTAGTTTTCTGATGGTTCATCAAGTGACTTTAGTTCATGAAGACATATCTTTAAATCAATCATTCCCTAAACTCCATTTTCAAGAAAGATATTTACTTAAATTCTCCTGTATGTTTTACAGATGTTTAACGCATGACTGAAATGTAAACGGCTATTCATTTATAAAACCGACCATTAAATCTCAACTACCTTGAGTGTTGAAATTCAAAATAGAGCGTTTAGTCGAGGCCAGAGACCCAGGAAAAATATGAGTGAAATCCTCAGTTTAAAGAATGAATAAATAGCTAAGCGTTCCTATTTCGCATAATTAAAACACTCGTAAGTGAATAGCAGCTTTTATTTAGAATAGTGTGATCCTTTCGCTTTTATTTCGTCCTTGTGTAAAAGATGATGACAATTTATTTTGGGGCAGAGTTTTGGAGGTTTGCGTTTTTACACATTTGAAATCATCAATCAATCATTTTTAGACCACCATTAGAAACCTGGAAGCACTGGACGAGTGAGGTCACGCAAAATCCTTAGATCAATCAGAGTTAGACATTAACACCGTTGGATGCCGGTCCAATGGTCCGATGGTATGGCGTTCGCCTACAATGCCGAAGGTCCCGGGTTCGAATCCTGCGAGGAGCAGGAGTCGTGGATGCTCACTGCTGATGAGTCCCATACCAGGACGAAATGGCCGTCCAGTGCTTCCAGGTTTCTAATGGTGGTCTAACAATGATTGATTGAGGATTTCAAAGATGACAATTTAGTGACTAGAATAATCATATGATTAACAAACTAACTAAATAAAATTGGCGCTAAATCAGCTTGACAGATCTATATTGAAAATTAGTCTTTTTTCCCGCTCATAACTGTCATAATCCCATTATGTGCTAACAACAATGTCAGCTGTGATTTTATTTCTGTTTAATCGCATGCAATCTGAATCACAAAAAGTGGCATGTATTTTAGATCTAGACCAATGATGATCTACATTAATCATTTACATTTATGAGTGCACAAATATATGGAATATATGAGCTGAACTAACTCTATTTCATAATAATTTTTTAAAGAGAGAACTACTTTTAAACAAAGTATCAAACATAAGTTCCTTTTCTTCAATAAATAAGCTAATTTCATCTGTTTACATGGTTCTATTGAATATCAAGAACTACTTACAGTAAGCTCAGTATCTTGACAAAACTTGATATGTTATTTAAAAGAGGATAATTTATATCAATAATTCTAATTCTATAACTTATAAACTTACTTGCCCATATTAACTTGTTTATCAAGTTTATTTACCAAACATTCAACTGCATCCAACAATAAATTTAGCTCTAATAACTTTTTCTCACGACCAAATATCTGAACTTCAAGTGCATCAATTTTACGTCTTAATTCAGCTGAATCTTCATGTTTACCGCTTAACTCATTTACACGTGATTCATACAATACAATATTGGTATTTATTTTATCTTTGCATTTAATTAAATCTTGTTTAACTGCAAGACCTGTTTCACTATCCAATAAAAATGCTGTCGGTGAAGTGGCGGAGTTTTCTAATCGTGTTACACGATTTTGACATACGGCCAACTAGAAATAAAAAAACTTGTCATTATGAACATAGAAACCTTCAATATTATTATTGATATTACTATGCGTCTTATTAATTTACGTTAAAATCCATAAATTACTGATAATAAAGCCACTATCCCAGAGATAACTAAATGAATATGATAAACCATTAACATCATTTGAAATTTATGAAACGCTAAAAAGCAGTTACGTTTTGCAATGAGTCTCTGTTTGCTGAAAAATATTCAAATGTCTTGCTGATAGGTTAGAAAGGGTGCTCAATCGCATGCTGGGATAAATTATTTCGTTGATTGAAATTTTAATCAAAAGGTTCTTATAGAAATAGTCAAATTCTGTAAAAAGGAATGGTAACTATAGGGCTTTGGTCAGCTTTAGTGTTGGGGATGTTAGATCCCCAGAACTCGCTTGATAAATATCTTTATTTTAGATTTATTTCATGGACCAATCAGCTGACCTTGAGACCACATTTGCCACCAGGAAAAACCTTGGCTGTGATTGGTTACTGTGTCATTTTTGTGACTGTACCAAGGACGTCTCTACAGAGTATAAATAAACGCAATTTGAGTGCTTGGACTCATTGTGTGCTGGCTGGGTGTTTGTAGAATACAATTTCTACAATATATCAAGACTTCTTGCTGATTCAATTTGTTCAGGGGATCACAGTAGCCTACCTTGAGGCTGGTTCATTGTTTTGTGTTCGTTATTCGACCAAGGTTAACTCGTTATAGTTTGAGCATACCTAGAGACGAGCGTAATATTTATTACTAAGTAAACCAATTATTGCCAATAGTTATACATCAGATGTTTGAGTATTCATCATGTTGTAGAATCTATGTTTACCGGCCTAGGTCTACAAGATATTAGAATTAACTAACGAGTCTTGAATACAAAAGTCAGGAATCGATCAGAATGACTTACGGACGGTTCCACCCTTAGATTGTTAGTTGTCTCTAATTGTGCTGTAACGAAATTCGGTAACTTAATTCTGTTAATTATATATGCTGAAACTTACATTATCCTGTTTTGACTTTCAATTTAATTTTTTACTGACGTTACGACAAAATAACATATAATTGCATATTTAGATTTACAAAATGTCATCTAGTTTGATTTTGAGTTCTATCCACATTATCATTTGTGTCTATATTAATAACTCTAAGATCAAGGAAAAATTAAATTACATTTATCAAAGAAATCAATTGTATAAAATCTTCTAGTTAAGTTACAATTTGATACCTGTAGTTGACTAGACAGTATTTCATTTTGTAGTTTTTCTCTTTCTTTACCCTCTTTTCTCAATGATTCATTAGTTCTATGTAAATCGTTCTTAATTAGTTGTAAACATCTTATTTCTTCGCCTAATTTGTTCATTTCAACTTCACCTTTATGAAGGGTGAGATTTTGTAGATTCAATTTTTCCTTGTTTAAAAAAGGATGAATAAAGAGACCTTTGTATTAATATGGCAAGATCAAAAGGAAATGAAGGGCATATAGCACATTTTCAGAAAATTATTGTGATCTACTGTACAAGTTTTAGTGGGGCAGGATTTGAATCCGTTTAAGAAAAATGGTTGAATATGCTATAAAATGAATCCTTCGTCTAATTTCCGTATATGATTCTTAGGAGAACCCCATTTGTGCAAAAGCGGCCATTCAAAGTCTAAAATATTTTTTGGATGAATTTATTTCATACATTCACAGACAGACAGAAGGACGCGAAGTATAAAAGTGAGACGAAGCAAAGCGGGGAAGGTGAGTTAGACAACTCGATGTGATGAGGCATGACTTAGTATTTTTAGTCGGACAAAAGTAAGCTGGAGATTTGATAAGCAAAGCAAGCAATGCACATACGCACTTAAGTAAAAACAACTCAGATTTAAAATAAATAGTTAACTTGATCAATAGACATGTCTATAATGACTCAAAATGAATAGACTGATCACTTCGTCCAAATGTTGAAACAAACCATTTTAGTAAACACTATAAAGTAAACAGAAGGACATATAAATAATAACTAGTGTTTATGTCCCTAAAACTTATCAAATCCTCTCAACTGCATCACACAATAGGATTAATGAACTCAAAATCTTGAAAGCATAATCAAACCTATTTGATTATAGAAGCTTGATACTCACAATGCAGAGGTCTTTGTGTAGTACTATGATACTAGTTGCAAGAGAAAATGTTCAAATGTATAGTTATTCGCTCAATGGATACTTTTACTTTGTTTCCGTGTCATATTTAAATTATACTTATTATCATTTGAATTTACTCGAAAAATCAAAACGAGACAAACGTATTAAAGTAAAAGGACTAACAAATATGTGTATAAACCAAGTAAGGTCTTTATTTTGTAAATTGACATTGATAATTTAATAAAGGCTAGTTTTGAACACGCTGAAATGAATTAAAATAAAAATTTGAAGAACTCCGTATCATTCAAGCTTGTGAATATGTAGACTTAGTGTTTCTGATGTTTTTCAATGTGTTTTGTAAATGATGTTAGACGGAGATAATGAAACATTTGAAGATAATTAGTTACAAATATAGTCACTAGAATGAATTTTTCGGGAAGATTTGGAATAGATTTTGAAAGATTACTAGTACCTGAATTCGACAATGTTAGAGCTTTTCAAATAAAAAGAAACATTCACAATAAAGTAATCAAATAGTACCGCCATCAGCAGATTTCTATTTTTCATGTAGATGACCCAGATTTATCGGCTCATTTCGATCAGGTGAATTGTATTTAAAGGCTATTTAGTATGAAACGGTTCAGTAACTGAATAAAGTATAGACTGTAATCATTCAATCGAAACAGACTCCTCATTTCAAGTTATTTCCAAAGTCAGTAAAAACCTATTAAAGACAGTGTATTTTTTGTCTAGCTATATTCCGATATCTTAAGTACACACATTTATTTTACCTGTAGAACACAGAATTCTTCATTACGTTCAACTAGCTCAATCGCTCGACAGTTACGTAACTTGATTACATGACCTATGGAATCTTTTAAATCTTCTAATTGCCTTGTTGTTTGTGTAATTATGACATTTTGTCTTTGAATCGACTGTTTCATTCGCTCCTTTTGTGCTTCATTATCTTCAATTGTACAACTCTACGCAAGTGGAAAATGAAAATAAAAAGCAATTAAATCTGATGATCACGCAATATAGTCAAGTGACTGGAGAAATAAGTACGAGCGGAAACAGTAGGCCAATCAGAATTCGGAAAATGAGATGGCAATGTTACACCAATCTCCTAATAACAAGCACATGTGATCGGACAAGAAATAGATATCTTCTAAGGCGTATATATATATATATATATATATATATATATATATATATATATATGCTTTTGCACGTTATTCGATTCAGCCAGAAAAACCTATCAACATTCTTAGTTTTCTTATTCAGTTTCTGGCTCGGAGGTTGCGCGCAATAATATCATTCCAAGATACTGCGAGATATAACATTTTATTGCTTGCTAGTTCAACAGTCTAGGCCTGAAGATTCTGTTTTACCAAAGTCAGTCCATGACGTAGACAAATATAATTATCATTATTTGATGGTCATTATTTTCGACAAGTGCAAGTTTAACTCATTAATAAAAAACACTATTTTGAATTCTGAGTACTTTCTCAGTTAATAGTGATACAAATATATTTAATATGTCGACGAGCTTTTAGAAAACTTTGAATGCTTCATTCACGCTTCGGGTGGTTGAATCTGCATTACAGTGACTGTATACGCCTACAGAATTGATTAGTGTCATACGCGGTGAACGAATTATAAATAAATGTCATTTTTAGATTCATCTGTTTGTGAGTAAGTAGTGGCCTAAATGATCAATGTAATCAACTGCTAGCGTTTTTGACATACTCTAGGATCCTAAAGATGAACCTGAGTCATCATTACAGCCAGATCGTAAATTCATTACGTCATTCAGTGGTCAAAAACTAGTTTCATGTATCCAAATTTGAGCTGAACGTACTATCCAGGAGTGACGAAGCACCAACCTGCTTTTCAAATTGAACTGAAAGTAAACTACCACTTGTGACTTAAACCCCTTTAAATGCATACGTGTACTGCTTGAAAACATTTGAAAAATACCTACCAGTTTCGAAAATTCATTGCGTAGAAGATCACGTGCTGCAATAGCTTTTTCAATTTTATTTCTTTGTTTAGTTAATAGATCTTCTTTGTGAGCTAAATTATTCTTCAAAATTTCTATTTCATTTGCAGATATCCGTATTTTTTCATTTAATTCTT
This sequence comes from Schistosoma turkestanicum, assembly GCA_944470395.2. Taxonomy (NCBI): domain Eukaryota; kingdom Metazoa; phylum Platyhelminthes; class Trematoda; order Strigeidida; family Schistosomatidae; genus Schistosoma; species Schistosoma turkestanicum. The sequence goes on from OX103973.1 coordinate 21,158,950, forward strand.
GTATATGTTGATTAGCTAATTGAATAAAGCCTAGACAGTTATTACGTTCTTCTTTAACTGTTTCATACAACTGAGCAAAATCTTTCAATTTTTTCTAAAATTCAGTATTGTTGTAAAAAACAGTGTCAAGGAAGTCATTAAAATGTTGGTGAAAGAAAGATTTTCAACAGAATGAATAAATAATGCAGCATTTTTATTTCCACCCCAGAACCTCCTACAGCCAAGCATCTTTTTGTTATATGAGATATGTGAATTCGTGACACTCGATATATTTACTATCAACATTGTATGCTGAGTAATTTAGCTTTATTCTTATGAATTGACTCAACATTTGTTGACTCATAACTATTCCCATATTTAGTATGCGCATATTTCGCTCGTCATTGTTGATTCTGACATTTGTACTTAGTCTGGAGAATGATTTTTGTGAAATATTCTTAGATAACTGTTGCAGGAATAACTCCTTTGACCGTAATTTAATGAATTTCAGAACTTAAGATACCTGATGTATTAAGGTTGTATAAGGTATTGCTTTTACTGTCGTCTATTACAGAACCACCGTTCAGACAAACCTTTAGTTCCGATTTGAAATTTAATGTGTGATGCAATTGTTTGTTCTGAGTCCTTCAGACTATATAACAGGTTATAAGCTTGAGAAAATATTCAGATAACTATGAGCTTTTACATTGCATCAGTGCAAAAACGAAGAACAACAAAATACTGATATATTAAGTTCCTTAGAATTGCGATTTGATAAACATGTAGACGAAAAAACAGAGACTATTATGTATTTTTCAAAATATTTATCAGACATAGCAAATTCCTGTCCATGAAAATGTCAATTGACATGTGGCGAGAAATTTTTGCTAAACATCTAAGAGACCATGACTACATGACTCAAGTTTGTCAGCTGTGAACTGTAAACGTATTAACTGTGTTAGATTTTATTTATATAGTTTAGGAAACTGAAGGTCATTTTATTTCAGCCCAGTGTCTTTGTACAACCATGTTGGCGTCAATGTCATTCATCTGATGTAGCTCGGTTTACTTTGTGTGAGGTTATGAATTCCCCAAGTCGAGTTCCAAATAAAGGTGTAAATTCACAGTATTACCTATTGGTTTTGAACAACTTTTAAGCTAGTAAAATTTCACTACATGAATAAAGCTCAACTTCCTTCACTCTGTGGATAGTTCTAACTAAAAGAACAAGTGTAGAACATTCATTGGCCCGTAAACAACGTAAACAACAGAAAATCTTCATTGTTGTTTAGATCAAAATACATTATGCTCGATAGTAAAACTTCTGAATCCTGTGAATACCTGTGTACCATACAGAGATTTTTCATATTCATTTATTTGCAGTTCTTTTGACTTAATATCATCTTGTATACGAGTATATCGTGATTGAGCAAGTAAAAGATCTCTTGATTTCTGTTCTCTTTCATCTGTTTTGATAGTGATTAAACGTGTCAACTCCACAAGTGCAATACGTAAGTTAGCCAAATCATAATTCATTTGATCCACTTGCTGTAAACTTTGACGTAGTTTGGTTTGTTCCACTTCAGTAAGTTGACACTGAGACAGGAAAAAAAGCAAAAAATACATAAAAAGATAAATGCTCAACTAAAAGTTCTTAACCAATGAATTAACTAACTCTGTTAGGTATATCTTCAATAATCAAATACTTAAGCGTTAACAGATCATTTTAAATGAAAATATATAATGCAACTAAAATCAAACAACTAGTTCGTTAACACATTTACTAGGATACCGACTTCATTAATTATTAATTCGCTTGAAGTTAAGAAAATTCGCTATTCATTGGTCACACTACTACGACTTGATTAGTGATCAATTAGTCGATAACAAACATTAATTTATAGAATTTTGTTATAGTGTATTAGGGTTTGATTAACACGTGAGAGATTTAAGCTTATACATTACTAGAACAAAAGTTCAGTAACTGCATAGAGCATTTTTAAGAATTAAATGTCCGCTTGAGCAGTATAATTTGTAAATATCAATCAGATAATTGTTTATCTGGTTTCATTATACGTAAGTCATATACATTAGTAATAAACAAGTCAGTATAAACAATTAAAGTATTCAAACTAAATACCATCAATAATCATTTCTATGCATTTGAATTGATAGTTATATTCAACAACGAGGAAGGATAAGTGGCTATTATTCATATCATTTAACAGCCTAAGAAATAATATTTTTAAAAATTTCCAGTAAATGATTTTTTTAAATAATACGAGTTTTACTTGAATCCCTTTTCTCAATCTTAATAGTGTATTGAGAAAACAGTTAATTAGAAAAGTATGATGCATTTACGTTGTATATATTCCTGATCATGTATGTGCATATCACTGGTAAAAGTCGAGTAGATATGAAACGATAGTTGTAAATGAAGAAAACATAATAATTTAATATGCAAGCAATCAAAATTCACTCCACCCTTGGCCGTAAGATGACTTAAAGATTATCATACCAGATTCAAAGTTACAATAAATTGTTCAGTCCATACAAAAGAGGTTTGAATTCTTTAATACCAAAGGCTTCTACGAACCTACGAATTCGTTCTTGAAATTTGTCTATGATACTTTAGAAGGTGTGCTAAGTCAAATTCTGTGACTTGTTTCACTTATTCTTCTCGGTATCGATGAGCGTATTTACTCAAACTGATCAATAGAATATTTCAAATGGTTGGTAGAATAAGTGAAACTGGATAGTGGCTAACAGTAATATTCAGAACTCTCCTTTCATCATGTTTGGGATTCGTCAGTTGGATGCACCTATACTCCAGTGGTTATCTTAACAAGGAGACTTGATCAGTTGCAGTTCATAATGTCGATACAAAGATTTGAACAACCAACATAGATGAACTGGCATCCACTAGGTTGTACAAACTATTCGGACGTTAGGCATTTGTAACCAAAGGTATTGAGTACAAGTCACAGTATGAACAACAGAATGTACGGGTACACTCATCTGACAAGTACCACATAGAAAGAAAATCGCATCTAGGGATCCGCTGCTAGCCAACATTCAACTCTGATCAAAACTCTCAAGACTTAATGACAAAGTTGTACAGGATTCACAAATCCTCGAAAAAACTATTCAATTAAAGCTCATAACAACCAAGAAGATTCAAACAACTAGTACATTATGAACTTGTGGATCAGTTTAAATCATTTAATAAAGAGTTATTTTACTGTAGAATTAATAGAAAAATCAACCATAACAGCAATTAGGTAATAATGAATAATATAGGTAGATCGTTCGTGGATATTAGTTTACGCTTCACACAGTGGAAACGTATTAGTAATTGTCAATTTATGCTATTAATGAACTAGTGGAAAACCTCAAGTAGTGAGAATATGAATGTTTAACTCGAAAACGCTAAGACATCTTCATTGTGACTCTATCAACAAAACTTTCCTCAAACAAAATCGACTCAAAACTTTGTATTTTCACAAAAATATCAGTTTTCAAGGCGGAACCACTTCAGAGGGTAAAACAATTGAAACTAGAAAATATTTGACAACTTTTACATGACCACTTAAAATGCTCCGTTCTCTAAGCTAATTACAATGAGATTGGATTGACACGTTTGAAATTTCGGTGTGATAAATATTTTAAGCTTTGGAACATTCATTTAAAATGATTCAAGGTTCAAAATTCGTTTTATCACTTACCTGACTTACTAACATTTCTTTAAGTCTCTTTATATCATGAGTTAATTGAGTGCGTTTCTTTAATAGTTCAGTATCTTGGCCAGCTTGTTTCACAGCTAAACAATTCATGTGTTTTTCAGCACATGTTTTCATTGTAAACTTAACAGATTCTTTTAATGTCTGTAGTATAGTATCAGCTTTACGTGCTTTACGAATAAATTCTTCGCGCCAACGTGTTTGTTGATTGATACGATCTTTCAACTGTAAAAGTTCTTGTTTTAAATGGTCCATTTCCAGTTCCTTTTCCGTTCTATTTTACAAATACAAAATATCAATTCAGAAGGAGAAATTTAAAAAAAATTCGTTCTATTAGTATCTCAGATTCAGTACAAATAGAGTCTGAAGTAGTAGTTTTATTTTATTCACAGTTCACTAGTTTGAAGCTTTTTTGCATCCTTGACTGAACAAAAAGTTTATCTTTCTGTAGTAGCTTTCAAATAATCAGATAGTCTGTACCATAAATATATCGTGTTGTGTATATCGTTATTCATAGAACTATTTTATTGGTATTAGGTGTTTCGGTTCAAAATTCAGAAAACGTTTGATAAAATCATTTCGAAGTACGTATACAACCTACCAATCACAGTACCACTAGCGCTTCACTGGAATATTTTAGTTTCCCGATTACTGATATCGGTAGTTATATATCGAAATGTTTAATATATACTTCACATAATTTGATTGATACGAATGATGAACAATGAAATGTTCATCATGCACATAAGTGAAAGAATAATAATATCTGCCTTGGGTTTTTATTTTCTTTATCAGCGGTACAATTAATTGACTGTGGTTGGATGAATCGATCAGTCTACGGTGATCTACACTACATACACTACAATATATCAGACTTGACTAAAATATCTCAGTGGTAACACCCACGGCCGTAGCAGCGGAGATCATGGATTTAAACCTTAAGTGAAATAAAAGTCTTTTCAGGATTACAAGTAAACGTTTTTTAACTAGTGTCGATTCGCATAAAACGTGGCTTAAGACACTCCTACTGATTGCTGTTGGCCACGCAGCATAATACGATATATACTTTCATAAAAATCATTGATAATGGAGGAGATTTGGAGAGATTTATTTTCATAGTTGCAATCACGAGTTGATTATAGCAACACCACCAGTCGAAACCTGGAAGCATTGGAAGAACGTTTCGTTTTAGTATGGGACAACTCAGCAGTGAACATATACGACCATCGCACATAGGATTCTGATCAAGGACCTCTAGTCTCGCCCATGAACTCCTGACCTAGAGAGCACTGAGTCGGTATCCCATGATGTTAAGGTTTGAGACCGAGTATCCTGGGTTCATACTAGGAATACAGTGTATTCAGATTTCTGATGGTAGTCTTAGCTAAGATCAGTTCATAATTTCAACTATGAAAATAAAAATTATTATTGTTACAAATGCAATGATATTATGAAATCGATTTTCATCTACTTTTGTAATGTCATTTCTGAATTTTTCTGTTCTAGTTGACAAATATGCACATTGACAGCTTCATATTGTGATTGTAGATCATCCAGTTTCTTTTGTCTTTTGGCAGACTGACTATTATAAAATGAAAATGAATAAAGTAGGGTGAATTTAAGCAATGGAAGTCGAGACTTTTTGAATTATTTCTAAATGAATGACGGTTGATATTTTATTTATCAACTGTTGCTCAAATTACTGAATGCGTCAAAAAGTAAGTTTGTCGATGATTATGTAATTACTATCAATAAACATCTGAAAGCTCATCATTCGCCATCAAAATATATCTGAAAACTGAAAAGCACTAATTATATTTCCTCTGAATTCAGTCTGTATGACCAGTGATTAATTCAAATTTTACTGAATCATCCAAAAAATATACAGTCAAAACATAAGATAATCTTGGGTCTTTATTCGGTTCTATTATCTCTCAAAAGTTAGTTCGTTCCATGCTTTAAAACTGAGTCAACATTGGGTAATTCTTTTTTTATAGAGACTTTAATATCTTAATTTTGACAGTGGAATAACTTCACCAATATTAAAAAAATAGTAATGAGTGACTAAGTGACAATGTTTCTCTTCATAAGACTCGAAATTGTTGTATTTGATCTAATGTGATATTGACAGTAGACAGAGTCTTTAAATAAGACAAGGAGAATGATCTGATTTTTGAGATCCTCTAAGTCGCATTTATATGTAGTTGATAAAAGGCTCCAGTCAAAAACATCGAGATTTATTAGACAGTTTTATTTTTAAACGTAGGGACAACCTAAAATATTCCTTGCACGTTGAATAATTTCCTCAACTGAATTCAATTGTTTAAGATAAGTTTTCAGTGCTATAGATAAATCTTATTAACGACATTTAAGTCAATCAGAGATAAGAAAAGTAGTGAATTTAAGGTATACTACAATGAAATTCCTCAATGTACACCGGTTTTGAAAGTGATAAAATCATTGTAAATAATTATCTCTGGTTTTTAGAAAATTCAAAAGGTAGCTTTATTCTCTTAAAGTTTTGCGCTTCAAATCAGACTAGACACTAAAAAAATAGTTTTGAAGAGAGTGAAAACAAAGACTGGTGAAAAGAATTCATGTTAATCTACACCAGTTTTTGTTTTTACACTCCTTAAAATAATAAAGAGAACTATGCGTATGAAACTTCCCAAATAGTTTTCAGAAATTTACATGAATAAAACTATTTGCGATATGATGAAAATGAATGAGTCTTTCATACAATTAATAAATTTCTTTCTCATGAAATGACTCTTTTAAATTTCCCAAAATGATTTATATTCTCCTTATTAGTATGAACTGAGTATGTAAATATTATACATCTATTGGATTGCTCTCATCTACTCATCGGCGAGCGCATAGTAAAAGTCACAGAAACAAGATACTTGTTTGAACACCAAAAGTGACTAAGAGACTTTATGCAATAAGGTTTTATTAAGTAGAAGTAAAATGTCTCAGATGATTCGAAAATTTTTTGTCTATCCAGACTTATAAACAATAATGGTTCGCAAACTCTAAAAACGCATTTAATGTATGATTGAGCTAGACCGTCTTTTGGGTACCACGATTCATATGGTCATATAGTGTTTTATCTCCTTCCAGTTAACCGCAGTGAATAAACTATTTTTAAGAATAAATGCTTTGTATGATTATTTGTTTCGAAATGGAACTGCTTGTAATATAATACCTTAGGTAGCACAATCGAACTATGTACCAAACAGATGAAAAAAGATTGACAAAATTTTAAACATGAATCGGTTTTTCAGAAACTGAATGAAATTTATCATCAATAAAATCCAATTTCAAATCTGTACAAATCTATACTTACGTTTTTAATTTAACACTTTCTTGTTCAAGTTGTAAATAAAGTGACTCTAGTGATAACATTTCATCTTGTAATTTCGACTGTTCACCTAGCGTTTCAGTTTTTAAGCGTTCTACTTCACTTAAAATGAATGTGAATGTCATTAATGGAAATTTAAAATGAAAGAAAACGAAATTCAAACTTTTTACAAGGTATAAGAAAAAAATACATCAGTCACAATTTTCAAAGTAGTAAAATAGAAGAATATTTCTACGAGTGCAACTTACAACTTCGGATAATCACAATATCAGTCTTCAAATTCAATGTAAACATTTTAACTGCTTAAACAATTATCATCAATGGTTATAGTTATGTGCATACTTTCTTGATGTCACTTTGCAAATATAAATTGTAGAAATTTATTCATGTCAAGACGTATATATGTATTTGGAGTTAGTTGAATTTGTTTTTAAAAAATATTTAACTAAGAATTATAAAAATCTGTAATGTTCATGTTGATGGAAATTGTTGGTAAGTCAAAGTGGAATTATTTGTCTGAATTCAGATTTTAACAACCCTCAGGAATTATTTTGCGAACTTTGATGCGCATAGTGATCAGAAAAAATTTATTGAGTTTACACTATCATTTTACTTTATACTTTAAAGTATACCGCTTTTTTTTCAGAATACGAAGTAGATAAAAGATTATTAAGCTGCCAATAATTATTTTTCAACTTATAATTAGTCAGTTAGTTTTTACTTCGAGAAAACATCACATTTAATCAAAGTGAAGCAATATCTTGCTCTTTTCTTTGCTGCTTGGACAAAACGTTCCATAACATTTCTGAGCTTCTATCGATTTTGAGGAATACTTTAGAATTCACCAACACTTCTCTTTGAGAAATTAGAACTTCTTAAGATCTACTTACAGCCTGACAACTGGTTTTCAGTGGCATTCCATTCACCCAACCCTTGCTACTTATTTGCTTCATGGTGTCTTTGGAAACCTCCATCATTGGTTTATGTCTGATTCAGGTTCAAAACACTCCAAGAACTACAAACAAAACTTTTCACAGTGATTTTTCCTATGGTACAATTTAATGACCATTTCAGCTTTACAAATTCTATTCTTGTTTACCTTTTTGTGACAATTAAACATCATAACATTCATTTAGAAGTTTAGCTATATGAGAAAACTCTAGAAACAAGTTTACTAAAAAATTCAATTTAATTATTTACTATTGTAGGCTTTTTCAAATAAGTACGTGTAAAATTGTTTTCATATGATAATATCAGTTGGTGAGATTACCTAATTTTACTTCATACTTAACTAAATTGGCCGCGATTAGAAAAGTGTTTAGTTGTCTTAACCCGAAAATAAATTATTTCTACGCTATTTTCTTCAAATTCCTCAAGCGATACAAATAACCTTACAATAAGTGAGCAAAGACTTAAAGAGTAGAAGTATGTCATAGTGATGAGCTTCAATCAACCCATACAAATTTTGCTAGCTATTAGCCAGTCAGAGAACAACTTTTGTAAATGTGTAAATTAGGAAGAAATTAATAGGTTTTACAGGCTTCACGTATTCAATGGATTGATAGATGTCGTACACGTGCTGTTGTGTCTGATAATAAGACAAACCGTATATAAAGTCATCTTTGTGGATAAAAACAACATTGATCTTTTTAAACCTAAAAGGACGGCTAATTTCCTGATACTGTTTAATACGTCTATATACTAGTACTTTTACTGACAAAAGATTGAATTTTAAAGCCAATAATTTTAGAAATTATAATACAGTAACAAACTACTTACTCTTTTTGTGCTTGCAACTTATCACTTTCCTTCATTATTTGTAACGGTTTTGATTGAATTGCTACACTTTCTGACTAAAATAAATAATACATTATTCTCAATGTGAATATATATTTTCTGAAGAACAACTAAAAGTCAGATAAAATTAAGTAGAATTTCTTTTTATAAGTAATACATTTTTAGTGATCTAAAAGAAGAACAAGCTACATCATACTCTTTGGTTTTTGTCATTTTATCATAAAATATACTTCAGTCAATATATAATCTTCCACAACATTTACTTGATAAACTGTTGTATATTTTAAATTATGGTTTATATTTAATCCAAGCAATATGTCTTAGATCGTACTGAAAATCTTCTGCATTAACAAATAATCTATATAAATATAATACTACAGATGAGTCCCACACCAGGAAGAAACCGCCGTTCATTGCTTCCCGGTGTTTAATGGTGGACTAACAATAGCTGGTTGATTGATGATTTCAATGTGTAAAAAAAGTCCATAAGTCTGATTGAAAGAATTGAAGATAATTCTAACAAACCATTCTGAAACATATATTGTTTCTTTACATGAAATATAAGTATCAGAAAACTATTTTAATGATAGGCTTGATAACTACTACAAAGTAAAAGCACTTAACTTTGAGAATCCATCCCAGGAAAAACTATTCACTTGAGCTACTCATTTTTGCCCATTACGAATAGTAGTATTTAAATTGACGTTATGATTTTTCACAGTTTTAATCTAAACCTCTATTGACTATAGTATACAGATATACTTCAATGTATCATTCATAACAATTACTTAAAATAAATATTTAAAACAGATTGATGAAATATTTATTAAAATATTTGATAGTTTCTATGAATATAATTCTAACCACTAAATTTTGACACTGTTCTTCGACGTCATTCTTCAGTTTAGTTACTTGTCCTAACATTTCCTTGGTATCTTTTAATGTTTGTGTCAATTGTCGAGTTTCTCCAGATCGTCTGTTTATTTCTTTTTTAACTTCACTAACAGATTTTTCTAATTCTTCGCGCATATTTATGATATCCTGGTTTCAATAAAACCCATAAAAAATAAATAAGCAGCATAAACAACTGACAGTGCATTATTCGGTAGATTAATATTTGGTATTTATTAATAAGAAAAACAACACATTAAATTAATATTGTTGTAAAAGGCAATCATATTCAAAAATAATAGTTTTAGTTTATAATAAGCTAAAGCGGAGTGAATTTGAATGAAATGAAATAACTTACACACAGAATTAAAATTCCCCTTCATAACAAATGAGTAATTCAAGCTGGAAAACATCGGTAGATTATAGGCTGTCTAATGATGGTATTTGCCTATCAAACACCAAATATCATGTATGTCAAATAGCTTTGTTCATTAGGCAGCTCTACGGATTTCATATTTACTTCTATGGTGTTTAGTTACGTGACTAAACAGTTTCAAAAACGTAGTTCGATTTTATTTGTTCTGCTGTTTTTTACGAAAGTATCTTAAGAATCGAGTGAATTCATCCGACACTTCACTAAATTAATACTTACAAAACAAATGATATATTGTACGAACAAATGGTGATTAGTGCATAATCTGTATGTTTCTAGAACTCAAGCTAATATGATTAGTGAATAGTTGATAATTTTCATTTTACCTTCATATCATAGGGCGGAGATAACATTTTGATGAAGCGATGTTGTTTTCTTACCAAAGAAAACAGAATATTGGTTAAACAATCTTAACTGTACATATATAAGTGACTCACTGCTTGATGGACTCACTATCTTAACAGATTTCTAGATAATATTACTATATCGATCAACTTTCGTACAATAGTTGCTAAAAAGCTCGGCTTATATAGAAAATTTTGGTTTCTGTATGTAATTATTACTACTATTAATCATGTCTCTTTTTGTTGATCTTTTACTCTGACCTTAACTATTGCGTTATAAGGCAAAAAGTTAGCTGCTACAAATAGCTGAACTATCAGTTATTTGTTTGTATTTAACTACAAATTAGCCAAACAAAGGGACCTAGAAAATTATTTTATGACTTATTTACGTTTTTCATGCAATCACAACATGTAATATTTGATGAATCCTTACATGTAAACTGTAGACTGTGCATAATTTTCTTATAGAGTTGTTTAATTCATGCAATAAATTATTTGATATTCAATTGCTAACCGTTTTAAAATCACAGTTTGTAGGACCTGAAAGGTCAGAGTAATAGAAGTACTGAAACTTAAATAACTTATCTATTTAGTCATTCTTCTTTATCATCAACACAAAAAAATGTTAAACAATTAGCAATATTGTTCGCTTTGTGATTTCTATAGTAATCCGAAATAGAAATCTTATCCGTCTCATAGGAATCTGTAATTATAATTCGTTGTATTATTAAGATATTCTCATTCAGCTTTCCTTTTAATTATTCACAACTCATTTTCCTCTTTCATCAAAGTTGATAAATCGTGTGCGTTTATTTGAACCTTACCAAAGTGATTCACTTATTTTCTCAAAATTTGAATTAAGTCTTATCGTAAATGAATCTTACTGCTGACAGATGATAAATTTTATTTTAATAATCACCACTTTTGATCATCACACTGTGTAGGGTTAATCATATTTGAACTAGTGGGTTTTGAGTCATCATTATCCACTTGTCAACATATAATCGGAAAATAAGGATTCATCAAACATTCTCAAATAAAATTATTTCATTACCTCTTCTTTAGGCATGCGATTATATTCATTTTGTAGTATACGTTTTTCATCTTTCAAACTTTCAATGGTATAATTTAATGCATCATTTCTTTCGCTAATTTGTAGTAGACGATTGTTTGCATTCAAAAGTTGCTGACGTAATGTATCCGCTTTTGTGTTATAGCCTTCGGGATATTTGTCAGCTTTGGATAATGATTCATTCAAGCTATCCAGATGAACTGCCCAATTTCTAGATAACTTTATTAAATTGAATTCGTTATTTCTTATTCTGTTTAATTTATTATTTGAGAAGAAAATATATAAACGAAAAGAGACATAAGCTGTCGTAGAAATAAAGGCTAACTGAAAGGGAATTTTAATGTTTTCGGAGAGAAAAGCTGCTCGGTACACTAGATGGTCATGGATTAGTTCTTTTACTGGGTCATGGATGTGCACTATTCAACAAACCTAAATCAGAAAAGGACATTATTCAGTGCTAAAGTATATTTCCTTTGGAAGTGTCCATGTCAGCCAATAAACTCTGATAGTGTCCGATGAAATGCGAAGTAAATATATTACGGACTATAAAACGATAAAAGTATTGAGTTGTTTGGTCGATAAATCACTAAGTGAAAGATCTGAGTGCATAAATTATTTAGCGCACCTGAAAAGTAACGTCATTTACAGAAAGCTAAATACATTAAAATAGTTTGGAACTGGCATAATACATCAAGCAAACTAAACAGCTGTTTTTTCAATAAATTTAAGACCGGTAATCATAACATACATCGTACTACTTTAAACTTGTGTGACATACAATCAATAAAATTGTTCACCATAAAAAATTCAAGGGCTTATTGTTAGTTTTCTCAGTGTATTATCCTTCTGAACTGTGACTTCAGATTTTATACTTATCAATATCCATTTTACAGAAAGAAAAACGTTTTTTAGTGGTAAGTGAGCAACAGGGAGAACTCCTTTAATTCTGATTTAGATAAGCTGACTACTTAAGCAACAACTGAATAAATAAAATTTTCCACACATGAACTTAAAATTTTTGTTGCATGTAAATATTAATTAGCGCTTTAGACTGCTCCTGGGAACCTCCAATATCTGGGAGTATCAACTTGTATGGTGTACATATTATAAAATTATCAAAGTTACATAAGGACAGGTCTAGCAGTACACACCTCGTCAGCTAAAACAGTCATGTAGAATGCTGCACCTCAGGACTAAATTAGGGTCCTGATCTGATTATCCGTGTTGAAAAAGTAATTACTGATTCAGCCATATTACATTTAGGTCATTCATATTAAGCACAAACAAGAGTATCGAAACTTTTTCCTTTAGTATTGACTGCTTAAAAGTTTATAAGAGGCAAAAAGGATTCAACTTAGCCTCAAAAGGACCTTACAACAACAGAGGAATGGGCAATGGACGACAGGTTAAATGTAACTTGTTGGAATGTCATGTCATGAACATTTTGACCCACGGAATGCAAACAACCTACATCTTCCATGAAAGTCCTCTTCAAAATGTTTCATTGAGGCGTGATCTCGGTCTAGTAATCACAAAAAGCCTGAAAACCACTTCAAACTTCACTCGGGATATATAGAGTCAAAGCTAACGCATTTTTCCATTTAATGCAAACACAACTTAATACAATCACTCAGGAATTGTCCTTAACTCTCCTTAAAACACGCATGGCCACACCTTGAAGTTCGTAATATCATCGCTTCTCTTTCGCTTAAAAGTGACACAAGTCTCCTAGCTCGGGTGCTCAGACGAGCGACCAAACATAATGTAGGGTTAAAAAACAAACCTTACAAGACAGACTTCAGGACGTGGGTTTATTCTCTCTGAATTATAGCAGAATATGAGGTGATTTGATAATTGAATTCTTAAACGCACCTAATCATCCCGAAATCAGCGTCCTTTTAGAGAATCACCACCACATCCTCAAGGAAACCGATGAAAAAACTCACATCACACAGGAAACACTCAGGTTCGTGTTCACTTTTTCTCATTAGGATTTCTCCAAACTTGAAATGCTCTCTCAGTTGAAAAAATGATCGACAACTCACAGGATGGATTCAGAAGGAAACTTGACAAACATATAAGTACATGCGAGTCATCATTCACCACTTCAGCTAGTCTCACGTGATGCACTTCTCGAAAATTTCTCGTTTTAATTATTATCACTTTCTCAGAGCACCGACCTATTCTATCTCGCTTATTTTATTCGATTTCTTCTTCTTTCCATACAAATAGGTCCTCTTACACTACCTTCAGAACTAATCAATCACATTATGTTATCTGTGAGGTTTTAAAAACATTCATCTTCTCTTTAGCATTACTATTCTTTCTATTTGTGACGCTAAAACCAGCTACTATCCGAACCAGTAATTAGCCACTAGTGTCCAGAAACTCTAAAACGAAGGGACATAAACAGTGATAAATAGATACCATCTGACTATAATAACATAGCAAAGTGGCTGAGCTGCCAACCAAACGCTTAAATCCATGCCAAAATAAGAAATGACTGCAAAACATCAACCGTTTGATACTAGCTTGCGAAGAAGATACTAAATTCGAATTTAAGAAGGCTTTATTAGAAGCACGTATCTTTTGTGTGAACACTTGAAGTGTGTGATTCTTTAGAAGAAATAATGGATCGGTTGTGCCACAGATATAACCTAATTAATAAATAAATCTATAACTAAAGTGTTTTCTAAACCATGTTTAGTAACCTATCGAATGCACATACTTGGATAGTAGGCCGCGAAGTTTAAAAAAACGGTGCTTCATTTGAGCGATCTGAACAGTGCTTAACCTCCCCTCAGTTCCTAATTGTTCGACTGAGTCAAGTGCTGGGAAGAGAACTTCTGGAGTTGCTTCGTTACTTTCTGCTTCGTCTGAAAGAACATTGATTTTGTGAGTTCCACTCGGCTTAGCAATAAGAAATTTGCCATCAGATTCGTCTGTAATAAAAATATATTGATAATTATTGCGTCACCATCTGATTTTCCTGATAAATGTTCAGACATTTGTGGAACGTTATTTTCATCCATTCAAATTACCGCAATTCCAGTTTTTGTTGTCATGACAACAGTCATCTAAAATTATGTGATGTATTTTATTTTATTCTACACTTAACTTTTGAATTTAAGCTATAAAAACTAATTATCAGTAGACTTGGAAATCATGTTTTAATCACTATGAATCACCTTAAGCTGGTTGTGGTCGGTCCAAATGAGGTTATCGTTTATAAAGTATCATTTGATTTACATTTCAGTGTGGAAAGTCGTACATCTGCAATTTTCTTTCCGAAACTGTAGATCAGGTTACCGGTGAATACCATCCAACTAGCGGTGTCAGGTTTTTGCGTTCTTCATTAGTTGCTATCTTAACAATATAGAATATTAGAATATGAACAAAAAATCAAGGTGAAAGGAAAAACTGGTAAGATCGAAGTCGAATTGTGGGATGCAAGTGGTGACAAGAAGTAAATCACTATACTATCTTTATTCAAATGGTCGTCATAGATTCGAAGCGTGCTGGCCGGCTATTTTCAAAGGGTCTCATGGGGTAGTTTTTGTGTATAACCCAGATAATCCTTGTCATATAGAGGATTTATATAATTGGTGAGTTTAAAATGTGGTATTATTATTGTAGGTATCGATTAATACCGCCTTATATAGGTTTAGGCGAACAGCATATGTGTATCATTTGCCACAGAAAACCAGACGCATCTAACTGTGACCAGATTTCGCTGCGTAAGTCAAATAAATAAATGCAGCTCAATCTGTTACTTACAGCAAATGACATACGAAATATACTTCATCTATTTTCTAATATACCGAAAGATGGCGAAAAACTCAGACAGCAGTTCGGAAAATTTGTATCACATGTAGCTTGGGGCAGAGTGGAAGCAAACGAACAAGAAGAGCTCAAAATAATGAATGGTTAAATACGAATTTTGTTTGAATATAAACATTTAGCTTCGTATTTGTAACGTGTTAATAATATATATCTCATATCGTTTTCAGCCTCTGCTTTCGACATTTAGTCCAGCATAAATGAGTGATCACAGAAACGTTAAATTTCTTTGACGTTTTACATCGTGCATATACAAATCGTAAATGCGACAGTTAGGCCACTGGCTATGCTTGTGAAATGTTAAATATTATAATTTATTGAATACAGTAAGTTTTCAGTCTATAACGGTCCTGTTGTTCTAAAATGCTGTTAAAATATGAGTAATTGTGTATGTGTATCACTAGGCATTACTCAAAACGACATACAAATCCAGATGGATATTTTATTACGAAACGGGACATAAGGAATAAAGTAGCAAGCATTCGTGTTTCGGACGATGGTAAAAAACGGACAAACAAGTACTTTAATGAACACCTGTGTTTGTGTATACCCTATCACTGCAGCTGCTCCTACGTCTCAGTCTTCTCAGTTCTGTCTTACTGAAACGTGGCTTTACAAATAATGGAATAACTTAGCCAAAACAATACATAGATATTCCCTTTCATCAATTTAACCCAATTTCTAAACCAGATTGCTAAAATATCCTAGGCTATAAGATCTGTTTGAATTTCCCCAATACTTAAAAAAAGTTGCTAACTATATGGCTTCAATTACCGGATTCCAGAGGGTATTTTCCAAAACGTCACTTACTGTCAATGTTTAGAATCAGGATTAAATTCCCACTTAAGTGAATAGAATAGCACGGTAAGATGGTCTGTTTCTTGACTCCCAGATCATGTCGGTAATAACAAATCAACATGCAGACTTGCAAAAGGCAAATTTGTTTATCTGCATTGCGATGGGGACGTAATATATAATTAGAATAGTCCTCTATTACAACCACCATAAGTGAAGAAGAATTAAATATCTTAGCCTATAAATGACATAGACCCGTACGCTAACTGAATAAATCGTTCCTTTAGAACCGATCTCCCACCAAAAACTATCAAACGGTTTTTCTGACCAAGTTGACAGTGGGTTCTTCACCTACATCTGAACAGATCTCTTCAGCCTCACTATATGTTGTCAGTGTTTTTCCGTCACTTTAGGAGCGCAAAAACATCGGTTAGTACTTTATGATGACCCATGACGTCAGTCTGTGACTCTTAAGTTCGAGTCTTACGAGGAACTCCTAAAAATACCAAATCCAGTGAAGCACGTTGGATCTTAAGTATGACATTTGGGACTTGGATTGTTTACTTACCTTCAACCAAACAAAAATGTTCACATTTTTGAATTCCCTACTGTTTGAATCGAATTCTCTCATTTTTCAGGGGTTTTCCAAAAATAACCCTAAAACCCTCTTCGAAATCTGCTATGCACTCTCACATTGACTTACTAAGTGTGCTACTAGTTCGTTAGATTTAGTTTTACCTTTTCAGTTTTTGAAAACTATGACCAGCTTTGGTACCAGCTATATTTATGTTTTTCGGCTGCTATCTTGCAGTTCATGAAATGGCGATTTACCGTAGATCTACTGATTTTAAAAGATTTCATTGCGATCATAAAACGATCTAAGTTATACCATCATTGAAAAGCCCATTGCGCTTGACGGCCGTTTCTTCCTAGTGTAAGATTCCTTAGCAGTGTGTAATAATGACTCCACAATCAGGAACCAAGCACCTAAGGTCTAACGCACGAACGTTTTGACCCCCGAACCTCTTAGTCGGCATCCAATGATGTGTGTGTCCGAGACCAAATGTCCTATGTTCGAAACTCAAGTTAATTTTGTTGTATTGAGTGTGATAAGCTACTTTCGACACTCACGCCTTATAACTAAAGCGTACTGTACTCAAATTTTACATAATCATTCATCTACTCTAGTACTGAGAAAATAATGAAAAACCATATCCTTAAGACACTTTATGTAATGAGATACAAAAACTTCTGACATATTAAGTCATTTCTACGTTTCATTTGCATTGAAAGTTCTCACTGTAACTGTGAGATATTGATATATGTGACTGAGTAATAATGGAAATTTTCATGTCTAAATGAGTGTTTATCCAGTAACAATAGCAATTTCAAGGATTTGTCTAACTGGCGGTTACATTGTTAATGCTAAAGATCCTAATTTTGTAATCCTTGATTTTCCAAAGACTGATATTGTTAGCTTAAGTCATTGATTTTCAACTCCTAATGCATAATACTGTTATTGACTTACATTAAATATACATGAGACACTAGGCGCTCATACGAAGACACTTGGGAAAGATGATTTGTATCAACCAATGTGTGTTCGTAAAACTGAGATGTCTTGGAGTTGGTGAGAACTCTTGAATAATAGGTTACTACTAGCTACATGATATACATGGTACCAATTTGTTACGTCTACGGATATTATAAAATAGAAGACTGAATGGAAAGAATCTAATGGATTTATTTCATGATGAAGTTTCTCTTCAGCTACAACTATTAAACTAGGAATATTCAACTGTTTTTAGCGAATCGACAGTTGATGAAGATAAAGAACCAAAATAAGACAAGCTATATCACAGTCCTTAATTTTGAGAAATAATCTTTGTATGATTATCAAAGCCGGTTCTCGAAAAATCAGCAGTTTACACATTACTAACTTAATAGGCAGATTCGTTATTATTTTCGAGTCTCCCTTGTTGATTTTCTTTCGAAAACATTCATTAGAAAACGAATGTAATAAAACTAATAATCTAAGTTTCTATCATATTCTGACGATAATTTAGTTTGTCGCATTTTAAATATTCAAAAGTTAACATTGACTTTAAAATCAGATGTGATGATCTGATTCTGCTGGCTTTGTTGAGCTTTGAGATCATCCATTCGAACCGAATCATGATCTCCTCAGTGGTAACACCTGTATCTTTGA
This sequence comes from Schistosoma turkestanicum, assembly GCA_944470395.2. NCBI lineage: Eukaryota > Metazoa > Platyhelminthes > Trematoda > Strigeidida > Schistosomatidae > Schistosoma > Schistosoma turkestanicum. The sequence goes on from OX103973.1 coordinate 21,177,411, forward strand.
TTTTTCAAAGTAGTATCCTTTTGTTGGGATATCAGAAGAAATGTAGGGGATACGTGATCAAAATTTTGATTCTGTTGGAAGTTTTACTTATGGACATGCGTACATTTCACACATTATGATCAGACAGACTGATCAGGGTCTGTTGTCGACACTGATAATTTTCAATGCTACGTTTAACTACTTATAAGTAAGCATACTTTTTACCGAATGTTTGTACGAAGACCTAAACGTTCACTTCATTTTTGTTTAAAATACTAATTTACAATATTTTCGTATTTCTATGCTAAACTTATCGGAAATGTATCTTCCAATTTAAGATAGCTCCAAATATTTCTATAAGTCATTAGAGCCTCACCTTAATATTTTAATGTCTAGTGACATGTATACGGTTTTGAGATTGCAAGTGGTTAATATTAGGGACGATATTCATCAGCATATTTTACCATATGCAAACCCTGAACGGATTACCTCTATATTACTTATCAGCACAAAACTGAGTAAGTGTAGTACTTAGGTACTAACAACGGAAATATTATATATATATATATATATATATATATATATATATCGTTTTGTCGTTTGAAGCAAATGGTAGAGTGATGTAATAAAGCTAACAGTTCGAGAGTATTACTCTCAGAACTATCGTACATCAGGAAATTATGTAATTCATTTGAATCATTAGCCGCTGTAAGTTATGTTACCATTTAAGACCTGAAAGCACTGCGTGGTCTGCCCGTACTAGTGTGATACTCCTCAGTTTTGAGCACCCACGACCCTGCGTGCGATAATCGGACCTGCGACCTTTCTAAATTTGAATCAGTCCAACGCACTGAACTCCACTAGCCCCCGTTGATTGCTGGTTTATTACTTAGGAGATTAAGCGTTCTCCCGCGGTACCGGGTGCTGATTTCGATTTCCGTATGTAGGGCTACAGATGCTTACTACTAAGGAGTACACACTAGGATGAACCGAGCATTCAATTCTTTCAGGTTTTCAATGGTGGTCTAACTTATACCCGTTCATAATTTCAATGAAACTCAGAAATTTTCACAACCTAAACCCCTAGTAAACGCTTGAACTGTTTTAGTTTATATTCTCCCGTTCCTAATCTTCTACTTGACTGATCGTCGTCAAATATCTGACAATTCCAAACTAATAGTTAATTCATTATTCTCCTGTTAATGTAGTCCTGTCTCACTTAAAACCAATTTATGGACACATTTTGGTTTTCCAATTGTTTTGCTCCATGATCAGGTGTTTTACTGGATGGGTTGTTAGTCATAAATTGTTTAACTACAGTGACTGTTCCGCTTCCTATCTTCGTCTCATAATCGAACACTGGATTAGAGGGCGCTTGAGGATATAGAAGCTTCAAGGTCTTGGTGGTAGCTCATTTGTCAGTGTGCCAACCGGTACTTAAGTTACCTAGTCCAAAAACTATTAGGCTCAAACAGTCGATTATTAGACTGGAGAGAAGTTATATAACTACTTTCCTATCACATAACATGTGACCCAATATGACCCAAACAATCTGTGTTCGTTTCAATATAACACATAGGTTCGAGTTCTTATGTGAACATCTACACAGAAATATAAGTTCATCCTGTTGATGGGTCCCGCATAGGATAAATTACCTGTCCTGGATTTCACTGGTAACCATAATTCAATTTTTTGATATAGTTAAATGATTTAAACTGAACTTGGCTGTGTATAAAGTAACGGGATCACATTTTATCGTAATATGGTTGTTAGTAAATATTGAAAATAATATAAACAATATAAGTTATATTTGTGCAGAAGATGACCAATTTCAATAAGCATTGTTAAAAGTGATTGCTAAATGCAATATGACTGCATCTCAGAATTTATATAAATCTTCAGAAAATCATGTTATTTTATAAACATCAATGATGAATTTGTGTTGTATTAGACATTTACATGCTGATAACTATAGGAACAGTTTAGAATTTCTAATAACTGTCTTAAGTGAACACAGTATTTTGAGGTACTTGAAATGAACTAGTCGAAAATGGCATTTCTAGTTATTAGTAATGTCAAATATTTCAAGTAAACTTTATATTCTAGTCAACTAGTCAGGAAACAAAATTTAATATTACGGGAATTCCAATAAAAATGTATATTATTTTCTGAAAGAAAAGCTTAATTGGAACATATAAGCAAGTCTGAATGGAATCACTAGTTACCATAGTTGTTTCAACTTTTCTCCGCACACAAATTTATGACTTTTACCACATTTTAAGTAGGCGATTTTGAGATTCATTCAAACTGTAACTAGTTGTACATCCAGGATGAAATTTAAAACATTTTAGCCTCATAATAACTCCATTTTATTGATACAGTTATCAGAGTTGGGGTATTTTCTTATGAAATTAAAAACCATAGTTATTCTAAATTGATAGATAAACTTTTTCATTCCTCACTTATCTTTAGGTTCAAAGATTCTTTGCAGAGTCATGGTTACCCATACTACCACGATACAAATACCCAAAGATCCCTAGTTTTCACTGATTTCCCAGTTAACACCAATTCATAACGAAAGGGGTCTTTAACATAAAACTAATTTCTACAATCTCCCCATTTTATTATCATTCTTATTTTCAATAAATTGAATCTACCAACAGGTTGAATCACATCGTATTCTTTTATTATTTCACAGATTGGTTGAATTTGAAGATTTTTATTATTAGATCACATCAAATGACTAGACACTCACCAAGAGACCTAAAATGTCTAACTTCCATACCCAGTAGAGCCAGTAGAAGTTGGGTGTCTACGAAGTCCTTTATTCTGTTTAATAAAACCGTCGAAGACTCCCTGGTACTAATAGTAGAGTGATGCCTTTCTAGTTCATATACTTGCTGAGATCTTTCAGTACTCTTGGTACTTGTTCTTCATCCCAAATCTTGCTGAAGAGATTGTGGAGTATCTTTGTAGTAACTGTTACGTCTACTTTCGTTGCCTCTGCTTGAGTGCTGTCTGGTCCTGCTGCCTTACCGCTCTTGATTCAACTGATGACCATACTTATCTCTAATTGTTGGTGGGTCAGCATTGATTAGGAGGTCCATGGATGCTGCTTCGATGTTGGGTCAGTTCAGTGGGGCTGGTCGTATCAAGATTTCCTTAAAGTACTCTACCCACCTGTTTCTCTATTCTTTAATGTCGGTGATTGCTTTTCACCGATCGTTCTGGTTTACAATAGTTTCCAGCAAGCTTCCTTGTTGTATTATATAACTGTTTCATGTTTCCTTCTCTTGTAGCCTTTTCTGCCGTCATTGATAAATGTTCCACATATGCAAGTTTGTCGGCTATGATACTCCTCTTGACTTGCGTGTTTGCTTCTGTATATTCAGCTTGTGCCTTGATTTTCTCTGCTCTTGGTCGGCTGCTGTTGACTGCAGCAGTCTTATTCCCCCTTTCGCGAATGTTATCTCGAGAACCCACTGAGATACATTCCTTGTGATGGTGCTTCTTGTAGCCCGAAACCTCAAGACATGTTGATTTGATTGCTTACTTGATCCCTTCCTACTTGTCCTCCATGGTAATTTTCTCTCCATTGACTGGACTGCTTTGATGCTACAGGACTATAAAAATAAGTCTCAAGTTATGAAAGCGAATCCTATTCTACAAATAATCAATAAAGTTAGCATAAAATGTTCCATATCTCGATCTACGACACTAGTGATGGTACTATATTTGAGGTAAAAGCAAACCCCCACAAATATTCTTAGACAAAAACCCACTTGTCTACTCAATTTGTCCATCACTGCGTTCATACACTTTGTTGAACTAAAAACTTATGAATATAACTGTACATGAAACCCTATATTTAGAAATGTGTGGCTGTCCACAAGGACATATGCAAATATGCAAATTCCTTTGTAAATGAGCTTCTTTTCGAACTGATATCTATTTCAACAAAACTACAGCTGGTTTAATAAAAGTTTGTTTCTTTTCTCTACACTCAGAAGATTATTTTCATCATGTGTTATGAAAATGAATCTGAAAATGAAGAATAGAAATAAAATAACACTTTGAATTATGCTAATGAATCCATAGAGAATTGTAGACTAAATAAATATAAAACGTTTAATCCCCCAGTATGTGACAGGTTTACATTAGGTATGTAGTCGCATTTTCTTCGTTAAAGTATAAAACGTGTTAGCGAAAGACGTTGACAACTCCACCATAGATCGGACTCAGAATATTCAGGCCTCTTTGTAAGCTCTTAACCTGAGTTATCATCCAATAGTATACATTTCTAACTTCAGTCAATTCACGATATAAATCAGCTGTTATCAATTGCCAGTGGACATATTTGTCTCATGCCCAACAGGATTGAACTCATTAGAACTCACAGATTTGTTACTCTAAATTGATCACTCGTTAGTACGCTTTACAAAAATAAAGTTGTTATTATCTATAAATGCATAAAATTTCTTTGAGTATGTCCAATAAATCGTTCAGAAAATTGTAGTTGCAGATACAATGGTTCCGATTCACCAATCAACTTACCTGAATTCTTCATAGACATAAAACTAGACTTGTTTTACTATCACATGCTGAACAAAACATTTTTACCAACTGACTGTTATTTTTAAAACGTTAACAAACTTTTAATGAAAATGCACAAACTAATTCAACACTACCTAATAGTACCATCATACTGTCTTTCTCTTAACTGTTTTATCTACAGTTAGATTATTGAAACCGTTAACGATTGTACAAAAACTGTAGGGCTAAACATATGTTTAAATCATAAAGTCATTGTTTTAAATTCATCGTACACTTCACTTCCGTACAATTTCAATAAACAGATAAAAACTTTGTTATTTGGAAAAATCTTTAAATCAATTTGTGTTAACCATTATCTACGGAGTTACTTAAGAAATCTTATCCAATTATCAGTAAGTGTGTTGTTGAGAGTGATGTGGGAGAATGAATCAATATCAAAAAGTAAAAATATCTCTCGATAAAGTTAGATATAAGATTTCGGAAATAACTATACTTATAAACTTTAAACTGAGATCATTTCGTAGCATAGAGTCCCACGGCTAGTAGCTTCAAGTTCGTATCAATGATATTGTGGTACTAAATCCGAAAGCAAAATGTGGAAATTTGACATTATCTACGGAAAAGAACTGTCATAATGCCTAGAAATGGATTTGGATAATCAATCAATCAACAGCAACGTAGAACGTTGCACGTAAGTAAAGCAGTTCAAGCTACCATGCCAAATTAGCACAGAGATATAATTGTCGATTCAAATCCCATAAAAGTAGAAGTAGTAAAGGTATTAGCGGTAATCGGAAATTTTAGGGTTCGAAGACATTATTCAAGAAGTACAGTTCAGTGCAATAAGTTTGCAAAGAGAAAGATAGAGGTGATGAGGAATTCAGAAGGTAACAATTTCATAGAACACAAAGAGTAAATGCACCTGAGCCCTCGCAAACGGTTTTGAGTCATTAAGGATCTCTAACAATCGACTACTGTCATCTCGCGTACCGCAACCAGGTAGCCTACATCTAACAACATGACTCAATCCACTTGTCAGTGACCATTGGTTTTTGCCATCTTTTGGTGTGGCTGCCCCTAGCTATCTCCCAACCTACTCCTACACCAAAAAAAAAGCTCCTTGAGGAAGTCGGTGGTTGGGACATTTGTTACATATGCTCAACCACCACTACTTCATCTATTGACCTTCCATCCTTACCTTGAAACCGTTTACTAACAGCAGCATCGCTTACTTGGTTATCCCATGATAAAAGAGCAATACTTCGGAGATATCGATGATCGAAGACTAGTAACCTACGAATATCTTCCAATCTGACTAGCCATGTTTCACAGTCATAAAGTAGGACGGAGCGAACTGCTGTGCTGTACACTCGTCCTTTGGTTAGCGAACGGATATCTCACCTGTGCCATAAGTGACGCAGGTTGGCAAAGGCCGATCGAGACTTCTGTATCCGTGCTGAGATTTCGTCAGTCACCAGGCCATCAGCACTGATGAGACTCCCAAGATAAATGAAAAGGTCAACATGCCCAACTACGTCACTCCCTATCACTTGTTCAGATTCTGATACAGCCTAATCCTAAAGCAACATTTTGCATTTCGAGGGTGAGAATCGCATCCCGAACATGCTTGCATCGTTGCTTAGGGCAGTCAGAAGACCCTACATTTTGTCAGCGTCTTCACCAAATAAAACTATGTCATCGGCATATTTTAAGTCAACTAATGAATCTCCTGGTAGAAGGTCTACTGAAAATTCAGACGAAGATATTGTTATATCTAGGAGCATGTCTATGACAAAATTAAACAAGAATGGAGAAAATGGACATCCCTGACGGACATCACTTGAAGTAGAAAATTCCGAAGAAAGTTCGTCATAGGCTCTCACTCGACCTGGAGTGTTCGAGTACAGATCTTGTATAAGGTTAATGTACTTCTTTGGTACACCTTTCAATGACAGACACTGCCACTGAATCTCACCATCCAGAGAGTCGAATGGCGCCTTAAGGTCCAAGTAGACAACTGTTGTCGGACGCCTAAATGTGTGTCTGTGTTTCAGGACCTGTCGTAGTGTAAAGATGTGGTCTATAAATCCTCGTACGGATCGAAAACCAGCCTGGTTTCCTCCAGTCTGCTAACAATTTAGAAACTATGTTAGTTAAACTGATTCCCCTGTGATTGTAACAAGAAGACTTTTGTCCTTTTTTATAAGTTGGGACAATCAAGGAGTGGGATCAGTCAGATGGGCTTGTGTCCAGTTCCCAGATTCTACCTAAGATCTTGGTCAATCTAACTGCTAAAACTGTATCGTCATCCTTGAAAATCTCACGGTTCAATCTATCACGGCCCGCTGCTTACCCTCGCTTCAGATTTCCTATAGCTTTCTCAACTTCATAAAGATTCGGAGGACTTATATCGGTTTCCCATTCAGGATGACCGGAGATCGTGGGCAACTGAATTATGGCTGAATGCCAGTTGAACTGATCCTTGAAGTGTTCTGCCATCGGTCTAATCTCCTGGATTGAGAATGAGTGATAAGACAATCTTTTTCCGAGATAGTTTCACTCATGTTTGGGTTCATAATACCAGTTTCCTTGATGAGTCTGAATAGTAGTCTACTGTTGCCTACCGCCGCTGCCTTGCCCCTTTGCTTTCGCTACTCACCACTGTTCGCGATCACTGAGTAAGCTTTTTACCAGCCTCAGCCTGAGTTAAATTCGCTCGCTGTCAAGTTTGGAGCCAGGCGGGATGACTGCACGAGCGTCTATCAGTTCGGTGGTTGCTGATGAGATCCACGGTTTCATTCTAGCCCTTTGGTCAACCTTACTAGCAGATATCACTGCTGTTTCCATAGACTTTTTGATATTATTCCAAGCTGCCTCTGAATGAGAATCACTTATATGGCCGCCTAACTGTTTATCTAGTTGCTCCTGAAACACATTCTTAGCTTTATTATCATTAAGTAGAGGCCTAAGAGGTTTCGTTGCAATATTTTTCTTGCGTCCAGTAAGACGCATACAAATACGCGCTTGCGCTAGAGCTTGGTCTGAGTCTAAACAAGTGCTCCAGAATGAGCGACATCCTTTAATAGAGCCCCTCCACCGATGCCTTACAGAGGTGTGGTCTGGTTGGGTCCATCATGGGGTCGCCAGGTAAAGAAATGTTTTTCTTTATGCCTAAAGTTAGTGTTTGTCAGCAATAGGCTTTTATCTGAGCACGGTTGTAGCAGATGCTCGCCATTATATAGTTTCTGGGCCGAAACACCACATGATCCACCTGGGTGTCTTTCCTTTTCACTTAGTCTGCCTACTTGAGCATTAAAATCACCAGCCATTATTACTACATCAGAGCGCCTAACTTTTTGGAGGAGGTCCGAAAGCTTTCTGTAAAACTCATCTTTCACATCGTCTGAACTGCAGTCATTAGAAGCGTAGGCAGAAATTATGAAGAGGCAAAGGCTAGATTCCCTATTTTTCGAGTCCTTACTGTCCCGTTTAGTCGTACTGCGCATAAGCGACTTCCGATTGGGATGCAGTTTAAGAGAGCTAGTTCTGCTCTAGGACTTAATACTATATCTCTACCAGTGAGGCCAATGGGAAACAGCAGCAGGGCATCCAGATACTCAAAGCGTAAACCAGGTTGATTCTCTATCTGGACAAGGCGAAATCAAGTTAATGATTTTACTAGGATCTTGTATTCGTGTTTCGGAGATGCAATACACATCGATGGCATGGTATTCCAGAGTCCTAGCTAATGAAGCCTATTGTCCTATTTGGCACAAGGTTTGAACATTAAGAGCTCCAACATGTAGTTTAGAGTGAGGTTTCAGGAGACCACGAACAATGTTTAGTGAGCTCGAACCGTTTACATCAGCGGTGCGAGCTGATAAAAGAATGTGGGAAGGGTTGGTCGAGGAGATAAGAGAGTTATTAGGTGTAGAATGGATTTGATTGTGACCGATTTAGTATCGTGTGCTTTTATGGGTATGAGGGCGGTTGCTACTTCCCGGGTGCCCACACCGTGAAAGGGTTCTGTTTGTCAGAAGGGGCATCGGCCTCATAACTTCCGAAGGGACTCGGCTTTCATCATGAGACGTCATAATTCTTCTAAATGAAAACCTTCTAACTCCGAGAACAGAGTTTATGTGGTTTGAATTATTATTTCTTGTTAGCGTTTTTTTCGGAAAGTTTGTTTTTTCGGGATGGTGTCGCCAATTCCATGCCCAGCCCTCCTCTTTTATCCGGGCTTGGGACTGGCAGTAGCCCCAAAGTGTTTCATGCAGAGTTCAATTTGGATAAACTTAAGTAACATTTGTAACAAAGCATAATGAGTCCAGGTTGGCAAGTAGACGTGTATTTCATTGCCATCCCATTATCCTAGGATGAACTATTGAGACAGGCACACACCTGTAGTGCTCACAAATCATTACTGTGTTATGTGATAGCCATGGCTATCTAAAACTCTGCTCTGATAGCATGTTAGTCAAAAAAATCATGTCATCCATACGTAAGGGTCTAACTATTCAATCAATAATGTGTAAGCTTTAAGCATTGGATACTCTCGAATTGCAGCTTGGTGGAAATAGTCGTCTACAATTAAAGCTGACAAAATGTTAGTGATTAACATTTCAAAGCAATTACACTAAAGACAACGAAAAATTCAAAGGCGTCCAACTAGACAGTACAAACCCTTGGACCAATAATGATAAAGGCGACATGTGACAATGTTTTTTCATTGTCCAGAAACTAGTCAGTTCTGTCTGGTCCATGCTTCACATTCTTCTGACAACCTTATTCTCTTTTCATAAGTATTTAATTCAAACTTACATTTTACTCGTTGAATTCTTACCATTTGTTGTAAGGATATGGAGAGAAAAGAAAGAGACCATCTTACACTGTATTTTCAAAAATGATTTATTGTAACTGATTTCACAAAATTTCCACAGCCTAGATTATAACCTTTCAGTTGACTCTTAATCGTGGTTTATTGATCTAGTAACGAAGTTTGAAGAACAATCTGAGGTATAATATTATGCTTATTTAAAGTTTTTTCAGTAGATGCTGAATTTTCACATTTTTGAAAAAGGATGTTCAACCAAATATGATTTCTATCATATAATCTGAATTTCTGACACAGTTTACTTTTAAGTTGCATCTGACGAATAAATTGAAAATGTCCCTCATCCCCGACCTCGTTTCATCGTTACGAGTAAAGAAACGTGAATTCATCAGCTTTATGCTATATTTCTTATAATTTTACTTAGGGCAAAGCTGAATACTATATTAAATATCTTGAAAAGAGGTTTATTTCAATATATTTCGGATCTAAGACCGCAAAACGAGAAATCTGTTTCTCTCTTTTTAATAGTTTTTATGTTTTCACGAACTATACATTTTGTAGATTGACTAAATGTTCAAAAAAACAATTAATATTGAACCGCCATTGTTATCCGCTCATAAATTTATTTTAACAAGTATTATCAAATAATTCTTACCTATCTCCATCACTGAATATTTATTTTTTATTCATTTTTGATTAGCAGCTCATTTTTAATTACTAAACACATAACTATTTTCTTTGTCAACTCTTTTATTCAGCAAGATAAAAGCTTTCATTGAATCATTAAATAAAGTTAATTAAAGTGATCTGAGCTCTTGTAAACAATGTTGTTATTACATAAAAAAATGTTATACAAAAACTGATAAATAGAAGAAAATCAAAGGGAAGGAGTATTAAATCAAATGTTATATTTTATGGAAAAGAAACTAAATTAGATTTTCGGAAAAAAAATCAACATTAAAAGGCAAAACATTGTTATAACTTGAGAGAAACCTGAGAACTATGAATAAAAACAAATGGGCTAGTCATTTCTTATGTAATTTGGTGTAATTCTTAGTTTTCTTTTCGTTCTTGTGAATTTTTAACATTTATACCCGTCTATATCTATTTAGAATAGATATTGTGACCAGCAGTGGAATCCAGAACACATGCTGAATGTAACTGTATCTCACTTTGTTAATGTTCACTCCAAAACTCAAACTCAGAATCTTTTGTTTCAAACACCAATCCGTAGTTCACTTAGCTAGCCGCTCACTTATGAGCATCAACTATGGAATGCATGCAAATCCATCTGAAGAGTCCCAAATAGGACGAGTCATGTACCCTGGATCCCACTGCTGGATAAATTCTATCTCTTCTGTATAAACTTCTGTCATAGTGCCTATATGAAGACCGTTTTCACAAGATGCACATATTTCCACTAAGACTAGTCAAATTTTAATTAAAATGTCAACATTCGGGTTATCCAAACTATTAGGAACTAAAATAAATACCATCAGGTTTTCAAGCTTTTAGTTCACAATAACTTTCCAGTTTGCTCTGTTCTCAGTTTGTACCTCTTTCAAATGAACTTTCAATAAGCAATCGAATTTTACGTTTCCGCTTATCTTTTAAAAAATAACTGACTTTTTAAATTGTATAACATCACTTAAGTGTTCAGCAGGTTTCTGAGCAGAAGCTGATAAGAGATGGAAATAAGGAAAACAGATAAACCTATAAAACAAGAAAAAATTATATGAATATAAAAGTAACTCTAAGCACACTACCAATACAAACCAAATTAATGGTCATTATAAAGACTCTGTGAGCAACGGTAATTTAGTCTTTTGTTTTACATAAAGATATATGTGTATATTGGTAGAAAGATCTATCAACTTCACATTCAATTTATGGTTGTATGCAAAGCTATGCATAAACACGAAATTTGAATGGTCAGTATTTAAGAGTATACTGTGCTACAAGCAAACAAAAATTGTGCACCATGATCAAAAGCACTAACATGCAAATTATTTATTGTTACAATATAGTTTTGAAAGATACGACAAAATGATTGCAAAAATACAGTTTCAACTGTTTACTTACCATTCATATTCATGTATTTTATAATTTCAAGAATAAACAATTTTTGTTTGTTTATTTTGTAAGTATATATAAACACATGTTAAAAAGTAGAAAAATAAGTTTGATGAGTAAATTTGGTGCGGATTAAGAGAATTAGTATTATCTGCATCAGTTGTACATAAAATAACAACTTCCTTCCAAATACTTGGTTGTAATGTCGTCAATTATTTGTTTTATTTCCGTTTTTGCATGTACCATTCACTTAACAGTGACAAAATGAGTGTGAAGCTGACGTTATCCAGAGCTTTTTAAATATTCAGTGCCGTGGTTAATGTTTATCAGTGTAACTTTGCTTAAAGATTTTACTTCAAATCCTAGCTTCCAATATTTTATGATTTTTCTATCCAACATGTTGATCTGCTCCATTCTCACATGTTCATAGCAAACAAATTCGAGTAGCTCCATACGCTTGAAATTCAATGATTAGTAAAAATTACACTTTAAAAACAAGCATTCACTCACTAAATTGCCGAAATTTCTGAAAACAGAGATTTCAGTAAAAATTATAAATGTTGCGAATAATCTCAGCTGGATGCTTTTATGATTGACAAAAAGTGTTTCAAACACGATTCTGAAGTCGCATGGAATTATTCAGATTTTAAGGATGAAAATTCGTCCATTTACTGCGTAAGAATATACTGTTCTCAATGTAAACTTACCAGTATTTTTAAAACAAGTACTTTGATTGCCATATTTCTTAGAAGGCTATGTCCACCAAAACAATCATTGTATTTGTACAATTGTGTATTGATTTACAATTGGTACAATGAGCATCTAAAAAGACTTATAAAAGAACATTAATAACTGCGATTCATTTGACGACTGACATTTGGCATTGTGACTTTCTTTTAGGTAGTTTTGAATCCTTAATCTTTGATCATTCTCATATCGGAATTTTTAAGTTTCGCCATTTTTGGATGCTATTGTAGGTATTCTCTTATTACATATGCTTCTCTGGTTTCGTTATGTTGTTGCTTCATTGTGACTACACAATGTTAAATTCATAATCTGTTGTTGACACTTTTTTCTACCTACAAGATCTGAGCTTATGGCTGAAGCACATAAAAGTTAGTATTAATTCTTTGATTTTCAAATTTCTGGTCTATCGAACGGATAGTCCAGTTTTTAAGATTACTTTCTAGGTACCAGTCATGGGTCAGAAGCTTTTTCAATGACCACAACATTTTGTCTTTCAGATGTGAACAGTTGCCAATATTGTATAATAAACTATGAGGAAGCAGTATTGAAATTATTTAATGATTACTTAACTTAGACCCATAAGTGAGTAGCAAATGTCAGCCAGTTCACCCTGCTCGTATAAAAAGGAAATGAGAGATTACTTACCTATGTTCATGAAGCATTCAGTCTTGGTAAGTTTATATAAAATGGCAATGCTCAGGGATAAAAAAACAACGTTATCATAAAGTTGTCGATTTAAGACGAAAAAATCATTTGAAAAATAAATCGTACATTCCATTTATCTGCTCAAGGAAAAACGTATTAGACGCATTAGTGAATCTAGGTTAGATTACCTCAGAGCTTTGGCTTTAGCTTCTTTACCAATCTGCTTTCACATTTCTTGACCTCATTCTGATTCCTCAAAAATTTTAATATGAGGTAATTAACTGGAAAAGTTGTAGTGCCTCCACATACACTTGAGTTCGTTCATATTTAATTTAGATAAGCCTTTTGAATATCTTGCTTGACCAAGCCCATTGAATAGCAACAACCTATATGTACCATTGGCTTTTACTATTGTCTCGTTTGTATGAGCGGATATGCCTTAACATTGCTTACCGCATACGCGAATATTCATCCTACTCTCTTCAATGCTAACCTCTTAAATATCTCGATGACTCAGACATTTTACTATGTGTATATATGAATATTTTAATCTTACTAATTCATTCGCGAATTCGCCTGTGTGCTTATGGTCTGCCGGTCCATTTATGGTGCTCCAAAATAAACGTATTCAACACTTCGTGTTCATCTTCTGATGTATAAACCGTCAGGCGCTGTTTAGTAACGATTGTCTGGACTAGCACGTTGGATACCAACCGTCACGAAACTAGTGATACATTTGGCCACCATAAAGTCACTTAAAGACAGACATTAAGATCACCATCGAAACTGTTAATTTAAGTTAATTTTTAAGGGTGATAAGTTAAACTAGAACAATAAATTTTATTACCATTCCTTATGTATGTATATATAACAGGATATCAAATTTTGCTTAGAGCTGACTAATAAATCTTCAAATTAGATGGATGTTATTGAATAAACTGAAATTATACAAACCATTTGATTATATGACCATCAACAAACAAGTTGTCCATCATAATTCTAAACCATTTTATTTATTTCGTTTAAGTTTGGTACTTGATACACCCTATACGTCACTAAAATGAGTAGACACTCCCAATAAGCCGCAAGTCAAAATGTACGGAACAGGATTAGCATTTACCGTCGTAAGTGTTCGAAAGTTCAGAAGAACGTGTAAACCTCATTATAGTCACACGATCTGCAAACAGGAATTTTTACACGAATGTCTGATGACCTCATGTCACATATATAAATTCTACCGGACTGTGATTGGATGGAATCTATTAGATTCCTTTGAAGCCTTTGGGGGCTTTGTCTCACATTCTGAGGGCCATCGAAACAATTTCCTTTTCGCTACCTTCAATAATCAAATCGATCAATTTCAAGCGTTAGATATGACGTGCAAAATTCTAAAATTTTTCTGTGAATTAACTTTCTTAGCATTTCTGTCATGTTATTCATAAACTAGATGTTTTTTTGCAAGAAAGAGAAAGGATCAAGTTGGAAAAGGTTATTACAGCTACTTTTCCTTGTTTACTCAACTGTTTTGTGCTGATTTCTGTTTTAAATTGAGTTAGTTTAATAAAATTCTTTAAAATGTTGTGCTTAACACTTATAATATTGTTAATAATAGTAATATTTTTAATATCATTACTATTGTTATCGTTTATAGTATGAGGGAGTGAATTAGTTATTTTTATTGTGGTAATCTGACTGCTTTGTGTTCATCTCGTTAGGTGTATAAGTGATGTACAAAAATTTTGCTATGTAGCTTAAGTAATGGTGATTGTGTGCATTTGTTATTTCTCTCTCCCTCTAAAAATATAGATAGATATTCACGGATATATATATATATATATATACATATATACACATACAAATATATACATATATATACATGTATTTATTATGTATGCATATTTATATAAACATATATTATATATGTGCATATATATATATATATATATATATATATATATATATGTACGTATAGTTCACATCAATGAAATCGATCGATTTTCTTCTCTCTATGCTATTCTTATTATTACCCCTGTAATATATTATTATTTTTGTTTTTATTCCACAACTAATTATAGCAGTTATTATTATTATTATTGTTATTATTATTACTATTATTATTATTTTTATCATTATTATTTTTATCATTATTATTATAGTAATAACAGCTAGCAGTCATAATATTATTGGACCTATGATTATATTAGCAGTCATGAAAAGCAACGATAATAATAATAACACAATAATAATAATAATAATAATAATGCCAGTAGTATGAATAGGAACACCAGTAATAATGATTATGACTATAATCGTAAATATTATAATTATTGGGTGTTTGTTATAATCAAAAATATTATTTTTATGATTATTAGTATTTTTATTTTTGTTACCATCATACTACTAGTTTCTGTTATTGATGTCTATTTGTATAATATTATTACGATTATGGTCATATTAATGATTGAAAAATTTGTAGAACTGATTATTTTTTGTCGAAATAGTGGATGTTTATGCAAATAAGTAACAATGAATACAAGTTGATTTTCAGTTTGAAATTGTCTAAGAACATTTTTTAGCCATGTTTAATCTTACATGATAGAATGCATAGATTTATATAATCAATGAAGTTGGTTAATTTCATCATTCTATATTGGCTAACACTATTGCTACTTGTCGTAGTGCACAGTTAAAGATTAGTCGATTGACAAGATGTTGAGCTATTAGGTTCACTCAAGCATTTTTGATTACGTACATTCTGTAACGATCATATTAATTATTTACCGTACGTATGACTCCATTGTGAATACTCACTGTCACAATACCTTACGGAATTAAACTTTCAAAACGTTTCACAAATGTGAAAATTTACACTGTGATGATCTGTATGTTAAAAATAGCTCTCACTCATTAATTTATGTACGATCTTCTAATGAGAAATTATAAGACTGACGATAAGTTGTACTGAACAATATTCAACGACAAAACACAACTAAATAAGTTTTGATAAATCAACAGGAGGAAATTATATGCGTTTGCAAATGTTCATTCTCTATTATGATTCCATATATTATTTGGCCACTTCGATTCAAGCACACCATAATTTTATTCAAACAAATATTGTAACTTTAACTAAGTGATACATTTCAGTTATCAGCTTTTTATTTTGACCAATAGAATTGAAAAAAAAACTATTTTCTTTTAGTTACACAATACAAATTTTAAACAAGAATATGTTATTTTATTGAATTACTTCGATGAAACTGTAATCAAAGGCCTTTATTATAATTGCAACCAAAAAGGATTATTAATTGACATGATAATTTAGTCCAGATATGGTTGTTAATTAGGTTAAATATTTTATTTTTTTAACTCATGATGAATTTTTTATGTATTTTCTTTTATTCCCTATGATATTTTTGTTTATAGTACAATAGAACTGCCATAAATAAAGTACACTTCAACTTTGGGTGGAATGTTAATTAGCTTTCAAATTAAGTGATTGATGTCCAGTCTAAAATAAGTCAAACTAATGATTGTAATTTGTGTGTGATAACACGAAAATCTAAATATATGATAACACAGTTATATACATGGTGTGTTGAATTACTGTCATCATTTACCAAAGATACAATTCAATGGTACATACATGTTTTTACATTCGAATCGTACATTTCAAATTTTATTTTTCATTAATTGTAATTGAAATGAACAAAAGTTATTAAATGATATAATTCATCAAAAGTAAAAATCTCAGATCATGCTTATTTTGGACGCAACTTTACGACTTATTTAGTTTGTCACACCTCTAAATCGATGAAAGAATAGGAATCTGTGTAGGCTGATGTGATAAGATTGTTTGTACATTTTGAGTTTAGGATTTTAAAAAATCTCTATTTTAATCTGTTTGTTATTTGTAATTTCAAAACATCGAAATTATGTCAATAGTACAACGTCTGATTTGCAACAGCTAATAGACTTTGACTAATAGTATGTTTTATGAAGATATGTAGTTTGAATTTCAGTTCTTTTAATAAAACATCTGAACCACCTTGATATTTGTGATTTTTGGACACTTAAATTTTTTAAATTTTGGTCTAGGAGATTGGGTGTTAAACTTTGAAAGAAAATTTTTATTTGATGATCATCTTTGTTGAATTGAAAAGCATTAAGATTTTAAATTTCATAATCTCATAGTTTTCAGACAAAGTCTGTGGATTTGAAATAACCTTACAAAATACTAGTGATCCTAATATATCTAGAATCTTGACCAGACACAAGCAAGAACTCGGATCTGAAGTACACGGTGTAAATCTATATTTTATTGTGATATTATATAACACAAATCATAGCAAACACTAACTTTAAGCATAAGGTAAAACACCTTTTGACCTGGCGACCACCAAAGCCGACAAAACGATGGACCCGACTAGATCACATCGCCATAAGCTATCGGTGGAGAGGCTCTGTTGAAGACTGCCGCTCATTCTGCAGCATTTGTTTAGACTCAAACCATGCTCTAGTTCGAGCGCACATTTGTTTGCGCCTTACTGGACGCAAGAAAAATATCGCAAGGCAATCTCTTAGGGCTCTGCTTAATGATAGAACAGCTAAGAATATATTTCAAGAACAACTAGAAAAACAGGTAAGCAGCCATATATTATGTGATGCCCACCATAAGACAGCTTGGAATGATATCAAAAGGGCTGTAGAAACAACAGTGATATCTTCTATTAAGGTAAACCATAAGGTTACGGAGAAGCGGTGGATTTCAGTAGCATCTACCAAATTGATGGATGCTCGAAAGCTCATCCCTCTTGGCATTGAGCACGATGAGGAGCGTAGTCAGATCAGACGCATGCTGATAAAAAGCCTTCGCAATGATCGGGAACAGTGGTGGGTAGCGAAAGCAATTGAGATGGAAAAGGCAAGGCGATAGGCAACAGTAGGAAACTATTCAGACATATCAAGGAAACTAGTATTAGGAATCCAACTGTAAGTGCGACTATCTCGGAAAAGGATGGTCTTATGATCCATTCTCAATCCAGGAGATTGGATCGACGGGCAGAACACTTCAGGGAAAAGTTCAACTGGTATTCAGCCATACTTCGGTTGCCCACGATCTCCAGTCATCCTGAATGGCAAACCGACGTAAGTCCTCCTACTCTTTATCAGGTTGACAGAGGAAATCTGAAGCGAGGGAGAGCAGCGGGTCCTGACAGATTGACCCCTGAGATTTTTCAGGATGATGGTCCAGTTTTAGCAGCTAGATTGACCGAGACCTTAGATAGAATCTGGAAACTGGACGTAATCCCATCCAAATGGTCCCAATCCTTGTTTGTCCCAAATTATGAGAACGGACAAAAGTCTTCTAGTGACAAACACAGGGGAATAAGTCTAACTAATATAGTTTCTAAATTGTTAGCCTCGATAATCCTCAGACGCCTAAGTAGAGCGCCGACAACAGTTGTCTTCCTGAACATAAAGATGGCATTTGACTCTGTGGATGGTGAGGTTCTGTGGCAGTGTCTGTCATTGAAAGGTGTACCAAAGAAGTACATTAACCTTATACAAGCTCTCTACTTGAACAACACTGGTCGAGTGAGAGCTTATGACGAACTGTCATCGGAATTCTTTACTTCAAGTGATGTCCGTTAGGTCTGTCGACTTTCTCCGTTCTTATTTAATTTTATCATAGACACGCTCCTAGATATTATAACACTATCTTCGTCTGAATTTTCAGTAGACCTTCTACCAGGATATTCATTAGTTGACTTAAAATATGCCGATGACATAGTACTATTCGGTGAAGACGCTGATAAAATGCAGTCTTCTGACTACCCTGAGCAGCGATACAAGTATGTTCGGGATGCGATTCTCACCCTCAAAATGCAAAATGTTGCTTCAAGATTGGGTTGCATCGGTACCTGAACTGGTAATAGGGAGTGGATTAGTTGAGCATGTTGACGGCTTCACTTATCTTGGGAGTCTCATCATTGCCGACGGCCTGGTGACTGACGAAATCTCAGCACGGATATAGAAGTCTCGATTGGCTTTTGCCAGCTTGCGTCACTTATGGCGAAGGCGAGATATCCGTTTGCTGACCAAATGACGAGTGTACTGCGCAATAGTTCGCTCCGTCCTACTACATGGCTGTGAAACATGGCCAGTTAGATTGGAAGAAATTCGTACGTTACTTGCTTTCGATCATAGGTGTTTCTGAAGCATTGCTCGTGTATCGTGAGACACCCAAGTAAGCACTGCTGTTGCTAGGAAACGGGTGCTAGGTAGGGATGGCAGATCAATAGTTGAAGTATTGAAACTTCATCAGTTGAGGTGGTTGGGACATGTGTTACGTATGCCTAACCACTGACTGCCTCGTCGAGCTATGTTTTGTGGTGTTGGAGTAGGTTGGAAGAAAGCTCGGGGTGGCCAAACCAAAACATGGCACAAATCCATAAAATCGCTGACAAATGGACTGAGTCATTTCGTTAGGTGTAGGCTACCTGGTTGGGGTCCGCGAGACGAAAGTCACCAATGGTTAGAGAGTTTGAAAGACATGGCTCAAAACCGTTTGCGATGGCGCAGGTGCATTTACTCTTTGTGTTCTATGAAATTCTAACCTTCTGAATTCCTCATAACCTCTATCTTACTCTTTCCAAAATTATCACACTGAACTGTACTTCTTGAATATTATCTTCAAACCCTAATCTCTCCGATTACTTCTACTACTTTTTCTGCCTCTACTACTATGGTATTTGAATTGACAATAATATCTGTGCTTATGTAGTATGGCAACTTGGACTGCTGTACTTATGTGCAAATTTCTACGTTGCTGTTGATGATGATATAACACAATATAAAACATATTTACTATTCATCACACCCGCTACGCATTGAGTGTCTGTCTAGGTGCCAATAATGTAGTCTTAGTTTTTCTGCAATTCTGTTCAAATTTCTTAATTGTTCGGCATTTTCATTTATCTGAAACTCAGAATTATCTAAAGAGTCAATAATAACAACGAAATTTTTAGAATCGAAATCGGAACTATCTATCTAACGTTAATTCTGATCAAGTTTTATTTGTCAAATGAGTTCAAAGTAGGCGGGATTTTGAGGGTTTATCTGGACTCGCATGAATGTTCTGAATTATGATACTGAAATAAGAAATTACCAATGTATTTTTGTAGTACTAGATTTTTTGGATTTCCTGACGTGATAACACTTTTTAAAGTCCGAATGAAATTTTCTGCCGTATCATTAGGCCGAGTATGTCGGAAGCCGTAAACAAATAACAACATCTAACATCCTTAGGCCAGCTGTTAAATTTCTTTCATGTGAAGTGAGTTCCAATGTCAATTACAAATGCATTAACTATTCCTTTACGACTAAATCTTTCTCATTTTTGTTTAAGTAAAGTTTCCTCCAGGAATTTTGTAAGTATTATTTCTGGCCGTTTGAGATACGAATCATTAATAACTAAAGCGAAATATGAGTCCAGAAATGGTCCTCAGTAATCCATATGAATACGTTGTCATGAATCATAAGAGGCATGTCAAGGATTCTAAGTTGGTTGGTTAACTGTTTGACAGCTTATGTGGATAAGCCGGACAGTTTTGGATTTCCGATTGATATCAACATCAGTCTCAGACCATCAGCAAGCATGACGAGTGAGTGATTTTATGTTCTCTTTTCCTAGATGGGTGGAGTGAAAACCATCTAATAATGTAGATCTAAATGTTAGGAAAATAAGTACTACATTGTTTAAGTGCAAAAGGCTTTCAGGATTTAGTGATATGTCCTCTCATTTTGTAAGCCTCAAGAAACCTACGCTTGCACTGAAAATTTCAACCTCTTTTCACTGCATTCTAAAGTACTTATCAGTATCCTTTACAAGCTCTACTACATCAACAGGCAACGGTTGAACCAACATGCAATCACTTTTAATATGTGGCCTTTTAAAGCATGAATAACGTGATATAAAGTCTGCATGTGATATTATTTTGGCCACTTAGTTCTTAATGGTAAAATCGCAGGCTCCCAATTCTGAATTCCATCTCCGGACCATGGCTGCCGGTGATCGATGGGGTTACTTAGTCGGGTGGTAAATAAACTCTAACCCCCGATGATCAGCTACAATATGCGATTCTACACCAAACACGTATTTATGAACTCTTCTTGCTGCCGGGCCGGTAACGGGTAACTAATGACCTGTGATTGCACAACTTGCAAGACTTAAAAGGACATCATTATAAAGAAACTAAAAATTCCTCTTAGAAATAAATGACTCTGTGCTACCGATATCAACAATAAATGAATGGAACTTGCTTGTATTAGTAACTAAATTTAGCATTATGAATGAGGTACTGCAGCAAATAGTAGGAAATGATAGTGATTCCAATTTTCTGTCCAAATCAGCTGCTTTCGATCCGTTGTCATTCAATGCCTTCGCTTCTGATTAAGTCCCGTCGGTCAAGTTACAATGTGACCACTAATCCAAGTGACTGAGAATCTTGTTCACTAGATTGAGATGTTAGGTGGTTGGAAGTAGTAGACAGTGAATACTGCATCCAGGATGTGTAGTATTGCAACTTAAACGACTAACCTGTCTGATTCAATCTAACACTTCAGCAGAACCTATCTGTGTTTTACAGCTAAATGCTAAGCGATTACTGTACCTTAATCATAATGATTTGATGTTTCACAAACTCCCACTAGATGGCTAGCAATACATGCATAATTCAAATAGTGTAGGTATAAGCAAATTATTCAAATATGACACTAGGTATACGATTTTTAAGATGCTATTATAATATTTAATAGATCATCATATACATACGAGTATTTGTCTGTATGGTTCAGTAGTCAAGCTGGTGTTTTCTTTCTGATCTTTGCCTCTTCTCTCAAGCAAAAATTTTGAGGGGTTTGTACTTATTGTCTTCAGATCTCTGAATGGCGTATCATAACAATAAATCCTTCATTTAGTCTCCGTATATTATTCTTAGGCGAACCCCATTTGTGCAATGGTCTTAATTAAATGTTCAATACAGTTTATTGTTAATGAATTTATCGCATACACAAACAGACACAAGAATGGAAAGCATTAAGACGAAACAAAGCGAAGAGGAGAAGGCAAGTGGTCGAACTCCAGTTGATGAAACATGCTAACTATTTATAGTTAGACAAAAATACACTAGACACTTGATAAGCGAAGCAAGCAGTGAGCATGTAAACTCATCTAAAATCACTTAAGCTTATGAGTAAATAATTAACAGGATCTAAATATGATTGAGCAATGACTCGAAAAGAATAGATCAACTAGCTAAAGTAGCTATGTGGACTTGATATATAAGAGTACACATTGCAACCAATCATAAGTTGGTTTTTTAATTTTTTTTACTCCCTTTGATCATACAATTACATCAATATTTCTATTGTCAGTATCATTAGCAATTTATCTAATGCACAATTTATTTGGAATTATCTCAAGGATATCACAGAGTTTGTCTTTATTTTAATTCAAAGTACAGAAATAACAACAGTCGTAGAAGAATAATGTGAACGTATTCATTCCTTAGACTTGCTTCAGCTCCTTAAATTTTCGATCAAACAATATTATTTATTAAAAGAAAGTATGTTTACATATTTGAATAGTTCTCTTTATAGTTAATGAATTTGCAGATTTGTATGTTAAAATTATAGGTTTCGAAAGATGGGACTTGAAGAGGTTAATCATTTGCGTGAAAAATTAAGTAACAATATCGGGAACTGTATGCTACTGTTATCCAGAGTATGAATACTTTTCTTGTGATCAAAAACCATAATGAGCGTATTAAGTGAAAAAGAAATCAATACTATTAATTCTCACTGTTTTTATTGTTGAGTCATACTTATCGAATAATTTTTGTCTGATAACAGAGATTAGCGTTTGTAGTACCTCTTCATACATTTGAGTACGTTCATATTTAATTTGGTTAAGCCTTTTGATTAACTTATTTGACCAAACCATTTGCATAGCAATAACTTATATGTACTATTGGTTTTTATTATTGTCTGGTCTGTGTGAGCTGGTACGACTGAACATTGCTTACAGCCTACGCGCATATTCATCCTATTCGCTTTAATATTTACTTACTTAAATATTTCGATGACTCAGCCATTTTCCCATGTAGATATATGTACATTTTAATATTATTAATCCATTCGCCGATTCTCTAACTCGCTAGCTTTTTTGCTCATCGCTCCATGTACCAAATAAGCGTATTCAGCACTTCGTATTTGCCTTCTGATTTATAGACTGTGAGGCGCCATTTAGTAACAGTTGTCTGGACTAGCGAATTACGAAGTCTAAGAACACGTTGGATACCGACCCATCAAGAAACTAGTGAGCCACTGGTCATCGCACGATCAAAAGACCCATGGACAGCTCTATTCAAAAAGTTATGGCATTAGATTTAGGATTGCTATATGTAAATACTATTCACGAAAACGTTTTTACCCATTTAAAGGTCATTTTATAATTTGTTGATTTATGAAAATAGGATGGTGACTTATGTCTTCATTAAATGGAATAATATGATCGCACAGATTTAAATTTAAGGCTAAACAAATCCGATATTGTTTTCAGGGAAACGTTGACAATGATGTGATTTGTCGGATTCTGTATAATTTCATCTGAATACTATACGATAAAAGGAATTCCTTTTATAATAAACAAATAGATACAACATCTGCTAATACAATGAGTTACTTATTTAGTATAATTTTTTAACTCCTACTTAACACCACATGACTTATGTAAGGGTGTCTTAAATGGAATCAAGGTTGTCTGACTTTTATTTTTGGATTTTGTTCTTGTAACCTTACTTTTCATGTAGGTTATGGTGAACCAAAAATATATCAGAATTAAAATGGTGATAGAGTTATTTCAAAAGAAATATAGGACAATGAATGGTACTTAAATATTTACAAATTTACACAAAGAAATAATATGGGATTGTTATCAGGATATGTCCTAGTTTTTTAGGACTTGCAATCCACAATTATTTAAAATAACACTGCTGGAATTTGATATATATATATATATATACATCAGTCAGTCAGTTGCAACGTAGAACTTCGTACGTATGTACATAAGTTCATGTTGCCATACCACATTATTAGCACAGAAACGCAAATGTCAAATCAAATCCCATAGTGATAAAGATAGTAGAGGTATTAATGTTAATAAAGAAGACTAGGGTTTGAAGATATTCAAAAAATTTAATTCAGTGAGATAAGGTTAGAAAGACAAAGGTAGAGGTGCTGGCTAATCCAGAAGATTAGGATTTGAGAGAGCTCAAAGAGTGGATGCACCTGCGCCATTGCAAACGATTTTGAGCCATGTCGTTCAAGGTCTCTAACCATTGATGACTTTCGTCTCGCGGACCCCAACCAGATAGTCTACATCTACCAACATGACTCAGTCCACTTGTCAGAGACTTCATGGATTTGTGCCATGTTTTGGTCTGGCCGCCCCTAGCTTTCTTCCAACCTACTCCTATATATATATATATATATATATATATATATATATATATATATATATATATATATATATATATATATATATATATATATATATTATAACAATGTATGCTAAGAATGATGGGATAATGAGAATATCATAATGATCTGTGAATGTAAATAACAATTATATCAAAGATCTATTCTCTCGGTAGCCGATCAAGTGAAAACGAGCAGTGTTCGAGCACCCTTTTATTTGAGAGTGGTAACTGATATGACATGCAAGTTCAGAATGAAACAATGACGGAAGATCAATGTTAAATTTGAACAACAGTTTTACAGTCAATAACATTAATTGTACAAATAAAGAAGAATTAAAGAAAATTTGAAAACTGACAGTTGTTGACAAAATAGGTCTATGTTAAACACCTCATCAAGATACAATTAAATTTGTCGCTTATAAAGCCGTATAATTGAATCATCAATCGAGCTAAATACTAATTCTTTCGCATACAAGGAACTAGAATGAGCAGACCGAATAGGAAAATAATTAGAAATTCATAAAGGATTTTTTTGAATTTCCTTCCATTACCATTTTTCAACTCACTTTGAATTGATACAATTTAATTATATTAGATAAATATGATTACTGGACTTGGTTACTATTATTCTAACTGTTATGATAGGCTTAAGTTATGATTCATGAGTCACCTTGCGATCTTTGTTTTTGGATGCAGTTAATAATTTGTTATGCAACAACCCGCTTACTAATACGTTGTCAATCGAAATCTTTCTAGTTGACTGATTTGGTCTCGTAAACGCTATTCATTTTGGATTTGAGGATCAGTCTAGTGTATAGATTGTTAATCTAGACACCATATCTTTTCCCTTAGTTTTATCAATCAACTTATATCTTTAAAAACTGGTTTAGATATGTGGCAGTCTGTTCAAACATACGGTCCCTTACGGAAAAGCCTGCTAGTTGAACTTAACAGTGTGCATCGTATATTTAATAAATTAGTTTTTTAAAGGAGTGAACGGACTTGATAATTCTGTTTCTGTAGTTTTATTTTATTTGATGAATTGATATTACCAAACGCAAGGACAGTTCACATCATTTCAGAAAGAACTCACTGACATTCCAAACTACTGAAATGAGCCTTATATTATATTCAACATATTGTTTGTTTGTCACCCGATACAGCTAATAAGTTCAAAGATGAGATAAATAAGAATTTAGAATTAATTGTATGGTTGATAATCTTGAACCCCTTTATTATAATGATAATTAGTATTATTGTTATCATTAATAACCTGTGATTGAAAAGCTGATCAAGTTACTAGGCGATAGTTCCAAATCTATAACCACAGTACCCCAATATTATAGTTAGCAGATGAAGTAGATATTTCAATAAATCCACAAGAAACTTGCTCCCATAAACTGTCTATGCTTTGTACGCTAGTGTAGTTTATCTGAAACACATATATCACAATAGCATTTCGTATTAGACATTTGTCAAGTGGACTGGACTAGTCTAGGAAGTATGTGAAACTAACAAGGACTTAGATCAAACGGCGTCAGATATTATTAAAAACGGATAGGATTTAGTCAGTAATGTGAGCTCAATAAACATGATATTGCTCACTACTCAATGCTCTGTCGGTGTCTATTCATTAGCGACTAACTTGAAACGAAAACTTCTAGAATTGAAATGATTTGAATGTAAGATATAAACTCAGAGATGACAAACGAGCAGGAATAATTCGATTCAATGAACAGTCTGAATGCAGTGAATAAAGTGTTATAGTACAAGTCCTATTGGTTTTTACAATTAGAGTTATGGAGATCATTGTTTTTACACATTGAAATCATGAATCAATCATTGTTAGACCAGCATTAGAAACCTGGAAGCACTGGACGGCCGTTTTGTCCTGATATGGAATTCACCAGAAGTGCGCATCCACGCGCACACGAACACCTAACCTCTGAACCATTGGGCCGGCATCCAACGGTGTTAATGTGTAACTCTGATCAATCTAGGGATTTTGTGCGACCTCAGTCATTTGTCTTAGGCAGTTACCGTCTACACCCGACAGGGTTGGACTTTACTGGTCACGTCTTCTCACTGGAACTGCAAGAAGTTCCTTCTGAAGACAGTCACTAGTGAGCCCGTTGTACGACTTTTTAATTAGAGTTATGCAGATCATTGTGGATACTGACTAGTTCATAAACTAATCTGATAACTATTGGCTTAATTTTAAACTGAGCAACTTATTCACTAGATTAAAAATACATTATTTTTTAATAGAACATGGTCATTTCTTCTTTCAAAGGTTCCTCATGAAAAGTAACTTTCGTTCAACAGGGCTGGCGGATGAAGTAGCGAAAATCAATGAGTAAAAGCATTTCGTGTAAGATATTTAATAAATAATGACTCGTGAAAACAAGCCAATAAAAAGCCATATTATAAAGTTTTGTAGTTATTTATATCCTTCCAAATAATAAATGTTTGAATATTGTGACTTAACTAACTTCACATTTATCCGTTTTGCAAAGTGAAAATTTCATAATCTATAGAAAACATCCTTTAAATTTCGCAATAAAATTAAATTCTAATGTACTTTATGAATAAGAATCAATATTTTATGGCTTTTTAAAAATAATTAGTTGAAAAACACATAAATTACCTCGAGCAAAATTTTATTTCTTATGGTTTTTTGTCTCAGAGCACGTCAAAAACATACAAATAAATAGTTTAAAGGAGCTGATTAAAATACAAGATTTTGTTGGATTTAATTCTTATGAAGTATTTAGTTCAATGCAAAAGTAAAGCAAGTATGGTGTTAGAAATATTCACATATTGTATATGGGGAAACAAAATTCAATATGTTCATCGGTTGTACTAGAGAAATAAATTATTTGGATCGAGTACTAACGCTTTTGAACTTAATACTGAACTTCTGAAGCGAACTCAGGTGAAACAACCAAAACATGTTACGACTGAGTACAAAGCGTGCAGCTTTCTCATTTCTTACAACCAAATAAATTGCAAATAGTGGTTTGCTTGTCTAATACTATAGTGATGCTTGCATGATATGATCACTATTCAATAATCAGTAAATTGTAAAAATCTGAATTCTAAAGGACATCGGTCCCAGCATGATAGGGAGTGAAGAAGTCGAGCGTGTAGACTGCCTCACTTATCTGGGGAGTCTTATCAGAGCTGATGTCCTGGGGACTGACGAAATCTCAGCACGTATACAGAAAGCTCGAATGGCTTTTGCCGACTTGCGTCACTTATGGCGAAGGCGAGATATCGTTTTGGAAACCAAGGGAAGAGTCTTTTGCAGAGCAGTTCTCTTCGTCCTAGCAGTAGACGAAGTAGTGAAACTTCATCACTTGAGGTGTTTGGGACATGCGTTACGTATGCCTAACCACCGGCGACGAGCTGTTTTATGGTATAGGAGTAGGCTGGAAGAAAGCTAGGGGCGGCCAAACCAAGACATGGCACAAATCCATGAAATCACTAACAAGTGGACTGAGTCATGTTGGTAGATGTAGGCTACCTGGTTGGGGTACATCAGATTAAGTTAACTTTTCCTATATCATTCCGTACATATTATATTACTAATCAATGCACGACAATACAAAAGTCAGTTTTTCATCAATCAAATAAATCCCTTTTCCCAAAGTTAACATTATCTGGTTTTCTTATTTTGCACCCAATACCTAAAAGTAACTCTCTCAAATATCATTAGTTCAGTAGCATGTAGTCCCGTTTTAAACATTGAACAACAGACCTTATAGTCAAAACAATTATATATTATATCAGTCTCTCTATTGAATTCATTCTTCTGAAATAAAAACATGGCAAGAAAGCATTTTATCAGTATTTTCATCGATGACAACTAAGAAAATGTTTATTCATCCGACAGCTGTTTATTTCGTGACTAATATTTTACAACTGGAGACATAAATTACGACCTAAAGTTAAATCAAGTATTAAGCATATATATATGAGACAATTATTAACCACTGATTTACCGCGAAAATCCGATTAAAAAGTCCGTATGTTAACACTCAAAGTTCGAACTACACTTATGTTAGAGAAAACTATGTATTTTATTCCGATGTAAATATCAAGAAAAAACTTCTATGTTCTATAAAATGGTAAGATACTAACACTGAGGTAGTCAACGTACCAACATAGCTCAGTTCACTTGTCAGTGACTTTACTAATTGGTACCATATTTCGGTTTAACCACGCCTAGCTTTCTTCCAGCCTACTACATCACAAAATATCACTCGTTCAGGCAGTTGGTGGTTAGGCATGTGTAACACATGTCCCAACCACCTCAACTGATGAAGTTTCACTACTTCAACTATTAATCTGCCATCCCTACCTAGTACCCGTTTCCTAACTAAGCATTGCTTACTCGGTTGTCTCAGGATATACGAGCAATGCTTAGAAGACATCTATAATCCAATACTAATAACCTACAAATGTCCTCTACTCTTACCGACCATGTTTCGCATCCATGTAGTAGGACAGAGCGAACTGCTGCGCAGTACACTCGTCTTCTGGTTAGCAGACGGATATCTTGCCCACGCCATAAGTGTCGAAAGTTGGCGAAAGCCAGTAGAGACTTCTATATCCGTATTGAGATTTCGTCAGTCACCAGGCCATCAGCACCGACGAGACTCCCAAGATAAGTGGGGCAGTCGACATGATCAACTGCTTCACCACCTATCACTAGTTCAGGTGCCGATGAAACCCAATCTTGAAGCAAAATTTTGCATTTCGAGGGTGAGAATCGCATCCCGAACATACTTGTATCGCTGCTCAGGGTAGTCAGAAGACTGTATTTTATCAGCGTCTTCACCGAATAGTACTATGTCATCGGCATATTTTAAGTCAACTAATGAATCTCCTGGTAGAAGGTCTACTGAAAATTCAGACGAAGATAGTGTTATATCTAGGAGCGTGTCTATGATAAAATTAAACAAGAACGGAGAAAGTCGACAGACCTAACGGACATCACTTGAAGTAAAGAATTCCGATGACAGTTCGTCATAAACTCTCACTCGACCAGTGTTGTTCAAGTAGAGAGCTTGTATAAGGTTAATGTACTTCTTTGGTATACCTTTCAATGACAGACACTGCCACAGAACCTCACCATCCACAGAGTCGAATGCCGCCATAAGGTCCAGGAAGACAGCTATTGCAGGACGCCTAAATGTGCGTGTGTTCCAGCAACTGTCGTAGTGTGAAGATGTTGTCTATACCGCCACGTCCGGATCGAAAACCAGCCAGGTTTTCTCTAGTCTGTTCTTCACGAGCTATAGTTGGGCGTCTAAGTATAATCGAGGCTAACAATTTAGAAACTATATTAGTTGGACTGATTCCCCTGTGATTGTCACACGAATAAATTGGGACAATCAAGGATTGAGACCAGTCCGATGGGATTGTGTCCAGTGCCCAGATTCTTCCTAAGATTTCAGTCAATCTAGCTGCTAAAGCTGGACCATTATCCTTGAAAATTTCAGGGGTAAACCTATCAGGACCTGCCGCTCGCTTCAGATTTCCTATAGCCTTTTCAACTTCATAACGGGCTTACGTCGACTTGCCATTCAGGATGCCTGGTGATCGTGTGTAACCGAACCCCTCTATCGGTTGCTTTATGGCAATGTGATTATTACTACATCGGAGAGCCTAGCCTTTTGGAGGAGGTTCGAAAGCTTCCTGTAAAACTCATCTTTAACCTCGTCTGAACTGTAGTCAGTGGGAGCATTGGCAGATACGACGAAGAGGCAACGGCGAGTGTCCCTATGCTTCCGAGTCCTTACTGTCCCGTTCAGTCGGACAGCACAAAAGCGACTACCTACTGGGATCCAGTCTAGGAGCGCTAGTTCTGCCCTACGACTCAGTGCTAACCTACACACCAGCGAGACCCCGGGAAGCAGCATCAGGGCTACCGGATATACGAAGAGTGAATCGGGATGCTTCTTTGTTTTGACAAGGCGAAATCAAATTAATGTTTCTACTAGGATCCTGTATGCTCGTTTCCGAGACGCAGCATACATCGATGGCACGAGATTCTAAAGTCCTAGCTAAGGAAGCCTGTTGCCCTATTTGACACAATTTTCGTACATTAAATGCTCCAACATGTAATTTAGAACGGGGTTTCAGCAGACTGGGAATGACGTCTCGTGGACTCGCATCGCTTGCATTAGCCGTACAAGGTGATAAAGAAATGTGAGAAGGGTTAGTCGTGGAGATAACAGAGATGTTAGGGGTTGTAGGAAGGATTTGTTTGTGACCAATTCAGTCATGTGTGCTGTTACGGGTATGAGGGCGGTCGTCACTACCCGGCTGCTCACACTGTGGAAGTGTGTTTCTTGAGAAACCTGAAAAGGAAGGTAGATTAGTACCGGTCTTAGAGACTTGCGTACGTGACCGCAGAGTCCTAGGGACAACTGTTTGAGGCCGGTTACGCATAGCCTTTTTATGGGTAGTTTTTGAAGTGTTAGCTCCGTTCTTGTTTAAAAGGCCTTACCGCCGGAGACGAAAATCCGTGAGGTAGGGTGAGGTGTGACATTTTTAGGGTCGACCCTTTCTAACCCTTTCCTTCCTTGTGAGAAGGCAGCATCGCTGCAGATGCTGGTTGTCCGAGGGAAACACCGTACTGCCGTCAAACTTCTCTGCAGTCAGCAGTATATGTTCGCTCTCAGACCTTGAGTAGCTGCTTTTAGTCTCATCGTTCTCCAAACGACCTGCTTAGCATGATAGAACCTACAGAAACATAAGTTCCAGCCAATATAGCTCGGTTGGGTCATCACGATAGACAAGCCCGACCATCACGTCAAGGTAGCAGCTTCGGTTGGGGGGAATAACATGTATTTGTAGATTGATATTTACTACGTATTATTTTTGTCTGCAACCACGAATTTTTTCGTTCGCGGATTATTTGTTTTACCGTTGTTTTAGTCTGCAGTTATATATCAGCCAATCTCGTTAAACCGTCGTACGCTTTGTGTGGTCTCCCGTTATATATAAAGACTACAATTTCCAACACCTCATGGTTACCCTACTTTCAGAAAATATGAAAATCTACAAGAATATACAATTTATTATCTATATCAGCACAGATTCGTTGATGATATGCAGTAACTGACTACTTAGACTCTTGTTTAAAAGCAAATAAAGTGCAATAGTGGTTTTTCACCCACTCGTCAAATCAGCCACTCAGAATCTGTTATACAAATTGAGATTAATTATTTTTTAGATGATATTGTTTTGATCACCAGTATGAAGTACTATCAGCGAAACAACGAATTACTTATACTTATGATCAACGAACTAGTTAACATTTAGATCATGAACTGCTTAATGTAGTCAATTTATATGGACTACAAAGAAAAATAGTTACTCCATTATTTGTTCGTCGGTCCCATTAGCAAACGCTTTATATATATATATATATATATATATATATATATATATATATATATATATATGGTACTTAATAGCCTTATAAATGTCGTATATGACATAACTTACTTCGTGCTAACTTTTGGCTTCCCCAATAAAATCAAGATTACAAAGAAGTCACTTAGCATATTTAACTAAAATATAGAGTTCAAGTTATTTCCTCGTCATATAAATAATGTTTTGACAAAAATATTTTCTTTGAAGTGTTTTTCTGAGCACCAATACAATCGATGCCACTAAGTAGCAGTAATCAATTATATGTTTATCAGAATAAGCTACAGTCACTCGTATTCAAGATTATTTGAGCTCTCATAAACCAAGTGTAAGCACTGAAGCTTTGTTGCCTGCTTTGAGTCAATATATTTTCTGTTTTAAAGTTATGTGATTTATTATTTAATTTGCTACGTCCGCTGTCACAAAAATGTATCAGGTTTAATCTTAATTGCCAAATTTACACCGGCCAACAACAATGTTATTCACATCGCACACAAATCAACTTTTGTGCACGTTGTTAAACAAATTATAGACCTGATGTCATGACAAGAATACTCACTTCCGTTTTCATACGCTGTTATGCTACTAGTTAGTGGTGCAAACATTTAATAGTTTACATGTAACCTAGAAGAACTAAGGTAAAGAATATTATTAACTTTCTAATAGTGTATCTGTGATAAGTAATACTTCTAAAATGCCGTTGGAAACATTGGATGATATATCTCTAAACTGGTCCCAATGGTATAGAAGCACATATTCCCTATATCGTTCTGAAATTCTGAGTATTAGTCCTAACGTTCCGATCTTTCACACTATATTTTGTACCATCTGCCATGTTTAGACTTACGATGCAGTTGATTTTAGTATCTATTTGTTCGTCACTCAGTCTGTTGATTTCATCTTCTGTTGGAGTTAAGCGTCGAAACTTAGAATGGTACACATTAGTGCCAGGTCCTACTTTGATGACTGACTAACAGTAAGTTTCTTAGCAACAACTATTGTTAATATACAGCTTCTTTGATTAAAATTTCTAATTGGTGACTCCTCTTGGAGGTACTGATCTGGAGGGCTATTATTTGTAGTTTAAGCGAAGATTACATGGATTAATATTTCAGATGATACCTCAAAACACTTTGTGATCGTCACTTATCCACACCTCAGGAGGTTTGACCGATTTAACTGACTCGTCCAAAATTTCATTACTTGATCAGGATTTTTCAACTGAGACCCTAGAACCCATTTTCACTTAGAATTGTCATAAAATGCAAACATTTATTCGCAGGATATAATCCAAAACGAATTCTTCTCACATCAACACCCTTAGCAAGTATTTCCCACAGCTTTGTAGAAAGAAAACGGACCACTCGTGAATACATATATATGTACCATAGATATACTGGGAAAAGGCTATCGTGTTGAGATTTCACAGCTTACCATTATATTATACTTGATTCAGTTATGCCAGTACTGACGTGGTCATCGCTATAAAATGATTCATAATCTGAACATTCGATGATGAGAGAAACTACGACCGAATTCCTGTGGACATAACTGTGACCACTCGAGTACTCAGCTTCTCACATTGTCAATGCTTAAATGATAGCCCCACTATATGCAAGTAATTCACAGAATACACTTTCTTTGAAGTAATCGTGAACCGCACATGACTTTTACCTACCAAGTTTGAGAACCGATATCATACGTTCTAGAGGAGGTTAAACCCAACCATAGCTGCTGGTCTAAAGTGATGACCCAACCGAGCTATATTGGCTGGAACTTATGTTTCTGTAGGTTCTATCATGCTAAGCAGGTCGTTTGGAGAACGATGAGACTAAAAGCAGCTACTCAAGGTCTGAGAGCGAACATATACTGCTGACTGCAGAGAAGTTTGACGGCAGTACGGTGTTTCCCTCGGACAACCAGCATCTGCAGCGATGCTGCCTTCTCACAAGGAAGGAAAGGGTTAGAAAGGGTCGACCCTAAAAATGTCACACCTCACCCTACCTCACGGATTTTCGTCTCCGGCGGTAAGGCCTTTTAAACAAGAACGGAGCTAACACTTCAAAAACTACCCATAAAAAGGCTATGCGTAACCGGCCTCAAACAGTTGTCCCTAGGACTCTGCGGTCACGTACGCAAGTCTCTAAGACCGGTACTAATCTACCTTCCTTTTCAGGTTTCTCAAGAAACACACTTCCACAGTGTGAGCAGCCGGGTAGTGACGACCGCCCTCATACCCGTAACAGCACACATGACTGAATTGGTCACAAACAAATCCTTCCTACAACCCCTAACATCTCTGTTATCTCCACGACTAACCCTTCTCACATTTCTTTATCACCTTGTACGGCTAATGCAAGCGATGCGAGTCCACGAGACGTCATTCCCAGTCTGCTGAAACCCCGTTCTAAATTACATGTTGGAGCATTTAATGTACGAAAATTGTGTCAAATAGGGCAACAGGCTTCCTTAGCTAGGACTTTAGAATCTCGTGCCATCGATGTATGCTGCATCTCCAAAAGATAGGGAAACTCGCCGTTGCCTGTTCATCATCTCTGCCTGGCTTCAACCTACTACAGTTTAGACGAGAAGAAAGATGAGTTTTACAGAAAACTTTCGGACCTCCTCCAAAAATTTAGGCGCTCTGACGTAGTAATAATGGCTGGTGACTTAATTGTTCAAGTAGGTAGACTAAGTGAAAAGGTAAGACACCAGGGTGGTAGAAAGAGAGTTATTCGACCATGTAAGCGATTCCCATCCAGAGGCAGGTTGGAATGATATCAAAAAGGCTGTAGAAACAGCAGTGATATCCGCTAGCAAAGTAAACCATACGTCTATGAAGAAGCCGTGAATCTCAGTAGCATCTACCGAACTGATGGATGCTCGAAAACTTATCCCATCTGGCTCTGAGGAGCGGAGTCAGATCAGGCTGATAAAAAGCCTACGCTATGATCGAAAACAGTGGTGGGTGGCAAGGGAGATGGAAAAGGCAACGGCGATAGGCAATAGTGGACTACTATTCAGACTCATCAAGGAAACCGGTATTATGAACCCAAACATGAGTGAAACTATCTCGAAAAAGGATTGTCTTATTATCCATTCTCAATCCAGGAGACTGGACCGATGGGCAGAACACTTCAGGGATCAGTCCAACTGGCCTTCAGCTACACTTCGGTTGCCCACGATCTCCAGTCATCCCGAATGGCAAATCGACTAAGTCCTCCGAGTCTTTATGAAGTTGAGAAAGCTATAGGTAATCTGAAGCGACGGTGAGCTTCAAGGCCTGAGAGACTTACCCCTGAGTTTATTAAGGATGGTGGCCCAGTTTTAGCAGTTAGACTGACTGAGACTTTAGGTAGAATCTGGGAACTGGGCGTAATCCCAACTGACTGGTTTCAATCACTGATTGTCCCAAGTTATAAGAAAGAACAAAAGTCCTCTAGTGATAATCACAGAAGGATCCATCAAACTAATATGGTGTCTAAAACATTAACTTCAAAGCTTAACTAGAGCTCGTGAAGAGACTCGAGAAAACCAGGCTAGTTTCAGATCTGGACGTGAATGTATAGACCAAATATTCATACTTTGTCAGGACTTAATACACAGACGCATTCAGACTTCTGACAAGTCGTATTCCTCGAACTAAAGGTGACACTTAACTCTGTCGATCGCGAGGTTCTGTGTATACCAGAAAAGTATTTCAGCTTTGTATAGGCTCTCTACTCGAACACTACCTGTCGAGTGAGAGCTTATGACGAACCGTCATCGGAATCGACCACTTCAAGTGATGTTCATCAAGGCTGTCCACTTTCTTCATTCTTATTCAACTTTGTTATTGATATGCTTTTAGAGACGACACTTTCATCGTCTCGCCAATGACATAGTTCTACTTAATGATGACGCTGACAAAGTGCAGTCTTCTGAACACCTTAAGCAACAATGCAAGCACATTTGGGATGCGGTTCTCCCATCAAAATGCAAATGCAGCTGGAGGATTGACTTGCATCGGCACCTGAACTGGTGATAGGTGGTGAAGCAGTTGATCATGTCGACTGCCCCACTTATCTTGGGAGTCTCGTCGGTGCTGATGGCCTGGTGACTGACGAAATCTCAATACGGATATAGAAGTCTCTACTGGCTTTCGCCAACTTTCGACACTTATGGCGTGGGCAAGATATCCGTCTGCTAACCAGAAGACGAGTGTACTGCGCAGCAGTTCGCTCTGTCCTACTACATGGATGCGAAACATGGTCGGTAAGAGTAGAGGACATTTGTAGGTTATTAGTATTGGATTATAGATGTCTTCTAAGCATTGCTCGTATATCCTGAGACAACCGAGTAAGCAATGCTTAGTTAGGAAACGGGTACTAGGTAGGGATGGCAGATTAATAGTTGAAGTAGTGAAACTTCATCAGTTGAGGTGGTTGGGACATGTGTTACACATGCCTAACCACCAACTGCCTGAACGAGTGATATTTTGTGATGTAGTAGGCTGGAAGAAAGCTAGGCGTGGTTAAACCGAAATATGGTACCAATTAGTAAAGTCACTGACAAGTGAACTGAGCTATGTTGGTGGGTGTGAACTACCTGGTTGATATCTGCGAGACAATGGTAGCCGGTGGTTAGGAACTCTAAACTACTTGGCTCAAAAACGCTTGCAAAGGCGCAGATGCATCCATTCTTTGTCTTCTCTCAAATTCTAATATTTTAAATTCCTCATAACGGTTTGTTCTTTACTTACATTTATTTCACTGGCATATATTTCTCTAATCATATCTCCGGTCCCTAATCTTTTCCATTACTGCTTATAGCTTGGACAAAAGCTAGGGGCGGCCAGACCAAATCATGGCACAAATCCAGGAAGTCACTGACAAGTGGACTGAGTTATGTCGGTAGGTGTCGACTACCTGGTTGGGGTCCACGAGATGATAATAATCGATGGATAGAGACCCTGAGTGATATGGCTCAAAACCGTTTGCGATGGCGCAGGTGCATTTGCTCTTTGTGTTCTATGAAATTCTAACCTGAATTCCTCATTATCTCTATCTTTCTCTTTCTACATTTACCTCACTGAATGATACTTCTTGAAAAACAGCTTCGAACCCTAATCTCTCCAATTGCTTCTACTACTTTTTCTACCTCTACTACTATGGAATTTGAACAGGCAATTATATCTCTGTGCTAATGTGGTATGGCAATTTGAACTGATGTACGAAGTTCTGAGTTGTAATTAACTGACTGACTGCCGTATACTCCTACCACCATGGGATATGAATTGGCGATTCCATCTCTGTGTTAATGTGGTATGGCAACTCAAACTGACGTACGCATGTACCAAACTCCACGTTGTAGCTGACTGACTGTAGTCATAACAAACAATGCAGTACCGAGTTTACATCAACTGTAGTGGGTTGATTGTGATTAAAATCATCATCGAACTGCACTAATTTTGAGTGTGATACACTTAAGTGCTTTACTCATTAGTTTCAACTTGTTTATTTTTAGCCGATAAACAGACTACCTCTATAATCATGCGTTTCTATTCTGCCCACTATTTTGTTATCCATGTACACAACGTGTCGACTTGCTAGCTCTCCCATCACCTACTTCTAGCAGAAATATACAGTGGTGCTATGCATGCCAAACTTAACACACCTTTCGCATGTCGTATCTTGACAGCTTCAAGCAACAACCAATAAATACAGAACGTGAGTTGAGGTGTGATTCCGCATGAAAAAATAGAAGGATCGAAATGGGGTAAAAGACTGGTAGCATTAGGTTTTACGCTATCGAGTTGATAAATGGAAAGCGAGAACGGAGAGCACACATGTAATGGGTAAGCTTAAAAGTCCTTCTATTGAGGAGAGAAATATGTTAGTACACAAATGTACACTAATTACAGGATTGAGAAAACAGCGTAACGATAAATGCACCAGTAAAATGAGTGATCTGAAATGTTAAATTGTTCACAGATCTTAGATAAACTGGAATAGGAAGTTAATTTTATACTATTATTTACAAAATTAAAACAGTAGTAAGTCATATCGTTACACAATTTTACCAAAAAAGTAATAGATCAAATGCGGTAATAAACGATATAGAAACAGTGAAATGTATAGTTAATAAATGATTAAGTTACCTGGAATCCACAACAACGATATCAGGTGACAGACAAATGAATATATAAATATTATATCACAAGCTGTGGTAATTACAACAGAAATGAAGAGGAGATAAGGTGTGAGTCAAAATTCATTAAGTGTGTGTGGTCACAAGCTCTGGCGTTTGAGAATTGAGTACGCAAGATACAGGGCCCGCGCATGTTTTTTTGTGGTAGTAGAATGAAGCACCCCAACGATACCGTTTTCCACAAGTACTACAGAGGTACTTACCTTCAGCTCGATGTTTGCCATCTACATGCTGTTTGAGGGATAATTTGGAATTAAACTCCTTGCCACACATGTTACATGAGAAAATACCACCAATGTTAGAGTGCATTATTGTTGTATCTTTCAGTTGTGAAAGATATTCTGGTGGTAATTCCCGGAAATTAGAAATAGGATTCCTTTGACGCGGAGATCTGAACCCTAAATTGTTTGAAGTGGACAAAGCTCGATTAGCAAGATTTTCAAAGACAGAAGATGCCGATACAACCTTTGGACATATAGTTGCATGCTCAAGATAGGAAGGGACGTTCAAAAAACTTTCTGTGCATAGGCATGTTAACGAACATGCAGCAGCATCATCTCCGATGACCGGAACATTTTGAATGATGTTATCGTTCGCCAGTTCTTGAGTAAATGAAACACCTGGAGTATTCATAAAACGGTTGAACGCGGTTTGTCTGGATGAAATATGATCGACATGCATTTGCGAATCCTCAATCTTCATCATCGAACCACTGAGACAACGGTAGTCAGATGCGTGACCGACATCGCTCATATTGATGACTGGACGCTTTTTGCACCGCTGCTTGTGATGGTAATAAACAGGTGGCCAGCGATAGACATTACCACACCATCTACATTTGTAGCGAGGAGGAAAATGGAGATGCATGTGTTGATCGAGTAGAGATTTGCTTTTAAACCCCTTATAACACTTCGGACAACCATACGGCTTGTCACCTGATGGGCCTGCAGCAGAAGATACTGCAGACTGACGATACGGATGATAGACATTAGGCTGACCCAGTTTTGCACCTCCAATACCGCCATCACAGGTAGAATGAAGGACGCTAGGTAAAATTCTTCGACCATCCTTAAGTGAGGCGAAATTGCGACGAGGATCTTCCAGATCGGTAGATGCTACCGGACAATCTACATAGTGCCTCAGAAACAACGGCAAACGGTTATAAGAGTCTCCGCATGTGCAAGAGAAGCTTCCTTCATCAGGGTGAGCACTTTCAAAATGATCCCAAAGCTGTTCAGATGTGCCAGCTGAAAATTTACACTCTGGACATGAACGGAGCGATGTACCGTTCGGAAGGGCTTGTACGGTTTGGTTACAGCTAATAAAATCAAATGCATGAAAATTCTGACTTACCCTTCACTTTTATAACAACACTTCTGTATATGGGTGACGATGAAAGAGAGAAATTCACTGTCACTCCCCACAGGTTTGTGTAATTGCTTCAGCTTGTGGAACTGCTCATAGACATCCGACTCAACATTGATTTGCATGCTTTATACTCAGGAATTTGAAGGTTTGAGCATCTGAAAAAGTCACAAGGTATCCAAAGACTCGAACAAATTCTGGACAGATTGTAGAGTCCAAATCCACAATACGCGCTTCCCCAATATCCAATATCTTTTCAATGGGGTAGAATGAACCGATTGATTTCTTTGCTCTCGATTCTCATTCTTTCGTTAAGGTTCCAGCTTTTTGGTGGTGTCCAATGGATCGTGGTCTAGCCAGTCGACCTCACTGATTCTGGTCTGTCGTCAGTTATTCATGAATTTGATTGTCTCATGATTTGAATGACTGCGTTAGTTTCAAGTATGATTCTGGATACCTGCAGTTATCACATAACCAGGAAGGAGATCAGTTAGCTGCAATGTGGGGGGAAATAAAGAAGAAAAAGCTAATGCTAATGGGATTTCAGAACTAAGTAGCTAGATGGATGAATGAGTTAATTAGTTGTTAATGAGGACTTTGCGAGAGGATTAACGTTTAAACAAGGGATAGGAAACAGAGAATAAAAGCGAGACAGATTAAGCTAGTGGTATGAGGAAATAACAATAATAACAACTAGTAAGTTTTCGACAGGCACATCTTATCCAATTGCGACATGATCATCCGTATATGAGTACGTATTTATCAAGTCTCTTCTCTGAAGCTATTCACTGAGGAGGGTGTGATCTTCTCAACTAGGACAGTATTAGAATTTGCAACAACCCCTTATGATAAAAAATGGTAACGCACCTGGGTGTTCGAACTTTGCTGATATTTTTCGAGGATTACGTCGAGAACGAGGTGAGGTCTTGATAAGACACTCATGCTAGAATGATTTGCTGTGCAAAACATACATATATTATGCCATTATCGAATTAATTTATATTTTGTTGTAACTCAGAGAGAATAATCCCAGGTGTTTAAGTATGTCCTCATAAGATTTATTCACTTACCCTGCCACATGTTTGATTGCTGGTCTGTAGCGAGCGTTCATTGGCTTGCCTGACCTACGTTCTTCTCTTTCCTCGTGTGTGATTCACCTAATCTAGATTGTGTAATCAATATTCTGAATATCTTTTACTGTTTGCCAGGGGTCATCTAGTGTTAGCCTCCACCATTCTCGTGGCCATAGGGCGTGTAGAAGATACTCTCTCATGCAAGTGTAATTTGTCCTAGTGCACCAAGGGTTTATAACCATCTTAAACATGGTCACCACTTCCTACTGGTGTGTTGACACGGATATCCATGATTAGAATTGATCATTTTTTGACGGACATTACATGTGTGGGGACTTTTCATTATTAGTCCATCTAGTGGTGCTGCATACAAGCTCATTAATTTTAGATATTGTAATGGCTGATCCAAATCGCCTGTAGGACCGACCTTTGAGAGTTGAGCCATGTTTGCTGAGATTCAGAGATGCAGTGTTGAAATCTATAGCTAAGAGTGTTTGATCAAACAAAAAGAGTGGAAGTTACATAATTGACTCAGTCAATTTATCTTTCCGGGCCTTAGTGCTTGAGGTCTGTAAATCCTTTCAGTCAAGTATTTTTGCCATTCGTGTTGAAACAACATGACTCTGTCACGTCGGTTGGCTGGGTGCCATGTGGTCTTCCGGGTCTGAAATAGCTGTAAACAAAAATAGCCACTCCGCCTCCTGTTTGGTATACCCTATTACATTGGCAGAATATCATGCCTTGCCAACTGACTTCGTCTTGCTTAAAAGAATATGAAAAATTTTTGCAGTTGCGGCCACTTCCGCTTTCATTGCTTCAGCTGTAAGGTTGTCTGGTCCCGCTGCTTTGCCGCTCTTGACTTGCCTGATAGCCGTACTGATCTCTTCAGCTGTTGGTGGGCCAGCATTTATTGGCGGGTCCGTGGATACTGTTTCAATGTCGGGTGGGTTCAGTGGGACTGATCGATTCAAGAAAACATTAAAGTGCTCTACCCACCTGTTTAGACGTTCATCAACATCGGTCGCTGCTATGCCTTCCTTACTTTTCATTGATCGTTTTCGTTTACGGTAATTTCCAGCGAGCTTCTTTGTTCCATGCTAACCAGAAAAATTGTTCAAACCATTTATACTCTGCCCTGAAAGTTGGAAGGTCTTCATTTAAAAGAGTTATGACGCCTCGTGAAGAAAGCCGAGTTCCTTCAGAATTCACAAGACCGATCCAGATTCTGAGAAGCAGAGCCCTTCCACGGTGTTGTCAGCAGGAAAGGTACATCTGCCCTAATACGAGTAACAACACAGGAGACCAAATTAATAACAGTCAAATGCTTCCTACTCCCCCAAAAATCTCTTTTATATCCACGATCAGTGCTTCTCACATTCCTTCATCACCACGCGCCGCTAACGCAAATGACTCAGGTTCACGAAACATTATTCCTAGTCTCCCGAAACCCAGTTCTAAGGTATATCTTTGACCTTTTGATGTCTTGACATAATAATCAATAGGACAACAAGCTCCTTTAGCTAGGACTTGGGTGTCATGCATTGCAAGCTCACTTCTCCGTCTGCAATTTCCAGGAATAACTATGTTTCACTGCGCATTATGATCTTCGAGTCCATGTGACAGCAAATACTATTGATCTCTAACAGCTTTCACGTTACCATAGAGGCATTTGGTGGGTTGTTTCATCTT
This sequence comes from Schistosoma turkestanicum, assembly GCA_944470395.2. NCBI lineage: Eukaryota > Metazoa > Platyhelminthes > Trematoda > Strigeidida > Schistosomatidae > Schistosoma > Schistosoma turkestanicum. The sequence goes on from OX103973.1 coordinate 21,219,548, forward strand.
TCAGGCATCTCTGCAGCAACAACCGTTGTCGGATTTTCGAACACGTTTTTCAAACCGAGTTGGCCAGTCCTGTGTGAACTGACTTCTGTAGGTTTTAACTTCTGGAGTGTATTCAATCGATGATACTATGGTCTTTGTGTCTTGTGCCGTGGATTGCTGTTTGTAGTCGACTATCAATATTGTGTGCTTATTGTGGCCTCTCTCTCATGAATAGTAAAACTTTAATTTGTATCCGATTTATATTCGTACTCCTCTCGTTACGTAACTATTCGTGTTAATTGACTGATTATGAAAATTCATCTTGGTTTTAACTTTAACCTTACAAAAGTTATGAAACTAACTGAATATCATATTTTTAAATTGTCTCATAGTGAGATGAAAACTATTGTTATTCTCCAGATTACCAAGTTATATCCCGATAGATCCAGAAATCAGAAAGAAGATAGTAACTGTATGAAGAGGTGTATTGATCCTTTGTCTCATGAGATCGAAATAATATCAAGACAGCAATAAAGAAGAGGATAACAACCACAGAGGAGAGAAGGGGAATGGGAATTGTTACGGTAAAAATGAAGATATTTGGCTGATTAAAACCTTTATATAAATATCATTAATTTCACTGTTTTTTGGGTACATTTGTTTTACTTAACTTATGAACTTGTTTGATTTATTATTTTCGGACATTTTGGTTTCTGTTTGTCTTGGTTTGCTTATTGGGAGTTTTTGCTCTAGGAACCTATAAAATTGAAGGTTTTTGTAGTTATTATAATTATTGTTGTTAGAACGACATTTTGGTCGACTATTTGTGAATTGCGAATAAACTTTGGTACCTAACTTTGGAGTTTGGTTCTGTTGTTAATTTGGGTTCGTGAATTGCAAATAGATCGACATACTGTACTTCAATAACAGGAAGGAGCGAAAATTGGACGTAACAAAAGTTCTTCAGTTTTAATTCTGTTGTCATATATGGGATACGGATATAGACATTTTGGGTCCAATTTTTGGTCTTATTGGTCGAATTCGTTTGGAATAATCCACATTTGCTTGGTAACCAATTTTCGAACAAAGGCATACAATGGAAACCAGAAGCAAAAAGACGAAGTAAAATGACTAAATGGATGGTAAAGATTCTAAAGCTGTCTGTGGTATGTCTGATTTTAATGATGATAAACGTGATGATATTAGTGTTAATAGTAAGTCCTCAGCTCAGTTTAGTACTTCTAGATTGAGGTTAGATAAGGCATTACTAAGGAAGAAGAATTTGGAAAGGAGACTTGAGTTAGAAAGACAGCTTAAAATGTTAGATCTTCAAGAGGAGGTTGATATAGCCGAATTAGAATGTAAGGTCACAGAAAACGATAACCAACTGTCAGTAGACAAAGCTGAGATAAATTCTAAGGTGGAAAGGTACTTGGATTGTTATATTGCGCGTAATAAGGTAATTAACACCTCAAAATGCGATTGTATTGATGAATTAAAGGACACGTTACGTGCTACGGTTAATAATACAGTTTTGCCTAAGATCGATATGATGTGTTTTGACGGACAACCAAGCCAGTACCACCGTTTTATTAGTCATTTTACAAGCATTATAGAGAGTAAACTGTCTGACAAGGGCCAGTTGTTGTCATATTTGTCATACTATTTCAAAGGAAAGGCCAGAATGGCTATTGAAGCTTGTATTTCATTGCCCAGTCACTTGGGTTACGATAGAGCTAAGCAATTTTTGTATGATCTATTTGGTAGGCAACCAGATTCTGTGACTCCA